>JAHHFK020001575.1:542-600542 GCA_024533555.2 Aedes koreicus
ACTTTAGTACGTTACAACATTTCTTGCATTTCAGGATGAACCGAATGAGGATCATATATTATAGATACGAATGCTTGTAGTATTTTCCATTTACATAAATATATACACCATTATATTCATGGGAATGGGAGGGACCATCAGGGGCGCTGGATTGAAGCACTCTGGATGGGGAGAGTGGGAATGCCAACTCCCCATTGCTTACCGTTTGTGAATAGAGGGCGGGCTCTTCTCCCCGCCCATTGGGGTATCCTCTAAGGCATAGCTTGCTCCTTTGACCAATTGTTCAGTCTTGTTGTTGGAAGGAGATTCTTTATATCCCTGTGGATACGTATAAGTAATGTTGCATATCGATCCACCCAACCCCTTTTTGGCCCTTCATACAACGGTATGATTAGGATAATCAGTGGTTATTAAAGCTGATCAAGTCTAACAGAGAGGAGAGCCCATTGTTGTCGGACTTAGTTTCCGTGCTACAATGGGTGGTAGTAAATATCATACATCGCATCATACAAACAACGATTCCTGTCTGCATCTCCTTTTACTCCAGTAAATAGATTGTTACACGCGTTTTGTCATTTTTCGATGCGCGAAAATTTCTCGTGCCAGCTTTGCGAAAACGCTTATAGTTGTTGTTGCACTCTTCGTTCGAAAACTATACGACCCACTGGCCGTGGTAGAAAGAGTTGGCGATAATCAGGTTTATTCCATTTTGTACGTTAAGCATATTGTGTTATACAGTGGGGAAAATATGCATAGGAATCTCATAAACTAGTACTCAATTTGCCAATTTCAACAATTGCTCACTATTACCATGTCGTACGCAATGATTTTCATAGGATCAACTTATGATTGGCAAAAGCGACATCAATGTGAAAACATAAATAGTTATTTCTATAACTATACCTACATTTATTGGCAGCCACCTTCACACCTTTGCACCTTCAAAACTGAAGAAATGATCCATAAAAAAAAGAAAGTCGTTCCATAAAAAACGTATTTACGATTCATAAGATTCTGATAAAAACCCATAAAAAACGGTTAAATGATCCATAAAATTTATCAGTGTGATTCATAATGTATATACCATTTAGTAAAAAAATATCGAAAATATACAGTTATATATCTAGGGAATGATGGATGAAATTGTAGTTTAAAACCAGAGATCGAAATTCTCACTCAGCTGAGTGAAAACCATGTTCCCTTGTCGATGAGTATCAAACCGTTCACATTTTCCTCTCTCCTTTTTCGCCGATAATTCATTATCCTCTCTCTCTTGCATATGCGAAAATATCTCTCGCAAAAATTCAACGAAAATATTTTCCCTTGTCAAATTTTTCACTGAAAACATGCTACCTAGATCGTATACGAGGGGAAAAACCGAAAATAAGGCCAAGCCGGTGCACACTGGTACCGCCATGGACCATAAATGAAAAACTGGTGCATGGACCATAAATGATAAATAAAGACTGGTGCATTTTGGGGTGTCATATAAAAATAATTATCGGCATCTAGGATTCACTAAAAAAGAAACGATTTATCAGCTACTCATGCTCTCCGAAAATTATAAATCGCCGTTACTTTTCTCGCGAAAACTGCTGTGAGCGTATAATAGTCTCTCGCTTCTCACATGCTCTTCTGTTTCTCCAAGCGGGTGAAAAAAGGTTTCGCTTCTCAAGTAGGCGAAAATTTCGGTCTCTGTTTAAAACTGACTGTGCACGATCAACTTGAAATTTTATTAGGCGATTAGTATGGTAAACATCATATTTGTGTTTGCATCGCTGTAGAAAATCGTTTAATTGATCTACGTTCAAAGCATTCAGCTTTACAAATAGATTATTTCTTAGCAAAATCTTTGCCACGGTCCCTGTAGTCCCTTTCAGGAACTAAGCCGCAGATGGGTGACCACTGCTTGCTAGGCAGGTACAAGTAGCACGGAAATAAAAGGATAGTATAACTGGGACACAATGGCAAGGAATTTGCTAGACTGGATGGGAGGGGGTGATGACATTACACTCTCAGGTCAGACAAACAAAGGAATTCGTAAATCGCTTGCATGTAGGGGAGATCACGCATTCCCAAAACATATCTTACCTCGCGGGTGGGTTGTCTACTGGGGCCACTAGGGTATACAATAGTCGTGCTCTGGAGGCATCATTACCCGGGCAATGCCAAACTGCGTGATCGATGTCATCATAACCGGTTCCGCACCTACACATGTTGCTATCGACGAGGTTAATTCTGTAGAGATGTGCGTCTAGTGAGTAGTGGTTGGACATAAGTCTTGACATCACACGAATGAAACCGCGACTTACATCCAGACCTTTGAACCACGATCTCGACGAAACATTTGGAATAATGGAATGTAACTACCGCCCAAGAGAATTACTTGTTCAATCGTTTTGCCAACTTTGAAGAGAACTCTGACGTACTAATGGAAAAATGGCGCCCACCTTTGCTAGAGAGTCCGCCTTCTCATTGCCTGGAATTGAGCAATGTGAGGGGACCCATGCAAAGGTAATTCTAAATGATCTTTCGACCAACGCACACATCTGCTCCCTTATTTTTGAAAGAAAGTAAGATGAGTGCCTCACTATTTTCATCGACCGGAGGGCCTCAATAGAACTGAGACTATCCGAGAAGATGAAATAATGGTCTATGGGCATGTCGGAAATTATCCCCAATGCGAAATTGATTGCTGCCAGCTCAGCAACATATACGGAACAAGGTTCCTGAAGTTTCCGGAAGGCAGATGAGTATTCATTATAAACACCGAAACCAGTGGATCCATCAATGCGTGACCCATCAGTGAAAATTCTTCTATTGCAATTGACATGTTTTTTAATAAAAATATGGGGAATTAAAATAAGTCGAAGTTGATCTGGAACTCCTTGAATAGCCTGTTTCATGGAGAGAGATCATAGTCAATAGAGGAACTGTGATAAGGGAAGCGTACACTAGGATAATTATAGCATGGAAGAATAATATCGGATGACATATAGTTAACATAGATTCGTAAGAATCTAGACTGGGTACTCAATTCGAGCATTTCTTCGAAGTTTTCAATCACAAGGTTGTTACTGATTCCACACTTGATCAGTATTCTATATGAGAGCTCCCAGAAGCGATTCTGTAAGGGTTTTACTCCTGCCAGAACCTCCAGGCTCATATTATGCGTTGAATGCATACAGCCAAGGGCAATACGTAAACAACGATATTGAATGCGTTTCAATTTGATGAGGTGGCTGTTTCTCGCCGAGAGGAAGCAAAAAGAGCATATTCGAGAACTGAAAGAATAGTTGTTTTGTAGAGTTTAATGAGGTCTTCCGGGTGAGCACCATGTCGCGGAAATTGATCTTAGAAAATTGATCCTTTGTTGACATTTCTCTTTCAAATACGCAATGTGAGTACTCCAAGTGCATTTCGTATCAATTGAAGGTCAAAGATTGGGTAATGTCTCTTCCCAACAGCTTGAGACGCAGTTGGGCAGGGAACCGCTTTCTAGTAAACACTACCAATTCGGTTTTATGCGGTGAAAACTCGATCCCCAAATTTCTGGCCCAGATGGACAGATTATCTAGGAAATTTTGCAATGGTCTTTGCAAGATTTCCGCACGTGGACCTCTAAAGGAGATCACCGCATCGTCTGCAAGTTGTCTTAGCTTGCATCTATTTTCCAAGCATTTATCAATATCTTTGACGGAAAAATTATAAAGCAAAGGACTTAAAGATGAGCCTTGGGGTAAGCCCATGTAGCTAATTCTGGAAGTTGTCAGTTGACCTAGATTAAAGGTCATTTGTTTTTCTGACAGTAAGTTATACAAAAAGTTATTTAAAAATTCCTGGTAAACCACTACTGTGCAGACTATCTGCCATTATATCTATGGAAACTGAATCAAATGCGCCCTTAATATCCAGAAATACTGAAACCAATTGCTCCTTGTGTGAAAAGGCCATTTGTATATCAGATGAAAGCAACGCTAAACAATCGTTTGTTCCTTTGCTCTTTCGGAAACCAAATTGCGTATTTGATAGTAGGTTGTTTGATTTAACCCAACGGTCAAGTCTTCATAGGATCATTTTTTCTAACAATTTCCTTAAACATGATAGCATAGAGATCGGACGGTAAGAATTGTAATCAGACGCTGGTTTCCGAGGCTTTTGAATAGCTATTACTTTAACCTGCCTCCAAGCGGGTGGAACTATATTCAATTCCATGAGAGTGTTATACAGGTTAAGTAATCGTCTTTTAGCGATATCGGGGAGATTTTTTAGAAGGTTGAATTTAATCATATCGCTTCCCGGAGCAGAGTTATTCGATGAAAGAAGTGCCATTGAAAATTCCAACATTGTGAATGGTTCGTCCAAAGAAACGTAATTTTGGGTAGTATCCCGTAAATTCGGTTGTGTTGGGACAGAGTCTGGACAAACCTTTTTAGCGAAGTCGAATATCCATTGCATGGAGTATTCTCCACTCTCATTAGAGGATGAGCGGTTTCGCATATAACGAGCCTTTCTCCAAAGCGCTGTATTCGAGGTTTCTCTAGATAGTCCCTCTACAAACGAACGCCAGTAATTGCGTTTCTTTGCTTTGAGTAAGTTTTTAAGCTTGTTTTCAAGCTTGAGGTACTTATCAAAAAGCTCACATGTTTCATGTCTACGATAATCTTTAAACGCATCGGATTTCTCAAGATACAACTAAGTGCACTCGTCATCCCACACAGGGGTGGCGGGTCTTCTTTTGAGGGATGCACTTGGAACACGTCGTTTCTGAGCTTCTAATGCACTTTTGTACATCAGTTAGGAAAGGAAACGATACTCTTCTAATGGTGGAAGAGAATCGGTAGAATCAATACCAAGGGTTACCGCCGATGCAAAATGTTGCCAATCGATATGCCTCGTGAGGTCATAAGGAACATGGATTGACTGGTCTGTTTTTTGAAAACTATTTGTGATTGAGATAATTATTGGTAAGTGATCACTACCATGGGGATCATTGAGTACCTTCCACAGACAATCTAATGATAGTGAATTAGAACACAAAGATATGTCAAGTTGACTCTCCAGGCAGGAGGTTTTGCCATTCGTGTCGCTTCCCCAGTGTTCAAGATGGTCAAGTTAAAATCGTCGCATAAGTCATAGAAAATACCCGCTCTGTTGTCATCGTATTGTTCGCCCCAAGCAGTACCGTGGGAGTTCAGATCGCCCAGAATAAGAACTGGAAATGGAAGTAATGTAATTGAACTCAAAAGTTGACGGCGGTTTATTGATGCCCTCGGAGGGACAAAGACGGAAGCTATGCAAAGATCTTTATTCTCTACATTTATTTGGCAAGCGACGATTTCAAAGCCTGAGATTATTGGGAGTGAGATTTTATAGAAGGGGTAGCACTTTTTGATCCCCAAAAGTACGCCACCATATGAATCATCTCGGTCCAGGCGAATAATGTTAAAATCGTGGAAGTTTAATTCATCTTCGGATGAAAGCCATGTTTCACAGAGAGCAAATATATCACAATCAGAATTGTGAATCAAATACTTGAACGAGTCTAATTAAGGTATTAGACTGCGACAGTTCCATTGTAATACGGTGAACATATCTTGATCCTCACTCGACGAATTATTCATCGAAAGATATGAATTCACCAATGAGGGGCCATGATACAGTCGATTGCTTGAAATAGTTTCCAACTATAGGAATAAGCAGGTCAATAATTCCTCGGAGCGGTGAAGCATCCGAAAGGCCAAGAGCATTTAAAATGTTATCCACAATGTCCCTAAAATTAATCTTACCTCGCTTGGACGGGATATTCTTAGAATTGCGAGAAGACGTAGTTTTTGGTTTTGGCAACCTCTTACGGTTACTGTTATTAGGTAGCGGCGGGTTGGTATAGCTACAGCTAGGAACGGATGCATCATCGGTTTATTCGGTTTTTTTAATTGACCCCCGCTACCTCCATTTTTTTGCAAGCTTTTGAGAGTAGATTTTATTTGTTTGCGGCGTACACCCGGAGAGCTAGTAGGCTTTCTTTTACCGGGGGCGTGTACCTCCGGAAATTCACTCTCATCGGCTACGTCAGAGTCCAGTTCATCGGAAGACAAAATCAAAAATGGATTTTCATTTCGAGCGGCTGCTCCGTTTTGCGACTTTAACATTTCTGCATACGTCTGTTTGGAGCGTTCTTGTATGGAACGTCTCACGTTACCAGTGCGCTTCTTGTATACGGGTCAGTGCTGCAAATCGTGGAGAGGCTCTTTGCCACAGTAAGCACACTTTGTTGCTTCCTGTTGGCAAGCATCCTCTAGATGCCTTTGGCCGCATTTGCCACAACGGGGCTTGTTGTCGCAAAAAGTAGCCGTATGACCCAACTGTTTGCACTTGGTACAATTAAATACCCTTGGTACAAAAAGGCGCACTGGGAAAAAAACTTTATCAATTGCAAAAATTTTTGGGAGAATTGATCCGGCGAAGGTCACTTGTAGCGAGTCCGATGGTGAATACGTCTTTTTTCCATCTACCATTGATCCTGCATGCAATTGTTTGCATTCCAGAATCTCAATGGTAGACGAAGCGGAATCTGGAAGTCGCCCCTTACCTTCCATAACGTCTTCACACGTCAGGCTCGCTGCAGAAACCACACCGTCTATCGCCACATCTCGAGGTGGGATGTAGACGTAGTACTCAACATTATAACCTTCGTCACTAGCAATTTCATTTGCATTTTTATACGTAGGTGCAGTGACACGCAGTTTGTTTCGGTTGACCTGATGAAATTCGGTCCCCGGATAACGACGCGTCAAATTTGTTTTTATGCCCAAAAAGTCTAGGGCTTTCACTTTCTGCCGAAAGTAGACAACCCAAGGAGAGGCAGAAGACGGCTGATAACAGCGCGCCCTAAAAACATCTTTGGGAGGCAAGTCGCCCTCCTTAGAATCATCCATGAAAAGACAAATTCAGGGACAAAAAAAAAAAACAAAAATTAAATAAAACAAAATAAAAATCTGATGATTTTTTTTTAACCACCCTATGCAGAACGATTTACTGTATGGGAGAGAGATACACAAAAAACACTAACAGATGAGGAAACAATAAAGGAGACTGTGACTGTGCTACTTGCCCTTACGCTTCCCGTTTGCCGGTATGGCACCTTCTGCTGTTGTTCGTAAACAAAGCACCGCTTGCTGACCGGCAGTGGATGGAGCGATGACCTTCCCTGCTACGATGATGCTTAGGGGGTTTCACTTTTTCCCTCGGGTGTTAACGATGGTACTGGCTGGACAGATCATCCGTCGGACTCCGCCGGGAATGTCTGCTTCCCTAAAGGAACGCTCGGCTGGATATCGGCGGTTCAAACAGTGCACTAATTTTATTCACCGCGTGGTTTATAGCGGGTGGAAAAAAACACAAGAGGTAGTGCGGAGTGCGAAAAAAAAACTGAACCGAAGCTCTTCAGCGTTCGATGCGGAATGGTATAATACATTAAAGTTATTTCCAAAAATTTCTTCGCTTTTGACGCTATCATCCCAGTTTGTGTCGGTTGCCAGAATAACGTTGAATTTTTTTTTAATTAGTTCGTTTATTTGTTAGGCTCAGGAAACACACGTAACACTTTAGGGAACCGATATTCAATATTGTTGATAACAAAATTTTATTTTTTCTCTATTAATAAAAGTGGGGTGCCAAATACTCGTGGCTAGCTCGAGGTTAATGGGTCAAATTACCATTTGGAAAGGGATAGGCAGGTAACTTATATAAGCCATTATTTGCTGCTCATGGTTGCGTCATCTACCAAATCCGCGATCTCTGTAGTCCCTTTCAGGAACTAAGCCGCAGATGGGCAACCACAGCTTGCTGGGCAGGTACAAGTAGCACGGAAACAAAAGGATAATCTAACTGGTACATAATGGCAGGGAATTTTCTAGAGTGAAAGAGAGGGGGTGATGACATTATACTCTTAGATCAGACAAACAAAGGAATTCGTAAATCGCATGTAGGGAAGATATCTTACCTCGCGGAAGGGTTGTCTACCTCGGGCCACTAGGGTATCCAATAGTCGTGCTCTGGAGGCATCATTATCCGGACAATGCCAAACTGCGTGAGCGATGTCATCAAGGTTAATTCTGTAGAGATGTGCGTCTAGCGAGTAGTGGTTGGACATAAGTCTAGACATCACACGAATGAAACCGCGACTTACACCCAGACCTTTGAGCCACGATCTCGACGAAACATTTGGAATAATGGAATGTAACCACCGCCCAAGAGAATAACTTGTCCAATAATTTTGCCCACAATGTGAGGGGACCCATACAAAAGTAATCCTAAAAGATCTTTCGACCATCGCACACATCTGCTCCCTTATTTTTAAAAGAAAGTAAGATGAGTGCCTCACTGTTTTCATCGACCGGAGGGCCTCAATAGAACAGAGACTATCCGAGAAGATGAAATAATCGTCTATGGGCATGCCGGAAATTATCCCCAATGCGAAATTCATTGCTGCCAGCTCAGCAACATATACGGAACAATGCTCCTGAAGTTTCCGGAAGGCAGATGAGTATTCATTGTTGGTACTTTTCAATGAAAATATGGGGAATTAAAATAGGTCGAAGTGGATCTGGAACTACTTGAATAGCCTGTTTATTGGATAGATCATTATCAATGGAGGAACTGTGATAAGGAAAGCGTACACTAGGAGTGTAATAAAAAAATAATGTGTTACCTTCTCTAGAATTTTATTTGATTGTTTGAATTAAATTATTGAAAGAGGTATTTACTCCGATTGTCTTAAGACTGCGAATGTAACTCCAATCTTTAAGAGATGCCACAAACCCGGATAACTATCGGCCTATATCGACTCTTTCAGTCTTCAATAACATGTTCGATAAAATGTTGATTACTCGCATAGTTCGATTCTTAGATAGGCATAAAGTTATTTACAATATGCAGTATGGATTTCGTTACGGAATTAGCACAACTATATCTGCTTTATCGAACATGTTGGTCAAATTCTGGAAAAAAAATGACGGAGAATTATATCTGGACTTAAAGATAGCGTTCGATGCATTAAATCACGATATATTGCTATGTAAATTAGACCATTATGGAATCAAAGGCATTGCAAATGATATAATTCGTAGCTACTTACAGAATAAAACTCAAATTGTAACATATGATGGGGAAAACAGTTCCTTAAGACCAATAACATCTGGGGTACCCCAAGGGAGTAATATTGGTCCCCTATTATTACTAATGTACATAAATGACATAAGTAATACTTCTCTTATTGGTATTGCTAGACTTGTTGCCGATGATACAGCTCTGTTTTACCGAGCATATGGATACATTTAAGGACATTCTGTTGATCCGGCACCAGTCGTCGAACACTTGTAGTTCCCGCTGAAGAAAGTGGGCGTCTTCTAGACATTTTATGACGTAGTACAGTTTTAGCAACAATCAATATGAAACAAGCGATTACAAATTGGTTCACTGTTGTAGAACCCCTAGGTCCGAGGTACACCTTGCAGTCTGCACCTTGCAATAAATCTTGCGCTTTTCGGTACCTTTCGGTACAAGTATCTTTGTTTTTGTTTTGATTCGCTATGTTATTTTGACAGAATATTTGAGGGTGTGTTGGTGTGAGTTATGTTATTAGGGGCGAATCATTAAGCTTGGGATCGATGTGCTAACTTTTGCATTAAAAAAAAATGGACTTTTTCCGGATGGTGATAAAAAAAAGTTAAGACACATAATTGCTCTTTATAAATTTCCCATGGAAGGTAATTATTTAAGCTTACTTGCAAAAAAAATTCTACGCCCTTCGGCAGTTAACCGGAACATTCGCCATGGCGGACGAAAACATGGCATGTTTTTTGAGTTCTTACTTCGTTTTTTTTTATCAATTCCTCCTCAGTTTTCACGACAAAATTGTTGGAGGTGATCTTACGCTTCATGATGGCCCAGAAATTCTCGATGGGACGCAGCTGGGAGACGTTGGGCGGGTTTACCGACTTGAGTACCACATCGATATTCAGCCGCTACATCTCCTCCAACGATCGCTTCGAGTAGTGGGCTGACGCCAGATCCGGCCAGAACACCGCGTCTTTGTCCTTATGGTATTTCTTGATGAACGACGCGACTTCCAGCAGGAATTTCGTACTATAAATTTTCCCGTTAACGGCCAGTCGGGAGCGAAAAAAGAGCGGCTTTGACATTCCCTTTTCGCTGATTGTCAGCCACAGCAGCACCTTCTTGGGAAACTTGGTGTGTGAAATGAACTTCACCTCGTATTTTACTTCCTTCGCGAGGAAGTAAAATACGAAGTGCTCTGCCAGTCGTTGCCATCCAGGGCGAGATAGGTCTCGTCGTCCATCACCACCGCCACGTCGCGATTCGCCGGGAAAATCGAGTTGACCATATTATTCAACCGCTGCCGCTGCGTCATTGCCTGCAGCTCCGAAACCAGTGGACGCGACGTCCGCTTCCTGACATGTATGTTCATGTTCGCCAGGTACTTTTTCACTGTTTGGCCGGTTGAACCGACCTCCCGGCCAAGCGCACGCAGCGATGTAGCCACTTTTCCCTCGGTCTACCTCTTCAGCATCCTTTGGAACTTCTTGTCGCTCAGGGTCGTTGGCCGTCCGGAACCGGGCTTTCTTTCTGTGCTCTGATTGTTGTCTAATAGTGCCAAGATGTTGTAGATGCCGTAACGGTTGTATCCGGCGTCTACAAAGTGCCGCACGATGTCCGTTTTCGACGCGGCGGGGTGCCGTTCATTGAACGCGCACACTTCTGAACGGAGTTGCTTCATTGTTTTTGCCATTGCGGTTAGAATACGACTGATAGAGCTGTCAAATCTTGTCTGCTGACTCATGGGTTACTATGATTGATGCTGCATGGCTAGTTTTGTCAGTGCGGTAGATGGTAAACCCATGAAAAATCGGCAATTTTTGTCCATTTTTTTTTTAATGCAAACGTTAGTACTTCCTGAGCCAAAAATTATATTTATTTTTCTTCTTGACTATCCAGCCGCTGGTTTTTGGTTGTCCGCGTAGGATAATTTCAGGCATCTGAGGACCAAGTTTACGTCGTTCATATATAACAGGAAGACGAATGGGCCAAGGTGGCTGCCTTGCGGAACGCCGGATGTTACTGAAAAGCTGGGCAAGGCATAATCCGAAATCTTCCTAGACATAGTTCTACCAGTCAGGTATGAGCGGAGCCAGTTCAGCAATTAATCGTGAACCCCCATTTTGTCGTTTTTGGAAATTGCAATCTGATGGTTCATTTTATCGAAGGCCCCAGAAATATCTGTGTATATAGCGTATACTTGATGACCGCGCTCCATTTCGTGGATGACGAACGATGTAAATACGGTTAGGTTGGTCGTCGTCGAGCGCTTGGGCATAAACCCGTGTTGGTCAGGAGAAATCGATTGTTACGAAACATTGTCCACGCGTAGGGTTCATGGATATATGAACCAAAAACAATATTAAAAATTCAGGGTTGCCAGTTTTTCTGGCAAACGCCAATTGAAGTTTCAAAAATTGATAACTCCAGAACGATTCATTGTAGAACAATTTTTTTTTATCAAACTAAAGAGTGTTCCGATCAAAATTTGGTCACACAGTAATGTATGTGAGTCGATCAAAGTTTTTTTTAATAAGTCAAATTCTTTTTCTTTTTCAAGTTCAGTTAATACAAAATACAGGAGAAATATTCAGCTAAGCTTCATTTTTACCGAATGCGAATTACCGGGTCTTTCGTTTAATACCTGCCATAAGATTTTGTACAGTCTCCTTGTCCACTTTATTCGCCGCAGAACGCCAGTTTTCCTTGAACTGTTTCTCGCTCACAACAGCCTTTTGAGTCTTCTTAAGGTTCCGCTTGACGTTGGCCAATATTGTTCGATTGGGTGGAGCTCTGGCGTGCTGGGAGGGTTCTTGTCCTTGGGCACCACTTGAACGTTGTTGGCAGCATACCACTCCATGGCCTTTTTTCCGTAATGTCAAGATGCCAAATCCGGCCAAAATAGAACGAAACAATTGTGTCGCTTCAAGAAAGGCAATAGACGTTTTTGTAGGCACTCGCTCAGATAAATTTCCTGGTTGACGGTTCCGGTCGCAATGTAAACGTTGCTCTTTAAGCCACATGTACAGATGGCCTGCCACACCAGATATTTCTTCGCGAACTTTGACAGTTTAATGTGCTTGAAAATATCTGCCACCTTTCCCCGACCGGTTGCCATATTAAATTCCTGTCCATGAAGCTGTTTAAAGTCTGCCTTGACGTACGTTTCATCGTCCTGTACGCAATCGTGCTTTGGCCGACGTGTTTTGTTTATCGTCGCGATTTGTAGTCACCGCTTTCTTGTAAGTCGACAGTCCAGCTCGCTTCTTAGCTCTATCCACGGTTGAAGGCGCCACTCCCAGCTTCTTTGCGACATCTCGGACGGAGAGGTTGGGGTTCCGCTCGAAACAGCGGGCAACTCTTTTGTCGTCGCTGTGGCCACCGGCTTTCGATTTCCCCCCGATCCAGCTTTCCTGGCTGTCGACAAACGTTCACCGAACAATTTTAATACGTTGGTAACAGTTGATTTAGTCACATTCAACAATGTCGCCAACTTGGAGCGAGAGTAGTTTGGATTTTCGCCATGCACGTGCATAATTTTGATGCGTTGCTTCTCTTCCTTCGACGACATTCTGATAACTAAAGTGCTAATTTCAAAATCAAAATAGAGGCATGATGCTACACGCACACATCTTCAAAATGAGGCGTATGCTAATTGTTTAATGCACGATGAAAGGAAATGCATCAATTTTAAGTCAACCAAATTTTGATCAAAATACCCTTTATAATGAAATTTTCTCAAGAATTTGGAAAAAATATACCCTAAAAAAACGAAAGGGTGAGTTATATCAGTGACATAACTGCAAAGTTGACGTAGGACTCCTTGTTGATGTGAAGAAATTGATGTCATCGAATTAATAAATTTCTACTATATTTTATTCAGTCTAAATAACCATGAGACCCTCAGTGAGACCCTGACTGATGAGAACCATGGGTGCATGACTTAATTGTTAATACTATTTCGTTAATTGAATTCCAACGTGCTTGTTAGTGTTAACATGGCGAATAGGGATTTATATATGGATACTAAGCAAGATTTTAGGCTATTTTCTCCGTTCGCGGCTTTTCAATCGCTATGTTGAGCCGGTGCGTGGTAATGAAAATTTTGATGAGCTCAAGAGAAAATTCAATCAAATATACTCTTTAGTTGACAAACTCATTTGGTCGTCCTGAAAAGGACGGATTTTATTTGTTTACGGAGGGAACACGGTTCACAATTGAAATTTTCTTGTCGATCTTCTTGGGCTGCTGGGCGGCCTGGGTGTTTAACAGCACACCACCCTGTGGAATGGTCGAACGGGAGAAGTTGATTCAGCTCCTCGTCGTTTCGGACGGCTAGCTCTGTTTAGTTGGCCTTCCAGAGCAGACGGTGAATGCGCTTGTCCTTACGGATGCACAGCGAGAACTGATGGCTGGTCGGACGTAACCAAATGTTTAATTATCGCTGGCACGGTAACTGTGGCAGTATTAACCAATCAGAGCGTGGCACAAATATGATGTCATTTTCGAACAATAGCTTTGTGCGTTTAAACATTTTTCTTTAAAGTACATTTTAAATAGTTTAAACCAATGTAATGAATTTAGTTATCAACAAGGATCCAGCTTTGATGTTCTACCTTTCGAATGAAATACTTATCGTAAAATTTCTGTGGGCCAAAGAGGAGATATTATCGTCCAATGTCTCCAAACCCGCGTAACGCTTGCGATTTTAGAAATTTTAGAACGGCGCCCCTATACAGGAATAGAAAAGAGAGACGTAAAGTCCTATGTCAAAAATTCTTGCTACTAGAAGCATCTAATCTTTATAACTCTCCTTCAATAGATATTCCTAAAAACTGTACAAGAGCTTGTATTTTTCTAAATTATTAAATGATCCTACGGATTCTCCCGTGGATTGTTTTTCCTTCGATGAAACCAAAGACGTTGGAGGTGAAGTCAGTTCCTCAATTTTTGCTTCTGCAGAAACTGTTACGAGAATGTTCTCCTCACTAGTATTTGTAAACCATAAGCAACATTTCGTACAGGATTTCATTTCGTTCGTTACCCAATCCATGCGCCTGGAACGTAGCTTATCTAAATAACTCTGAGTAATTGAACGCAAATGAGCGCGGTGAGCTTCGTAGTTTTTACCTTCTCCATGATTCTGTTATTCGAGGTGAACTATAGATTGGTTTGTTCGCAAACGCCCTTCTATAGGAATTTGGTTTGTATCTATACTTTAATAAACTCTCTTCCTACCAGCTACCTTCAGCAAAATTAACAAACCACATACTTACCTTACCTAAGCAAATTGGAAGACGACACTTTTCGGATTTTATATTATTTTGGCATGAAAACGAGTGACACGCCCATAGTTTTTCGAGCATCAAAGGGTGTTTCGATTAAAATTTGGTCGACTTAGAATTGACGCATTTCCTTTCATCATGCAGTAAAATTTTTGGCACACCCCTCATTTTGAAGATGTGTGCGTGTAGCATCATGCCTCTATTTTGATTTTGAGATTAGCACTTCAGTTATCAAAATGTCGTCGAAGGAAGAGAAGCAAAGCATCAAAATTTTGCACGTGCATGGCGAAAGTCCAAACTATTCTCACGCCAAGTTGGCGAAATTGTTGAATATGGCTAAATCAACTGTTACTAACATATTATAATAATAATATAACTATAATGTATCCCGGCATGACCGTAATTTGCAACATAGTAATAAAAAGTCGGGAGGTGGAGTTCGCATTGCCATCATTGCAGAATTTACTTCTCAAGAACTAAAAAAACTATCAAGCACAAAGAATTTGAGCATGTCTGGGTTAAAGCACTCATTGCTGATGAAACACACATTTTTGCATCTGTGTACTTCCCGCCCGAACATGCCAATAAACAATCTTTCGAATTTTTTTTTTCAAAATGTCGAAATTATCATGTTATGGAACCGGAAATAAAACTACATATTTATGGTGACTCTAATAAACGGAATGCGAACTTCATCCCTGACGTCGAAAATGAATCAATTCTACTCCCAGTCGTAGGCGAAGACGAAACATTTCAATTTCTACTCGACCAAATTTCACATTTTGGCTTAGACCAAATTAATCATATAAAGAATCAGCAAAATGCACATTTAGACCTCTTATTTACGAACGGCACTGAAGACTTTTGTGTGAGTGCTTCATTGTCACCTCTATGGAAAAATGAAGGTTTTCGCACAGCAATTGAATATTCAATCTTCGTATATAATACTCCCTTCCCAGCGACTAGGAATTCGAGGAAATACTGGAATATCATAAAGCAAATTACGAAGAAGCAAAACGTAGACTTTGTACAATAAATTGGCAGAACATAATAAGTATTGAAGGAAATGTCAACACTGAAGTAGGCAAATTTCATTCAATTATTGAGAACCTTATTTAAGAAACTGTACCAATGAAAAGAAGAAGGCGAACTCAAAACAATAAATTACCAGTGTGGTTCAATTCACATTTGAAACATTTAAAGAACAAAAAACAAACAAGAACAAATTTGCAAAATTATTATGACATATGCAACATAGCCATTAATTCTGCACATGAAGAATATAATCTTAAAGTCGAAACTGAAGTCAAATCATGCCCCAAGAATTTCATCAATTATGTAAAAATGAAATTGAAAAATAGCAATTTTCCCCCACGAATGAATTTTGACGAAGATGTAGGTGATAATCCTTCTGTAATATGCAAGCTTTTTGCAAATTTCTTCCAAGAAGTACACACTACATTCTTCGAAGAAGACCGTGATCACGACTTCTTTGCATTCATTCCCGAATTTTCCAACAATATATCTGTAAATTAATTACCTCCTCACAAAAATTCTCAAAGCACTAAAAAACGTGGATGCTTCTAAGGGACCAGGTCCAGACGGTATTGCACCCGTATTTTTAAAGAACCTTTCAGACGAACTTGCCCTTTCTTTAGAACTTCTTTTTAATATGTCTCTGAAGAGCGGAACATTTCCAAACATTTGGAAATCCTCTTATTTGGTACCGATTTTCAAATCAGGCACGAATTCAGACAACTATCGTGGAATTGCCATTATCTCTTGCAACCCAAAACTTTTTGAATCTCTCGTAAACGAAAATATTTTTCAGCAAGTAAAAAATCAAATTTCAAGCAAACAACACGGCTTTTTCTAAGGTAGCTCAAGTACTTCTAATCTTCTTGAATTTGTAACTTTTATTTTGAATGCAATGGACAATGGCAAGCACGTAGAAGCCCTTTACACTGACTTCAGTAAAGCATTTGACCGAATCGACATACCATTATTACTCTTCAAATTGCAAAAAAATGGAATGGAACCTGGACTGTTGAATTGGCTGCAATCATATATAACGCATCGCAAACAAATTGTTCGTATTCAAAATAAACTTTCAGATCCCATCTCTGTCACCTCGGGGTGCCCCAAGGTTCACATTTAGGCCCACTTCTTTTTATTTTGTACATAAACGACATTTCCTACATACTTGAAAAAATCCAAATACTCATATATGCAGATGACATGAAGCTCTTCATGGAAATAAATAATTCTAGCGACGCAGAAGAATTCCAGAACGAAATTAACTTATTCAACACATGGTGTAGCAAAAGCCTACTTCAACTTATCGTGAAAAAATGTAACTGAATAGCATTTAGCAGAAAAATTGAAACACCTCGTACGGAAATATTTTTAGGAAACCAAAAAGCAGAAACATGCAAAGTGGTAAGGGACTTAGGCATTGTCCTAGACTCTAAAATCACTTTTGTAGAACATTACAACACTATTATAAGTAAAGCAAATAGCATGCTGGGTTCAGCTACAATTGTTAAGATCCTTACACCATTAAATTATTATACATTTCATATGTAAGGACAATTTTGGAATACTGCAACCTAGTATGGAATCCGTACTGTGCCATACATGAAGAACGCATAGAATCCGTCCAAAAACATTTTTTTATATGCCCTAAGGAAATTGAATTGGACTGTATTTCCACTGCCATCTTATGAAGCACGCTGCATGCTTATCAATTTACAGACACTTTAAGAACGCCGCTAATTTGCAATGCTTTTCTACATCAATGACATTATTACACAACGTATTAAATCAGAAGTTCTACTCTCGCAATTGAACTTTTATACTCCCAGCCTCTTCGAACACGGAAATTATTCTTAGAAACATCATACAGAACAAATTATGCAATAAATGGCCCCATTCATCGAATGATGCGCCAGTATAACTTACATTGCGAAATCATTGGCATCACTATTCCTAAAGAACAAGTAAAATCTCGTCTAAAAGAGAACAGAAATAATGTATAGCATGTAAGTAAAACATTGTAACCATTGTATGTAGTCTACATTCCTTGACGGAATAAATAAATATTAAAAGTGTTCGGTGAACATTTGTCGACAGCCAGGAAAGTTGGATCGGGGGAAATCGAAAGCCGGAGGCCACAGCGACGACTAAAAGAGTTGCTCGCTGTTTCGAGCGGAACCCCAACCCCTCCGTCCGAGATGTAGCAAAGATGCTGAGAGTGGCGCCTTCAACCGTGGATAGAGCTAAAAAGGGAGCTGGACTGTCGACTTACAAGAAAGTGGTGACTACAAATCGCGACGATAAACAAAACACGTCGGCCAAAGGAACCGTCAACCAGGAAATTTATCTGAGCGAGTGCCTACAAAAACGTCTACTACCTTTCCTGAAGCGACACAATTGTTCCGTTCTATTTTGGCCGGATTTGGCATCTTGCCATTACGGAAAAAAGGCCATGGAGTGGTATGCTGCCAACAACGTTCAAGTGGTGCCCAAGGACAAGAACCCTCCCAACACGCCAGAGCTCCGCCCAATCGAACAATATTGGACTACCGTTAAGCGGAACCTTAAGAAGACTACAAAAGCTGTTGTGAGCGAGAAACAGTTCAAGGAAAACTGGCGTTCTGCGGCGAATAAAGTGGACAAGGAGACTGAACAAAATCTTATGGCAGGTGTTAAACGAAAGACCCGGCAATTCGCATTCGGTAAAAAGGAAGCTTAGCTGAATATTTCTCCTGTATTCTGTATTAACTGAACTTGAAAAAGAAAAAGAATTTGACTTATTATTATAATAAAAACTTTGTTCGACTCACAGTAATGTATGAACCAAATTTTGATCGGAACACCCTTTACTCAAAAACAAAAAAAAAGCCATCGCCGAAATTTCACCAATGTAAGCATATACACAAAAAAAAACCGCAATAGAAACTAACATTTCGAGGGTTAAATTAAGCGCAAACACCAACCATTTTCACCTGACTATAAATGCGTTTGATTTTACCATGCCTGCGATTAGATCGACCATGGTGCGGTTGATATCATTATGAGGTCTGTAAAATATACCATAAATGTTGAAGGTTTTACCATAAACCTAGTAAATTGGACTGTAATTTCATGGTAGGCATAGTCATAGTTGTGTAAAATGGTAGTTTTTACAACAAGATTTTTTTCTGTGTATGAATTAATAAACATGAAATTATTTTTTCAAACTTTTCCATGACTCAGACAATAATTTTTCCGGCTTTTCCAAGAAATTTTCCTTCACTGTGGAAATGTTTGTTGAACTTTTTTTAAACTATGTTTTCTCCAAATTCTTGAGAAAATTTTATTATAGTTTGGAAACAAACAATTTTGCTACGATTAATCGTTCTTGAGTTCTAAATTTTTGGAGTTAGTGATGTTCGGAAAAATCGGAATACTTTAATTAGCGTTTGCCAGGAAAACTGGCAATCCTGAATTTTTTAACATTGTGTTTTCTTCATATATACAGGCACTGCTTTTATTGCACTTTTATGTTTTCTAAAATATTCTTCTACAGTTCAACGTGACATTCCCGAGATCCGTTTAATCGTACGCCAAGGAGCAGACTTTTAATCTAACACTAGTTATTCGTTTCAGCACAGACCGTTAGGCAATGGTTTTTGATACTTTTATCCAGTCTCTTTCAAAAGTATAGATGGAATCCGCTACCTAAACGGTTGTTTTTTTTTATTTTTAGTTTGTCTAGCTAAGTCACGCAGCTCAGCGTGACAGCTAGGTTGTCAAGACTATACCCTTACCCAATGTCACTTCTACTACGACCAATACCTTAGAAGCACTAACCTATGTTGGCCGCTTGAGCACTAGTTGAAGTTATTAGTATTGGACCGTTGTATTGTTCAAAATTTCAGTTTAAATTTTCCCGCTATGATGTTTTGTTACGCAGTCGTAAAATGGAAGCGCAAATTAATACCCTATCCTAGATGTCACGAGCTTTGTTTAATGATTTCTAATGTTTCCTGGAGATGATAATCCGGGGCAAAGTTCCGTCTAAGTTAATAGCCCCGAGTGCTGAAGTCATCTTCAGGCCGTATGCAGTAGTAACTAGATTTCAAAAAGACATGTAAATTCTTAGGAACGACTTACAGGCCTTTGATGTAGTCTATGTAGACAACTAGTAGTACTGAAGTCAACCCCAAGAAGTATTGCAACAAGAGTATACATAATATTTATTATTCATACAGCGAATGATAGTTCTAGACAACCCTCAATTGCAATAGTGCGCCTATGTTGGCTATTTACAGCACTGCGGTATCTTCTAATAATAATCCTAAAAGTTTGAATTAGTATGTAATGAGCTTCCATTTTAAAGAGTGTTATAAGGGTCAATCAGTCAGGTTGCCTTATGCCCATGGCGTTCATTTGACACCCCGAGCTATTTAGTTATATTTACCTAAGAATTTACCTTAGTTTTCTGATTATCCAGGTGTACAGTCTCATTTAAATAAACATACCATCTTCTTTCCCATTACATACGGATTACGGTTTCCATGATACTTCCTGATTTGTAGAGGTTGACTTGGGCAGCATTCAACTCTTAAAACCCGGAATGAACACTCGTTGCCTCACAGTGACTCAGGTGTACATCGTAGAAATTGAGAGCAGAGGAAAAAGAATAAATGAACCCGTGATTAGTTGATTGACATTGAATTGAACTTGAGTTAAATTGATATGGAATCGAGATTACACTGAAATGGAACCGAAACGGAATTGAAATGGGTGCAAAACGGATTCGAAACGGAACCGAAATAGAACCGAAATGGAATTGAAATGGAATCGAAACGAAACCAAAGCGGAACCGAAATAGAACCGAAATGGAGCCGAAAGTGAATCGAAACGGAGCCGATATTGAACTGAACCGGAATTTGAATGGAACTACCGTGAATAAAACATCCCACCCCCTTCTATAGTAAGTCAAATACTATACCCTCACTGAGCGGACCATCCGCACTGTTACTGAAATAAACTACTTGGAAATGTTTAATCTACTGCGGGCCCCCCGCGTCCTATTTCTAATATACATGCTTGTCATCGTCAGTCTGAAGTAACACTTTTCTGGCCATGTGCTTCATTCCGAACAGTCAGATATTTACCATGATCAAAACATTCACCCTTTTCGAAAATTTTGCAATTACTTTCACTTATTATACCAAGAGCAGCCGGCGTCGGTGGTGTAGTGGTAAGAGTGACTGCTACCCCAGTGCGTGACTGCCACCCCAGTGGGTCTGGGTTCAATCCCAGTCGACGTCCGTGGTTTTTCTGAGGCGAAAAAATCTGGTCACGTCTTCCTTCGAAAGGGAAGTAAAGCCGTTGGTCCCGGCTCATATTCATGAGTCGTTAGTCCAGGTGGTGGAGTCGTCTTCCTGGCGTCGGTGATTGTCACCATGTGAGGAAATAGGCCGACGGAAAATAAAAAAATAAAAAAAAATACCAAGAGCAAACCAGGTATTTTGGTTATTTATGCCATAAAACAAATGGATAAACAACAACATAAGTTGCCACGAAAATGAAAATTGAACTTTTCCTTTGATAGAAAGTAAGAAATCTAAGAGTGAATTGCGGATAACCCGCCAGTGCTTTTATATAAACGTTCTACGACGTGGCAGTGACATAAATGTGCAGCATATGTGATACTTTCACTACTGGTCAAATTCTTGGTCTCACATGCATGTTTATAGCATGAGATAAGCTCTCTCACCGTTAACAACGTGAAAATTTTGACCCGCGAGAGGGGGGGAATCCGCTGCCTTAACATGTGTGCGCAAATATGCCTTTGTCAGAGCCCAACAATTTTCAATTGGTCTTGTCTGGGGACAGTTTGGAGGATTCATCTTTTTGGGTACGAATTCGAGTCCGTTGGCTTTGTACCAGGCTACCGTGTCCATTCCGTAATGCACTGATGCCAAATCTGACCAAAACAGTACTGGATTATTATCCTGCAAATGGATAAGCTTATCGATAACTTGGTTCAACAGCTAAATTTATGAAAATGGTGTATGATAAAATTGTAGCTCTTGTCAAATTCTACGACTTTGGCCAACAATGCATTGCCCTAAGTGGTATATAGAAAGTGTTGTATTCACTGTTATATTCAAATGATATTAAATGATGAATATCATTTGAATATTCAGATATTGCGCTCTCACGTCTAAGGTTTTAAAGTTAGAACAATACATTGTGAACCGAATTTATGAAAATAATCAAGCGCAACCATATCTTCATGCATGCTATTGTGAAAATTAGCTTCTGGTTAGAGGCAGATCGGGAGAGCTGGGAGGCCATTCATTCTTCACCAGGCCTGAAAAATATTCTCCGTGTGAGCTGGCGCGCCATCTTACTGAAATACAAAATGATCTTCTCCATAAAGCTGTCGTAGGTTGGGAGCAACAATATTCTCCAAAACATCCGTTTTATAATACACGGCGTTAATTTTCACCCCTTTATCGATGAAAATCAACGGTAGTTTAATTTTCAAATTGCGCCCCAAACCATCACTGAAGCTGCACTTTGAAATCGAGGTACGTTTATCCAGGGCTGGTAGCAGGTCACTTTTAAGTGACTTGGTCACTATTTTGGGTCTAGTCACTAAAAAGTCACTATTTGCATCCAAAAGTCACTAAAATCACTATTTTCGCACCGCCGATTGCAGTCTTTTCAAAAGCGGATTACTCTTTTGGTATTCAAATAGGCGAGAAAAGTGGGAACGAATTGTAAATCAAATAAAGAACCTGTTTTTGGTTACTCACTTAGTAATTCTGAATCTAGAATTGATTGTTCCTATCCCGACAGTGAAGCGAGCTCAATTCGATCATAGGTGAAATCAGGATACAGTGCAATTCGAACAGTTTATAAAAGCGTTATGATTCCAAAATTCCATTAAACTCGTACATTGAAATTTTATATTTTAGCTAGGAAATTTTTGAGACATATATCCTTATTTTATAAAGTAGATTTAAAAAATTCATAATTCATCAATTATTTAAGTTCATTTTGACTTTGCTTGACTGTTGTTAAACCGAATATTTTTTGAAAAAGTTATAAAACTTGTTAAATGGGCTTCAAATGGTGAGTCGACAACTTCGAAGGAGGGTGCGACCGACCTCTCGTCCTCACAGTTCCCACCTCACGCCTCCACGAGTCATATGATCACAAAAGACTGCCAGCTGAAACATGGAGATGCTGGTTGGCGTAGCCTGGGCAATGTTGTCAATTTGACAATAGCGAAGTGAGGGGGTGCGACTGAAGATCTTATACCTTTAAATGATATTGTATATTTTCCATTGTCATTTTATTAATAATTTCAGCAGGCATTGGAATCATCTTTGCATTCCAAAACCATGTAAGAGCCTGGAGCAACATGACAGGCATCAAAGGCTCAATTTGTTTTTCAGCATTTCAGCATAGCATTTAATATAAAATTGCACTTCTGAAATTCAACTACTATATTCATAAAAGACTGGCATGTGCTTATAAGTAATGTAGGATTATATTTTAATATTGTGTTTAGTGGTATTATGATAAGATAAGCCATTTATTTCAGAAATTATGCAACCGGACTCTTCATTCACTCCAATTGCTATCTTTGAAATGTTGCTAGAACAGTATAAAGAAAAATACTACAAATATTACAATGTCTTATAAAATAATATCTTTAATTGAAATTTTATCTTTGATATTTGGAATGATCTATTCTGTTTTCAGCTTTTCCAGGACTAGTAGGATATTAATACATATCTAACTTTTATTAATTTTTCAGTAACAATCCATTCAAGTTTGAAATTTGAATAAATTAGCATTTTTGTTTATAATGATATCTTAATTTTTTGTTTACAAAATAAACATAGTATTAAATAACATATAACGGGTAAAGGGAGGGACCATCAGGGCACCCAAGTAAAACAATTTGGATAGGGAGCATGGGACTGCCTCCTCCCTATCGTTAACATTTCGTGGAACGAGGGCGGGCTCTTTGACCCCATCTATTGGGTTTATTCTGTCAATCGAGGGCCCGATTCTAGTGCTGTGAGTGCGAACTTGCTTTTGGAAGGAGATTCTCTTCCCTATAATCGCGGGTTTCGCGTAAGTGTCTCTGCTCACGGGCCCGCCCAAACGTTTTTGGCCCTTCATACAGGAGCTTGATGATCACAAACAATAATAGAATCCTGATCAAATCGTTTTTCAGATCATTCCACTGCTATGGGAAGTTACCTTGCTGCAATATATGGTAGTATTACATAATCATCATCATCAGTTATAAAACTTGTTAAATAGAATTTGATCTAAAAAAAATGTAAATTTGTGTTTTTAATAGTTGGGGTGTTTTTTTGGGGTTTTTTTGGGGACTTTTTTTTGGGGGGGGGGGGGGGGGGGGGGGGGGGGTGGGCGGGGAGTTGTGGGGGGGGAAAGGAGATCGACAAACTCCACTTTTTCAACAATGCAAATAAGCATTACGTTGCTGCTGGTAAGCACGTGATGAAAAAACTACAAGGTACAGCCCCATTGGGTTGTTCGAAATGATGACGTAGGACTACGATATTAAATGTAAGCCATTTAGGTGGTACAATGCAATGATCTTTTAATTAATCCTTTAAGGCCTAATTTATACAAGCAATTTGGTGAATTCTGATTGAATTGGTGCTCAATAACATAGAAATGATTGAAAAAAGTAGGAAATATTTTTTTGAGATGTGCTTGGTCCAAACTGCCCAGGAGATCAGAACTTAACATCTGCAGTTGTAACAGTAGCTTTATCCGGTATGTTATGATATGTATTAAAACGTATTCAATGAATGTTCTGGAAGACCAGCTGACATCATGAGATAATATTGGGATATTCATGCCAAACAAACCAACTTAACTTTGTATAGTCCATAAAGCTATTGTTACAATTGTATACCTGAAGTTTTGAAGGACAGTTTGAATGAACTATAACTAACAAGGTTATCCTATGATGTCTGTGGACGTTTCAGAATATTCATTGAATATGTTTGAATATTTATCGTAGCTTTGTATAGCTCAAAAGGCTACGGTCACTACTGTAGATCTTAAGTTCTGAACTTACGGCCAGTTTTTATTAACCTGAACATCCCAAGATATCTCATTATGCTGGTTGACTTTCCAAAAGACTCACTTGATTTGGTCAAATACATATTGTTACTTTGTTTAGTCCAAAAAGCTGTAGATTTTAAGCTACAATTCAAAACATAAAATCATCATCTGTAGATTTTATGTTTTGGATTCCAGGAAAGTTTGGATAACCTAGAACATCCGAAGATTATCTCATAATGTTTGTTGTTCTTCCAAAATATTCAATGTATATGTTTCAATACACATCGTAGCTTTGCGTAGCCCAGAAAGCTTTTGTTACAACTGTAGGTCCTAAGTTCTGATCTCAAGGATAGTTTGGATGACCTAGAACATGTCATATTGCTTTATAATGTTTTTTTTACTATTAGAATATTAATTGAATATGTTTGAATACTTATTGTAGCTCTGTATTGTAACAGTAAATTACAACCGTAAATCTTAAGTTCTGAACGCCAAGACAGTTTTGATGACCTAGACCATCCCAAGAGTATCTTCTTGTATATTTTTACGTTCGGAAAAATTCACTGAATATACTTGAATACGTGACGTACTTTGTATAGCTCAAAGGATCTCAAAGTTATAAAATAACGGCTAACCAAAAGATTCATTGAATGTGTTTGAACACAGATAGTCACCATATATAGCTCAAAAAACTACTGTTACAACTGTAGATCTTATGTTTTGAACTTAAAGACAGTTTTGAGTACCTAGAATATCCCAAGATTGCCGCATTATGGCTGTTGGCTTTCCACACTATTCAATCAATATTGAAAATCCATATTGTCCCTTTACACACTCCAAACACCTACTATTACAACTGTAGATCTTATGTTCTGAACTAAAGGACAGTTTGGAATACCTAGATCATCCCTTTCTTCTCATGATGTTTTTTTACGTTCGAAAATATTTGCTGAATATGGTTGAATACGTAGCGGGGCTGCAAAGTGGTGAGTAGACATCTGGGATGGAGCGTGCGTCCCCGCAACATAGCTATGGTCCTCACAAGTTCCTACCTCATGCTTCCACGGGTCAAGAGATGACAAAGACCGCCAGCTAAGGGTTGCGTACTTAGCTGGTAGTGCAGCCTGGGCACTGTTGTCCTTCTGACTTCAGCTAGATTGAGGAGGTGCGTGCTGAGCGTCTGTCCACCAAGGAGGTGCGGCTCAAACAGCGTCTGTCCTGGCATCCAGCGGTTGAGTAAGAAACGCTGTATCGCGTCAACTATACATTAGGTGGCAGCCGCACCAAGGCGATGTAGGCAGAGTGACCCCGGTAAAGAAGCATGCTGAAATCTTACCCTACCACGAAAAATGGAAGTATTCTTTATACGGTTCTACGGTCCTAATTTCAGATTATCCATGGAATTCTCAAGTATTGTATAATAATTTTGAATTGTTTTCTTCCCCCGTGGCTATGATAATCAGGGCTTGGAAATCATTCATGACACTACTGAACAATAGTGTGTCAGACTGCCACCCGTTCGTGAACATAGAATCGCAAATTCGTTCAGATTCAGTAACCGTAACAGAACCTGAATATTCGGTGGTTGTTGCACTGTCTGAATGCTCGAAGCAATGATCCATACTTGTCCATTGTACACACTGATCGATGATGATCGCTGAGCACCGGCTTCAATGATTATACACAGCTTTGAATCGCCCGTGCTTTTGTTCTTCCAAGAGAGGAACGGAGCACACAACGGAGCAAGCAAAGAACGAGGCACAATTTACGACCGATGCGGCATATTGAGATTAATTTATGGTCAAAATATATTTTTTTAGAGTGTTTTTGGGATTTACTGTAGGATTGAAGCCAATTAAGTTACGTTTTTAGCGAACAGGGGATTATGAAAAGTGTGGCAAGCAATACAAAATGATAAAAACTAAAATACGTGTCAAGGGAGAAGGGAGGTTTTTCAGCATTTCCTAAAATTGTTGTGATGTTATATGCTATTCAATTATGAGACTATTCTACAATGATCAAAACATGATTAATCTAGTTCGATGAATTTATATATTATACATATATTATACATACTCGCTGTTATCTATTTTACTATACATATTACTGTAGCATATTTTGACCATCTTTAGTGCCATCGTGCGGCGAATAAGGGAGAGATGTAAGGAATATGAGACAACTTTCCCATACATAATATCATGATATACAGTGCGGAAGAACGATAGTATGTCCTGTCCTAATAATAAATCAAAAATCGCAAGTACAGGACGGTTCTCGATCGGTCATATTTCCGCAGCTTATAGTACAATAATTTTAAAATGAACACATATTGGTTATAGGCAGAGAGACACCTGACAAACATTTAGTCATTAACAAATAATGTACTGCAAGTTTAAGTACCATCAATGCCCATAAATACGTAACAGTCCCATTATCATAGGGAATAACGCAATTTTGTTAGTTTATGCTTTTGTGGGTAGTTAAGGATACATTTCGATGATATTTCTTATTTTTTTAGAAGCGTAGAAGTGTATGCTTTTTTATTACGTATTCAGTAAAATCCTATATTAATATTGAATCGACTTAAGTACATGAAATACAATAGTCGAATTACCATTTGGAAGAGAAAGTCTTCAACAGTAGTTCAGTGGAGTTTATTAGTTACTTGTTTTACTTACTTTTACGCGGTTCAACTGACGGACTGCTTTAATGAAGTCTCAAAATATATAAATAATCCTGACCTGACATAAGTCAGCCTGACATAAGAAAAGGCCTTAAAAACTTCTGTGAAGACGTTGCTAAGGAGGATTTGCGGTAATTAATAATATCGTTCTATACAGGCAAGTTCGCCTCAATTTTTTTTTCACTTTATTTCATATATAGTGGAAAATCAAAAACAGGTCCAATGGGTCAAAATAAATTTAATCAAGTTGTTGACTACACAGCTCGAAAAAGTTGTGTGAATTTCTGTTCAATTTCATGCACATAAATGAAGCGTCACAAAACTTACAAATTAACATTATGAATCGTGTAAACTTCTGGGAAATTCCATACATTGTCAATAATGTTGTATGCAAAAGCGCGTCTTTGATAGAACTATTTCATGCAAGTTGCTGCTTCGTGTGGAATGAAATACAATCTTACATGCTCTGATATTTACATCACAATGAAAGTTCAGATTTTTTTTGCTGTGTATAACATATCTGATTACCAACTGAAATTTTTGTTGCAATGCATACCAAACGAAATTTTAAAGAATGCAAATTGTTGTTTAAATTTTTACATAAATTACATAAAATTAATCAATCACATCCAATAATATCAATATCGTATAAATTTTACTTTCAATAGTCATTAAAATACGTTTAGGTACTTTTAAGTTCTTTAAATACTCTTCAAATAATATCGAATACTTTGAGCACACACTTAATACGTCTGAGTACAGAAAGTTTTTCTAAAATATTATTGAGTGCTTTGAATAATCACGAAATACTTTTGAATTATATGATTCCTCATGAATTACACCGTGTCCAATATATTCTCATACAAAATAAAACTCTATTTATTTCAAATCGATAATCCAGATTTTATTGATAACTTTACCCATTATATTGCAATATAATACTGATCAACTACAGCATATGATTTGGAATAACCCCGCCTTTAACCTTCTTGACCAGCTCCAGACGTTTTCCGAAACCGTCACAGGCGGCACGCACGACTTCCATCGACATTTCGTCCCAAATTCGTTTGATTACGGTTTTGAATTGGTTCATATTAGACGCCCTGTGGTCATTTACCTTTGCCAGCATGTATGACCATACGAAATAATCCAAGGGATTCAGATCTAGTGAACTGGGAGGCCATTCATTCTTGTCCAAAAAGTCGGTCAAATTTTCTCGGCACCAGCCCTGAACGAGATTTGCAGTATGCGATGGCGCTCCGTCCTGCTGAAACACATAGTGATCATCTCCAAACACCTCTTGTACATATGGCTTGACAGCTTTCTCCAAAACTTCCGTCTAAATCCAAATTTTAATATTAAAGAGTTTAATTTAAATGAATATAAAAGACGATGTAGCGAAATATCGTCAGATGGGCCGTAATTACGAAAAACAGGATCGCCCTTAGGTCGTGTGCCTTTATTTCCCTATCGGTACAAAAACGGCCGGTCTTGACGTCGTCGGTCGATTAAGTCTGAACTACTTCTGCGGTCCATCCCAATATTGTGTCGACTCGTCTCGCCAACCAACTGTAGCACCAGAATCACTGGACTTCGTCGACAGGAGTGCTATGAAAGCCGAACGTCTAGTTAATTAATTTGAATTTTTGAGCGGCCACCTAGAATCCACGTAACCCAAACAAGACAAATCTTTTAATGTCTCATATTAACCATTTACTGCTGTTAAATAAGTTAACTGCCTAGCCCCTTCCAAACGATGATGTGACCCATTAACCTCGAATTAACCACGAGTAATCGGCACCCCACTTTTACTAAAATCAATTATAAAACATTGTTAATAACAATATTGAATATCGGCTCCGCAAAGTGTTACACACGCCTGAGCCTAACAAATAAACGAACTGATTAAAAAAAAACATTTACTGCTATGCTGCGAAAAAATAAAGTTATTTTACAGCGCACATTTCCAATAATCTGCACTAAACTGTTTTTTTTTTCATGAGTTATATTCGCCGGCTGTAACAACCGGTGAACCATCATATTCAGAATCAGCAACATACACAGAATGTGAATGGATCAGTTTTTGTATACCATATGAAACTAGTGGGCCCCGACACATGCATAATCGTTGTGTACGCTGAGCCAAACTTTTACCGTCTCCTTTTGTGTCGTGATCCGTATCGTTCGGTGAAGCGCATTTGCCAGTGTAGTAAATGACGCCTGTATGTTCGCAAAGCAAACGCAGCATGCGATTTATTCAGTGACACCCAAAATCGGAAAGCCTATAAAATCAGCATTAAGTAGAAAATTGTGACAAGGGCAACAGTAAATTAAAATGTATAAATGTTAGTTTTGTAAAATTTTAATAGATTTAATGAACTTTTTCAGGATCTTGGTGAAATGCTGCTATTGCTGAAAACGAACGAAAACGTGCTTAAGCGTGAACCACAGAATGCTACACTTTAATATTTTACAACATTTCTTGCATTTCAGGATCAACCGAATGAAGATCATATATTACAGATTCGAATGCTTGTAGTATTTTTCATTTACATAAATATATACACCATTATATAAATATTTCATGGGAATGGAAGGAACCATCAAGGCACCCGATTGAAGCACTCTGGATGGGGAGAGTGGGAATGCCTGCTTCCCAGTGCTAACAGTTTGTGAATAGAGGGCGGGCTCTTCTCTCCGCCCATTGGGGCATCCTCATGTTAGATAGCTTGGGAAGTCTGCTGAACAAGTGTTCAGTCTTGTTGTTGGAAGAGAGACACTCTATATCCAAATGGATACGTATGAGTGATGTTTGTGCATATCGATCCACCCAACACTTTTTCGGCCCTTTGTAAAACAGCAGGTTTAGGATAATCAGTGGTTATTAAAAAGCTAGTTCAGATCTAACAGAGGGGTGAGCCCATTTCCATCGGACTTAGTTTCCGTGCCTCAATGTGTGTGTGGCCCTTATCACCCATCATCATGCAATATGGTTGAATAAGTAGCGTATTTTTGTATAGCCTTTGAAGCGATAGTTACTACTGTGGAGATAAGTTCTTAAGCTCTGAACTCAAGGACGGTTTTGATGACCTAAAACATCACAAAGATATCCAAAAATGACTGCTGACCTTTCAAAAGGTTCATTTAATATTGTAACCTTATTTAGCCCTAGAAACTACTGTTACAACTGTAGATCTGAATTTCTGAACTCAAGTACATTTTCGATGACCTAGAACATCCCAGAAAGATTCAAAAATATTTAACGTTTAGTATCAACGAGAATTTAACAATACATTATGAATACGTACAATATACTAGTAATAACTTTTTTGTTATTTTTCTTCCCTGAATGTCTTCATATTCAGGATGCTCTAGGTAGTCAATTAGACCTTAAACTCATATGTTTTTTATATTTTCCAGATAGGAGAATTGATGAAAAACAAATTTGCCGAAGACAGTGTGCACTTCTATTCAGTATGTGCGATTTTATACAGCCATTATCCCTTTGAGGTCATCTATTACCCGTTAGGCCTTAAGGAGTTAATATACTTTTTAAGAAAAAGCTTAACATTTATGATTTTTTCAATTTTGACATTGTGAGAAATGACTTAGATATTAATGCTCAAAACCTGACCACTTTTCGTAACGGTCGCAATGCGATTTAAAAAAAAAAGGTGCCCTAGTATAGAAAATAAAGACGTAGTCCTACGTCAAAAGTCTGGTTTGCAGAACTCGTTGATAAAATATTACCAATGCCTCAACCCACCAGCCGTTGCATCCAGTGAAAGCTCCAAGTATGTTATGAAAACCGCCAAGTTACTTCCGATTCAGGTCAACTATGATCTTCTTATTGACGAATGGAACTTGTAAAAAGCTAGGAGCTGACCTTGAGTACATACTACAGAATTGAGGAGTATTGAAACCAGTTCTTTACTATGAAAACGGCTGTTGGTGAGCCTAAATACCCTCAGGTGATTAAGGTAGTGAAAACAGCTTCACATGGCAACGGTTCAAAAAAGGCATTGAGAGGCAAGATATGTCAGAAATAATTCTAGCACAGGCCATGCTGGAAGGCGTTTCAACCGTGCGTATAGACCCATCTTCGCTAAAACGAGCTGCGGACCAAGTGCAGGAGGTCGTGGAGAAAAAAAGTCGCTTGGTTACAGGCTTCTTTACAAAAAAAAACCCAAAAAGTGACACAGTTCCGCAGTATTTTTGTTTTTTTCAAACGGGGTTGTCGCTTGGTTCATTTTTACTGTACTTATACAACAAATGTAAAAAAAATGCGAAAATTTGGAAATCACTTTTATGTTACTATTTGGTGACTATTTTTATTATTTTACTCACTAAAGTCACTATTATTTATCCATAAATCCGCTACCAGACCTGTTTATCTGGGGCGCAGGAATATTTTCCTTAGTTGCTGCCCAGGCCCGATCATTTTGTGTGTTGTGAGGCTGCTCCTGGACAAACAGTTTCTCATCAGAAAAAAATAAACACACGACCAGTATCACCTTTGCTCTATCCAACCTCTTCTGCTTGGATGCATGCAAACGCCATGAACCTTACGTTTTGTAAAAGCGTTGAAACCAAGATCACGTCGTACAATATTGTGAGCCGATCCGTAGGAAATGTCCAGGTCTGATGCCATTTTCCGTAATGAACGTTGTTCTTTGCTTCGGATTCGCTCCCTTTCGATTTTGATGTTTCGCTGTGTCCGTACCGAACGTGGACGTTTCCTGGGATCTTATGATAGTATTGTAAATAAAATTATGCTTAACACAAAAAGATTTCAGGCTTCTGAAAATCGTGCCAGGGCGGTCGCCATTCAAAAAGCGTTTCAGTACAATTTTCCTGAATTGCTTCATCGCGCGTAACAAGCAAACAACAACTGTTGCGCATGTCTTTGACACGCGCATGAAAAAAATTAATTTGAAAAAGCAGTACTCAAATGGTTCAATGGTTCATTCAAATTTGGGAACGGACATGATACTTTATCTTTAACTCCCCTCTCGTTGGTCAGATTTTTCACCTTTCCTCATGCTGTAAAAATGCATGTGAGACCAATAATTTGGCCAGTAGTGAAAGTATCACATGTTCTGCACATTTATTCCACTGCCACGTCGTAGAACGTTTATATCAAGGCACTATCAGGTGTGATACAGGAGGTATATGCTGCAATTCACTTTTAGACTTCTTACTTTCAATCAAAGGGAAACGACTAAAAGTACACCTTTAATTTTCGTGGCAACTTATGTTTTTGTTTATGCATATGTTTTATGGAATGAATAATCAAAATACCTGATTTGCTCATGGTATAATAAGTAAATGTAATAGTTAAATTTTCGAAAAGGGTGAATGTTTTGATCATGGTAAATATCTGACTGTTCGAAATGAAACACATAGCCTCAGAAAAGTGTTACTAAAGCCTGAGGAGGACAAGCATGTATATTAAAGATACACACTTAGAAATTATGAATTTTACACGAGACGTAATTCATGTTTGTAAAAAGTCGTTAAAAGATTTCTTATGTGCCAAATAACGCTTGCATGTTTCGGTCTCAGGGGACAGAAATTTACATGACATTTTGGTAGTGTGTAGGACGCGGAGGGCCCGCTTAAGAAACGCAATTTGAAGCAGTAGATTAAACCTTTCCAGTAGTTTATTTCAGCAACAGTTTTAGGTTGGTCATAAATAATATCATGTTGTTTTTTAATACATATTTGTTTTTGTTTTATTTCAATTTTTTAATTTTTTTTTGTTCTATTATTGCAAAAGCTCGGTCACGGCAAATAAACCAGGCCGCGTTCTAATTCGGTGTTTGTGAGTGGTTGGAATGCGAGGTGATGAGATGGAGAAGTAACATTTATCTTCCATACCCAACAAAAAATAAATAGAAAAGAAGAACAATCAAAAAATTAAACCGCTAGCTTGGAAATGGAACCGTTCTTTTTAGGTATCGGATTAGTTCGAATTTGAAATATTGTTACACTTGGGATGCGGATGGTTACTCAAAGTTTTAGGAATATTACTCGGAGATATCACAGTGCTGTACGTAGCCAACATAGGCACACTATTGCACTTGACGACTGTCTGAATGTATGCTTTGCTGATTGAATTTTTAATACTATGCATACGTTTGTAGGAATATTTCTTGGGGTTGACTTCAGCGCTACTAGTTGTCAACATAGACTACATCGAAGGCCTGAATGACGTCCCTAAGAATTATTGTTTGGTAATTGACATGACTTTTTTGAAACCTCGCTACTGTGGGACAGAACCCGGTACGAGCGGACAGGTTATGCAGGGAATTCCGACAAGTCGACTATGGACAAACCAGCGAGATAACACTTCGGAATACGCGTATGGATCGAAAAGAGGAACACTTGATGATAGCGATTTTATTCTCGTAAGGTAACATGTGGAATGACAAAAACTTTATTTCTTCTCTCTTTCTTCTTTTCGCTCTGCTATATCTGTCACCGTCGCTGCTGAATATCTTCCGTGGAAAAGACAGTAAAAGTCGATGAGGAAATATCGCCAAGGGGCACGACAGTTAACACTCCTCCTCGATATGTTCAGTGTTGATCTGCTCCTTGTTCACCAAGCCCAGCATCTCTGCGAATCGCCTCTGCTTCACTGCGCTAAGGGGCTTAGTCAACAAGTCAGCTACCATTGCGTCTGACGAACAATACTGCACTGACACAACAACTTTCTCACACAGGTCCCTGGCGTAGAACATTCGCGTATCTATGTGCTTAGACCGCCTTGACTGACGATCTACTGTGACAAACTCGATACAACTTGTGTTGTCTTCATGGACTGTGGTTGGCCCCTCATGCTGAACGCTTATTTCCATTAACAGCCGCCGAAGCCAAACAAGTTCCTTACTCGCCTCGGATAAGGCAATGTATTCGGCCTCCATACTTGAAAGAGAGATCGCATCCTGCTTTCGACTCGCCTGACAGATTGTTGCTTTGCTCAGCTGAAATACATAGTCGCTGACGGATTTTCGATCAGTGGGATCACCGCTCCAATCCGCGTCGCTGTAAGCAATCAGCTCCATCCGTTGTTGTCTGTTCACCGAGAGCTTGTAATTTCTAGTCCACAGCAAGTACCGGACGATTCGTTTTAGCTCCGTCCAATCGGCCTGCAATGGCTGACTTATCTTCCTGCTTAATATCGATACAGCCGCCGCCACGTCCGGTCGCGTATTGACCGGTACGTACAGTAAGGTTCCTACTAAACTCCGGTACTCGCTGTTATCTGAAATCGGCTTGCAACCTTCACGGCTTCTATTGTATCCAACTTCTAAAGGACTTTTAGATCCCTTCGCTTTATCTAGCTTGAATCGACTTGCCAACTTCGTGACGTAAGTGTGCTGATCCAAAGCGTAGAAACCATCCTTGTTCTTCGTAACGTGAATCCCAAGGAAATGAGATACTTCCCCGAGAGAAGACAAGCTGATCCTGTTCTTCAGTAACTTTTCGACTTCATTCACTTACGCTGCGGATACACTCGCGACGATCATGTCTCACGTCAGGAAGGCTTCTGAGCATCATTTCAACGGGTCTTCCAGAGCTTGTCCGGCACACACAATACGGTCGAAGAGTTCCTCAAGTTAAACTACATGTTTTTCAACATCACCATTTTCGCACAAGTTCAGGTTACAAGTCCTTTTCAATAACGAAACACGGGATGTCACAGTAGCCTTTTCGTGGTAGGTTTCTAACTTCTGCCAAACGTCTTTAGCCGATTCCGCATCCTTAATCGAACTCAATGGACTGTCTTCGAGATAAAGCACAACCGTCGCGTGACACTTTTGGTCTGACTTTTTCAAGCCACAGTTACGGGCTCTGGCTGAGCGTTAACCCCCACAGACCAGAGATCTTCCCGTTTCAGGAGCATCTCCATACGAAGTTTCCATGTCTAGTAATTTTGATTACCCAGACGTGCGAAGAGAAACTTGTTCTTAGACATTTTTGCTCCTATTCACTCGCGCACGACAATTTTCAAAAGCACTGAAAGTATATTTTCACCTACCCGGTATTCGTACCAATTGATCGAGCAGCTACAAAGCTCGCACACCGAAAGCGTAAAAAATAAAACGAACTAGTCAGTCACAGGTGCCGAGATTAACGATGCTACAGTCAAACAAACAATCCACACAACAGTACCGCTGCTCAGAGCACTCACGCCGGATGAGCCTGTGCATGGATTCACATAAAAACACACGAACTTGTTCGATGATGAGCAGCGAACAGCCAAAATGGACGCCACCAATCCACGCGGCGAAAACGCTTTTGCTCCTGGAAAAACACTTCAGTTATTTTCGACCACTTCTGGGCCCATAACCTGTGGGACAGAACCCGGTACGAGTGGACGGGTTATGCAGGGAATTCCGACAAGTGGACTATGGACAAACCAGCGAGATAACACCTCGGAATACGCGTATGGACCGAAAAGAGGAACACTTGATGATAGCGATGTTATTCTCGTAAGGTTACATGTGGAATGACAAAAACTTTATTTCTTCTCTTTCTTCTTTTCGCTCTGCTCTGCTACCGTCGCTGCTACCGGGAAAAAGACAGTCCCCGATGAGGAAATACCGCCAAGGGGCACGACAGTTAACAGCTACTACTGCATGCGGCCTGGAAATGACTTCAGCACCAACTACCAAATACTTGCTTAGTCGGCACTTTGTCCCTGAGTGTCATCTCCAGAAAACATTAGAATTCAATATACAAAGCTCATGCTGACATCTAAGATATGGTATTAACTTGTTTTTTGTCAGGTTAGTTTCAGATCAGTAAGGTTAAAAATTATGGCAAATGAAATTTTATTTAATTAGGAGTACAAATGCTGATTATACAAATCCCAAGCTGGTGAATAGGCTAGAATTTAAAATTTTGACAACGATTATTTAATCCAGTATATTGTTTTTACATCCTCGGTTAAGACAGAGGTATGGGTGCGTTCTGCCAACTGGTTCGGGAAGCTAATTTCAAGTACTTGATCGAGCATTAAGCGTTCAAGAGTGCCTGGGGGTGGACAGCATGTAATAATAACTTAAGGGTGCGATGGGAGATCATTGACCTGATATTCACAAATGTAGCGCCATGGAAAAGTATTTTTTGTCTTCTGGTTTTGGGTGTTTTCACTGATGGTGATGGAGTTGAGTGGACGCGTGGATGCTCATATGGAATGATCTCTCGCAGGCATCCATTGAGCCATTCAGAACGGTCGTTGTGAAATTATCACCATTAATATTTCATATGCGCATCTCGCATGTTGCCAGTTACTAACGCTTTTCTCCTTTTTCTGCACAATATCATATGGCACATCTGCAACACTAAAATCACCCGAGACCTTGGAGGAAGCAAAACTTTAACCAGTTGGACCCCATTTTCAGACAATTTAAAGGTGCTAAGTGCTCCCAAAAACGTGGCGCTCTTTATTTTGACCCTACATCAAATCAAATTTAATATCACATTATATTACAGTTCTGTTACAGTTTGTTTGGGACGGTTGAGAGTTTTGTTTTTTTCGGGCGATAGCCTTCTTCTCTACGGCATTGTTCTTGTTTTATCAACCTGGTCGCATTTGTTACAGCAGCAATGTACGAATTGAAAAATACTGTGCGATTTACCTTCGACAATGGAGCAGATGAACCAGTCTTAGGCGAAGTGGCAAATTTCGTCAAAGGCTTGGATGTGGAGCTTGATGAAATTGAAGCTGCTTATAGGATTGCAGATGAAAAGTCCCTTCTCGTCCAGTTCAAGTCTGAGCGGTCGATGTTGCACGCGTTGACCGCCAACTCGGATGAACTGGTGCACCACTATGGGAATGGAAAAAAGGTTAAAGTGCACATGTCGCATGCCCAGGATCACCTCTGCTATGTGCGAATATACGACCTCCCACCGGACCTCCTGACCGGGAGATCGTTACTGTGTTGTCAATATATGGACGCGTAAATCGTATCCTGCGGGAGAAGTTTCCGGCGGAGCTGGGCATACCGGCCTACACTGGTGTGCCGGGCGCGTACATGGATGTGAAATACCGTCATCGCTGCACTTTGCCAGCCGGAAGGGAAACATATACTTCCAAGGCAACAAGGACAAATGATTTATCTCAAGCGGCAGAATCGGAGTCAGCCGAAAGTGCAAAGTCAAGAAAATGAGGGGGGGGGGGGGGGGAAAAAAAAGTCGGCTAGAATTGCGAAAGAACAAAAAGAAGCTATCATAAAATCGCCCCCAAGAAAGAAGAAGTATCATAATTTGTTTAAAAAATAGTTTTTGTGTGTGTAACCCACAAACATTGCCTTTGGCTCCGAAAAGCTAACGCGATTGAGCCGTATAAATAAATAAACTGATTAAAAAAAACACATTATATTAAATTAAACCCCCCCCTGGCAACTTTTCATGACGGTCGCAATTCGATTTTTTTTAAATTTTTTAACCCAGTATAGAAAACGAAGACGTAGTCATTCGTAAAAAAAGAATTCATGACATTTTTTTTTCGTTGGAACGTAGAACCACTGCGTCCACTGAGTTGAACTTTTGTGGTATACCCCTGTTTACTAATCTAATTCGCATCTTAAAGCTAGAAAGTCTGCTCTTGTACAAAGCATCACAACTGCAAAGCAGATGTTCCGAGGTTTCACGTTCCGTAGTACAAAAACGACAGATATCATTCTGAACCATTGCCAATGTTTTTCAAATGATATCTACTCGAGCAATGTCCGGTTACTAAGCCAGTATAGGTACAAAGAACTCTCTTATTGAGCTCCAGAAGCTTTTTACTAATTGTAAAATTTGGAATTATCAACCTTTTCGCTTGAACACACTTTGTGGTGACCAGCCAACTGGTCATCACCCTTTGCACTTCCCAAGATTTTAATTCCATTTTTATGGCACAGTATGATATACCGCAGAATGGTTCTAGGCCAATAAACTGTACATTTGAACCTTGTTTAGCAAGCTCGTCTGCCCTTTCATTGCCTTCAATGCCACAGTGTCCCGGAACCCAGAATAAATTTGCCGAGTTCTCTTGGCACACCTTTCGCAAATGCATTCCCTGACAAGTTTGGATGTGCATTTACCAGAGTACTTAACGCTTTGAGTGCCGCTTGGCTGTCTGTAAAAATACAAATATTTGCATATCTATATTTCCTCTTCAGAACAAAGCATTAACACATTTTATTATAGCAAAGATCTCCGCTTGGAAAATGCGTTGGATAGTTTCCCACTCCCATACACTGAGATTTCTACCCCAGGGCCGAAGATTCCTGCTCCCGTTTTTGTTCTAATTTTTGAGCCATCTGTGAAGAATTTTATGGAGGGCTTCAAATGGTGAGTTGACAACTTCGAAGGAGGGTGCGACCGACCTCTCGTCCTCACAAGTTCCTACCTCACGCCTCCACGAGTCATATGATCACAAAAGACTGCCAGCTGAAACATGGAGACGCTGGTTGGCGTAGCCTGGGCAATGTTGTCAATCTGACAATAGCGAAGTGAGGGGGTGCGACCGAAGATCTTATACCTTTAAATCATATTCTATATTTTCTATTCTCATTTTACTAATAATAACAGCACGCTTTGGTATTCCAAAACTATGTAAGAGCCGGGAGCAACATGCCAGGCATCAAAGGCGGAATTTGTATCTCAGCATTTCTGCATATCATTTTATTTAAAATTGCACTTCTGAACTTCAACTATTATATTCATAAAAGGTTGGCATGTGCTTATACGTAATGTAGGATTATATTTTAATGTTGTGTTTGTGGTATTATGGTAAGATAAGCCGTTTCTTTCAGAAATTATCCCACCGGACTCTTCGTTCACTCTATCTTTGAAATGTTGCTAGAACAGTATAAAGAAAAATATTACAAATATTACTATGTTTTATAAAATAATATCTTTTATTGAAATTTTATCTTTTATATTTCGAATGATCTATTCTGTTTTCAGCTTTCCCAGGACTAGTAGGATATTAATACATATCTAACTTTTATTTATTTTTCAGTAACAATCCATTCAAGTTTGAAATTTGAATAAATTAGCATTTTTGTCTATAATGGTATTTTAATTTGTTATGTACAAAATATATTATATATTAAATAACATATAACGGGGAAAGGGAGGGACCATCAGGGCACTCAAGTAAAACGATTTGGATAGGGAGCATGGGACTGCCTCCTCCCTATTGTTAACATTTCGTGGAACGAGGGCGGGCTCTTCGACCCCATCTATTGGGTTTATTCTGTCAATCGACGGCTCGATTCTAGCGCTGTGAGTGTGAACTTGCTTTTGGAAGGAGATTCTCTTCCCTATATTCGCGGGTTTCGCGTAAGTGTCTCTGCTTACGGGCCCGCCCAAACGTTTTTGGCCCTTCATACAGGAGCTTGATGATCACAAACAATAATAGAATCCTGATCAAATCGTTTTTCAGATTATTCCACTGCTATGGAAAGTTTCCTTGCTGCAATAGATGGTAGTATTACATCATCATCATCATCATCAAATGTTGTCAAATTTTCCCCTCACTATAATGACTATATCGTCTGCAAAACCTACAACCTCGAAACCTTTTTCCTCTAAGCTTCTTAGAAGATCGTCTTCAACTAAGGACCACTTTAGTGGTGAGAGGACTCCTCCTTGGGACAACCTTTCGTTGCCCGTACTGTAATAGACGAACATCCCAGCTCTGAAGTGATTTCTCTTTTTGCGAGCATAGTATGAACCCAGTTAATTATGTTCATGTCAAAGTTCCTTTTCTTCATGGCACGAGCCATAGACGAATAGGAAGCGTTGTCGAAAGCTCCTTCAATATCTAAGAAAGAACAAAGTGCTATTTCTTTTACCGATAGAGCTTTTTCTACCTTTGAAACCACACTATGCAGTGCCGTAACTGTTGACTTACCAGACTGGTAAGCAAACTGGAACTCAGATAGTGGATGCTTGTTCGTGTAATTTGAATTGATATAATCATTCAACACTTTTTCCATAGTCTTCAATAGGACTGATGAAAGACTAATGGGTCTATATGTTTTAGGATGCGCCTTGTCTCGCTTTCCTACTTTAGGTATGAAGATAACTTTTACTTGTGTCCATGAAGTTGGAATATGGTTGAGTCTTAAACTTGCCTTAAAAATCTCAATTAATGGCGAGATCAACACTGCTTCGCCGTTTTGAAGTAATGCTGGAAATATCCCGTCCATTCCTGCAGATTTGTAAGGCTGAAAAGATCTCAACGCATTTTCTACCATGGCTTTCTTAAAGATTTTATCAGCCAAGTCATTTGCGGCGATTTTTGTTCTAACAGACATTTAAGATATCCTTGTAGAACTTTTTTCACCTTCAAGTGATCCATCTCTGATCTCCTTTGCAAGATCACACGATTGAACTTGGGAATCTGAAAAATGAGGATGGAGTTTTTACAAAAACTCCTAGTGAAACGTTAAAGTTGATTATGGAAACACATTTTCCTGGATCAGTTTTGTGTGTAAAAAATGACATCCTTAACATAGCTTTGTTTGCTGTTGACCTTTGCATGCGGGCGATTATTGATAGAGCGTTGCGTTTTGTTTCTTAAGTCGTAGATGCAAACAGGTATAACTCGAATCAATTTTACTTAAGCACCTACTCCAACGCACTAACACATAATATAAACTTGTCATACGAATCGTACCTCGTCCATAATAAGTAGTCTTTGCAACAGCTCTAGCGGATTAATATTTCCACAATTATTGTATTTTCTTTTAATTGGTGACTTAAATCATTAAATCTTTTGCTTTTCCAGCTGGACCAAAAAATCCTAAACGAGTTAGTGATTTAAACGCTATGGGTGCTCCAGCTACGTCTACACCTCAATTCAACGCTTTTGAGTAACACGAGTGGTCTCTAGTTGGCAAGGATGGATATGGCTTGCCGAATTCATCTAATCAATACATTCTCAACCAAGTCTACGGAAGTAAACAGTTTTCAAATGTATCAAATGTGGCACAACCACATTAAAATATATCTTTAAACCAGCCTTCGATGAATCAACAGAGTAATACCAATAATGTTCAGGTTTCTGTTTTCCAACAACCAATGGTGCAAGATATGGCTCTACAATATGGACAAAGGTTGGCTGATCAAGGCAAAGAAATTGTGAATACCCATTTCGAAAAGTATATCCCAGTAACGAATCTGAAATACTGTTTTGCCGTAGATAACAAATACGTCTTTCATAAACTTCGCTTAATTTTTTTCCCGTTTACTCAGAAGGTATAAAGATACCAGTTATGTTGTAACGTAAGACATTTTTGTATTTCTGTTTTGTGTATAATTCTCGAGGATTGGTCTTTGAAATATGATCATGATAATCCTGTTCAGCCTCGTTACGATATCAATGCACCGGATTTATATATATACCCACCATGGCATACATAACATATGTAGTTTTAGCAGGCATAGTGCTTGGTAAGTACCTGATCGCACCATATTTCACGAAGTTAGGAGAATCCAAAATGCAATCTTGTCATAAAAAATATATGATCGTATCAATTTCTATAAAAATTTTCCTTTTTTTCGGTTCAAGGGGCCGGTTTTTCCCGGAAAACTCCTCCAAACTCCGGTTTTCAGTTGTGGTGCTAATTACATACAGTCAATCTCAAAATTGAGCATACAGCTGTAACGATTCCACTATTCTCTATTTCTTTGCAGTAATAAGTTATAAAAAATCAAAACAAATTTTCCACATTTCAAATTCCAACATTTTGATTTGTATTTCATATGAAAAAATTAAAGCAAATTAACGAATTCAGCTGAAATTTACATAGCAAACTAAAAAACTCCTATTTTTGCGCAGCAAAATTAAGCATACACTTCAAGTATTAAACAAACAAATGAGCAAACTGAAGCAAAAATTGAAAAAAAAAAACGCCATTCAGTATTTGGTATGACCACCTTTAGCATCCAGTACTGCCTGCAAGCGGCGCGGCATTGATTCCACGAGATTCCTGGTCACCGTTGATGGAATACTATTCCATATGTCCTCTATCGCGGTTTTGAGTCCTTGTTTGTTCCTTGCTTTCTTTTCTCGCCGCTGTTCAACCGGTGCTTAACCTCCCACCATAAATGCTCGATGGGATTCAAGTCCGGTGATTGAGGAGGTGTTTTGAGCTGTTTTGGGACGTTATATAGGGAACCACTCTCGTACTATGTACGAGGTGTGCTTGGGATCGTTGTCCTGCTGAAAGTAGTAGTCACGAGGTAGATCCAATTTTTTTACGGCAGGTTGTAGGTTATGTTTGAGGATGTTCAGATAACCGAATTTGTCCATGGTGGAGTCGATGAACTGCATAGTACCGGTTCCAGTTGCTGGCATTGAACCCCATAACATCACGCTACCCCCACCGTGTTTGACTGTTGGGGTCAAATGTTGGCTCTCTAGCGCCGTATTTGAAGTTTTCTCCACACCATCTGCCTTCCATCAGACCCAAACAGATTGATTTTGGTCTCGTCGGTAAACATAACCTTGTTCCAGAACTCCTGTGGCTTTCCAACATACCTCTTTGCAAATTCCAGTCGCTTCTTTATGTTAACTTTCGAAAGGAGTGGCTTTTTCGAGCAACCCGACCTCGCAGGTTGTTCCTGTGAGCCACTCGCCGAATGGTATCTGCACTGACGGGTCTTCCTACGGTGTCAGAAACTTCCTTTGCCAGTTTTGGAATGCTTGTTTTCGGATTCTTTCGTATTTCGCGCACAATTTCCCGTTCATCGCCTGCGTTCAAAATCCGTTTTCGTCCTCTGCCGGACCGGTTTTTCAGTGTGCCTTCGTACTTCCACTTGTTTACTATTTTCTGCACTGTAGCATGTGATCTTCCGACGGCAGTTCCAATTTCCCGTAACGACTTTCCGCGGCAACACATACTTATGATCAGGGTTCGCGTAGCAATATCTGTTTCTTTCCTTTTCGATGCCATTTTTTCAAAAAACACTACAGCAACAGGATATGTTTACTGCCCAAGCAGCTAGAGATTGTTTACATATGACACTGAAAAGACGAGAGTGTTTTTCCGCTTTGTCGCAATGTAGAGAACAGCCATTTGCGTGGTCAGAAACCTTGGAAACGAAAACAACGCGCATGGACGGGTGAAAAGCTTGCACATAATTTTAGGTGCATTCACCACGGGGTGTACAGAATTTTGTTATGCAGGTTGCATATCTAGCGGGCGGTTTCGCAACGTTGGTTTTTGCGCATATATAATCGCGAGTGCAAAAATTAATTACGAATCAACGTCGAAATGGAATGAACAAGATAGTGTGATTCAGGAGGCGGACATGGGTGAGATGTATCTGACTATAACTATATAACAATAATCTTATTTTCAAATAATACTAAATAGGTGACTGGTTTGGAAATTCAAAATTTCCAAATCTGGAAGTGTGTTACAGTGCCCTTATCCAAATGATATCGGTAATGTTTACATGCGGGGCTATGTGAAAGTAACCTCGGAATGGGCGTGACTCTCCAGACATTCTGAAATGGGTTGCTGGATCTGCAGTAGAGCTATCACTTTCTAGCTCCCGGATTAAAGCTGCTTCCAATGGTCACTTGAATGATTGTTCCATAATACCATTGCCGGCCGATGGGTGTTAGATTGGACACACACACACACACACACATATCTAATTTTAATTTTGCAGTAGCAATCCAGTGGATATCAGATATATATTGTAAATACCTACATATTTTATATTCTATTACGTAAATTATATACATATGTTACATTCCATAACAAAGGGTAAGGAGGGAATACAGGGTGCCAGACGAAGTGTAGGCTGGATGAGCGATTCTTGGTTACCTGGCCCAAGTCATGGATGACAATTATGCCTTTCTTGATGGAAATCATCAGATCGAGATCAGCGAGGGTCTAATTATCTTCCCACAGTCTACAGTGTGTTATTATAGGGTTATAGGGTTATTTTTAACAAACCATCAGACGGAAATCCTAATGTGATGATCGCAGCAAGCCGTGCTTCGAAACTGAGGTGTTCTGTTTTTGCTGCGTCGTTTTCGCGAAAAAAAAAATCAAACAAAAAATCAATTTAACTTGAACTAACAGTGAAATCATAAAATCTCCGCGTGCATTGTGTAAGCAGTAGTGAATACAATCGATTCCCTCTCGAAATGTGTGAGTTTCGGTAGTATTTCCCCGGGTTTTTTTTTTTGCTTTTGTGCTTCGCCCCCGCACCCGGAAGAAGAGTTACATCAGCTTAGTTTTTGTAATTAGTGGTAATATTGTGAACCGGGATAAATTATTGTGGGCGGGGAGTATGGGGGGTTTTTTATTATTTTATTTGGGGGTTGTTTTTGGGTGTAGTGGTGTTTGGGTGTGATTTTTGTTGGGGTGCAGGGAGGGGGGGGTGTTTAATGGGGGGGGAGGTGAGTGTGGATATGGGGGGGGGGGGGAGGTGTGTTTGAGGATTTGCTCAGAGACAGAGATATGCGGGAATTCAATCCGACAGTTTGGCAACGGCGTTCGTTTTGTTAACAAAGGCTGCCAACACTTCCACAAAGTAAAATGTTACAGCTTTGTGCGTGACTTCGTCGTTGTCAGCTTCCATTGTTTTTTACATTGCTAACGTACAAGTTCAACTATGAAGCGCATTGCAAAGTTTTGCACTAACCGCGGAGGTGTTAAATCATCGGATCATCGCATATCTCTGAACTCTGGGGATTACTAGGTGATTCCTAATGTTGACTTCAGACTTGGCGATTCCATTATTGAACGGCTATGAGGGGATCTGCGACCCAAACAAACAGACAGAATTAGAAACTCGAGCAGAATTCTTTTCAAAAAAAAATGACATTGGACACTGTGTCAGAGTAGGACCATAGCTATAATCTTCGGCATCTTCCCAACACGGCACCAGTGAAGTGAATTGACGAAAGAGAAAAATGGCCTACTGTACAAATTCCGCCAAATTGTCATCTCAGCATCACAAGAAACATTATCGAACACAGAGAACAATAAAATATTGCATTATTTTATTAACACCACGAGTTCTGCAGAATACGAATGTTTTATTTTTGATTTTGAAGCGCAATCAATATAAACCATTAATTTTAACTCCATTGCAATACTTAGCAATCGAAACATTTCAGCAAACAGTAAACATGCTCGTTTGGCTCAGATTTTGACAGTTCTCGCTGCTCGATTGGCTCAACATGGCCGCTTCCGCATATCTCTGTACTCAGAGGATTACTAGTAGCAACGTTTGTTCTGACGTCTAATCTCTTTTCTCTTTCAAGCGCATAGAAAGTACACTCCCGATTCATTTTACTCAATTTTTGAGTACAATTGTATCTCTTTTTCTCTCACGGAAATGTTACTCAATTTCCGTAAAAAGTGGACCTACACAATTTTATGAGTAGATCCACCTTTTACGAAAATTGAGTAAATTCCGTGAGAGAAAAAGAGATAGTATACAATAGTACGCAAAAAATGAGTAAAATTAAGCGAGAGTGTGTAGGACTTGCTATCAGGCAAACGTTTCCCTATGGAAACAAAATATATTCGTCCTATGCGTTTGAAAAAAGGGATCAGAAAACCTAATATTTATTATTAATCTCTCTCGTTCACTTTTTCGCTTTATTGGTGATACTGAGTTCATATTCTTCGCCCAATTCCAACTATTTTATTTGCGAATTAACACTCATCGTATTTCGACAGCCGGTTTTTCTTTAAATTATAAGAAGCGCTATACCAGTGTAGCATTACCACAATAACCGAAAACGGCTTTAAATCAAATAGTACTACTGATTTGTTGCCAAATAGCATATATTCTTGTTGGAATTCTCCTTGCTTGTTATTTGGCACAAGCAAGGATGTTTCGCAATTTCCTCGCAAAGCGCAAGTGTCAATCCCCTTATCCCGTTTACGTTTTAGCTACGCGATCCATTTCTTCTTTAATTTTGGGCAGGAGCTCTATATTTTCTTCGTCCAATATTTCTTCATGTGTTAGCTGTTCATACTGACTGTCAAAACCATCGAATATTCGAGCACATCAAAATCGAAAAAAAAAACTGTTTCGGAACTCTCCTTTTGACATTTTTTTATTCGAATTCAAAATTGCAAAATCCGCACGTAAACAAGTGGAAATGTTTTGTTCCCGCCGAAGACGTGGTGTGTAGAGATGAATTTTATTTTCCAGAGTAAATCCCGTAGTTGGGTTTACACTTCAAGAAAACTGTAATTTGGGTGTATGCTTAATTTCCGCCACGGGAATTCAAATCCCGGGCTCCATTTAAAACACACAGGCGCACATAACCCGTGACGCTTTTTCCGACCTGTTAATCAGTCTTAAACCGGGAAATTTGGTCCGAGAAAACCGAGAAAAAAACGGGAATTCGAAAATAAAATTTGAGTGGCCACCCTGAGTTTGGAGTGTTTTTTCGCTTTGTCGCGAGTGAATCGATGATTATTAGCAGTTTTGAAGCTGGATATAGAGTCGCCTCTTAGCGGGGATTTGCATTATTGGCAGAGTGTGGAGTGAAAAAAAGAAGACTAGTGCAATATAGAGAACGGCCATTTGCTGGTCAGAAGCAGCAAACGAAAACAATGGGCGAGTGAAAACTACCGACCGTCTTTGTGGAATGTGCTGACATTCCCTTCGTTGCACAGTCTTACATCAAGCTTCAAGTAGACTGTGTCCCTTTGGATTAGTCCACTTACTACCCCACTCCGTGGCCCAGGCGTTGAAATCTCCTGCGATGACTATTGGCTCTCGTCCGACCAGCGTGTCGGTGAGTGCGTCCAACATCCTATTGAACTCTTCGTCAGTCCATCTAGGAGGTACATAGCAGCTGCATACGAGTACTCCGTTGAATTGGCAATCACAAAGCCGTCGTATGAGCACTCGACCACCTGTTGGATAGGGAATCTGCCTATAACTTGTATTGCCGCCTTCCCTGCTCTATCTGTCACGCACGTACTGTTACCGAAAGGAACTCGATACGGCTCCGCAATTATTGCAACATCGCACTTTGTCTCTGTCGTGGACTGCCATAAAAGTTGCTGGGCAGTGTCGCCGTCCTCAAGATTGCACAGCATGCACCTGGGTTGCTTAGTGCAGTCCCTAGCAACGTAGCCGTTTCTGCCACATTTCCAGCACAGCTCGGACCTGTCAGGGCCCTTGCAGTTTCATGATCGATGGCCAAACCCCATGCATTTGTAGCATCTCTCCATTTGTTTAGTGACTCGGGGGACCAGTCTCAGCGGGCACACCGACCATCCGACTTTGACCTTACTGATTGCCATCAATTTGTTAGCTTCGTCTAATGACAATCGGATTGCCGCCGTCTGTGTGCCCCCATACGACTTCCTTATCCTTATTATCATCGGTCCGCTTAAGTTGCACTGCTCAGCCAATGCATACCTAACATCTTTTTCGGTCGTGATTTCGTCCAAACTCTTGCATTCGACCACTGCCTCTTGTGAAAGAGCTCTCACGGTAGCATCGCTGCCCAGGGATTTTGCCACGAGTTCCCTGTACACTGAGCTCTTGACAGATGGGTCTTTCTTCAGCTCGGAGATCATCTCGCCTTTCTGCGTACGCCGTGCTTTGACCATATTCTCTGTCAACTCTGGGTCCTCCTTCACTTTCTTGAGATGCGCAGCGTACGTTGTTGTGTCGTTCGCCTCAACGATCAAATCATCCCCCCTGTACTTCTCCCTAGGAGGCCGGCATTTTTCTTGCTTCATCTGTTCGTTCTTCTCTTCTTCTTTCTTCTTTTGTTTTTTCCTTTTCGCCTGCTGCCTTTCTACGGCACGCCATTCACTGTCCCTTCCATCATCACTCTGATTGCTAACGCCTTTCTTCTCATGCCTCTGTTTTTTCGTGTCTTCTTGTTCTCCGGGCGAGTCCCTAGATCTTTTCCCGAGAGGGAATTTTGATGACTCTTTGGCGTCTCCTGAGCTTCAGTCGTAGGTATTCCTGCGGCTTCCATAAGAGCTTTCTCAGCTTTTTCCGCTCTCGTCCCGAGCATCTCGGCTGATTCCACCCGCTTCCTCAGCGCCTTCTCTTTTCTTTCTGCAGCAACCACAGCAACTTTGATGGTCTTCACCATATCTTGCAGGACATTTTTTTGCTCTTAATGAACACATACAAATCATCAACCCTCCTCTTGACCTCCAAAATGTAGGTTATAGGCCGCATCACTTCTTGAGGTGTGCTATTCCTGGGCCTTCTCGAAAACAGCTGACTTAGCCCAAGGCCCTCTCCTTTGGATCCTTGAATATCTTCTTGGGGTTTGCTGTTACTGGTACCCGCTGTGACCTCCAAGCTCGAAGCGGGTGATCTCATCAGCTTCCCACTTTTTGCGAACACGTTCGCCTCTCCACTTGGTGAGTCCGGCATGCGGTCGTCGTCGATATTTTTTTGTGGTTTTTTTTAAATATTTTTCTCCGTTGTTCTCCGTTTTGTTGGATCCTTCCTCCGGGCCGCTGTGTGTGTGTGTGTGTGTGTGTGTGTGTGTGTGTGTGTGTGTGTGTGTGTGTGTGTGTGTGTGTGTGTGTGTGTGTGTGTGTGTGTGTGTGTGTGTGTGTGTGTGTGTGTGTGTGTGTGTGTGTGTGTGTGTGTGTGTGTGTGTGTGTGTGTGTGTGTGTGTGTGTGTGGTTACTTTCACATACAATAAGCCCCGCATGTCAACATTACCGATATCATTTGGATAAGGGCACTGCAACACACTTCCAGATTTGGAAATGTTAAATTTCCAAACCAGGCACGTATTTAGTATTATTTGAAAATAGGATTAGGATAAAGGATGAGGTATGGATAAAATCAGATAGATCTCCCCCATGGCCGCTTCTTTAATGACACTATCTTTTTCATTCGTAAAAATAAAAAAAATCGTTGTTGACTCGTAATTTATTTCATGCACTCGCGACAAAATAAGCGCAAAAATTATCGTTGCTTAACCGCCCGTTAGAAATGCAACCTGCATAACAAAACTCTGTACACCACGTGGTGAATGCATCTGAAATATTGCCATCCATTCACGCGCGCATGCGCGCTGTCTTTGTTTGTTGCTTCTGACCAGCAAATGGCCGTTTTCTACGTTGCACTGTTCTTATTTTTTTTCACTCCACACTCTGCGAATAATCAAAATCCCCGCTATGAGACGACTATATCAAACTTCAAAACTGCTACTAACCATCGATTCATTCGCGACAAAGAGGAAAAACACTCTAACCTAATCATTGATGTGAGGGTGTCACAATACTTCCACTAATTGAACAAGTACCACTCAAAAAAATAAGGCGACAAGGTAAGTCAAACCAGCCAGTTTGGTATAATAAACAAATAAAAAAATTGAAAAATCGGAAACAAAAAGCACACAAAACATACAAAAGAGATGGTAACAGCAATAACTTGGCAAACTACTTGAGTATTTGCGATGAACTGAATCTAACCATAAAAAATGCATTTCAAAAACTGAACTTGAAATTAAGTCTTGTCCAAAAAAAAATTTCAATTTTGTTAAAACTAAATTTAAATCTGACAATTTCCCATCTAGAATGCATCTTAACTCAAATTTTGGTAATAACGCGGAAGAAATTTGCAATCTATTTGCAACATTCTTTCAAGAAATATATACCACATTTGCAGAAGAAGATCGCGATTATGAATATATCGATTTCTTCCCAGGATTTTCTAGGGACATTGGAGTTAGTCAAGTCGAATTTCAAGACATCTTGCAAGGTTTGAAAAATTTAGACGTTTCTAAAGGTTCCGGCCCTGATGGAATACCACCCATATATATGAAAAACTTAGCATTGGAACTTACAGCACCTTTATTTTGACTATTTAATATGTCACTGAAATCTGGGATGTTTCCCAAACTATGGAAATGTTCCTACCTAGTACCTATTTTTAAAAGTGGAAAAAAATCTGACTTACGTAACTATCGTGGAATTGCCATTCTATCTTGCATTCCAAAACTTTTTGAAGCAATTATTAATGAAAAACTGTTCACTCAAATCAAAAACAGAATGACTACCAAGCAACATGGATTCTTCAAAGGACGGTCAACTAGCACAAATTTACTGGAATTCGTTAACTACTCTCTGATGGCAATGGATAATGGTAACCATGTAGAAGCTCTTTATTCAGCAAGGCTTTTGATCGCATTGACATACCCATGTTTCTTTTTAAATTTCAAAAAATGGACATTGAGGATTTGTTAAATTTTCTCGAAATATTATAGAGAGAACTATTAATTTGAATATTTTAATCCTTTTTTAAAAAAAAACAAAAAAAAAATAACTAATGTAGCTATTTTTTAAATTATGTAAAATTTATTTACAAACTTCAGAAATCTTCAGGCTTTACAACATGTCTTCAAATGATTTTTTTTTAGGATTTGAGAATATTCTAAATGTTTAAAAAAACATTATTGTAAAAAATCGCCAGGCACATGAAAATATCGTCAGATGATTTGTTTCAATTTTCTCAAAATATTCTTAAAACTTAGACAACTTTTCGTAAAATTACTTGAACTTTCTGATCTATATAGACTGTTCCGAAAAATATTACCACACTTGCTTTGTCAAATAAAAACTACAAGTTACAGCCCAATGGGGTTGTGCGCCAAGGTGACGTAGGACTACGCAGCAAGCTAATTCCCATACACTTTCCAGAGACGTCAGGTCTATCCGCCAATTGATTTAAGTCAGTCGGGAAGCTACGCATTCAAGCCGCTCGGAAATATCATAGACGAAGCTGTTTATAAAGCTTATCCCTAGGGAGGAAACGACAGTATCGGGTTAAAATGGTTCAGCACCCGGTAGATGTGGTGCTATACGTTTTCTTTTTCCGAACTTTGCTACTGGAACTGTTTGCCTTCCGAGATGGTGGAGCGAGAATGCACCATAAGAGCACATCTTGTTTATATGATCGACCACCTGGAGATCATTATCCTTATTGCGTTGTTGATGGTTGTGGTATGTTTGGGAAGTCTATTATTGCCGATAGACGTCTGGGTCGAAAAAAGTGCTAATGGAACGTTCGACCAGCTTTAGGAAGTAAATTTGTAGGAAAATTCTATTGTAAACTCTTTAGATAGCATTTGGTGGCTCTTACTGTTGATACGGCCCCGGTTGTATTTGCTACGAGGGTTGAGAGGGTCATTATCTTTAACGCGTAGAAGATAGTTATGGATCTGTTGGTTCATTGATTGTTCAACGGGCTTTGCCATTCCGGGACGCGGCGTTTTAAGCAATGCCATGTTCAGTCGGGTAAAGGAAATTTCAAACAGCGCAAGAGAAAAATTCAAACAAACTCTTTAATTGACAAATTGATTTGGTCGTCCTGAAAAGGACGGATTTAGTTGACGGGGGAGAAACATGGTTCGCGATTGAACTTGGGCTTTCTTCTTGGTATTCTTGGTTAAGTTCCTCGTTGTTTCGGGTGGCCATATGCAGGTGACGTGGTATAATTCTTGTCTCGTTTATGTCACGGGTGGCATTTCCCGCCAACTCGTAGGCTTCAGCAGCCATGTTTCTCGCAGCGAGGTTGGCGGGAGCATCGGCACCAGCAGCCAACTTCACCAACGCCTCTCTGGGCAACGACTGCTCGCCAGTGCACTATAAGATATCAGGCGGACGATAATCGGAAAAGTGACCTTCACCAAAACTTTTTTTCAATTTTTTTTATCAAAAGTAAACATATAAATTAAGAAAACTTCAAAGTTTCAAGCCTCAAGCACTTTTCATTCCTGAGATATTAGATGTCAAAGTTGTAAGTTAGCGAAAAAACGTACTTTTTGCCGAAAAAATACGCTTTATCTCAAGTTAAATGTTGACCTGTTTTTATGAGATAACCCCTAGCTCACTATACATGATTGAAAAGGTAACAAAACTAGCTTTTAAAAATAATAATACGATAGGAAAATCAAAAAAAATCATTAAGAGAAGAAAAAACATTAAAAAATTAGAAATTTCAACTTTGTTGATCAGCAACTTTTTTTCCCCGCATATTCCCGCATAACCCAGCAGCTCTGAATCAAGTGTGGGATGTATAATAACAAATTACGAAGGAAAACTCTGCGCAAACTTGCGCCATTTTGAAATCAGGCGGTTTAAAAATATGACCACTTTGGTGCAATTCCATTATTTTAGGTTGATGAAAACGTATTTACTTTTTTGGGCGATTTTGGTAATTTCTGGCGATGGTTTAACCAAAATAAGTTATAAATTAACACTTTACAGAAAATTTCGACCATGTTTTGAAAAGGGCTGAACCTTTTTTAAATTTAAAATTATTAAAAATATGTTTAAAACAGTTTCTGCTATAATTGGTTATAAATAATAAAATCGGTATTATTATCACCGCATACAAGGGCTTCTTCATGTTAACATGTTTTCCAATGTAAGTTTAAAGTTTACGTTTTTTTTTGTTATTTTGTCTTGTTTTTGAATAATGTGTTTCCTGAATTTTTGCTGGTGTTGCTTTATTAATTTTCGTAAATTCGTTAATTCGTACCTACGTGTATGTGGACCTTGCTGCCATCGACTCGCTTAGGTACTCAATGTTTGAGGCTCATGGTAAGTACCTAGAGTACGATTTATTACCAGGAGTGGTATTTATACTGACAGTGTATTATTTGAAATCCCATAAACTACGGTTGAGTGCAAGTGTAAAAATGGATAATAGAGTTATAATTTCGTTGTTTGATTCTAAATTGACGCATAATGCGAATGTTGAAAGAGCTTTTAAATTTATTTGTGAAAACTATCCTATATCGGAGGAAAAACGTGAACGTCTCCAGGATAAACTCTATAGGACCGCTTGTAAATACAAGCTAAACTGGAATGAAGCTCAACAGGAAAACAGGAAAGATTCGAGGCATATTCTCGGGATTGGATAAATGGAGACTTCGGCATTGCGGAGTTCATCGAACAAGAACAAGATGCTCCTTCAACCTCGGCGTCATCTGCAACCTTTTGCTGATCTGAGCGAAAGAGGAAAACGACGTGTCATTGACAACGAATGCTTGGATCCCAAAGTAGACAGCATCGAAAAGGCTCTAGTAATGGCGAGAAGGACAGCTTACAATAGGAAAGAGATAAAATTAGTTAAAGTCATCGGCCTTATTCTAAGAAATCGAGGAGATTCTAGAAAAATGTTGTCGCAATTAACTGATCAACGTGGAATGATGTCACCCGAGGAAGCTTTTAGTTTTTTCATCGAAGCTGGATTTAGTCGATTCCAATACGAACTAATACACAGAGAATCACCGTCACGATTTCCACCTTACGGCGTCATCGGGGAAGTAAAAAAGAAATGCGCACCTCCCAACGAGTTCATCTAAGCAACCGCTTCAAAAATTAGAGTAAAACTGCAGGCGCTTCTGGACAATACAGTGCATCGAATCGTGAAAATAATCGACGCAGAGCTGAACGAGTACATGGATTCTAACGAGCTGGATAGTGCTGAACTAATTCTATTATGTAGTTGGGGTATGGATGGCTCAACCGGGTATTCTCAGTACCACCAGAAGCTGCCAGAAGGATGTCAGAATGATTCTGATGTATTTTCATCAACACTTACTCCAATTCAGTTATTCATGCGAAATGATTATGTGGTTCAATGCTATGCCTCAAAGTATTCGATTTTGTAGGCCCATCATCCTTGAATTTATCAAAGAGTGTAAGGAGGTAATTCTTGCCACAAAAAATGACATTGAAAAAGAAATGAATGAATTGACGCCAGTGAAGGTCGAGCTTTTAAATGACAAAATAATTCTTGTTGATTTTGATTTTGTACTTAGCATGATAGATGGAAAAGTCCTCACGTTTATTACAGGAAGTTCATCAATGCAAAATTGCCCAATCTGTGGAGCAAAGCCTAATGTAATGAACAGTAAAGAAAAGTTTGAAGAAGGATTTTTAACAAACGAAGATGCTCTACATTACGGTATATCTCCGCTTCATGCTTGGATTTGATTTTTCGAATGCCTTTTGCATATTGCATATAGAATGGATTTAAAAAAATGGCAGGTTTCACAGCCATTTAAACAACAACGAACAAAGAAAAAAACTGATAACGAAACAGCTTCATGAGCATTTTGGAGTCAGAGTAGATCAACCAAGATCTGGTGGTGCAGGTACAAGTACTACAGGTAACGTTTGTCGACGAACATTGGCAAATCCTCAGCTTTTAAGCAGAATTCTGAACATCGACAAAGAATTGATTGTGAGGTTTAGAAATATTTTAATTGCTATCAACTGTTAAGACCCAATAAACCCCGAAAAAATAGATTCGTATTGCAAGGATACCTACCGACTTTATCTGGAATTGTACGATTGGTATAAAATTCCTGCAACTGTGCATAAAGTACTCGCTCATGCCGGAGAAATTATTATGCATTCTCCAGCGCCGCTTGGTATATTAGCAGAAGAGGCAGCAGAAAGCCAGCACAAACAGTTAAAGAAATGCCGAACCCATCATGCTAGAAAGCGCTCAAAGCTGGACAACTTACATGATGTCTTCATTCGTGCCATGAATGAATCAGACCCATTCATCAGCTCACTTTGGATGGAGAAACGACGACAGAAAAAAATGTTCTAGATTATCCAGACATCGTGAAAAGTTTTATGATTTTTGAAGATTCTGAAACACGTTCAACATCCGACACCGATAACTGCGATGCGTTGGAGGAACTTATGAAAGCTGTCGATGAAGTTGATGAGGATTTTGTTTGTGATGAAACAGAAACATAGTAAGATTAATGCAAATCGACAAAAAAAATATTGGAGTTGTTATTGTATATTCGCTTTGTAAAAATATATATGTATTTCTACCGTTATGTAAATAAATAAACTGAAGCAGATTATGAATTTTTTGTTGTTGCGTGTTCTATACAAAGAAGTCATCTATTAATTTTGCTGGGGCAGACGGGTAAAGGGATCTTGTGTTTTCTTACGCGTCATGAAACGTTTATCAGGTTTATTCGTAAAAATCATACAAGGGGAAGGCAGTATGGAACAATTTCGAAAAATAAATTACGTTATTGATGGTTGGACCGAAAATCAATTCTTATTATTGCCGTTTCAGAGAAAAAATTGCATCAGGCGTCAGATTCAAATACCCGAAACTGACAATCGTCACTGACAACCACAGCTATTTTGTTCAGCGATTACCTTGTACCTATGCATCGAGTTTGCTTGGTAATATTCAAATCATTGAAGGAAGCAACAGCTGCGGATGCTGCTTCTTCTTCTTTCTGAATATTCTATGCATGCTAAGTTTTCTGTGAAAAGGCAATATCTCTGTTTGGGACCATCCACAAATGACGTAGCATAATATTGATCATTTATACCTAATACATGGTACGTTTCTATTTCTGAGCCCCCCTCCCATAATATATCACGTAATTTGTGGATGTTCCCTTAGAAAGATTGAAATATTATTATGATGATTTATCCTTTGAAATTAGAGTTTTAGTCACATCCGTTTTCAAGATATTATAGTTTTTTTTAAATCAATGGAAAGTTAAGCCCTTTTGAAAAGTTAATCCCGAAATGTTAAAAAAAGTATATTAACAACATATTTTGATAACATCAACCAAAGAAAACTACAAAACAAGAAAAAATGATCAAAATATTTTCGTCCGCCTGCTTGTATGGAAATCGCCCATAGTGCAGTGCACCCTTCAGAGTGCTTGCTACCGCCAACTGCGATCGTACAGCCACGGCACAGCTCCACGACTGTCGTAAGACTGTATCAAAATGTTCTGCTAAGAGCTATTAGGTAATGGCGTCTGATGCTAGTGCACAAAAGAAGGCGGGAGCAACGAAGGCAATGTGATACGAAATTCAGCATCAAAGGGGACGAACTTTAGTTATTGTGCCACAATAATTAGTTTTAATTATTGCACGCTAGACGGATGATTTTCTTAACCGAAACATTTCTAATTTGCTTGCCTCCGCCAGCAACTAATCTGCTATGCACAACTAGGAACTACAACGAACTCAACCACATGGTAGGTTTTGAAGTGTTACAGTTCGGTTCAAGATTATCCGTTCTAGAATTTCGTTCGATGGTTGTTCAACTTTCTTTGACATTTACTCCGGGACGCGGCGTTTAATGAATGCTATGTTCAGCCGGGGCGCGGCAATTTAAATTAATTTGAATCAGCACGAGAGAAAATATTATGGCCATCTGATTTGGTTGTCCTGAAAAGGACGGATTTGAATTGACGGGGGAGAAACATGGTTCGCGATTGAACTTGGGCTTTCTTCTTGGTATTCTTTGCTCAGTTCCTCGTCGTTGCGGGTGGCCATCTGCAGGTGAAATAGGATAATTGATTCTTGTCTCGTTGTCACGGGCGGCTTTTTCCCGCCAACTCGTAGAGCTTCAGCAGCCTGTTTCTCGCAGCGAGGTTGGCGGGAGCATCGGCCACAATAGCCAACTTCTCCAACACCTCTCTGGGCAACATTGCTCGCCAGTGCTGCCGCCAACTACGATCCAACTGCAGATCCTACTCTGCCCAGCCCCACGCCGCCGAAAAACTAAATCCAAACGCGAAGGTGTACCCCTAATATAACATTCATGGCTGCCTAGGAGACGTTCGTTACTTATATATGTAGAAGGAGATGTTTCGCTCATCACCATGAGGCTCCAAGAGTGGACAAGTTATGTTTGCTAGAATGAAAGATATGAAGAGAAAGTTTTGAAAGTTCCGTCAGTGTACGGTAGGTTGGAAATAGAATAGAAGTATTGAAAATTAAGCGAAAGGGCATGGGTAAAGTGGTACTCGAACCAAGGACGTTATCATTGCCAAACATCCCACTGCGGGGTAGGTTGAGGCACAGATACATCTGCCACCTCAACTGGCAATAATAACTCGTTGGATCTCGCTCATGTACCACTGATCGCTTGTGATAGTTTCTAGCGGTAGTTTGTACACACTCTGTTTTGATGCGTACATGGGAGAGGAACCCTCTCCTTTTGGGTTTGTTTTTATACACAACGTCTGATTTTACTCAAATTTTCTTTCTCTCGTCATCTCTGACTTAGCGACATCGGAGAGAAAGACCGTAAAGTGTTGTGATACTGGTCCCCACCAGTATGGATTAATGGTTACCACCATTTATGGGATTTACATACTCTAATTGTTATTTTTGTATTCTCCGTGCGTGGAGTAACGATTATGATGTAGAAGGAGATGTTTCGCTCATCACCATGAGGCACCAAGAGTGGACAGTTATGTTTGCTAGAATGAAAGATATGACACCAATCGGTAAAAGACCGTGCTCACCTCACCTATAGCAGTTCCTCAATTCATTATGATCTTTCCATGAAACAAGCATCTCATGGGATTCCGGATATTTCGCGTATTTTTACTGAAAAGTACCAACACTTCAATTCTGAAAAAAGGTTTTTCATTGATGGGTCTCGCCTCAATGGATCCACTGGCTTCAAAATGTCCGATCACGGACACTGCACTCGGTGTGGCAATCCTCGGCTCGGAGGATTCCAGTGGATTTGTTTAATTCCCCCAATAGGAATACCAACAGGAACGACAATCGTCAGATTGTCAACACGGTAGCGTGGCCGCAACTGAAACAAATGGGCCCGTTTATATCCGGTTCCGCTCGACCAAAACGCTGAGTACCCTGGTTGCCTCTACGTAAAATGGTTTTTTCCCCGCAAAGAGAGAAGATGGCTCTAGCTTTTGCAAGCCTTTATATCTTGCTTAAATTTTACTTCGACTATTGTTAAATGGGTCAAAGCATACTGATTTCTTTGCTCTCCTAACCCACTGCCTTATAGTAACCAGCAAAAATGTTGCACGATGCGAAAAAGAAATATTCACGGAAGAATCGGGAGCGTACCGTATCGCACTTTGTCACTCATTCCCGAGAGCGCAATGATGATGGTGATGATGTCGTCGGGCTCGTTTGGTAGCAGCAGCGTCGGCATAGCGCGCCTTCTCGTTTTCGCTGCTGGTTGAAGTTTACATTCTCTCTTCCGGGGTAGGTCATGCCGATGATGATAGTGCAACTGCTGATAGAATGTTCACCCGGTGTGTTGTATTTTGCGCGCCTTGCGCCGCGTGTTTATCTTCCGGCCAGAGCCAATACCGTCAGGAAGTGAACATACACCCCCGGGCTGGAAAGATTCTCTGTAAAGCGCTGGCAATCTCATTTGCAGTTGTCTTCGATCGGCAGGAGCGGGAAATCTGAGCAGTCCGCTCTGCCGGTAGATTGGTGTAGATTGGTCAAGGTTGTGCGATCGGATGCTTCGGGCAGCAGGATCTGTGTGTTTGCTGGAGAGTGGAAAGTCGGAGAGCCGAGTCATCTTCCAACACACAGAACGCCGTTGAGGGGATTATCGGATACAAGCCATAATTCCCGTTTTACACGGCTCGTTGGTTTCCACTTCGATGGATTTCATCAGCAAGAGTTTCATGCTGAATGATTTTCAAGATGAGCGCAAGAGCGCTTTGTAGCTCCGGAATGGCAGGATGACGGCTGGGGACACGCTTCGAATCATACTTCTCTCGGCCATTCCGGATGAATCGTTGAACCAGAGCAATCACCCTTTTACAGTTTCGGAAATGAGCTGTACTTCGAAAATACGGGCAACTCGTCTTGATTGAATGCTGATGCGACAATAATCTGTGTCGTTCTCAATTCCGGGGCGATTGCGTCAGGCAAATCTTCAGGAATCTCCACTTCGTAATCAGCGCTCTGGATGAACTTGGGCCCCGTCCATCAAAGCTCATTGTTCCAGTGGGCAAGGCCTCTGGCACGATGTCTGCTGGGTTCTCTTTCGTTGAGATGTACCTCCAATGTACTTCTAACGAGTTCGGTGAGTTGACGTATTTTGTCGATGCGGTTACGTATAAAGACTTGCAGGGTTGCAAGTGGCTTCTTCAGCCAGGCGAGGACTATCTGGCTGTTCAGCCAGGGGATGACATTGCTGGACGTTAAGGTCGAACTGATCCGCAGGTCCTTGAAGATCAGTTTCGCAGGAAGGTAAGCTCCTAGCAGCTACAAGCATGGAATGCTAACTTGCTTTGATGAGGCCACTTTCGATTTGCTGCAGAGCAAACGAAGACTCGCAGTTCCGTCGGGAAAGATGCAGCGGAGATATACTGCCGCTCCGTAGACGCCAGTTTGGATGCATCCGAGAATTCATGCATCTCGACAGCGATGTGGTTTCACCTCACGACGCACCGAAGGATCCTGATGCTATTTACGTTTTGCAGGGGACGTCCGAAATTCCTGCAAGAAAGTTTCCTTCTAAGCGTGTGTCCCATGGTAGTCCCGCCAACCAAATCTTTTGCACTATGGAGCTTGGCGATGATGATGACCATGGCGATATCAGACCACCCGGATCGAACAGCTTACTTATCTCGGACAGGACAGATCGTTTAGTTGGTAATTTCAAATGGTCAGCGAGGTGATAAGTGACGAATGCACATTCATCTCGTCGTGGACTCCAGGTCAGAACCAGAGCTTTCATAACTCCTTCGCAGCCGTCACTCCAGATTCACCAGCTCCTCACAGATCTGCTTCGGGGATGCGTTGTAGCAGCTCAGGGGAGTTAGAGTCTCCCACTTGTCAGACCGGGAACCCCGCGGAATTCAGCATGCCCAGGAGCTGGGTCTCACACTCGATAGCCTCGGGTACGGTGTTGGCTCCAGACAGGATGTCGTCGACGTAACAGTCCTCCCCGGATGATCTATGCCGCCATTAGGAAGGAGCGCAGCCTCATCGATGCTGATTTGTAGTAAGCCACCTGGTGGCAAGGAATGGAGCGCAGGCTGTTCCATACGTCACATGTGGGTTTTCAATCTCCAGGACCCGGAGTGGTAATGCTGGATCGGTTCGCAAAAGCTTCGTTGGAAGCAAGAGTGAGCTGGTAGAGACCTTGATTTGCCGATATATCTTGGAGATATCAGCCGTCAATACGACGAAGTGCTTCCGTAAGAGGAATTACAAAGATGTCGTTCTGCACGGTTGCTCCCACCAGAAGGGTTTGGTTGAGAGCTACGTCCGGATGCTGAGGCCTTCGCTGATGCATCGAAGACCACGCGGAGCTTTGGGCTGGAGCTGGACGGCTGGTGGCACCGCATGATGGGGCATGTAATAACGGGCCTTTGTTCGGTTCGTCGCATTTCTCTCTGATCTCATGGCAGTGTCCAAGGGCTTCGTAGTTATCGATAAACTTGGTGTACTGGAGCTTCAGGGAAGGGTCCTTCTTCATTCGTCGTTCGAGTGAGAGGATGCGTCGCAGGGACTGCTCTCGGTTGTCCCTCAGCTGGGGTGGGAACTCACGGGAAAGGCAGGGAGACAACGTATCTTCTGTCTTCGTCCCGGTAGTGTGTGGCCAGTGAGACTCTTCTCGCATACCTCATGGTCCGTGGGTTCGTCGACGTCTTCGATGTCCTCAATCTCCCAAAACCTCTTCATGTGTCTCAGAAAGTGTAGCGGTGGTGGGTGTGTAGCACCGCTGGTCGTTCTGCTGTTTCTCGACGTCTCCACCTGCGATGACCCAACCGAAGTGCGTCTCTTGCAGATCAGGCAAATCCGCTCGTAGTTGCATCCTTCCTGATTTGAGCAGACGTAGGAAATGAGATACGCCAAGCAGCATGCCGATTTGACAAGGTGTATGGAGCTCGGGGTCGGCTAGGAATATGCCGGTTGGTAGTGGCCATTTTGACATTTTCAGCTGGGTCGTTGGGATGACTCCTGTCACCTTAGGAATCACTAGGCATTCGACGATCGTTGAGAAATCAGAACATCTGGATTCAACTACGCCAACTCCGGTTATGGGCACAAGCGTCGGAATTCTTTGGAGGGACAGGCGGTCAGCGATGGCCTTAGAAATGAAGCTCGCCTGAGAACCAGAATCTAGCAGCACACGGCAGGGTATCTTCCTGCCACAGAGGTCCCTCAGGTTCACGACAGCTGTCATGAGCATTGCTGTTTTCTGTTCTAACGGTCGGCCTTTTGGAACGACGGTATTTAACAACGAGTGAACAGCTGTTGGTGCTTGCAATACTGGTTCTACTGCTGGAGTCGTGCTCACCTTTTGCACCGGTGGGGTGGACTTCTCGGGTGCTTGCTTGGGTTCCTCATGCAGAAGGGTATGGTGCTTCCGCTGACACTTCATGCAGGTCTTGTTCGACGGGCACTAGTTAGATCGATTGCCTCGTCGAAGGCAGTTGTAGCACAGGTTTAACTCCTTTACCTCTACTATCTCCCACAGCTGAAGAGTCTGATCATCCAGCCATGCCGTGATGATCTCTATCAGCAGTAAACCAGACATCGCGTCAACTTTATGTCCTAGTACTCCAGGCCTTCAACGTGCCGGTGGACCGTCTTAACCAGCTCCAGCGGATCCTTATGGTTCCTCTTCGTGATGGGTTTCAATTCCAGCAGACCAGTCAGATGGGTGTCGACGATGACGCGGGGGTTCTCGAACTGGTCCTTCGGCTATTTCCAGGACTGATAGAAGTTGTTGTCCTGGATCATCTTCGCCGTTATCCATCCGGAGGCGTCACCTCCGAGGGCCTTATCGAGATGGTGCAGCTTCATGGCGTCGGATTCATTGCTGCGAACGACGATGTCCTCGAACATCGTCCGGAACTTCGACAATTCTCCACTTTCCCATCGAAACTGGGAATGGGTGGTCGCAGAGGCTGTTGCTGGATGATTACCTGGGGGTTGACGGTGCCATTTGCTGGAGCAACGGTTGGCGCCAGCGTTGCGGAGAGCCGCTCGACTCTATCAAGGGCCTCGGTATGAAGCTTGTCGAACGTCATCGGCATTTCATCCTGCTCTTCCAACTTCGGCGACGGAGTAACTTCCAGGATTTCTCGATGCACTGCGGTGTATTCCTGGTAATGCACATCGAGCTTCTTCGCAAAGACCTTCAGCAGCGTTGGTGTCACCTTCGCAGGATCGTCTTCGGCTAGAAAAAAATTAATCTGTATCAATTGGTCAAACATCTTCGTGAACCTCATTCTGAAAAATAAAGATGCTACTCTGTCGGCGTTTCAAAATAATTCTACGATGTACAATTCTTCCTAAACGAAATGAACACACGGTTTGTGCTCCTGGTTATTATTTTTTTTCGTTCTTCCACCTTACACGGCTCGCAGCTCCTATAGCGTGGAACGTTGTAGGTTGTTTTGAAAATTCAAAAAGTATGCTATGAAATTTTTATTTTACGTACTTTAATTGGTACCATAAGATTGCTAATTTTCATAGCAATCTTTTGACGTAAAAATATTACATACTTTTGTATATGAATTTCGAGTAATCACGGGTGTTAGAGCATCATGTTTTTCATGTGACTACCACATACAAACGGATGTCAAGGGATGAATGCAGGAATAGAGTTGAGTTCACTTCGATGTTCAGAGTGGGTCTTTGGCGTTTGAATGTTGTTTCGGTTTTTGACGTAGGACTTACGTCTCTCTTTTCTATTCCTGTATAGGGACGCCGTTCTAAAATTTCTGAAATTGCAAGTGTTACGCGGGTTTGGAGACTTTGAAGGATAATATCTCCTCTCTGGCCCACAGAAATGTTACGATAAGTATTTCATTCGCCAGGTAGAACATTAAAGCTGAATCCCTGTTGCAAACTTAATTCATAACGTTTGTTTAAACTAATTAAAATGTACTCAAAAGAAAAATGTCTTAACGCACAAAGCTATTGGTCGAAAATGACATCATGTTTGCGCCTCGCTCTGATTGGTTCATACTGCCACAGTTACCGTGCCAGTGATTATCAAACATGTGGGGACGACCGACCAATCATCAGTTCTCGCTGTGCATCCGACAAACGTTTTAGCGGAGCACGTTGGTAGAAAACGCCGTCCGTGAACACAAGAAGACCAGACCAAGAAGAATCATCCACGTCACCTGCAGCTAGCCATCCGCAACGACGAGGAGCTGAACAAACTTTTCTCCGGTGTGACCATTTCACAGAGTGGTGTCCTGCAGCCCAAGCAGATTGAAGAAAATTTCAATCGCGAAGTATGTTATCAACTAAAATCCGTCCTTTTCAGGACGATCAAATCAAGTTGCCAACTAAAGAGTATGCTTGATAGAAATTTCTCTTGAGCTCATCGAAATTGAATGAAGAAGCCGAGTCAGGGAGAAAATGGCCAATTCAATCGCCCACATCAGCATCGTGGTCATGTGGATAGCGGCGTCACCCGTCGTTCATTGCCATGAAGTTAGGGTTCGATTCCCGCTTCAGCTTGTGGAAAATTTCAATCACGAACCATGTTCCCTCCGTAAACAACTAAAACCCGTTCTTTTCAGGACGTCCAATTCAATTTGCCAACTAATGAAGAGTATGTTTCATTGAAATCTCATGAGCTCATTGAAATTTTCATTACCACGCATCGGCTCAACATGGCGTTGCTTGAAAAGCAACGTCCCGGAGAAAATAGCCTACAGTTTTATAAGTATCCATTTATAAATCTCTATTCGCCATGTTAACACTAGCCATCACGTTGGACATGCAATAAACGAAACATTGACAGTAAATTCGAGCCGAACTGCAACACAGCAGACCGATTATGTGTAAACATATTCAGTGTACGGGGTAGGTTAGTTTCATTGTAGTTCCTAGTTGTACATAGGTACATAATGGATTAGTTGCAGATAAACGATTAGGTTGGTTGCTGGTAGTTATCAAATGTGAGCTCTAATTATTTTGCAGTTTAGGAAGTAAGTGTGTCAATATCTCAACTCTTTGGATGGGGTTTTTTAGATTATCAAAAATAAGTCTACGTGGTTTATGTACAGGCTCATATCAACTCTAAGCAGCAGCACACTCTACTACCTAGCTGCAGGAGTGTGACAATAAGAGGACCAGAATTATTCACGTCACCTGCTGCTGGCCATCCGCAACGACGAGGAGCTGAATAAACTTTCCTCCGGTTTGACCATTTCACAGGGTGGTGTCCTGCCAAACGTCCTGTAGCTCAAGAAGACTGAGAAGAAAATTTCAATCGCGAACCATGTTCCCTCCGTAAACAACTAAAATCCGTAATTTTCAGGACGATCAAATCAAGTTGCCAACTAAAGAGTTGTTTGATTGAAATTTCTTTTGAGCTCATCGAAATTTCCATTACCAGGCACCGGCTCAACATGGCGTTGCTTAAAAATGGCCAAATCAATCGCCCACATCATCTTCGTGGTCAAGTCATGAAGTTGAGGTTTCGATTCCCGCTCCAGCCTGTGGAACTTTTACAAAACGAAAATGTCCAAACTGGTCCACTGGGTGTTAGGTTAAGTTGTTCGTAATTCGCTCTACGCCAAACATAAAAAAGCAAGATTGTAATATAATTTCGCATGATTTTGTTCCATTTCGTGCTGTGGATCGTAAGTTGGAGGAAAAATCCAACATTGGTTGTGGGCAAAAAAGCAACACAGCCATTCGCTTTGAAAAAATTAAATATGTGCGTGAGGTTGGGCGCAGTGGTTGAGTAAGATATGGGAGCCCGAAAATCAGATGACTCACAAAAATAAAATGTGAAATTCTGAGACCGAGAGTCTAACCGTGGCTACCATTCAGCCTAACCCTTGATGGCAACCATTCAGCCACTTTTACAAAATATGAGCATTGTAATAGAAACCTTACATGTGGTTCGTTTGGTGAGGATTTCAGGGTACAGCATTGAAGCAAATGGATATATTTTACACCAAGCTGTGTGCAACCTGTCGCTATCACACATTTGCATGGCTCTGTTTATTTCATACAACGCTTTGTCGATGATCAGTGAGAACAAAAATAGAACACTTGACGACGGCATTACAACAGTGGCCAATAGCGTTGCACCATTTTGTGCTATCGACTCATCTCAATTTTTGGGTGTATGTTCATTGTTCAGTCTACAGTTGAAGATAGTGTAAATGCCTTTTTTATCGTAATATTACGAGCTGCCAAACACTCAGGCCGTCCAGCAGCTCAAGAAGACTGATAAGAACATTTTAATCGCGAACCATGTTCCCTCCGTAAACACAGGACCCATTTAACACTAGCAAGCACGTTGGACATTCAACAAACAAACTATCATTATCAGTTAATTCGAGCCGAACTGCACTACCGGTGGAAGCATAACTGTCCCATATGACATTTGGATATTTTTGATTTTTTTATGCCAACCACAAAACTTTTATGTGTACTTTCAAAATATAATTCAAACAGGTGTTGTTAATTCTAGAAAAACCGTAAATACGGCGAGTGATTTTTCAACACCTGAAATATGGACGCATAATTGTCCCACTAGGAGCAATCTTTGTTCTAGTGGGACAAATATTCGTCCAATTTTCAAGTGGGACAAATCGACTAGGTATATTTCCGAAATTGATTATTTGTAAGATGGGACAGTAATGCGTCCACCGGCAGTGCAGTTTCTATATAAACTGACGTGTTTTGTTTTTGCTGCGTCGTTTTCGGGAAAAAAATCAAACAATAATTCGTATAATTTAACTTGAACTAACAGTGAAATCATAAAATCTCCGCGTGCATTGTGTAAGCCGTCGCGAATACAATCGATTTCCTATCAAAATGTGTGAGTGTCGGTAGTATTACCCCGTTTTTTGTTTTGTTTTTGTGCTCCGCCCCCGCACCTGGAAGAAGAGTTACATCAGCTTAGTTTTGGTTATTAGTGACACTCGGGCATAAATTATTAGTTTAGAGTGTTTTTCCACTTTGTCTGAGTGAACTGAGTGAATTGATGATTATTAGCAGTTTTGAAGCTCGATATAGAGTCGCCTCATAGCGGGGATTTGCATTATTAGCAGAGTGTGGAGTGAAAAAATCAGTGGGGTTGTGTATAACACACGACCGGTTGACGTAGACTACGTTAAGCCGTTTGATTAGTTTCGTTAGTTTCGTAGCGGATCATTACAACGCAGGTACTGTCCTAATGGAACGTTGGGTTAGCATAAGTAAGTTTGTAAGTATGTTAGAATATTCTATGATCTGCTGCTTAGAAAATATTTGGCAGCCGTGGAGAGGGATATTTGATTTGAATATTGGTATGATGAAAGGGCAACGGTTGTGCTGCCTGTAGTGATTGTGTGTATGACCGACAGCTGGAGACCATTATCCTTGTTGCGTTATAGATTGTTCAGGGTCTATTTGGGAATTCAAAGTAAATTGTCAATTATAGTTTTGATAGTTATCAGTCACCAGAATCCCGAACGAATCCAATTTATTAAAGCAAAAATCTCGAAAATCTATCGAGAAATGATAATGCTATTTGGGTGCAAAGTGTTTCAGTTATTTTCAAATTTTCATTTGACCCTTACCCTTGCCGTAAGGTGTAGTCTGATCAAAATAGCGTGGGTGTAGTACTCATAGATCGTTATGCCAGCATAAGATAGTAAGTATGTTAGAAAATTCTGTTGTGCACTCTTTAGAAAGTATTTGGTGGCCCTGAAAAGGGCCGTTTGGTTTCAATGATGATACGGCCACAGTTGTATTTGCTATGATGGTTGAGAGGGCCACTTTCCTGTTGGCGTAAAAGATGGTTGAGGATCTGTTAGGGAATATAAATTCATTAATCAATTATAGTTTTGCTCATTGTTATGACAACCATTATCTGTCATTACCACGTGTTTAATGGTTGAATATCAAGGTCATTGGATGATGATTCAAGAAATATGCAAAATATCTCTTGCATTGCAAACGGAGGTCAGGAGTGAATGTTAAAGCAACACAAGCTGCATCATGAGTAGGTGTTTGATGACAGTCCGAAGCCAAGTTGAGATAAAGATATTTCTTCGTGAAATCGACTAAGGCAGGGTTATCTGACTCTGGAACGTTGAATTTGCCAGTTACAATAATTGGCATACCTCGAGTGTATTTGATCAGGTTGCTTACTATAGAATATTTTGTCTGCTTGAGTGTTAGACCTGACAAAAACAACCATATTAAAAATGTATCATAAATAAAGATATATAACGTGTTGAACAACAAATCGAACAAACAAAGAAATTTAAATCATACCAGGTGAAATGAAAACCGAAAAGAGCAGCGTGGCTGTATCTCGTATAAATAACTCTGAAGCGCAGATATCACCATACTGATCGGCAATGTCCAGTTCCTTGTCATAGAGATGCGTCAAGTTCGTCAATGGTGTGCGGTCTTGTGGTGATGGAAGCCGTACGCTTCTTATATATGGCCATGAAAGCGATGAAAGCGATCAGTGTACTTATCGGAATGGCAAAACAAGGCAGAGCTTAACTGAAGGAGAGCCAAGACCCTCAACCAGCAAAGGTGCCCCGACTGCAGGAAAAATAGTTGAGTAGCGATGTTAGTTACCAACGGGCTGTAGGGATTCTTGTGCTCCTGAAAGAAGTTTGCAAAACTTTATTGGTAAAATACTGCTACTATGTTATTAGCAAACTCACCGCTAGGTACTGTAAGTATTGACAGTATGGGTCGGTGGTATGAAAAGTACGAACAATATCTTTTGCTTTTTACATGCATATTGCGTGTAAATGTCAGGTCTAGGCATGTCCCACCGAGAGTGGTCGATTGAGGGGGGTTTGTATCCAGATTTAAACAGAGATATTGCTTCATGAAGTCGATGAATTCAATGTTCTTCTCTTTCGCCACATCTAGGTTGAAATCACCGGTCACGATAATGGGTATAGTCGTTCTCTTGTACAACATCAGATTTCGCACTATGAAGAACTTTTTCTGCTGAGTTGTGGTGTCTGGTGAAATGTACAATGAGATCAAGAGCGTGCGAGTACCCATAATCTGAACCTCAACCGCACAAACATCACCGTATTCGTCAGCCAATCCAAGTTGTTGATCGTAGCTTGCACTTAGCTTTTGGATCGAATGATGAACCGCAGCAGGGGATGCTAAATTATGCTGGTAAATGGCCACACCTGCAGCTCTCGTACCGGGACGCTTCGATTGGGAAATGCATGTATATCCCGCTATCGCGGTCGTTGTTCTGTCATCCTGCCACGTCTCACTAAACGCCAAAATATCTCCCGTCATCAGCACATGATCGGTGATAATATCCAGTGCATGAGCACCCAAACTCTGGACATTGGCTGACACTAACACAACGCCATTATCTTTGCTTGCAACGAATTCCATCAACTCATCAGCAATAGTGTTCAGACGGTGATTTGAAAAACGCTCCATTTCCGTACGCAGTTCCCTTATTTTTGGCGAATCACTGCCAATGGAACTTAAATTCGTCCTTGGCGTTAGTGAGGTAAAGGCCATCAAGAGACGATACTCTAGAGAGGCCAACATATACCAATTGCTGCTCCTGTCCTTTATCGTAGTGGTACACGATTTGCGGAAAGGTGCCTCCCTGTGATTTATGCACCGTAAGAGCACACCCGCTTACTACCGGGAATTGCATCCTTTTACATTTTATGTTTCCAAGGGTAATGTTTGCTGATCGCTTAAAAATTGGTGTCCAACCTGGCTGTAAGATGCCTGGTCTAGAGTATACAAGTGGCCTGGATTTCACTCTAATCATACCTCCAATCACATCGTTCTCGAATTTTAACCACAGCCGAGCTATTTGCTGTTGGGGATCATCGTCATTCCGTTCTACGTACATCAGTTCACCGATCGCTCCGTTCACGATGCCATCTTCGACGTCGACGTTCGTAGTTACCATGTACGGCATTCCAATGGTGAGACGCAATATGTAGGGCAAGCCACCAGCTTCAACAACGCTCATTTTATAGAGCTTGTTTCTGGCACTTGCAAGCTGCTCGTAATTTCGGAACCCACTTAACAAGTCCTCTGCCAAACACTCCACGCCATCCGTTTCCTGCAGTACTTCGCTGTTATACTGGTCCACGTCGAGGTTACGATGGAATAGTCGTACGGCATTGGGAACGTTTTCCTTACACCATTGTACCGTACGGAAACGACTTTCAAGTAGCTTCGTTTCTTCATCTGCAATATAAATTATATATATATATTATATATTATTCAATAAATCCAGTCACGCTACGGGATTATTACCTGACAATCGTTCACCATTCTCGATCCTTGTCAATACAGAGGAAAATTGTTCGTCACTCTGTCTCATAACTCTTACAAGGGGATAAAACTGGAGTGATTGCCAAAGCACAGCGCCATGCATGGAATTTGCTGGTGGTTTCCAGGCATATCTTGCATTTACTGGCGGTAGTTGGCGGAAATCTCCAACCAATATCATATCTAATCCACCAAATGCATCGTCGTATTCCCCACTGATGTCTTGCAGCCTTGCGTGGATCGAATCCAGGACATTAGCACTGATCATGCTCACCTCGTCGACGATGATTGCCTGAACGTGAGCAAATGCATTCCGATACATTTGGAGAACTTCAAAACTCAATTTTGGGTTGACTCTGCGCGACATGGTCAAACGGAATGCAGAATGAACCGTTGTTCCACCAATCGCTACAGCTGCCTTTCCAGTCGAAGCGCAAGCAACATATGCGTTGTTCTGTGCATTATCTGCTTGACTGAAACGGTTGTATGTTTCCATCAAGACACGCAATGTGAATGTCTTACCGCTTCCTGCCGGACCAGTGAAAAATATTTGCAATGGCTTGCGGAAGCCATCGAAGCTGTGAATTGTGTGGATCACATGGAGAATCAACGCTCGCTGCTCAGGATTGGTGGCTCGTACTGTTTCACAATAGGCTTCCTTGCTTATGACATTAGCTCGTTGTTTTACTACCGCAGTCAACGCATGAGTCGGCAAATGTTGAACATCGTCGTCATTGGGCTCCATGGTGATCACTCGGACACATTCGTCGTGCATTTCAACAGCCGCATCCTTTTCTTGGTCTGCATTGGTACCACACATACGCAAATACTCATCGACCGTTTGCTCGAGGTTAAGCTCGCAATCATATTCTTTCCGCTTCTGTAGAAGAACGCTTTCATGCTGATCGTACAACTGCAAGAATTTCTGACAATCGAGTATATCACACATCTCACTACGAAACGGAAGAAACAGCAATACCATCTCACGCTTGTAGTCGATGAGTTCATTCATGGAGTACGAACGCCAACAGAATACGTGCGCAGTGGCTCGACGATTGTACTTGTTCGTAGTTTTCTGCACTTTCGTGTAATACGCCGTAAAATCAGCAAGACATAGAACCCTTCCCGTGCTTCGTACTTCTGGATGATATTGGATGTCCATATATCCATGGAATCGTCTGTAATGCCTTCTACATCCATCTGCCGCACACGCTTTCTTGTTTTGGTCCTCTCATGTGGCCACAAGGTAGGAATGAATTGAACTTTTCTGCTAGCTTCAGACATTGGCTGGCGAAGAAGGTACCACGCAGCCTCCTGTGCAGACATCTCAACGGAATTGAGCATCTTGATGCTTACTTTCTTCAGGAGTGACTTGTAGTCTTGATCCGGGAACTCTTCCTGCAATTTCACGAGGTCACGATGTAGACTGCTGATGCCACGATTAGTTTTATTCACGTATTCGACGACGTACGCTGCACAAGCAAACTCTTCGAGGATAAACTGGAGATCCATGTTGGAACGAAGAACGTTGGCAATCCACGGATTGAACGTATTTGTCCACAATTCCGTCATTGAGCGTTTGACCAGAACGGTAGGTCGACTTATCGATGCGCGAATGAAGTCGAGATAATAATCGTAGCTGCAGTTGCAGTCTTCGAGAAATTGACCAAGCGTATCGAAAACTTTGGTCTCCAAAACGGCGTGAATCTCGATAGAACGTTTCTTCAGCTGTCCGCGGCGTCCATCATCAGCCGAGAGTGGCAACAATACTCTTGTTTGGTCCATGGGCCAGTAAGGGATGTTGAAACGGCAACTTTTCTCGCCTCGTTTGTAGCACGTAAAAGTGTGCTTGTGCACTTGATTTTCGTAGCTGTCTGGCAAGGAAACTGCTTCAACCGAACAGAGGCTGTCGATCAGATGAACTGTTGCGGGCATGTTTTCCGAAACAGCCTCTTTCGGGTCCATATCTAGCCAAAGTATTATATGCGCGTGAGGACTGCCACGATGTTGGAACTCTATACGCTTGAAGTATTCCTTTACGCGGAACTGTCCAAATGGGCTATATCTGGATGACTGCAGTAGCTGCATAATAACATCAACGAGCTTTTTGAAGTAAACGCAGCAAGTCACAGGATCCTCGTTTACCAGAGTGGCTCGTTGTAGTGCCCATAGTTGCTGAGTGAGCTCTTGATCACCTCTAATGTTTCCGCCTGACAATTTCTGCAATGTCTGCAGAAGATGGGGCCATTTGGTTTCACTGGCGCTTAAGGTAAGGAACATCGTTGGTTTTCCCAGTTGCCGGATCATAGCAAACAAATCTCGCTTACGTTGCTGCCAGTACTGCACCGAATTTGGGATTGACTTCAAGAACGATAAGTTTCGATCGATGCACTGCTCCAGGAAGTTTCTGTCATTCAGCATGGCGCGTGTAATGTTTGCTGTTGCTATACACTTGAAGGTACACTGAAGTCCCTCGGAAACACGTAGACGAAGTATCTTCATAGCAACATATAGCACATGTTTTGGCTTGGCTGCCCGTCGATCGCGCCGCCGCAGTTCACTCGTGGCCATCATGAACGGGGTCACTCGCACATCTGGGTTAAATGTTCTCGGCTGCCCTAAATAAATGTCCGGGAACGAAAGCTCCTCAGCATGTTCATCATATATAATCGACAATGGCACTCTGTTCTGTCCCGGCGCTATTTCCAGACATTTATCTTCATTCCACATAAGAGTTTGCTGTTGTCCTATCAGCAGTTCAACGTCGTTATCTTCTTCAATCATCTCGATGCGATCATCAGTGTTAGCTGCTGATCGGTCAGAATCGATTGATAGCAGAGAATTTTCATTGAAGGTGATACCGTATCGGCGATACAGAGGGGTTTCTTGTAGGAACTTCAACCACGCCTTCACTGTTTCCTTCTTCACAAATCCAGACAGGTAACTGGATTTGTGGATTAAGTGCTTCTTGATGGAAACATTGAACGCTCTGTCATCGTCCAGCTGTCGTGGTAGTTCCTTTACCATCTTATCGACATCAATGGGCACATTTATCACCTGACCGATGATACCGTAGCTGCCTACAATATTGACGTTCAATGTTAGTCATGATATAATTTATTACAGTATAGTTGAAATAAAAATGTTTACCTGCAGCGAAACGCAACCGACGAATTTGCATAAACGGCAACCGTGGAGAAATCAATCGTTCCGTAATCGGATCCAGCGGTGGAAGAGCTGGATTTGAAGGATAAGCCGGATAGCTAAAACCGTTCGTCACGGCTAGCGCAGGCACCTTGCCATTTTTCAGGGTTGAGCGACAAGTACTGCATACAGACAAACCTTCAACGCACATACTTGTATTGGCCAACACCTCGGCTTTAACAGTAGTCAGCGGTTGAAGGTCATTCTTGAACCACAACCTATCACAAACGCCACACGGGAAACCAAAACGATTATTCACAAACCGTTTGATGAACTCACTTGACGCTCCGCCTAAGTTCGGTTCGAATAACTCTGTAAAGTTTGATATTTGTTACAAGTTTGAAAATTTCATAAATAATTGGGTCATTTACCCTGACTTGAAGGCTCAGAAGACGGTATGTCATTCTGTGCCTGAATGGCCCGCATCTCGGAATGCACACCATCGCCGGAACCATCTACAATGTTTTGCACTGTTTCGGGACTTCCATTAACGACACGCAGCGGAGGAAATTCTATAATGCGCACATATAAACATATATTTTGACAGATATATCACTTGTTTCCTTCTAAGCATTCACCATTTAAACACCTTACCATTCGGATTAATTGAATGCACTCAGTTGCGTATAGTGCCTTTGAATAATTAAACTTCAAACAATCCAACAAATACTGAACTGCAAGGGAGCAGATCTTGTTTTCAAGGGAGTTTGTAAAGAATAATAAACATTGAAACATTTAAGAATTCAAATTATCAATATTTTCAATGCGAAAGTCTCTTTATTATATATTCATTTCTATATGTTATGTTATGCCCAGTACATAATATGCAGTGCGCTGCTGGTGTAAACAAATGTCATTAATTAATTATTATATCGTGAGTACCCCTATACTGTCCATAAATGCATATCTTGCTCAATTACCGTATAGTGCAAAATACCGGTAGTTAACAATCAATGGATCAATGGAACAAATATGAATTTTTTGACAGAAATAAATATAGAGGAATTGTCTTTTAATGCGCACAGGGTATACAGATCATTCAAACACTGCATGTCAAGTCTAACAAAGTGAAAAGAGTAGTTTTTGTGCAATATTTCAACAGAAATTCATATGAGGCAATTATGCTTCTAAGGGCGGATCATTGAAATATTGACTTTAAAATCCCAAAAAAAAAAAGGAAATTATTTTGGGCAAATAAATTTTTTTTGTAAAAAAAGGTAAAATTAATAAAAAAAATCAATAAAAAATAAATTTTTTTTTTGTGGGAAAAACAAGTCACGGCCAACAGATTAGGCAGCGGAATTACCAGGAGGATCACTACCGACGGGAACTAGACGGACAACCCGGGGTACTTTCGGATACCGCGCAAAATAGTAGCAAACACAAGCGATACGTTTTAACACTCTATTATCGGACGTATACAAAGGTGGACTGGGGAATAACATACTAACACTCTCTCTCACGCGCCGCCCATAGACATGGGGACAGATGTCGTACTGCCGACACTCCTCCTCGACATCGTCAGCGGCCTCAGCTACCAATCAAACCCATCATGGATGTGAATTGTTGCTGCTTGATGCATCCAAGGGGTTTGGTCAAAATATCTGCGAGCATAGATTTAGATGGGCAGTAACGAATGCTCACCAAACCCTTCTCCGACAAATCCTTGGCAAAGAACCTCCGGGTATCGATGTGTTTGGAGCGCCTTGATGTTCGATCTACAGATATAAAGTCGATGCAACTGATGTTGTCCTCGAACACAATCGTTGGCTCCTGTTGCTTGAACCCGAAGTCCACTAGAAGTTTTCGAAGCCACAGTAGCTCTCGGCAGGCTTCGAATAACGCAACATACTCTGCTTCCATGCTAGACAATGCCACGCCAGTTTGCTTGCGGCTTGCCCAACAAATAGTTGCTCCTCCAATTTGGAACACAAAACCGGTATTAGATTTCCGGTCCGCAGTATCACTACTCCAGTCAGCATCGCTGTAGCCAACTAGTTGAAAGGGATTTTCGACGTTGCAGGATAGTTTCAGTTTGTAGTCCATCGTATTCACTAGATATCGAACCACCCGCTTTAACTCCAGCCAGTCAACTTCAGTCGGTTCATTTGTTCTTCTGCTGAGGATCGACACGCTTGCCAAAACGTCAGGCCGCGTGTTGACAGCCACGTAAAGTAGCGCTCCGACCAAGCAATGGTACTGTTTATTGTCTGGCAACGGTTTGCTTCCCTCTCTGTTTCGGTAATATCCAACATTCAAAGGCACTTTCGATTTCTTCGCACGATCCAACCCAAATTTGGAGGCAATCTTCGAAATATAGGTCTGCTGATCTAACGCATAGAATCCTTTTTCGTCTCTACTAACACGGATTCCGAGGAAGTAACTAACATCACCGAGCGACGAAACTCTCAATTTCTTCTTCAACTGACACTCAATGAGCTCAATCTCCTCCTCAACTTCACTTGCAACGACTATATCGTATACGTAGATCAACAGATAAACTTGCCTACCGGAAGCACTTCTAATGAACAAACACGGATCAGCCCGCGACTGTTGGAACCCGATTTCATCGAGAACAGCCCGAATCGTATCGTTCCACACTTTAGCACCTTGCTTCAACCCATATAGGCATTTCTGCAGACGACACACTAATTTTTCTTCATCACGTCGCACAAAACCCTTCGGTTGCTGCATAAACAACTCCTCCTTCAGCTGGCCATGCAAATAAGCACTTTTAATGTCTAGGTGAACAACTTTCATCTTCTTCTTTCCAGCAACGGCCAACAGGGTCCTCAATGTCGTTAGTGTTGCGACAGGTGCAAATACAGCATCGTAGTCAACACTGAATTGCTGGGAGAAACCCTGAGCAACTAGTCTGGCTTTGAATTTGCTGACGTTTCCGGAGCTGTCTTCTTTCTTCTTGAACACCCACTTGCTACCTATAGCTTTTCGCCCAGCGGGTAAATCGACTAGAGTCCAAGTTTCGTTCTTCATCAGCGAGTCATATTCTTCTTGCATTGCTGCTTTCCACAAATCACTCTCCGAACCACGAACTGCTTCTTCATAGGACGACGGATCTCCTTCGATGACCTTCGCCACATCGACGATAAAATCTTCATACCGCCGAGGGAGAACTCCTCTTGTCGACCTCTTCTCTCGCCGCTGCGTCGGTTTTTTCTTCTTCGATGTGGTCGTTCCAGTCGTAGAACTCATCATCAGACTCATCACAATATTCGTCCACAAACGGCTGCTGATGTTGCTCCGACGGTAATGCTTCGCTTCCGATGACGTTTCCTTCCGGTAGCTCCTCGTGCCCACTCGACTCCTCCTGTTCCGAACTTCTAACTGCTGGCGCCCATACATCATCACCAACATTGTCGCCTTTTTCGGATTCTAATTCACGAGAACCATTACGCTGCTCAATAAACTGTGCATCGCGACTTACGGTAATTCTGTCGGTTTCGGGATCTAGAAACCGGTAGGCTTTCCGGTCTTCACAGTATCCAACGAAGAGCAGCTTTCTCGCCTTGGAGTCGAATTTGGACCTCTTCACAGCTGGAATGTGAACGAAAGCTGGACTGCCAAATATCCGGAAGTGGCTTAAAACAGGTGCTTCTCCAAACCACTTCTCGTATGGGGTTTTATCGATTACCCGCGAAGGCAGTCGATTTTGCACGTAAGCTGCAGTCATTATCGCCTCACCCCAGAACTTCTTCGGAAGATTAGCGTCGAGCAGCATGCATGAAGCCATGTCTTGCAGCGTGCGGTTTTTGCGCTCCGCTACGCCGTTCTGCTGCGGTGAGTAGGGTGTTGTATACTGCGCCTGTATACCTTCAGCTGAATAGAATGCTTGCAGCTCTTTGTTTACATATTCACCACCTCCATCGGATCTGATGACACACAGGGTTCGCCCGAAACGGATTTTAACGTGGGCAACGTAGCGCTTGATGCAATTGGCTACATCTGACTTCCGGACCAGCAGGCATACGACGGTGTATCGGCTGAAGTCATCAATTAACGTCATCAGATAGCGATTTCCACCAGGGGTGACATTTAACATGGGACCCCAAACATCTGTGTGGATTAGGTCAAGGATGCGGTTGGTCCTGCTATTGGAAACACTGGGGAATGGGCTACGAGGGAGCTTACCTTCTAAACATGTCTCGCAGACTTGACGCAATCCGCAATCCTGCACTTGGAAACCTTCAACAATACCGCCATGTTTCAGGCGATCAAGCACTGCAGGATCTCTGTGCCCGAATCGCCGATGCCAAACATGATGACAGTTCTTCATGTGGTGTGCTTCCTTGCTCAGCATCGCGAACTCCACGGTCGTCAGGATAAACAAGCTTCCGTATATTTCACCCAAAGCTACTGTCTTGCCAGTTTCACTCACAATCGAACAAGTCGACCCCAAAAAATTCACCGCGAAACCTTTCTGGGTCAGTTTTCGGACGGAAATTAGTCCACTGTCTAAAATCGGTATGTATAACACTTCCGTTAGTTTCACTTCCAAAACGTTTCCTTGCTGATCTACACATTTCACCAAACCTTCACCCATTCCATGGGACTTTGACACTGAACCGTCTGCTAGTACTACTTCAACACACTTGCTATCGTCTAACACTGTGAAGAATGCTCGGTTGTTTGTCATGTGACACGAGTAGCCACTATCGATATACCAGCAGTTCTTTCTGCGCCCTTCACCGACCGTAAAACAGATCGGATTTTCGATTTCAGCAGCCTGCTTCACATTCGCACTGTGTTTTTTTCACATTCACCTTATCCGCCTTTCCGCTTCTCGCACTTTCGTCACTTTTCTTCGGCTGCAGTTCGCGGCAATCTCTTCGGAAATGGCCTGGCTTTTTACAATGATAGCAAACCTTCTGCTTCTGTTTATTTTTCCATTGTAGTTTCATGGCCGACTCACCGAAATCCGCACTACGATCAGTTCGCCGTTGGTATTCGTCCAACACTTTCTGCTTCACTAACGCCATAGTCAAATCAGCCTCCAGACGACTCTGTAGTGCCGTTACAAGGCCACCGTACGACTCCGGTAAACTTCTCAATAACATAGCTATCTTCATCGGATCTTCGAGAGCTTGACCTGCACACGCAAGGCGATCGTACAGTTCTTCCAGGTTAAACAGATGCCTCTCTACATCTGCACCTTCTGCCATGTTCAAGCTACACAGTCTCTTTAACAACGACACACGCGAGGTCAACGATGTTTTCTCGTGGTAACTTTTCAGCAGGCTCCACACGCCCTTGGCATTCTTCGCATTTTTCACCATGTTCAACTGGTTATCCTCCACGTACAACACAATCGTGGCATGGCACTTCTGATCACTTTTCGACCAAGCTCCTGTAATCGGATTCGGCATCGTATCACTTATAACATACCACAGCTCCTCCCTTTTTAGGAGCATTTCCATCCGGGTCTTCCACACCGAATAGTTTTGGTTGTTTAAGCAAGGAAACAAATATTTCTCTGCCATTTATATTTCAGTAAATACACAATCGCACCACCGAACGGTATCCCTCTTCACCAGCAACAGCAACAACAATGTTTATCTCGTCTTGGGGAAATGAAAGAAGAGAGATGTTTGTTAAGGGAGATAAAAGAAAAGTGGAAGGAGAAGATAAAAGATGAATCGTGGAAAATGGATGAGAGTATTAGATATATTAACGGTGTATATTCTTTGCCGTCGTCGAACATGCGCGCCAGACACCGATGACGATCGTCTTTGTTCACACTGCTCGAACGGCACACGGCAATAAACAGCCACTAACAGCTGTTGACAACGAAGGCCGCCAACAGGAAGATACCCTAAAACTAAGGGACCACGCGGATGGAAAACAATGCGTAAGTCACTGCATTAAATCACTATAACATTATATATATATATAAATATATAAATATATATATAAAAAAAAATATATATATATATATATATATATATATATATATTTATATATATATATATTTATATATATATATATATATATATATATATATATATATATATATATATATATATATATATATATATATATATATATATATATATATATATATATATATATATATATATATATATATATATATATATATATATATATATATATATATATATATATATATATATATATATATATATATATATATATATATATATATATATATATATATATATATATATACCTTGTGATCAAAAAGTTCCGGTAATTTTCAATTTAAAAAGGCCGCCTTTATTTTTTCGGTAAAATCTTTTTAGTGTAAGATGGCAACACTAGTTCTGATATTCTGTCAAAGTGTGAGAGCAAATTATCCATTAGTTTTGTTTTGACAACTGCTTTTGTTAGTCGAAAAATAGACGCTCGGCGATTTTTACCATGGATAAAAAATTGGAACAACGCGTTTGTGTGAAATTTTGTGTTGCAAACGGATTTTCTGCAGCGGAAACGCTCAGAATGTTGCAAAAAGCCTTTGGTGAGGACTCTATGTCACAAAATCGTACATTTGTTTGGCACAAAGACTTTAAAGAAGGCCGTGAAAGCGTGAGTGACATGCCGCGTTCTGGACGACCATCGACCTCAACTACCGATGAAAACATCGCTTCCGTGAAGAATTTAGTTATGGAAAACCGCTCAATTAGCATTCGGGAGATAGCTGCACTCCTTGATATCTCATTTGGATCGACCGAACACATTTTGACGGAAATTCTGGGCATGAAACGCATTGAAGCACGACTTGTTCCAAAAGAGCTGATTTTTTTGCAAAAACAGCATCGAGTTGAGGTCGCTAAACAGATGATTGCGAACGCAGATAGCGATCCCACATTCATGGAACGCATCATAACTGGTGATGAAACGTGGGTATATGAATTTGATATGCTCACAAGTCAACAATCGTCCGAATGGCGCGCCGAAGATGAGCCGAAACCAAAAAAATCACGACAAAGTCGCTCCAAAATTAAAGTTTTACTGACCGTTTTCTTTGATTTTCGCGGTGTCGTCCATTCTGAATTCCTTCCAGAAGGTCGAACGGTTAACAAAGAGTATTATTTACAAGTTATGAGACGTTTGCGTGAGGCAATTCGAAAGAAGAGGCCAGAATTGTGGCGCAATAATTCGTGGATTTTACACCACGATAACGCTCCATCACACACCGCGCTCACTATTTGTGAATTTTTGGCCAAGAACTCCACCAATACCATCAAACAAGCACCATATTCACCAGACCTTGCCCCGTGCGACTTCTTTCTCTTCCCAAAACTGAAAATTCCGCTCAGAGGTAGGCGTTTTGAATCGATTGATGCGATAAAAAAGAATTCGCTGGAAGAACTGAAAGCCATACATTCATCGGCCTATAAAAAATGTATGGATGATTGGATAAAGCGCTGGCATATGTGTGTTGCCTCTAATGGCGAGTACTTTGAAGGCGATAATAAAGATATCAATTAAAAATTGAAATAAATGCGTTTTTTTTTCAAATTACCGGAACTTTTTGATCACAAGGTATATATATATATATATATATATATATATATATATATATATATATATATATATATATATATATATATATATATATATATATATATATATATATATATATATATATATATATAAACAAACGCTCTCAAAATTAGATTGGTCGCCCTGGAAAGGACGGATTTAAAATATAGTAGTCCGCATTAGAATCGAAACCTTCTCGGTCTTTTAATGAAGCAGGTAATTTCTGCCATGCACGTTGCGCTTCATATGAATGGCTGCCAAGAATATCACACACAAACACACTCAAGCTCCATATGTTGCTCCTCGTGGTGGCGTCTACCGGTTGACAATTCATCACCGGCTTGGGCAGCCGAATGCCTAGCACAGCACAGCAAATTTAATGGCTGCCTAGCCAAGGGCTTGCTAGCAACAGCCTGCAGAGCAAGAACCTGGTCACTGATAAGTCGCCAGTGCACCTTCTATGGTACGCGCCGTCACTAGCTGCCAAATCCACATGGCGCCTTGCCGCTCCGCGTTGCCTCCAGAGTTCATATCATCGCCAACTGCTGTTTGGCAAGACGAACTTACCAGCTCCGGCACTGCAACATTAATGAGTAAAATTGCGAAGGTGTACCAGTTTTATATCGTTCAGTGTTGCATATGAGCCCTCCCTTGCTTATATATGAAATCTGTGATAGGAACGTACTGTGCATTTAGTAAATTTACTCTGAAAAATCGGCATTATAAGACATCATTTTGGTTATTTTCAATAGTTTTAAATTTTTAACGGATAATGTTTGATAATTGAATTGATACGCGGGAAAATTTCCAAACGATTGATCCAAACATCTTGAAAATCTATTGAGCGTTTATTAAGTTATTAGCGTTTAATTTGTAACGATATTTCGTGACGGTCGATTATTTTTAGATTTTAATTTGACACCCTACCCTTGCCGTAAGACGTAGTCTACGTCAAAAAAGAAGACTAGTGCAATATAGAGAACGGCCATTTGCTGGTCAGAAGCGGCAAACGAAAACAACGCGCATGTGCGGGTGAAAAGCTTGCACATAATTTTAGGTGCATTCACCACGTGGTGTACAGAGTTTTGTTATGCAGGTTGCATATCTAACGGGCTGTTTAGAAACGTTAATTTTTGCGCTTTTTCAATCACGAGTGCATGAAATTAATTACGAATCAATGTTGAAAATTTTTATTTTTATGAATGAACAAGATAGTGTGACAAAGGATGCGGCCAAGGGGGGAGATCTATCTAATTATAACTATATAACAATAATCTTATTTTCAAATAATACTACATAAAGGGCGAACACGAAATTGGTTGCGACACATTCAACAGGGCATAACTTTTTTACCATTTTGCAAAAATCAACCAAATTTTGCACACTTTCTCATTGATGTGTATTGTTTACATGCTGATTTTTTTTTTTTTTTTTTTTTTTTTTTTTTTTTTTTTTTTTTTTTTTTTTGGTTGTCGAGAGAACAAATTATTTCCAAACACCTGGAATTTCCTGACTTGTCGCACTGGCAGTTGGGAAAAAATGTTGAACATTTACCATTCAAGCGTCTCCAGAGTGTTGAAGCGGTTCCAGGAGCGGTTGACGTTGGACCACGGCAAAGGAGCTGAAAGAAAACATTTACCTGAGAACAAAAAGACGGAGGGAAAGGTGAAGCGGATGATTAAAGCAAATCCCAACGTCTCAAGCCGTGATTTGGCTAAAAAGATCGGCATGTCGCAGAGCTACGTCCAGAATGCGAAGAAGAGAGCTGGACTACATACAAACAAGGTACAGAACTTCCCAAACCGCGATGAGCGGCAACAATCGACGGCTAAAACTCGGGCACGGAAGCTCTACGAGAAGATGCTGACAAAATATGGCTGCTGTGTGATGGACGACGAAACGTATATAAAAGCCGATTTTAAGCAAATTCCGGGGTTGGAGTTTTTCACCGGCAAGAGCAAGTTCTATGTGGATGACAAATTTAAGAAGAAGAAAATGTCGAAGTTCGCCTTCAAATATCTCATTTGACAGGCCATCTGCTCTTGCGGACTGAGGAGTGAGCCTTTCGTGACAAAGGGCACAGTAAATGGCGAGATCTACAAATCTGAGTGCCTCGAGAAGCGCCTTTTGCCGTTTTTGCAGCAGCACGACGAAGCTCCGCTATTTTGGCCAGATTTGGCATCATGCCACTATTCTAAAAGTGTCCTGGAGTGGTATGAGGCCAACTCTGTCCATTTTGTTCCAAAGGACATGAATCCGCCAAACTGTCCGGAGCTGCGCCCGGTGGAGCAGTACTGGGCAATGATGAAGCGGGAACTTCGGAAGAGCAAGAAGACAGTCAAAGACGAGAAGGACATGTTAAGAAAATGGAAAAAAAAAAACTGAGAAACTGGTACCGGATGACACTGTAAAGACTTTGATGGAGGGCATCAAGCGAAAATGCGTTCAATTTTACACTCAAGGCTCCATCGATTAACTTTTCTTTTATTTTTGAAGTAAATATATGTATAAAACTACCCTAAAATTCTGGTTTGATTCTAAACATTATAAGAAAATTGGCATGACATTTTCGGTGTCGCAATAATTTCGTGTTCGCCCTTTACGTGCCTGGTTTGGAAATTTAAAATTTCAGAATCTAGGAATGGTGTCGCAGTGCCCTTATCCAAATGATATCGGTAATGTTTACATGCGAGGCTTATTGTATGTGAAAGTAACCTCGGAATGGGCATGACTCTCCAGACATTCTGAAATGGGTTACTGGATCTGCAGTAGAGCTATCACTTTCTAGCTCCTGGATTAAAACTACTTCCAATGAATTGCTTGAATGATTGTTGTAAACAGATTTCTTCCATAATACCATTACCACATCCCGATAAGTGTAAGATTTCCAGACACACCCACCCACACACACACACACACACACACACACACACACACACACACACACACACACACACACCGGCAGTGCAGTTTCTATAAATTTTCGTTGAGAACCAATAGTGGAAGAAGAACCGGAGCTTCAAACCAATAGTATAGGGTTTCATGGTTCCTTAGGCTAAATAAAATATAGTAGAAATTTATCAATTCGATGACATCAATTTCTTCACATCAATCAAATATACTATATTAACAATATAAGTCACTCCACATTTTTTTCAGGCGACCCTTTTTTTGCGCTTGTGGCGCCATAAGTGAGAAACGTGGCAACTACTAAATGCACACGCTCAATCTAAGCTATCCAGCTTTTGTTATACCTAGCGTAATATTGCAAAAGTACTCAACAGACAAATTGAAACGAATCACAAATTGTTAAACTAAGGCCCTAACTAAAGAAACGATTTCCAAACAACTCGCCGCAACTCCGACTTGTTGCCAGCTGCGAATGTCATTACAAAAGCAACACGCAACTTTGGTTTGCTGCAACCTGAACAGGATAGGAAAAAAGATCGTCTGTTGGAAAGAAAGCGAGATTTACGGCTTGCAACTATTATTTTTGATTACAATAGAATGATTTTCAAATATTACGAAGTAGAGATACTTTGATCCAATTAGATATAATTTTGGCCTGAAGATGAGCCTCAATTCACGCACTGAAAAAAGAACCACAATATTGTTTTGATCTTAGTTGCCAATAAATACATTCGCAACATTTTATTGTTGGCAAATGATTGGGACAAACACATATCGACCTGCTCTTTTGTTGCTAGTTTTTCACGGTTTTTGAAGAAAAATTGATTCCTTGGCCCTAACACAACAACATCGGAAACGGAACCGAATTTAAATCATACTTGTCAACCTGGTGTTGGTCACTTCCATTGTTAAGCAGCTCAGACAAGATGATGTTTTTGATTTATGTTGGCGGAACTTGCGTAGTTTGTACACCCGTGACAAAGTCATAAATGAGTAAATATTACTGTCAAAAGAAGTTTAAAATGCGTATAATGTGTTGGTAATATTGGCGTCGACGTTTTTAAAAATGCGTAACGCAATTATCATCTTGATTAAAAAATAAGGTTATATGTATTTGTTTCAAAAAATAATACAGTTTGGATAAAACTAGTCTTGTTTCCTGACATTGCTTCATTGAAATGGGGAAAAGTAATTCTATTCTAGGAGTAAAAAAGCACATTTTGACGTATCTGCGTTATTTTCAAAAGTGCTCTGAGAAAAATTATATGGTTGTACCGACAATTAAATCATGGTCAAGAGAAAGCAAACAATAGTCATAAATTAGTATATTAGTTTTACCGAGGAATTAATTAATCAAATTGATTAGAATTAATTAGATCAAAATTGAATGGTAAAATATATTTTGATTGCCTTTTTTACCACCAGATGCTTCTGATGGCAGCACTACAGGTTTTTTTTTCTTTTTTTACTTGTAAAATTTGTTTTATTTTCCGATGTTAAAAACTAATTACAGAATAATTAATCAAACTTCATTTGCCTACGTTCAAATTCTAGAGCTACTACGTCAATAACATTATTATAATTCATAATAAAGTTGACGTGATCTATAGGAATAGCTTCAAAATTTTTTTAGTCTTTTTTACTCTCTCAATGTTTTTCAGTTGAGGTCTTACTAGCTCCTTGACGAGAGTCTTCGCCATCCATTGAATAGAACGTTTAGCATGCGTTGCAGTAGTCGCAATGCTTGGTATACTCCGAACGCATTCGCCGAGTTTATGCTGCAATGTCTCGCAGCCTATGTTGCAGAACAAACATGTTCATCCGGAACATCAGTTTTCTCGTCTCTAGCTTTTCATTGACCAACAAAAACAAGGATGATCGTTCGCTCGAGTTCAGCTGTCGCATTTTTATATTGCCCCAGAAATTTCTTCCAGTCGCCCGTTGAGTACTCGCGAGTAACTTTCGGTACTTCCGTTTGGTCGATGAGATGCTTGTGTATAACATCAGTGGAAGGATTTTGTTGGATGAGTAGAGGAAGAGTAGGGAGATCTGAGAGGATGAATTTAAGACAAGGAGGTGGGGGAGAAGTGGGATTTGGTTGGATGAGAAAGGATAAATAGAAGGGAAGGAAATTGATATCTGTTGTGTGCCGATTAAGCAGCAGCGCACTGCATTTGAAGAGTGGCAAATGTAGATTCAGGCCACCTTCTGCTTTGCTACGCGCCAACTGCTGTATTGGGCCTCGTGCCACGATGCCTCGCCAAAGAAACTTTCCCATCGTCTGCAGCCAGCTTCGCCGTATGGAGCAGCTGTCGGTTCGAGGATAGTCCCGAGATACCAAATTTTCGACGTGATGAATGTATTGAGCAAGATCACTATCTGGTGCAAATTGAGAGTGCGTAGCGAGTGGAGATAAACATGTCGAAAGAATGAGACCACAAGCGCATCCCAGTTAATTTTGTTCATCAGTCGTATGGAGTTAGCGAAAGTCACTCCCAAAATCCGGACGGTATTTATGTTCGGCAACCACGGTGAGCGGCATGACGTCAGTGTAGCCCACTGATATCGAAGCAGGTTTCTCCAGACTCAGCCTTGCACCAGAGACATGTTCGAAGAGCTGGAAAGCTTCTCGTATCTGATTCATTCTCACTCATGCACGTGCTGATCACCGAAATATCATCGGCGTACGCGACGACGAGTTCGATCCACATCCCAACAAACATCGGTGTTGAATTAGCGCTTGTTCAAACAAATTTTTTGAGAAGCTATTCAGCTATTCTAGACGAAACAGCTGAATAGCCTCTCCCAATTTGCTTGAATAAGCTCCAATTCAACACCGATGTTTGTTGGGATATCTCCTCGAGCCGCTTGAGAAATGGGTGTAAGTAGATAACTAAGAGGTGCATGGAGAGAGGATCCTCCCTGGCGTACCGATATGTCGATAGGAAAAGCCCACCGAGAGGCGCCCATTTATGAGCAAGACGAGAGGATGACAGGTCTCCCGATTTTGCTCAGCAACCAGGGTTAGGTTCGGATTAAAACCGGAGCGAGCACATGGTATGGAACAGAAACGATCGATCAACGACGTCAAAAAGCATGCCAGAGATCGAATGATGCCAGCAAACCACGTGGTTCGTTTTTGACCAGCCGAGCCGATGCGATCCTTCAAAGCGCGAGTGGCCTGGAAGATAGCTTTAGCAGACCGGAGTTGGAGCATTTTTGACTCTCGGTGAGAATACGGTGGGTACTCATTACACTCTCCAGACGCTGCTTGAGAATGCGAGATAGGATTTTATGGACCGAGAGGTTGAGTAGCGAGATTGGCCTGTAAGAATGCGCCGTCTGTTCGTTCCCCTTCTTTTTTGACGAGAACGATTACACCATCAACAAATTCGGTCGGAAAGTTGCCTGCCAGTGCCTCGTTAATGACGAGCGTGAGCTCCCTCCAGATAATGTCGAACGTTTTCAGATAGAATTCTCGTAGCAGAGAGTCACCGCCGGGCGATTTGTTTGGGCAACTAGTCTTTATGGCTGTGATAATATCGGTAGGAGTTATTTCATTCATGCAAGACTCACTTACCGGATTGTTCTCTGGGATCACTCTCTCGCATTCGAATGTGTCCGTCTCACCTCTTTCTGTTTCGCCCACAGCGTAGAGTGTTCGATAGAAGCCGAGCATGTGTCGTTCGATCGCATCCGGATCGTCGATGCGTTAGTTGTCGTCGTCTCGAAGCTGTGTGATGGTTGTTTTTTTCCTACGCCTTTCCCCCAGCTGGAACGTTAAGATAGATTCGCCAGATATGAATGATTCGTTTATGCGCACGAATGCTTGCGTGAAATTGCGCTGGAGAGTCATCATTTTGGCCTTCACCCGGTTGATTGTGGACAGCATCGCAGGGTTTTGATAGTAGCCTTGCCGTATGCTTGCCTTAGTTCCATGTAAAGGCGCTGATGTTGGTGGTGGAATTCATCGAAAGCAGTTTTCGATTTCCAACGAAAGAAAGTTTTGATTTTAGGCTTTGCGTACGACAACCACCACTGCATCCATGATGGGTAGTTTCTTCGCTGGCGGGTCCAGTACTGCCATTGGATCTGGAACTCTTGCATGTTGGTTGGTGTCAAATGGGGACGAAGAGACCAAAAGCCACGACCAGGCTCACAGCCAGATTGGGGAAGGCAGATTCGCGATGTAATGGCTTTATGGTCGGAGAAACAGCATACGTGTGCATCGGCAGTTCGGAGCATATTGGGTAAGCCCTGCGTGACGTAAATACGGTCCAGGCGAGACGAAGAGTTTTGTGAGATGTATGTGTACCCAGGGTATTCGGACAGAGCTGTTCTCAAACATCGAGAAGCTGTAGTTGCTGTACGGCGGCAAAGAAAGCGGGGCTGTGGTTGTGTCCCGTCGCATCGCGCTGCCGTATGACACAGTTGAAATCACCAGCTAACAGTGTGTGCTCTGTGTTGTGACGGAGGTAGTAGGCAAGAGTGTTGGTGAAAAAGCGTTCTCTCTCGGCCCGTAGAGCCGTACCAGATGAAGCGTATACATTGCAAATTGTAGTGTTTTTCACTCGTAGTGCTATCAACCGTCCGTCCAGGCTTCTCTCGACGTTCGAGTACTGCAAGTGTTCTCTCAATGCTATTGCCGTACCCCTTCGTGTGTGGTCCACATTACATTCGATGCTGTAGCCAGGCAAGTCGAGTTTGTTGTTCTCAACTCCCTGCAAGAAAGCGATGTCAATGTTCGTTGTCCGAAGTGCGTTGAACTTGGTCGGGTTGGTGATGTTGTTGATATTTATAGAGGCGATGTTATAACTGGTGAGAGCCATTATATTTTGCTATTCATCTCCTCATACGCTTCGTCACCAAGGTTTGATCGCTGTTTCTTGGGTGGATTACACCCTTCTTCTTCTTTCTGCCGCTTCCCGAAGCTGACGAGCAATCGGTATCGTTTCCATCGCTGTTTCGAGTATCCTTGCGTGTGATCATTCGGCTAATTGAGCTAACCTGAACCGGCGGTGCCATGAGAGTGGCAGCTTGTTCGGGTTGGCTTGTTTTCACCTGCTTCGGTTCGCCAGAATTTTGGACGGACAGCTTTGGAGCTGTGAGTGGAGGAAAGGCTGTGGTTGGTCGTTGGCTCAGTGGCTTTTCTTCTGCAGTGAGTTATGGCGCCGGCGGTTTCACGAACGGCGTTTTCTGCTTCGATGCAGAGGGCTTCGGAGCGATAGTTTTTGACCTCATTTGACTTGCCACATTGGCATACGTTTTCTGCACGAGCAGTTTTTAGTTGTCTACGCAAGAGATGCCATTGTGTACAATTCGCCGCAGTGGAGGCATGTCTGTAGCTGACCGAGATACGTCACGTTCGTTATCTGACCGTCGATGGTTATGTAGCTCTCGATGTTTCGCTTTGCCATCATTCGCGCGATACGAGCACCAGTCGGGCGCCCCTCAAAACGATATTTGCTGTCCCATAGTTGATCGGTGACGGAGAGAACTTCACCGTAGGCGCTGAGAAATTCGGCGATTTGCTCGTTCGATATATCTTCGGAAAGGTCCGTCAGCTTGAGCTCTACCGCCCCGTCTTCCAATGTGATACGAAGCTTGTAGATTTTGTCGTCAACTTTGATCTCGTGCTCTGCAACGATTCGCTTTGCCAACTCTAGGTCGACGACCTTCACAAAAGCACATCCTTACACTTTGCTGTGCTGGAGGCGCAAAACTTGTTCGTAAGACAAGCCCAAAACGGTGGCAACAAAGTCTTGAAGCTCATCATACGATGGTTTCTTGGGCACGTTCGCATAGTCAATGCGGAACGTGTTTTCGCTTCGAACACTCATCACGGTGTTATTCACAGCGAATTGAACACGCGGAAAGGATCGATAACTGTTAAACACTTGTAATTCCGAAAATCCGAAAAACTAGCTTGCGTGTGGCTTCTAACATGTATATGTGGAAGAAGGAAGTGACTTATATTGTTTATATAACGTTTGCATTTTAAAAATTGACTTTTTTCGGATGGTGACGAAAAAGAGATAAGACAGATAATTGCTTTTGATAAATTTCCCATGGAAGGTAATTATTTAAGCTTACTTGCTAAAAAATTCTACGCCCCTTGCGAGCGCCTTCCGGCAGTTAACCGGAATTCTCCATGGCGGACGAAAACATGCGTGAAGGCATGTTGTTGAGTTCTTTCTTCGTTTTATTTATCAATTCCTCCTCAGTTTTCGAGACAAAATTGGTGGAGTTGATCTAACGCTTCAGGTAAGCCCGGAAATTCTCGATGGGACGCAGCTGGGGAACGTTGGGCGGGTTCGCCGACTTGGGTACCACATCGATATTCAGCCGCTCCATCTCCTCCAACAATCGCTTCGAGTAGAGGGGCCGACGCCAGATCCGGCCAGAACACCGCGTCTTCGCCCTTATGATATTTCTGGATGAACGACGCAACTTCTGGCGGGCATTTTGTACTATAAATTTCCCCGTTCACGGCCAGTCCGGAGCGAAAGAAGAGCGGCTTTGACATCCCTTTCTCGCTGATTGTCAGCCACAGCAGCACCTTCTTGGGGAACTTGGTATGTGAAATGAACTTCACTTTTTCACTGTTTGGCCGGTTGAACTGACCTCCCGGCCAAGCACACGCAACGATGTATCCACTTTTCCCTCGGTCTTCCCTCTTCCCTCGGTCTTCCTCTTCTTCCTCTTTTCAATGCCTCGGGGGGGGGGAGGGGGGGAAAGTTATTGGGGGGGGGAGGGGGGGAGAGGGGGGAGTAAAAATAGTAGTTTTTGTTAAAAGTGAGAATATGGGTGGTGGGAAAGAGTCTTCCTCTTCTTCCATCCTTCCAAATAGATGCGGAACTTCCTTTACGAGTAGATAATAGCTGAAGCCTCTAGCTTAAAACCGTGATAACGCGATTCAGCAGCGGACCCAAGCATTTACTAAGCTGCTTCACATCACATGGAATTGGCAGTTTTCAATTGCAGCCAGGTGCGAATTGTTTGGTCTTATGCCGTTTTCGCTTACAGTAAAGCTCAGCAATTCGATCTCCGTGAAACCAAATGGACACTTCTGAACCTTAATCTCTAGTCTGAAGACTGCCAAAGTACGAAGCACCTGTTGCAAAACATTAACATGTTTCTCGATCGTAGTCGTTGCTATTGTAATATCGACCAGATAGACCGTAACAGTACCTTCCTTGATGAATGGTGCCAAAACAAAATGGATGAATCTCTGGAACACTGCTGGAGCGTTACGTATCCAAATGGCATCTTTAAGTAGTCGTATTGTCCACCAGGGGTGACAAAGGCTGTGTACGGAATAGTGTCCTCAGCTACATTAACCTGATGAAACCCATTCTTTAGATCCAACGCTTTGAAATACTTCTTCCCTTCAACACGTCCCAAACAGTCATCTATCAACGGCATAGGATAACTATCGCGAACTGTCAATTTATTCAATGCACGATAATCCACGCACATTCGCTTTTCACCACTCTTCTTCGTTCTCAAAACAATTGGAAATACGTAGGGAGAATTATTTGGTCGTAAAATTCCATCACTCAACAATTCCTCAACAATATGGTCAACCTTAATTTTGTCGGAATAAGACAGTCTCCTTGGCGCGAAATTTATAAGACTGTCGGAAGTAGGCTTCAGCTAAATTTCGTAGTTATATTTCTTAATGGGTATATTTTTAAGGTCAAGATAGTCTTCATGAATGATATTTAGTATCTTATTCTGATTATCAATGCTTAGTTCTTGATTTATGACATATTTGCAATCACTGTCAATTGTGTCAATGCAGAACACATCAGGAACGGAAGAGTAGTCCATCATCGTAATAGGTTTGTTTTCCTTAAGCGGAACGGAACACGGAAGTGTCGGAAGTAGCGTAAGGATCGGAAGAAGCGGAACTTAACTGGGCGGAAGACGAATCAGTCGAGACCAAAGCAGTCACATCGGGAGATAGAATGTCCGTAACCTGAGAGGAATTCGATTCGTTAGAGACCTAATGAGTATTTATTTATTTATTTGACGTCAATCAAGTTATTTACATGTTTTGTCACTCTTAAATCTATATAAATATAATTGTTACAGTATTAAGCTTACATTCTAGTACATTTTTATGAGCAGCTTTTTATCAAATATCATTAAAGTATTGTTTCAGTTATATTTTGTCGATGTGAAGTCAACATTTTCATAATGCATATTATATGTTGCCATCATCCGATTTAAAGGCCCAAATTTAGCATAATTTGTACGATAGTGGCTTGTAGTAAAAACATTTCGATTTCGTAGTTGTCGAATTGGAATATAAAAATTAAGTTTTGATAAAAGTTCTTCAGAATCAATACGATGCGAAACTATATCGTTTACAACTGAGACCATTGCGAATTCTCGACGCTCTTTTAATGTTTTTGTGCTGATGAGCATACAACGAGCTTTATAAGATGGTAAAGGAAATCTTGTCCAACCTAATTTTCGAAGGGCAAACAGTATAAATTGCTTTTGAACTGATTCTATTCGTTGTTCGTGCGTGACTGAAAAAGGTGACCATACTACGCTACAATACTCAAGTATTGACCTCACATATGCAACGTATAATGTTTTTATTGTGTATGGGTCATGAAAGTTGTAACAAAATCGTTTTATAAATCCTAGCATGCTACTTGCTTTACTGATTATTGTGTTATAGTGGTCAATGAATGTTAGTTTCTTATCTAAAATAACACCTTAATCCTCAATTCTTCCGCACTTTTCAACTGCCTGATTTCCTAGCGAGATTAGTACAGATCTAGTGTATTCCGCTTTCTACTAAATGATATTGATTTACATTTTTGAACGTTTAGCTGCAAAAGGCTTTTTTTGCACCAATTAGTAAAATAGGAGTACGTCGTTTTTTGAATAGTCTTATATCTTCCTTGTTTTTATTTCAAAAAATATCTTTAAATCGTCAGCATAAATAAGAATTTTTACGTTTTTTAAAATGAGGGAAATATCGTTTACAAATAGTATAAAAAAAGAGGGCCGATATGGTAGCCTTCCGAGGAACTCCTGAAGTAACTCGAATAGGATTTGAAGTCTTGCCTTTAAATCTGACTATTTGTTGTCGGTCCGTGAGATAAGACTCGAGCCATTTAAGAAAATTTAGCTCACTACCCATTTTTTGCAGTTTGAATAGATACGTGGGTATATCAATGCGATCAAATGCCTTGCTGAAGTCTGTATAGAGAGCTTCAACGTGGTTTCCATTGTCCATTGCAACCAGCGAATAGTTAACGAATTCGAGTAAATTTTGGTATTTTGTTGAGCGTCCTTTGAAGAATCCATGTTGCAAGGTAGAGACTCTATTTTTTAATTTGAGAAAATAGTTTTTCATTAATGATCGCTTCAAAAAGTTTTGGAATACAAGAGATAATAGCAATACCGCGATAATTTCAAAGTGTCAGATTTTTTGCCACATTTAAAAATAGGAACTAGATAGGAACTATTCCACGAGTTGGGAAAAATACCGGATTTGATCGACTTATTGAAAAGCCAAAAACAAAGGGAGTTCGCAAGCTCCGAAGCTAAGTTTTCCAGAAAAATGGGGGAATCCCATCGGGCCCACATCCTTTGGAGATATTTAGTTTTTTCAATGCTTCTTTTATGTCATGCACATTTATAATGTTTACACTAATATCTCCACTAAATTCTGGAAAAGAAACCGAAATATTTGCGATCACGATCTGCTTCAGAAACTGTGGTATATATATCTTGGAAGAAAGTTGCAAACAGATTGCAAATTTCTGTGGCGAGGTAGAACCCACATTTTCATCTAGGTACATTTTTGATGGAAAATTGTCAGATTTCAATTTCAAGTTTTTACATAGTTAGAGTTTTTTTTTTGGATTGGATTTAATCTCTAACTCGGATTTCGAGTTATACTGGTCAAAGGCAATATTAACGGCTTGATTTAGCTGGTCGCAAATATTCAAATAATTTACCAGATTCTCGTTGCTACTATTTCTTTTGTATACTTTATGTGCTTTTTGCTTTTGGTTTTTGAATTTTTTTATTTTGTTCATTATACCAAACTGGGTTTTTTGAATAACTTTGTCTCCTTATTCTTTTCAATGGTACTTATGTTCGACTATAATTTCAAATAATAACTTGTAAAATGCATCAACAGAAGATTCGACATTTTCCTCGTTTCTAAAAATCGTTTGCCAATTAATAACACTTAGCCTATGCTTAATACTGTCAAAGTTTGCCAAGTGATATTGAAAATAACCTCTTCATATTCGCTGTCGTCGGGTTTTTGGTATTGGTGTATAAATAAGGAAAACTCAATTGCTGTGTGAAATGCTTCAGTTTTTCCATAATGGAATAAGAGATTCGGTCACGCAGAAGTCTTCTTGAATATTTGTCAATAAAAAATCTAAATAGCAATTTTGCTGATTTTTTACATGATTTATTTGATTGAGCCCTAAACTGGCAGTTTTGTCAAATCTAGGGTTTTTTTTTCATTAGGGCGAATCTACAATTGAGAGACTCTCTCCGGGCCCGCTCTCTTTCATTCATTACAGCGCCATTATAAAACTTTCGAGGGATTCTTTAGTACACGGTAAGCTTCCTTTACCCATTAATGGGTACGATTTATTATTATTGTTATTCCTCCTGTGGATTTTTTACCCATCTTACCGTAAAACGGCGTCTACCCATTTAAATGGGTAGACGCCGTTTTACGGTAAAATGGGTAAAAATATCCACAGGAGGAATAACAATAATAATAAATCGTACCCATTAATGGGTAAAGGAAGCTTACCGTGTACAGATCGAAACACAACAGTGCTGGCTAGCATACAAAACAAATAGTAGAATGAAAAACGCAAAGGTGATTGGTTTATGAATGAAAGAGAGCGAGCCCGGAGAGAATCTCTCAATTGTAGATTCGCCCTAATGAAAAAAACCCCTAGAAATATAAACTGCAGTGTTTCATTTTCCCCAACGACTGGAAGTAAGATACTTTCATTTTCTGTGTCTGGAAAGAAATCAATACTACGTTGATTAAAATCCCCGTATATGTGAATTTTCACTTCTGGGGTAAGATTGGCCGAAATTTCATCGGCAATACTAAAGAATTTTTCATATGAGTCTTTGCGAGCATTGTTCGGAGGAAAATAGACAGAGGCAAATACGTGTGTTTCCCCCGACATATGCACTTTTACCCAAACATGTTCGAAATCCTTACTTTTTTCGGCCGTGATGATTTCTGAATTGAAATTTGTGGAAATGGCAATTAGTACATCCCCCTCCTGATTTCTTTGCAGACTGATGAAAGTTACGGTCATATCTAAAAACATTGTAATTATTACCAAAAACTTCTTCACTTCGAACACTTTCATCCCAACTGGTTTCATTTGCCAGAATTATTGGGAAGGAACAACACAAAATTTTTGTTGTGGATTTCTTTAATCTTAGCGGAACCTTTCATTCGATTGAAATTTTGCCAATACACCAAAATTTCAGTTCCTATTTGTGTCTGAGATAAAGTAGTTGGTTTGATCGAGTCAGTGAAATTTGTGTAATTAAAACTATTTACCTCTCCTTGATGTAGAGAGGTCGTCAAGTCTTCAAAAAGGGGCAGTTTCTGCTAGATCCTCGCCTTTCTCCAAAGGGTTCGTCAGTTCCGTGGAAAACCCGCAAGCCTGTTTGCACATGCTGTACGTGTACACGATGTAGCTGAGGAGTGTCGTGACGCTTGGAGGCCATTTTTTTATTTTCCTTTTATATATATAAATTTTTTTTTACCGACTCTTCGGGTAGCTCTCCTATCTCCAGAATTCGTACACAGAATGATCGTTGAACGGACTGCAGATCCCGATGAATCGTCGAGAGTTCGGATTTTTTTTCTCACTCAACCTTTTTTTTAATTCTCTCGTTTTCCGCTCTCCTACATTTCTCACTCTCAAGTCTAACCAACTTTCCCGTCAGTATCATCATTTGTTATACCTCGGGCATCATCGTTTACAATGTTTTTTCTCATGTATCATTCTTGCGTTCACGTTGCACTAATGGCTGGCCCACAATTGATACGTTGCGGGTGCGTTTGCGTGCATTTGACAGTTTTCCCAGAGGTGTTCTGTCAAATTTACGTCAACGGAACGCAAACAGTATCTATTAAGGGTGACCCTTAAATAACCTACCGTTTCATTCACACTGTAAATTGAAGTAATCAAGAGTTGGGTTGTTCTAGCAAGTGTTTGCGTTTGTTTTATGTTTGTTTTATGTCTGCCATATATCCCACAATATTCCCCTTTTCTACTCTATTGTTTGTTTTTAATTGATAGGGTTAGGGGATGTTATGTAAGCCTAGGCCCCAAGTACCAAATATGCCATTAATTCAACGATAATCGACATATAAATGATGAAAACATGGTGATCAACCTGTTCTTGAGCAATTGCAAACTTTTTCATCGCTTTATTGTGAAGCAACTAATCGAAATTACAATTTGTCTATTCTTTTAGCCGCTTTTTGATCGACATCTATTGTAATACATCCTAGATATGCAAAAAATAGTCCCAAGTTCCAAAAATAAATGGTGATTTTGCAAGAAACCCGTATGCTAAATTTTAGGGATAAATTATTTTACGTCTTCCTAACTATGGCTTATAATATTCATTAGACAGTTTAATATTGGCATTGGTAAATAAGCAATTGGGGTTTATGAGTATGCGGCTGTAATATTTCCGAAAAGAATGTTTTGCTTCGTATCTAACAAACAAACCTGGATTATGTAGGTTATAATGTTTTGAATGTTGTGGCTAATATAACACAATCAAAGTCATTTTTTTTAAAAGAAGGTTTTTCTTTAAATATGATTTGTACATTTTGAGTTCAGTGAAGAGAATATTGCCAACTATGAAATGCCAAAAAAAAAAAATTATAGCATTTGATTTAACCTTTTCATTTCCATGAACCTGCACCCAAAATAAAATTCACATAATCAGTGGAAAATATCCACTAGAAATTCTCTAAACTTTCATGTGATTCAGGAAGTGGAAAATGCTTTGCAAAATCAAATGAATCTTAGGTGTCCAGTGAAATGCAAATGATATGTCAAATTGAATATCTTTTTTCATGTGATATTCATGTAAAAGTCACTTATTTTAGTGTTGGAAAATATCTACATGTGTTTCCAGTAGTAGCTAAGTGAAATATTTTTTCAGTGTGTGCACGCTGTTATAATTGTTTTGTCTTTTGACTTTTATAGCGTGCACAGGCTAAACCCCCGTGTGTGACTTTAACATCGATAGCTGTCAAACATTCATCAATCTTTTGTTGCATGTCATTCGCTTTCGTCGTAATTTTATTTAATCAATTTCTTCGCATCGAAGCCACAGAAGTGTTTATTTTCTCGCGTCTAATAATGTGAATTGAACCCTTGATTTTAAGAATGGTAATTTGACTAACTGACGCGAAATTTTATTCATATTCGTCAAATGAGTTAAATAGTGTATCCGAGATTTAGATGTCGGGACATAATCACTGGAAAATACTGTAGATGAAATCATTATTGAATCTTGCTGGTTTCTTGATGGCTTCTCTTCGACGAAGTCTACGTCGTGTATTACTGTCGGTTTGTTCGGGATCTTCCCCCTCTACTATGCCGTAATCTGATCCAGCATCATCAGAATCCAATGTTGCTGCAACACTCGGCGCAAGACAACACGGAGCCTTCTTCAGGTCATTCACACTTCTTGCATATTGCACTCCGTTACCACTTGCAATAACCATCTTTGATCCTTCTTGCGCTACAACGGTATATCGTTCAGGAGAAAACGTAGGATCAACTTTAGTTTTCTTCTGCTGTTTTAGGAACACCGTGTCTTCGACTCGAATGTCCGAAAATGCAGCTCCTCGTGCAAGGTTCGCGTGTTTCGTCCTGGTCAACTTTGCTTCTGTGTCTTTTTCTCGGATGTGTTCACGCTCCAGCTGCTTACCACTTCCGTCGCTCCAGAGACATGGAAATGTGCCTCTGAATTTCCATCCGACGAGCAGCTCGAATGGAGTTACATTTAATCTTGAATGCGGTATCAGCGTGTTGTGATTGTGTACAAAAACTTCCAGAGCTTTTCTCCAATTTTTGCCCTCAATTTTCGCAGCTGATAATGTCTTAATTATTGGCTGATTGTACCTTTCAGCTAGTCCATTCGACTGTGAACTCAACGGTATAGATTTGCGAACATTAACGCTTTTTTCTTGCCAAAAGCCGCAAAATGCTGAACTCTGGAAAGGAGGCCCGTTGTCGCTCTGGATTATGAGTGGCAATCCCCAGCGCTTAAAGTTGGCTTGGAGAGCAACATTTGTTGCATCAGCGGTTATACGATGCATTTCAACAACAAATAAAAATCTAGAGTAGTTATCAACTACCATGAGGCACTCTCCTGATCCGAACCCAGGAACCATGAGAAAATCTATTTGAATGATTTCCCATGGCCCATCTGGAAGTTTCCGCGATACTAGCGGAACTGGCGGATTTTTCCTTGACAACAGTACACACGTTTTACAGTTTTTGATGAACTTTTCTGTTTCAGTACTCATTTTCGGCCTCCAAAAAAATTCTCTCATGATGCGTTTCATGGCCACCTCACCAATATGTCCGCTATGAGCTGATTCCAAGGCTTTTGGTCGCAACACTTTAGGTAATATGATTCTGTCCCCTTTACACATCAATGCTCCAATGTTGTGGATGTTCTTCTTGTGCGCTTCGTACATTCGTAATTCACTAGGCCAATCGTCGTGCTTCAAGGCAGACCGTAGGTGTTCCATCATGTTCCGAGATTGATTCTATCTCACTCAAGGTGATTTCCATGCAACCAGCGTCCAAAGTGCATAATACATGGCTTCCGTTTTCGTCATCGAAAGGTTCTGCTTTTTGAGAATCGCGAATCAGTCTCAACAACGCGTCCGCAACGTTATCTTCTCCTTTAACCCTTTTTATCTTGAAGTCATACTGTTGGAGTCTCAATGCATACCCTTCAGATCTTGTAAATGCTCGCTTTCCAATTCGGTAGCTGGAATGGTATGTGAACTCATTTGCCGAAGCATCTGTACGAACAATGAAAGGTCTACCTGTAAGATAGAATGTAAAGCGTTCAATGCCCCATACAACTGCCAAGGCTTCCCTGTGCGATTGGGGGTAGTTTCGCTCTGATGTAGTGAGTGCTTTTGAGCAAATGCAATAATCCTTGGGGTATCATCCAATTTGTACTGCACCAGAACAGCTCCTAACCCTACAGCAGATGCATCGACAAATAGTTCAGTTTTGTCAGTATTGCTGAAGTACCCCAACGTGTTAATTGCTTCTATTGCTTTAGTCTGCAGAGAGACAAATTCCGTTTCTTCAGTATCGGTCCAATAAAACTTCGCTGCGTTGGCTAAGATTCTCATATTTTCTGTTTTCGTCGCTCGGTGGATTAGAAATTTGTCGACAAAAGTCATTAATCCAAGGAAACTTTTAACCTCAGCACATGATGTAGGACGTCGGAAGTTCTTGATTGCGCTCATTTTCTCCTGTTCAATTCTCCAGCCTGCAGCACTTAGTTCGAATCCGAGAAATTTCACCGATTGTCTACTGAAAACGCATTTAGAATAGTTGACTTTCACGTTATGGTCCCTAAGTCTGGTTTGAATTTCTTCAAGATTCCGATCATGTTCTTCCTTCGTTCTTCCGAATATAAGTATATCGTCAAGGTAGTTGCATGCGCCTCCACACCCAGCCAGAATGATGCGTTCCATTACCTCTTGGAAGATATCCGGGGAATTACATAATCCAAAGGGAAGTCGTGCATAGCGAAACATGCCAAATTCGGTCATGAAGTTTGTTAAATGTCGTGAATCTTTATGTAACTCTATATGAAAAAAGGCGCTGGATAAATCTATAGTGGAGAACCATTTAGCACCTTCTAATTTTGTGAGGATTTTCTCTAAACTTGGCATGGCATACGGACAACGGAGTATATAACGGTTCGCACCTCTGAGGTCGATGACCAACCGAAAGTCGTTAGGGCCTTTTGGTACGACGAGCATTGATGAGCAAAACGATGTGTTCATAGAATCCGTGACGCGCACGATAATACATGCTTCAGTTAATTCCTCAACAGCCGCACAACATGTTTCATGGCAACTGGAACATTCATAAAAATGTTGCGACATGGAGGTTTCGATGTATCGTAGCTTATCTTGATGGCGGGTATATTGAATTTTGGAAAGGACCCTTCGGATTTAATAAACGCAATCCTCTGCCACTCGACACCTGTATCCTCGTAAGCACTGTTAAGAGGAACTCTTAACCCGAGAAGCAAGATACTATATCTGACTGCTGTCGCCCTGCTAAGCAGTGAACGCAGCTCTCGGACCACGTAAAATTTCTCCAGAAGTACCGGACGGTCATCCGAAATCTGTAAAAATGCTTCGAAGGTACACAGTACTCTAATACTATCTGATGATGCGTATGCCTTCAATGGCCGATCGGTTCCTTGCTGAATATTGTACAATCCTTGACTGTACTGGGATTTTGTCATCAACTGTTCAAATATAGACTCAGTGACTGTGTGACCTGGGCACCTGAATCGATCAGAAACTTGCAGACTAATCCTGCTACTATTGCCTTTACAATGCCAGCATCACTCGACACGCACACTGCTGCTAAAGTAACTTCTGAGCTTGTACTTATCAATTCGACAACCTATTGAAAATTAAGAAATTAGTCAAAGGTTCTTTATATCACCTGAATGGGCCTCATAGCAAAGGTGTGAAGTATAAATTCTTAAAGTTTGGAAGTTCATTTTTTTTATTGCTCTTAGGAGTATAAAATTTAAAAAACAAAACAAAAAAATGCATAGATGCCCACCGGTGCACTTTAGGATGAATAAGTTGAAATATCACTTACTGATCTCTCAAAATTTTCCTCGTTCGGCATTGCTTCTGGTTTAGTGCTTACCACCGCAACATCCAACGATTTGTCTCCTGGTTTGTTGAAATCTGTAAGACGTCTTGTTCTCGGTGCCACTGGTAGATTACATGCCCTTAGAAGATGCCCCTTAATACCGCAGTTATGACAAGTCATTTCGATTGCGAAGCATCTTTCAGCAGAATGGTAGATACTGTTGCACCGGGTACAACGTTCCGGAATTTGCGAGTCTGAACCTCGCCAAACCATACCGCCTCGAGATGGTCATTGTGCGCGTCCTCCCCGCCGATTTAATCTTTGATTCGGAGTGTTTCCATAGACACGAGTATTGTTATTTGAACCAGAGTGTGTTCCAAGAGCACGGACAGCATTCACAGAAGCAACTGCTGTTCCTGCAATGATTTGTTTTTTTGAGACGTATTCCTCATTTAGGCGTATTGTCTCAATCTCCCGGACTTTGTCAATAAGATCCGCTAGGGACCCTTTACGACTCATCATCTTGAGTGCTGCTATTCTCACCTCCTTGTGTTTCGCTTGCTCCGCCACGGTGCTTAAAATCTTTTCGAACTTTTTTCCTTCCGCGTATTCGCACATACTTGCCGCTAGTCCAACTCGTCTTATAAATCCCAGGTCCGACTCATCTGGCTTTTGGGACATGAGTGCTAGCTTCCTACGCTGAAGCATAACATCCGATGTAGAAGCAAAGTATATCTTGAGGCGAAACAGGGCATTCGAAAATGGATGAGTCTCTTGATTTGGGGCATCGCTCGATGATTCTGTTGCTCTGTAAACTTCGAGAAGTTTCTGTCCGGCTTTAACTTTGAATACTATGTACTTTGTTGCTTCGTCGTTGATGCCTGCCAGTACCATCGAACTAGCCAACAGATCTGACCATACGTCGAAATCTAGTCTGGATATGTCCTCGCCATCAACACTTGACTTGCACTCGGGAACAATTATCGATGATACAGAAATCTGATTCATCGAAGAAACAAAGCGGGATAATTCAGCAGTAGGATCGCTCCGGTGTGCCTGGTGCTTGGTGCTGCATGGTCCCATATCGTTTTTGAATTCAATGATGTTGACTTCCCCGCATTCGCTTCTAGAGGACGATAAGCTGGTTTGTAATGCGCGGATCGTTTCTTGTGCCTTTGCCATGTCTTCTTCAAGTTGGGCTCTACTGCAATTGGCTTCCGCCAGCTCTCTCATAGCTGCACCCAATTTTGTACTTTTCTTTCTCCTGAAATTTATCAAATAGGTTTTTTTTTCTCTAGATTGACAAGCGTATTTTTTTAAGCTTTCTTGGGCTTCCGACATACGATAGCAATGGCAATTTCTGCAATGGCTGTTCCCTTTTTTTTTTTTTTTTTTGTCATTGTATCCAGATGATAGGCTTATCTTCCCTTTTTTTGCCGTATACAAATTTGGAATTGGCTCACCTTTTTTTTGCTCACATTCCACATTTTGTCATTCCTCCATTTTGCTGTATTATTTTGCCAGAAACAAACGCACTGCTAACGTAGTCGGATTACATTGTACCATTTCATTTTCCATATGATTTTTATTAATCAATTGATACTTACTTGGAGGGAGCGTCCACCACGCCATTGTCGTGACGCTTGGAGGCCATTTTTTATTTTCCTTTTATATATTTTTTTTTTTACCGACTCTTCGGGTAGCTCTCCTATCTCCAGAATTCGTACACAGAATGATCGTTGAACGGACTGCAGATCCCGATGAATCGTCGAGAGTTCGGATTTTTTTTCTCACTCAACCTGTTTTTTTTTAATTCTCTCGTTTTCCGCTCTCCTACATTTCTCACTCTCAAGTCTAACCAACTTTCCCGTCAGTATCATCATTTGTTATACTTCGGGCATCATCGTTTACAATGTTTTTTCTCATGTATCATTCTTGCGTTCACGTTGCACTAAATAACCTACCGTTTCATTCACACTGTAAATTGAATTAATCAAGAGTTGGGTTGTTCTAGCAAGTGTTTGCGTTTGTTTTATGTTTGTTTTATGTCTGCCATATATCCCACAAGGAGCTCCCCGGATCCATTCAGTTTGGTGAGCGTGCTGCGTCGGGGTGCGAAAACACACCGCCCGCCGGGTACGGGTTTAAAATTTCACCTCGTTGAAATTGAATTGGCGGTCTCCCCGAAGCCATCCAGTGGGGCAAGCGCGCTGGGTCGGGACGTGGGATTGGGCACGGGTTTTGAATTTCGCTCCGTTGAAATTGTATCGGTGGTCTAGAGAACCGATCTTTCGCTGCTGCAAGAAGCTCTCTATCAGGAAGAAGTTCGTTGATATTGTGATTATGATTGTTGCTGCGATTGTTGTTAAAGGGGTTAGTATGGCTGGTGCTTCTATAGTTGATGTGGTTAAAGTTACTGTTGCTGCTACGTTCAAGATTAATATTCGCCCTTCGTTGTTGCTTCCTACGTTTTCTAGCCTTCTCAGCAATTTTGTTTTGTTTATTGCGGCGCAACTGTCGGTCATCATACTCTGTCCAGTTAGCTCTCCACACTTTCCTTGTACCCAGAAGTCGCCAACCAGAGTCATTTTTTTTGGGTCAACTCAACTTCAAGACTTTGGTAATCAGGTGTGGGAGGGACGGGAGCAGTGCATCGAACCGAGGCTATGTTCGCTGACAAGGACTTCAACTCGTCAAGTATGTCCAGTTCCAATACTGGATTCGATGTCATCGTACAGTTTGAAGCGATTTCCATGGACAGCTGCTGTAGATGATTCAATTCCTCGGTTATGTTGCGCAGGTCGTTGGATACATTTGACGTTACGTAATTCTTTGATGCAGACGTGCATTCTTTCCATGCCAGCATAGCCGTATCAAAAAGCGATGTTACATGATTTTTTATAGAAGAAACACTGCCAGCTAAGCTACTATTTTTGTTTATTGCAGAAAGCTCAATTTTTATTCCTTGCAGTAAGACTTCCAAGCCTTCAACCGCCTCGTGAATAATGTTTGGTTTATCGAGTAGTAGCGCGAAATGATGCGTCACCTCGGTATTGGAATGTATTTGCTCTGTAAGCTGTTTTTGCTGTTCCACGATACGATTATAGTCTAGCTTAGCTTGTACGAGCTCTTGGCAAGATTCACAGCATGGCATAAGGTACGCGCTAAAATCTACTTTTCTGTTCTTCACTGTGTTTCTTAGCGGATTCCGTTGCACTGATACTCCCACGCAGGCTGCATGAAAAACTCGTGGGCAACCAGTACACTTCCACATAAGCGAATCCGTGGCAGAGTCTAATGAGCAAATTTCACACTTCTTATCCATATCGAATAAACTAACAACAGCTTACGTCCCGAGTAAAACAAACAACGAAAATAAAACGCCCGCAAAAAAAATTAAAATAAAGCACGCAGTCAGGAACGATTAAAAACACGTCCGAACTGTATGAGTTGCAAAATCACTAGTAGTGAGTTCTGAAGGTGCATCATTAGAATAATCAAACGCACATTGTCACACTTTTCCAGAAATTTTTATTCGATTTGGGTCAGGTCCAATTTCAAATTCAACTTTTGGTTTTATTTCAACTGAATCAATAAATCTCTTATCGTACAAAGTAATACCATCTTCTTACACAAAATTCCGTCCTGGTAATAACAGAATACAAAGATAATTATCGGGTACTACATGGACCTTCAAATATGTTTTACGGTCACGAAAGGAGACAGATGCTCCAATAACTCCATAGGTGCATAGTGGGTAGTTGCCTATGCTCTTGTACCCTGAATTTATCTTCTCACTCGGTCCCATCTATTATGGAACCATCGAGCGTCGTACGAAACTAATTGGACTGCCCGTGTCGAACATAGAAAGTACAGTGGTACATAAGTGTGTGCTACAATCAGAGAGCGCTGCTCCCAGTTCACCAACGGTTTAGCGATCTCCACCGACATTGTGGCGAAATTCATCCGCTAGAGCCACCTGGTTGTTGTTGCGTGGAGCTTGTCTTGGGCACTCCTTAAACTGATGCTGAGTAGAACCACAACGGAAGCAAGAGCACTTCACTCGTCGTGGTTCCTTACAATCCGCAGAGATATGATCAATGCCGGAGCAGTTGTAGCATATTGGAAATTCCGGATTGGATATCATAGGCTTCGTCTTTTGCTTCGCTGATTGAGTCCGGATCGGCGAAGGACACATTTCTCGCAACTGAACATATCGGCGGGAAAACTGCTTCAGGTGGGCTAGATCTCTGGCCGGGTAAAGAATTGCAATGTTTGCTGAACGGTTTACGGAATTTTACGGTTTGATTCTCGTCAATGTTCGCCCTGGAGGCGATCTCTTGCATCCCCAGAATGTACGCAGTAACCGACATTTTAGAAGCCTCAAAAATTGTTTTGCGCAGCTTGTCAACGATTTCAGCAACCGTGTAAACATGGCCAGAGAATCGCACGCAGATTCAAAATCGTTGAGCCATCTGCTCGCGTCGGATGTGTCACCTCCGGAAAATCGTGGGATGGAACCAATAACGTCCTGAATGTGGTTTTCCTTGCATTTGCTCGATTTCTTCTTTAATATAGATACACTGAGTAACAATTGCCTGTCTTGCTCCACGTCCTTGAGGGCACTTACCACCTCACGAGTCGCCTGTACCCAACTACTGTTGAAGGTTGAAACAATATACAATAAAAAAACGAAAAGGTGAGTTATGTCAGTGACATAACTGCAAAGTTAACGTAGGACTGCTTGTTGATAGCATAGCATAGCATAGCATGTTCCGACCATACATAATCCTGGGTTGGCTGTTGTAGAGACGATGGAAGCGCCAGAAGAGCTGCCTTGGGTATGACAGGCTCTTCATCCATCGATCTCTTTGCACAACACCTGGCCAGGTCCTTATGATCAGCAAGGGATGGGAGGGAAGTGTTGATTAGATGTCTACTTAAGAAGATGCTGAGAACTCATGCTACCTTCATAGACATCTGGAGTTGGAAGTTGGATGGGATAGTGCGGGAGGCTTTCCTTGGCGAGAAAGCTTATGTATATTTATATGTATGTAGGTCGTTGGGAGTGGCGAAGCTAAGAGAGTTAATTCACTCCTTTGTTGTCTTCTTGGCTGGAACACAGGCGTTTCCTACTTGTATCCAGGCTCCAAAGCCAAGGGTGTAGTGCCTTTTCTTGCGTGAGAGGTAGCCTGTCGGTTGGGGCATGAGCACTAACTCTTGTCCTAGCCTTTTATGGCTAATGGTTATAGCGCCATTACTCGCTTTCTGAAAAGAGAAGAAGGACACGCACACGCACAGACACACACTCTCGCACATACTTATGCACTCACGCACACCGAATATTCACACACAGGGATTTTTTTAACGTTGCTGATAGATCCATCAAAGCACCGGTTATGTCGTGCATAATGATTTGTTTGTAAAAACAAAAAGCTTTATCATCAGAAAAAAAATCGAAAACAAAAAAATAATCAGGATGGAAAGCTCTCACCTCGAAGTTGGGCCAAAAATAAAAACCAGCTGTAAAAGGGTCTGCTGCTGCTAATTCTGTCAAATTCATGTAATATTTGGCCTCACACGTCACTAATCATTTCGTTTTCCGTAGTTACATTTCACGGGTTTGTTGGAAACGACTAACCGGAGTAGTGATTGAAAATCCTGTTCCTCCACTACCAGCTTGAATAGCAGAGAACCGCACAATTCCAGCAGTGGTTCTTCATCACGAAAATTGTATACACGGCTTGTCCTCTTCGTAACAAAAGCAGCTGCTTGCATAAATCGACGTTTAATTATGTTGCACTTTTATATGCACTTTTACAGAATTTTAAATAAATTAAAACATAATTTTACGCCGCAGAAAATATTCATTCGTCAGGTTTTCAGAGCAGCCTAATGATTTTTATGGCAATTTATTATTCTTTTTTTTCTGCTGTGGTTATATTGCCCAACAACAATTGAATCACTATCTTTGCTTCCAGTTTGATAATATCACACACGCGAGAAGCAAAAAGAACGAGAAACCTCCAGAATCAAGGCGCGCAATCACCGCGCATTTAATCTGCACATCTTCACATCAGAAAACAGCAAATTCCTCCGAGAAGGGCGGTGACGCATTTCTGCACTTTATCGTTAATCCGAGGACCAACAGACACCCTATCACTTTACTCTCCCACTGTTGACCACCTCAGCAACTCGCCCAATGCACTACGAAAGATGAAACTGTGGATTGGTTGTGCGCTTAGCGCCTGTCTGGGCCGATTGTTCCGAATCTCCAGTTAGCCAGACTTCTGCCTCCAGTTTGAAACTAACCTTTTACCGCACTTTAACGCCCGTGAGTGTAATTTCAACGTTTAGTTCTAATTAGTAATGAAAAACATTTTATCTCACTAATTTTCCAGTAATTTTCTTCGCGTCAGAATATTTTGTTTTCGGATTCACTGATTATCGCAGTTTGTGCCTCCGGCTTTCTTCAAGTTGGCTAACAATCAGTTAACGTAGGACTGCTTGTTGATGTGAAGAAATTGATGTCATCGAATTGATAAATTTCTACTATATTTTATTTAGCCTAAAGAACCATGAAACCATGTTCTCAACGGAAATTTATAGAAACTGCAGTTCGGCTCGAATTAACGGTTAATGATAGTTTGTTTGTTGAATGTCCAACGTGCTTGCTAGTGTTAAATGGGTCCTGTGTTTACGGAGGGAACATGGTTCGCGATTAAAATGTTCTTATCAGTCTTCTTGAGCTCCGCAGAAATCCGCATGATTCAGGAAAGGCAATTTTGCCCATTTTGAACCACAAAGCGTTTTATGGTACAAATGAAGCTATGCACGTATGTGCAAGCGACTCGCAGGCACAAATAGCTCGAAACAAATTTATCGCTGTAGTGTCCTTATTCAATCATCATCAACATATCAATATAATATAGATGAGTCGATAGCACAAAATGGTGCAACACTATTGGCCACTGTTGTAATGCCGTCGTCAAGTGTTCTATTTTTGTTCTCACTGATCATCGACAAAACGTTGTATGAAATAAACAGAGCCATGCAAATGTGTGATAGCGACAGGTTGCACACAGCTTGGTGTAAAATATATCCATTTGCTTCAATGCTGTACCCTGAAATCCTCGCCAAGCGAACCACATGTAAGGTTTCTATTACAATGCTCATATTTTGTAAAAGTGGCTGAATGGTTGCCATCAAGGGTTAGGCTGAATGGTAGCCACGGTTAGACTCTCGGTCTCAGAATTTCACCTTTTATTTTTGTGAGTCATCTGACTTTCGGGCTCCCATATCTTACTCAACCACTGCGCCCAACCTCACGCACATATTTAATTTTTCAAAGCGAATGGCTGTGTTGCTTTTTTGCCCACAACCAATGTAGGATTTTTCCTCCAACTTACGATCCACAGCACGAAATGGAACAAAATCATGCGAAATTATATTACAATCTTGCTTTTTTATGTTGGGTGTAGAGCGAATTACGAACAACTTAACCTAACACCCAGTGAACCAGTTAGGACATTTTCGTTTTGCAAAAAGTTCCACAGGCTGGAGCGGGAATCGAAACCTCAACTTCATGACTTGACCACGAAGATGATGTGGGCGATTGATTTGGCCATGTTTAAGCAACGCCATGTTGAGCCGGTGCCTGGTAATGGAAATTTCGATGAGCTCAAAAGAAATTTCAATCAAATAACTCTTTAGTTGGCAACTTGATTTGATCGTCCTGAAAATTACGGATTTTAGTTGTTTACGGAGGGAACATGGTTCGCGATGGAAATTTTCTTCTCAGTCTTCTTGAGCTGCAGGACGTTTGGCAGGACACCACCCTGTGAAATGGTCAAACCGGAGGAAAGTTTATTCTGCTCCTCGTCGTTGCGGATGGCCAGTAGCAGGTGACGTGAATAATTCTGGTCCTCTTATTGTCACACTCCTGCTGCTAGGTAGTAGAGTGTGCTGCTGCTTAGAGTTGATATGAGCCTGTTCATAAACCACGTAGACTTATTTTTGATAATCTCAGGAATAGAAAAGAGAGACGTAAGTCCTACGTCAAAACCCGTTCATTTTGATACGATTCCCATTGATCATTTCGGTCCACTTCCATCAGTCGTTTCAAAAAGAAAACACATTCTGGTGGTGGTTGATGCCTTCACGAAATATGTCAAACTGTATCCATTCGAATTCGACAAGTACAAAAGAAGTTTGCGCTTGATAAGTATTTTGAAAATTATAGCCTACCAAACAGGGCGTTAGCGATCGTGGAATTTGTTTTACTTCTTTGGATTTCACTTCGTACATCATGGACAATAACATTGAACATGTGAAGGTTGCTACTGCTTCGGCCAAGTCGAGCGAGTTAATCGTATTATCAAATCTTTGACTAAACTTACGGAACCAGTACAGCATTCGGATTGGTGTAAAGTGTTGGAGAAAAGTGGAAACGCTTTAAACAATTCCATTCATTCGACTACTTGTCAGACACCCAGTATGCTTCTGTACGAAGTCTAACAACGTGGTCGCGATGTTGATGTTCTTTCCGAGTTTTTGAATGATAAGGTGAATTTCGTACTAAGGATTTGGAATCCCTTCGGGGATCTGCTGCAAAATACATTGAGCGTTTTCAGAACCGCCATTCCGAATTACATGATAAGAAACATGTTTTCCGAAGGTGATTACGTTATCATTCGAAATATAAATACTACTATTGGAACGAACAAAAAGTGTATCCCCAAGTTCAAAGGCCCTTATCGCATACCTAAAGAGATATCGAAAATGGTGAAATATCTCAATTGCCCTTTGATGGCATAATAGATTCGTGGGGGAGGGGGGGGGGGGGGGGGTGGGGGGGGGGAAAAGGTAATGGTTCCTGGCAAACGTTTTTTTTAACTTGTTTTCCTGTTTGTGAAAGCAAAAATCTGTTTTTGTGTTTTTTTTTTTTTTTTTTTTTGTATGGGCTTCAAATGGTGAGTTGACAACTTCGAAGGAGGGTGTGACCGACCTCTCGTCCTCACAAGTTCCTACCTCACGCCTCCACGAGTCATATGATCACAAAAGACTGCCAGCTAAAACATGGAGACGCTGATTGGCGTAGCCTGGGCAATGTTGTCAATTTGACAATAGCGAAGTGAGGGGGTGCGACCGAAGATCTTATACCTTTAAATCATATTGTACATTTTCTATTCTCATTTTATTAATAATTTCAGCACGCTTTGGAATCATCTTTGCATTCCAAAACTATGTAAGAGCCTGGAGCAACATTCCAGGCATCAAAGGCGGAATTTGTATCTCAGCATTTCAGCATACCATTTTATTTAAAACTGCACTTCTGAACTTCAACTATTATATTCATAAAAGGCTGGCATGTGCTTATACGTAATGTAGGATTATATTTTAATGTTGTGTTTGTGGTATTATGGTAATATAAGCCATTTCTTGAAGAAATTATCCCACCGGACTTTTCGTTCACTCTATCTTTGAAATGTTGCTAGAACAGTATAAAGAAAAATATTACAAATATTACAATGTTTTATAAAATAATATCTTGTATTGAAATTTTATCTTTTATATTATCTATTCTGTTTTCAGCTTTCCCAGGACTAGTAGGATATTGATACATATCTAACTTTTATTTATTTTTCAGTAAAAATCCATTCAAGTTTGAAATTTGAATAAATTAGCATTTTTGTCTATAATGGTATCTTAATTTGTTGTGTACAAAATATATTATATATTGAATAACATATAACGGGGAAAGGGAGGGACCATCAGGGCACCCAAGTAAAACGATTTGGATAGGGAGCATGGGACTGCCTCCTCCCTATTGTTAACATTTCGTGGAACGAGGGCGGGCTCTTCGACCCCATCTATCAGTCAATCGAGGGCTCGATTCTAGTGCTGTGAGTGTGAACTTGCTTTTGGAAGGAGATTCTCTTCCCTATTCCCTGCGGTATTCGCGTAAGTGTCTCTGCTTACGGGCCCGCCCAAACGTTTTTGGCCCTTCATACAGGAGCTTGATGATCACAAACAATAATAGAATCCTGATCAAATCGTTTTTCAGATTATTCCACTGCTATGGAAAGTTTCCTTGCTGCAATAGATGGTAGTATTACATCATCATCATGTGTTTTATATGTCTTGTATCTGTATTTTGTGAACGAGCCGATCAATAGTCAGGTATCAGATCCCCGTTATAGAAACTTTAGACGTCATCAGATTCCGTCATGCCAAATTTAGACGTTCGTCAGCCGATGCTGATCGCGCGCGGAGTGTTCAGAACTTACAGCAGTGAGTGGTGTCTACAAAACTGCAGATCACTTTGCTAGAATTTTCTTTCATTATGCGGTGCATCAGGACGAGCCCGATAGCGCAGTGAAAGACAAGTCAGTTCATAACAAAGACTGTCATTCTTTATTTTTCCAATGGTTTATATAGGCTTTCTGCGATTTACAATTACATTGTATATCAATACGTTAAAGCGAGAAAGAAACAAGCGCCCGGGACTGTGTTGATGATTGCATTAATATAATAATTTGGCTACTCAATATATTTGGTTTCTTCTGTTTGGGTACGAGATGCAATGCCTTCGAACAGCAGTATCGGTTAGAAATGTGAGAATAAGCAAAACACCCTTAGGTCGTTCACATAACAGCAAACGTATCTCAGCTGTGTACCTGACCACCTTCACTTTATCGTTTTGCATGTTGGGTGAATCATTCCGTTATTTTATTATTGCTTTTTAGGTATAGAGTGAGATGCGTTTAGCACACAGGCATGGCCGAGTTGTAGTATAATTTGGTTAGTAGGAATTTCAAGTGTAGCATTCCGTTTTCCGTGATATGTAAATCGGCCTTATGAGTGTATTCTGTGCTTAATACGCGATATTGTACTACTTCCCATGAGTGTGTTTCTTCACCGATTTTCAGTTCGATGTGCAATAGGCCTTTTCCATTTTGAGTATCCCTGTAACAAAATGAAAATGTTTTCATTGTGGTCCGCTTGGTGAGCAGAATACAGTGAATACATTTTCACGAATTATGTTTGATGTTGAACAAAAAAACTGCTTTCGAATTTTTGATGATGACTGAAAATTTATGATGAATCCTTCAACCTTAACAGGTTTCAAAAAAATCAAAATTGTTCTTAGGAATTTTATCAGCAAGATTCTTACCAATGCTAGAAAAAAAGCAATTGAACACATCAGTAACATCACGAACTGAGTCGATTGGCTTCCCATCGATTTGTAATTTTATATGTTCACTAACTTTGAGGTACATGCATATTTTCAAACTGCATTGAATAAAGCTATGTCCATTTAGAATCCGGAATAATAAAATCATCTGTATCTCGGTAACGGTTTGACGTAAAAATCAAAACAAAGGCAATTCACTGTACTTTAAGGAAAATATCAATATCAATCATTTCTCTTCGTTTCTAATGAAAATTCGCACTTTCTTCTTTATTCCTCCCATCAAACGCTGCACACCTCCGGAGTCAACTTCCTTAGTACATTTGTCCCACATTTTGGTCGTCTGAGTCGTCGGCTTCCGCTTCATTATTGCCCGAAATCTCTCGATGGGCAGTTGGGTGGATTTATGTTTTTATCGATGAAATCTACGTTATTATCGCGGTACCACTGGATGCCTTCCCGGCTGTAGTGGCAACTCGCCAAATCTGGCCATAACTTCACGGGACCTTTATGGGCTTTAATGAAAGGTAGTACGTGGGTTTTGAGGCATTCTTCCTTGTACAGCTTCGAGTCCATCGTCTTATTCGTCACGAACACTTTGGTCTTTGCTCCGCAGCTGCATATCCCTTCCCTAATAAATTTCGTATAGTTATTTTTCTTAACGACCTATTTGGGGTATCATCCAAACCATTAAAGAAATGGTTGGAGGATTTGTTATATCGTTCGTTAAAGGTAATTTTTTATCAGGGTTGCCAAATCATCAGTTTTTTGGCAAATTTGTCCATATAAGCAAACTTAAACTTCGCAGGAACATCTCCTCGTGCCGTCGCCATGTAGAATTTTTGGCCACGAAGCTGTCTGAAATCCATTTTGACGTAGGTTTCATCGTCGATGAGCAGGCATCCTTGGTACTTCGTCAAAACCTGCTGGTACAATTTCCGAGCTCGAGTTTTGGTGACGAAACTTTGCTTCAACGTTCTGTTTGGTTGCTTGCTGGCTCGATAAGAACGATATCCTGCTCGCAAACGAATTCTTCGAACGATACTGCGAGCAGCAGCGTATTTTTGTGCGATTTCATTATCTGATAGTCCAGGGTTTGCTCTGACGGTTCTCAACACCTTCTGGTTCAGCTTGCGGTCATATGTTCCACTACGACGCTTACCTTGAGGCACTCGATCCACGCTCTTTCGCTCTCTGAAACGTTTGAGCACATTATACACGGTTGATTTGGCGATTTTCAACAGTTTTGCCGCTGCAACACAATAAGTGATTCCGGATTTAGGAGAATTTGTTCTCCTTTAGTGGTAAGGGTGCTGACTCCCAACATCGTTGCTTGTAAAAAAAAACTTCGAACTGTTTGTCAGCTGCCTCAGAGTTATCGTCTGAAAAAATTCCTCTCATATAAAGTATGGGGTAGTCGTTCATGTTGGTTGAGAATGGTTCATCGTGCTGAAAAAATAAGGAATATAGCTAAAACAAACAACAAAATTTAATGAAAAAGTTAACTTACTAAATAATTCCTGAACCCCTACATCGATTTCCAAAAGTTGCTCGATGATTGTAGTCATTTAGTTACTTATGAGTTCAGCAATTTGGATTTTTTTTATCAACTGACAGTGCAGAAGAACACAAAAATATGAAATTTCGGTATTATTTTTACTGAAACTTTGTGATGTCCCATAAAACGTTTATTTTACGGAAATTTCAGTTCTCTTTTTTCGTGGTTCACTGAACAACTGTATTTTTTATGGAAAGCCGACTGTTCAGTTCTATAGGTGTATATCGGTGCAAAAACTGTAAAAAAAACTGAACAGAGAATTTTTGGTTGGCAACACTTTTGGGCAAAAAAATAAATCACTAGAGGAAATTTAGAATTTTAACATCGATCTGCGAATACCCATATTTAAAAAAAAAAACTTTCAAGCACGTGGGGTAATTCGGACCGGGGTGCGGGGCAATTCAGATCACCTCAATTTTAATGCAATTTTATTGTAATTGAACCAACTAACGTATTCATTTATTTATTTCGTCAAGAAATGTAGACTACATACAATAGTTATAATGTTTTACTTACATGCTATACATTATTTCTGTTGTCTTTTAGACGAGATTTTACTTGTTCTTTAGGAATAGTGATGCCAATGATTTCGCAATTTAAGTTATACTGGCGCATCATTCGATTTATGGGGTCATTTCTTGCATAATTTGTTCTATATGATTTTTCTAAGAATAATTTCCGTGTTCTAAGATGCCGGCTGGGAATATAAAAGTTCAATAGCCAAAGTAGTACTTCTGATTTTATACAGGGTGCGGCAGAAAATAATGCGAAAATTTTTTCTATTTCTTTCAAATCCCATTTTCAACTAATTCAAGCAATAATATTAACATTTTCGAGTGCAGTTATCTTTATAAAGTCCTTTTAAACTAATTTATTCAATGTGTCCTCCATTTTTATTAACAACATCCTCGAGCCGACGCCAGAAGCCAGAGCATGCCTTTCGGACGTAGTCCTCCGACATTAACTGCCATGTGCGTGTTATGGTTGACTTCAGGGTTTTCACACTAGGGTGTGATGTTTTACAGGCTCGTGCTTCAGCATATGCCCAAATCGATTAATCCAACGGATTAAGATCTGTACTGCTAGGGGGCCACAAATCCTTCGGCCAAAACTTCATGTTATCGTTCAACCATTGTTGGGTTCGATTGGACGTGTGACACGGCGCTCCATCCTGCTGTAGGACAACGTTTTGGTCCTCGGAGAAGTTGACCTTCACCCAGGGAAGCACTTGGTCCTTTAAAATACAGATATACACTTCGGTATTGATTTTAACTCCAGCATCAATGAAAACAGGCGGCATTTTCAAACCGTTGGACGCCACCAAGCCAAACATCATGACACCAGCCGGATGTTTGGTTTGAAATTTGAATTTCACTTTTTTCGGAACGTTCTCAATTTTCTACGGTGAAATGAACCGGTCCGTGCGGCTGTTGGCCACAGCATCGATGCTGAAAAGCTTTTCGTCGGAGAACAGGATTATCATTTTTTCCTTCTTCAACAAGGAAAGCAATCTCTTGGAACGAGTCACTCGTAGTTCCTTGACCCGGTCCGTAATCAAGTGGCGTTTCACTCTGGCTCTGGAAGATGCATGCAGATCTTCTTTGATGATTCTTCGCATGCATTTCTCCGAAATATTGGCTTCCTTTGCAAATTTTCTCATGGAACGCACCGGGTTGCAATTTTCGCACGAACCGATTTGATCACGTTCCGCGCTGGACGTCCGCTTCCCGGCTTCCGCTGCTTAGTACCATCCTGCAGGGACTTTTTTATGCGGTAAACTGTTGCCAAATGGCACCCTACCACCTTGACAATCTCTTTCGGCTTCTTCTGGGCGAGCAACAAACTAGTGATCACTTCTTTCGCGAACATTTCATGCGAATTTGTAATAAAACAAATAGAATGTTTAGATGCAGCACTTGAAAGTAAACATAAACAAATACACTTTCGACAGAAATTAGTCGGGTCAACCCAATACTCAAGTTTGAACATTTTCGCATTATTTTCTGCTGCACCCTGTACGTTGTGAAATAATGTCATTGATGTAGAAAAGCATTGCAAATTCGCGGCGTTCCTTAAGTCTGTAAATTGATAAGCATGCAGTGTGCTTCATAAGATGGCAGTGGAAATACAGTCCAATTCAATTTCCTTCGGGCATATAAAAGAAATTGTTTTTGGACGGATTCTATGCGTTCTTCATGTCACAGTACGAATTCCATACTAGGTTGCAGAATTCCAAAATTGGCCTTACATATGTAATGTACAATAATTTAATGGTGTATGGATCTTGAAAACTGTGGCTGAACCTCTTAATGAAGCCCAGCAGGCTGAACCTCTTAATGAAGCTCCGCAGGCTCCATCGAAAATAATAATGTATTCCATCAATACAATTAAAATTCCATAGTTAATATTTTTTTAAATAACTGTGGAGAATATGAAAAAAAAAAAAAATAACAATCGCAATCGAAATTCAATCATAATCGTCACTGTCTTCCTTGACCTATTTTTGAATGCTCTTCGATGTACGTTTCAATGGCTTTCGAAGTAGTTCACCACTGCATGATGCTGGAGGGACCTTCTTCTTCGGTGGCCGACCGATTGGCCGCTTCAACTTGTTTTGCTTTTCTTGACGAACTCTCTCTCTCGCTCGGCGATGTTATCGATTACTGCATCCTCAGTCAAGATAGTCGTTCGACCTGGCTTCCTGCCTCGGCGCGAAACATTTGTCCTCGGCGGTGCTTTGGGGCATGCCTCAATCGATTGCAACATTTCATTATCCGACTTGTTTGACGAGCACGGTACTGCCGAATCAATGGGTGGATTGGACTTGTTGAGCGAAACACTCACATGTAATTCCGCATATTTCTTAGAAACATTTTCATCGAATTTTCTATCAGTTGTTGAGCTTAGAAGAAATTCGATGTTTTGAAAAATATCAGGGTTCAACCGCCAAATGCCGGAAGTGCAAAAACCTGATTTTATGTTGACATTGATTGTTCAAGGTCGTTTTGAACGGACCATACACACTCACGTCGGGAGGTTGGGGACGGTGCGAGCTGCGAGCAGTGTGGAGGGAAAGAAACGACTATTTCGTTTGCTCTGCAAAATAACAAAGCTTCCAATGAACGATGGGACTAATGATTGTCCAACAAAAGCAACTTGCAGGAACACTTAAGTTGAGGTCGGTTGCAAACTGATATGCCAAAGTTCGCGTATGTACGCCTGTCAATCCAAAATATATGTCCGAAAAATACACCAAGTATTCCTACAAAGCTTGTTTCTGTTCGCCAGTAAAGAATGTTGCCTTTCCAGGTCTCTTCACAATCAATTTATCAATGTCAATTTCAGTTGCGATTGTTGTTGTCTTTGCTCCTGAGGCGCTAGCTCCTTCTGGTGGATGTCAAATTATCAACAATATTCCTCTCGACAGCTTCATTGTTACGACAATAACGTCGTACGCGGAATGCCGAAATCGCGCGCAGCAGCTCGCAATGAAATGCCCATTTTCATCGCAACACGGTTTTGGTTTTATCGGCTTGTATTTGCGGAGCATTGAAACCTGAAACCCATTTTTTGCATTACTAATAATCTCTACTGGTAAAAAAATAATTTTGTGTGAAAATATGTGCGAAACAAGGCGGTCTGAATTACCCCGCATGTTGGCGGTCTGAATAGCCCCACACACCTTTTCTACGCAATATGGTCTTCACCATAAAACAAATAAAAATGTGATTTTTTTTGGATTGCTCAAATAGAGTCTCTAAGCTTCTCATAGCACTAATCGTTGTTCGCTCAAAATTGGAAGCTTTTATCGCGATTTTTCTTGTGCGCAATTTCTATTTTTGTAGACACTGAAAAATATACTACGCCGTGGCGCGCGTTAATGTATATCTTTGTCAAAGTAGTGGTACGGCATTACATTTCAGAAAATAAGGTTGAGACTTTTTGCTACCATTGCGAACAAATCTCGACGGTCGGGTTTACCCTCCCCTATCGAATTCGGTGTTTATCGGGGTTGGAACAAGTTACCATTCCGTTTATAGACGTGATAGCGTGCGGTCGTAAGAGAAAATAATTCGAGTTTGGTGGATGCTCACTGTTGCGACGAGGGCGGTGTATAATTTTTGACGAATTGGTGCTTGTGTTCCCAATGAAATGATCGTGGTTGTAGAAGCAGGTGCTGTCGGGGATAAACCTCCACCGGCACAAAACGTTTTGGACATAAGGATCTCCAAGGAAGTTCAGCAAGCCCAGAAGGAATCTTCAAACCACACCCGTACCGAGAGAAAAAAAATCTAGTATACGTATACTGACACACCACCATACAGAGTGTATGTTGAATTGGTCAACAAGCAAGCCCAGAATTCAAAAATAAACAGATTGGCTTGGGGTGCGCCGCTGCGAAAATTACAAGGCCTGCGTGGTCATTTTGTAACTATGAAATATGTAGGTCAATTCAAAATTATCGTTCTAATCAACAACTCATCAAAGCGAACATGATTATGCAAAAGTTGAATGAAGAAAGTACCTTTTATGTGGCATACATTCCAGCCCACTTGGTTTCCATCACTGGAAAACAATACCGGCATTCCAACTTACATCACGGAGCAAGAAATCAAAAATGAGCTGGAGTGTGAGGTACAGGTAATAAGGAGTGTATCGAATATAAGCTATCCACATACGTTTGCGTTGTACGCATGTATTTGTGATGGTTTTTTATGCTCTGAACACTGCATGCTGTGCGTTTGACTGTCAGCTTTCTTTTGTTTACTTGTTTGTGCGGTTCAAATTCTGCGTTTTCAAAATGTCGCGTATTGAAAAGGAAGTGAAAATTAAGGTTCTGGACACATGGCTAAGTGAGAAGGGTATTACTATGCGAAAATTGGCGAGACGGTTTGGAATTCATCATGCGAGTGTTAAAACCATCATTAATAAGTTTGGGGAACACTATTCTTTGGATGAGCTACCAGGAAGAGGCAGAAAACCCCGTTCTTCCAACCCGAAACTGGAGCAGAAAGTAGTATCTCTAATCATGAAGAACAAATCAATGTCAATGCGTGATTTGGCCAAAACAGCAGGAACGAGTGTCGGAATGATCCAGCGTATCAAGAGGCGAAACCACCTGGAGACCAACAAGAAGCAGAAAATCTCGAAACAAAGTGCAGAACAGAAGAAGCGAGCAGCAACAAGGGCCCGGAAATTGTATTCGCGTCTTTTGCAGCGTCCGGATGCATGCGTTTTGATGGACGATGAGACCTATGTAAAGGAGGACTCAAAAACCCTTCCAGGTCCACAATACTTTACTGCCGTCGTTGGGGAGGATGTGAGCGATGCGGACAGGTCGATTCAAGTGGAGAAATTCGGTCGAAAGGTACTGGTATGGCAAGCAATATGTTCCTGTGGTTTGAAGTCAACCATTTTTTACACTACCGGAACTATAAATGCGGAAATCTATCGATCTGAGTGTCTCCAGAAGAGATTGTTGCCTTTATATATCAGTTTCAATTGCAGAGTCGTCTCAAAACGAACCCGAAAAGCTTCTGGCGGTTTGTGAACGAACAACGGAAAGAAACCGGCTTACCCTCTATTATGACTGATGGCACTCTTGAAGCTGACACTATCGTGGATATCGCCAACTTGTTCCGTACGCAGTTCAGCAGTGTCTTCTGCGACGAAATTCTGGACGCCGAGAGCCTTGAATCGGCTACTAGCAATGTTCCCCGCATGTCTGTATTTGGCTCTGCTTTCACTATTCATAGTGATATGGTGATTTCAGCCGGGAAGCAGATGAAAACTTCAACTGGATGCGGTCCTGACGGTATTCCTGCAATTGTCCTGAAGAGTTTCCTGAATGCTGGAAAAAGTCATTTGTATTCCCAATACACAAGAAGGGATGCAAACGGTCCGTCGCCAACTATCGTGGGATTGCTGCACTAAGCTCTGTATCCAAGCTATTTGAACTAATTGTTCTCCAAAGGCTGGTCAATGACTATTCACAGACTATTTCTCCAGACCAACACGGTTTTGTGCCCAAGCGCTCGACGGCGACCAATCTAACCGTATTTACATCGTTCATCATGCGCGAAATGGAACGCGGTCATCAAGTAGACGCCATTTACACAGATCTCTCTGCGGCCTTCGATAAAATGAACCATCAGATTGCCATTTCTAAATACGGCAATATGGGGGTTCACGATCAGTTGTTGAACTGGCTCCGTTCATACCTGACTGGTAGAACTATGTCCGTGAAGATTGCCGATTACGCCTCATCTAGCTTTCCGGTAGCATCCGGCGTTCCTCAAGGTAGCCACCTCGGCCCATTCCTTTTCCTGCTATATATGAACGACGTGAACTTGGTCCTCAAATGCCTGAAATTATCCTACGCGGATGACCTGAAGCTGTACTACGTTATAAAATGTCCGGAAGACGCCCACTTTCATCAGCAGGAACTGCAAGTGTTCGATAGCTGGTGCCGAATCAACAGAATGTCCTTAAATGTATCCAAATGCTCAACTATCTCCTTCGGCCGAAAACGTGCGATGTATCTTCACGACTACATCCTTCGAGGTACGCGCTTGAAACGAGAAACAACGGTCAAGGATCTGGGAGTAATGCTGGACTCCAAACTGTCGTTCAAGGTTCACATTTCGTATATTGTTTCCAAGGCCTCTTCGCAGCTAGGATTTATGTTCCGCTTCGCAAAAAACATCAAGGACGTTTACTGTCTGAAGGCATTATACTGCTCTTTGGTTCGCCCTTTCTTGGAATACTGTGCCATCGTTTGGTCCCCTTTCTACCAAAACGCAGTCCAGAGGATCGAAGCTGTTCAGCGAAGGTTTATACGCTTTGCTTTGCGACATCTTCGCTGGCAAGACCCTCGCAGATTGCCAAGTTATGAAAGTCGGTGTAAGCTCATCAACCTGGAACTGTTGGGAGGTAGGCGTATGGTAGCCAAAGCGTGTTTCATTGGTGATCTGCTTCAAGGAAATGTTGATTGTTCCGTTCTACTGGATTTCTTGACCATCAACACTCGACGACGAAATCTCCGTTTACAACAGTTCTTCGTGTTCCGGCACTCAAGGACCAACTACGGAAAACACGAACCTGTGCAAAGCATGTGCCGCGTTTTCAACAGCTGCTATAATGTGTTTGATTTTAATGTATCCCGTGATGTTAATAAGCGTTGTTTCCGTATATGTCTTTGTTAAGTTTTGTTAATTTTCGTATGTAATTTAATTTTTTAAAGGGTCATTGGGATGAACATTTTTATCTGTTGACGAAAATAAAAATATATAAGAAGCATAGTACACCTCCACTGTTTTGGCCGGATTTAGCGTCGACTCACTATGCCAAAACCACTCTCAATTGGCTTGCGGAAAAGGGTAAAGATTTCGTTGAGAAAAATATCAATCCACCAAGTTGCCCTCAGCTTCGACCCATCGAACGTTACTGGGCGATCGTGGGTCTTCAAGAAGACTGGTAAGGCAGCTGGGAACATGCAGGAGTTCAAAAAAAATTTGGGCTCAAGCGTCCAAAAAATGCGATGCAACACTTGTCCGGAACTTGATGAAGAGAATTCGATCCAAAGTTCGAAAATTTGTGAAGGAATAACTTAAATTTCATCCGGTCTTCATTATGTTCAAGTTTAACCTCGTACAATAAAGGATCAATTTTTTGTATGAATAAAATATCGGTTTTCAACATAATTTGAAAGAAAGTTTGTGGATAGCTTATTTTCGATACACTCCTTACAGCTACAACGAAGGCATAAAGACAGCTGTGAACACTGTAAGTGTCATGTTCCGAACAAACCATCCACCCGAAAAGGTTAAATTGCTGTCATGCGTTACAAAAGTACTACCCTTCATCAAAAGAGTGGATCTTTGCGAGTAATGCCTGAGATATGGTCATCAAACTGCCAACTGCACTGGATCTCGCCGATAATGACAATGTGGAAATCGCAAAGAAGAAGAAAGTGAATATGAATAATGCCAGAAGCCCATCCGATGTGCCAGTTGCCGAACAGAAGTTCACAGCTCGACAGATCCTGACTGCTCGGAAAGAAAACAACAGGCAAATATCAACGCAGTTCGTGCAAAAATGAACCCACATACGTTGAAGCTCGTTCGAATGGATATGACATACTGAGTAATACACAGGAATACCCAGGTCTAACCGAAACATACTCAGCCGTCAGGTCCAACGAAAGTCTAAAACAGCAGTAGGACAAAACGAATTAACCTCGCCAGAATATCACTCCGGCAGTAAAATGGTGGAAACCAACCGAAACGAAGGAGGACCACAAACGGAGGAAACAACAACGCAACGACAGTCTGAACGTAATACCGAAATATCAATGTCAGCGGAGGAACATGAAAGGAACGAAATAAAGTACCCTAGCAGCACACTTGTTACGAATGAGTTGAAGTTACATGAATGTAACTCAATAAAGTTGCTATCAAGTTACTGCTTGGGTGTCATACGGCAATGGTGTTGGACTACATAACCCCCATCGAGTACAGGAAATCGAACAGGAAAGGACTCATCGACGAAGCAACTCAAAAAGCGATTGAAAATACGACCAGAGTTTTCTAGGAGAAAGTAATGAGATTCCTCTCAATGGTGATAGATCATGGATTACCCACAGAGGATGAAGAAATGTTAAGAAAGGTTATCTCAAAACACAGTTTTGATTACCAAAAGACAATTATATAAGCTCCAGTCCAACCACATTTTCAATGTTTCTTCTTTCTTAGCGTTTCAAGCTTATTGCTTTCGTAATTAGCTTATTGCTTGCTCTCAACTTAGTGTTCTAAATGCACTTCCACAGTTTTTAATTAAGAGTTTTCGATGCCAGGTACCATTTTTGCATTAGTAAGATTGTGTGGCAAGTACAGTCATACCCAGGGAGTCGAGAAATTTTCCTTAACGAAAAATTCCTAGACCAGACCGGTAATCGAACCCAGTCACCTCCAGCATGGTGTTACTTTGTAGCCGTGCCTTTACCGACTGAGCTAAGGGAGGACTCATCATAGTAACTTCCTAAGTCTTAATATGAATAGGTCAGAAATTCAACGAGTTTTAGAAGGAGAGAACTACGATGTGGCATTGTTGTCCGAAACATGGACAAAGATCGATCTAGAAAAAACAAATAAGTATAGAATATCAAATTATTATCCCGTTTTCCATTCACGATCAGATGATTATGGTGGAGCAGCAATACTTCTTAAAAAAAAGTATAATTACTATCCGATTGATGTACCTAAATTGTCTGATTTTACACAAACTGCAGCGATTTAAGTTGCTAGTTTAGATTTAACATTAGTATCTATATACATAAGTCCGTCAATACCCAATAAAAATTTTGAAGACGACTTGCTAAAAATTTTCAACGCGCTACGGTTATACAAAAAAAAATAATTGTGGGAGGAGATATCAACAGTCACCAGTATATCTGGAATAATAAGGCATACAAATCAGATCGACGAGGAGAAACATTACTAGAGTTGATTAACGACCACAACTTACTGCAGCTTAACAACGGTTCAAGACCCTTTGTACCCATACAGAAAAACCGTAAGACCTCAGCGATAGATTTAACAATATGCACGGCTGCTATATTCCCAGACGCAGAATGGAATGTTATAGAATTTGGATTCGGGGGTAGTCACCATTTCGACAAAACTTTTTCATTAGGGCCTAACTGACAAACGTAAACAATGGCTTCTTCCGTAAATTTCTCGTGGCACAAAAGCTACTCATGTAAGCCTCCAATTCTTTCAGATAGATGAACTCTCTCTTCCTCTTCGAAACGAGCGCAGTGGATTGATTAGGAGTGTTTTCAATGACGAGAAATTCGCGGAAAAAGCCATTGTGTACGTTTGTCAGTCAGGCCCTAATGAAAATGTTTTGTCGATTTGTCTGTAGAATCTATTATTTATACGACACCAACAAGTAAACTAACCAGGTACATATACAATCACAAATAGATCCATGAAGAACTGTCCAAGTTCGACCCCACCGAGATGAGCGGTGTGGAAGTCCTGATGAGTAATGTCAAGAATGTTAGTAAGCAGAAGGAAGGTCAACAAGGAACCAACATTCTGGTGGAGTGATGAAGTAGACAAAGCGTGGAAAAACAAAACTCAAGCGAAAAAAGATTTTAACAGAACGTGCAGCAATGCAAAACTGATTGAATACAAAAAGAAAGCCTATTTTTCAACGGTTAAAGCGGCAAGAATCGGTAAAAAAGCTACAGAAGTTCCCAAACGAGTTAACACCGTTCACCTCCTCTAATGAATTATGGAGAAAAGTTGGCCGACTGATCGGTAAACGCAATTTTTACATGATAACGACGTAATCTGGGATGTCCAGGAATAAGCTGAAGAGTTCATGGATACACATTTCGGTCAGAACGACGGTCGTGTCGTAGTTGTGTATGGAATAGCGACACAATACGATTTACTTAATTTAGAAACCTGGAATAAGATCTTGAATCGGAAAAAGAATACAACTCCTGGCGATGATCATATCACTTACGATATGCTTCGATGTCTAAATACACCGGCTTCCCAAAACATCATCGATGGCCTTAATCGAATGTGGAGGAGCAGCAGACTAGCTGATGTGCTGAAAACTATCAGAGTGGTCGCTATTCCCAAACCTGGTAGAGATCAAACCACAGCTTCAGAAATACGACCGATATCTAGGTATTCACTGTAAAAAAGATTCTAGAATTCTAGTCTGTTCTAGAAAAGTTGCAGGATTTTGTGAAATCACAAAACATTTTCACGAGCAGTTATTCGGTTTTTGGAGGAATATATCGACGAATACCTTTCTATCGTACGTCATTAATTGCATCAAACGGAACATACGGGACAGATATGTCTCGGCTATGGTGTGTATTGACTCGTCCAATGACAAGCTTGAAGAGATATTGTATTCCTTATCAATCCCAAAAGAAAACATCGTCTGGGTAACATCCTTTCTATACAATCGCAGAGTGGTGATGAATTTGAGGAACGGAACCTCAAGTAGGCTGATCAGCAATAGACTACCTCAAAGGGATGTCTTATAGCCGACTTTATTATACCTATACACTGTGGGGTTGCATGTTATCGTAAACGGTAATGTTGTCCTCGTAACAGTTTGCGGACTTCGGGATAATCGTCAAGGCCCGAAACATGGAATTACTGGACGACAATGTTCAGAAAGCCGTAGATGAATTCTCAACGCCAGCAGAACAATTAAAACCTCACAATAAATCCAGAAAACACAAAACCAATATTTTTCACAAACAACGACAAATCCGTTCTGCATGTCAGCTTCAACGGTGTCCCCGTGGAAAATTTGAAAAACGCACGTTATCTCGGAGTAACGCTGGATCGTTACCTTAGTTTCATTGCACTTATAAGAGAAACCTGAGCAAAACTCAACGACAGATTAAATATGCTCAAGGTTATCAAATACGCAAAACATAACTAATAGAGAACTTTTGAGGACTGCAAACAACCAATATTTACGGAAGGCGACTGGATGCGCTAAAAGCACCCCACAGAACGCTCTGGCAGCAATCTCGGCGCAAGAACCACTAGATCTTTGCATAGAATACGCGCGACTGGTAGAAATATAGGAAATATGGAATATGGAAATATGGAAGTTCCGGAGTTTGCCAGTCAAACGGAGGATACGTTTTTTTAGAAACGTTTAGAAAACTCTTCAATCATGCGCTACACAGTGCGGTTGAAGTTGAAATTTGCTCATTTTTGGCCGGAATAATTGGATCAAAACGAAATCAATCTCAAATGGTGTTGAAACGAGCGTCACTCTACGTGATGATCGAAAAAAAAGGACATGGTCGAGTCTTCACAGACGCCTACAAGAAATCAACGATTTGCGCAAGTTAAGTTCCCGGGTACGGAAAGTTCTTTAAAAAAAAAGGTCTGACTGCAATTACGGTTCACTTAAGACTGATTTATTCATATATTTTAACCTTGCTCTTAACCGATGCTGTGATACTGCAGGATTGCAATGTTGCTAAGTGCGGGTAGCAAGGTTGTTAACTCGTCCCCTTTTAGATTCGAGGCTCCGTCCGAATAAGCTCATCGAAGTTCGTGGCTTTGAAATCGAACTTTGTATCGTGAGTAGTTGGCATTTCCTTAGACTGTTGATTCAGCCAAATTTTCATGTCTTGTTGTGTTGATTAATAAGTGTTGCTCATCTATGGTGATAATTTCTCCTGTTGTAAGTAGTCCGTTTGTTTTAGTTCGATCAAAATGGTTTATTAGTACAGAATTGCCGGCATAGTCAGCTACTGGACTTGTTGGGTTTATCTGGTCTTCGCGGTTGACGGTGAAAACACAGGTAGGCGTTTCGAAGTTGTCCTTTTTGCTTTCTGGTACTAAGGATTCTGGTACCGATGGGGGTCTTTCAGCACGGTGTTCTGGGTTTCGCTTCTCGATGTTCTGGTGATTGGAAATTCACTACACTGATCGGCTCTTGCTACCGTTCTTGAAAAATTTGGTTTGTTAGATTTACACTGCACTAATTGTTGTTTTGGCACAGTATGGCTCTTGAAACCATTAATCAAATTTTGCTTAGAAGATTTTAACAGCACTGATGTTCCAATCGTTTTGCACAAAAATAACTCGGCTATTTCTACCGATTTTGAAATTTCTTCTGAATAATCACTTGAAAATTTATGCTAATCCGCACTTCACTTTATCGAATTACACTTTTCCCGTTTGTCGCAAGGTCCCTATTCGGGCGCCAGTTCTTTTTTTTTTAAAAAAAAAAGGTCTGACTACACTACGGTTCACTAAAGACTGATTTATTCATATATTTTAACCCTACTCCTAACCGATGAGGTGATCGATGCTGCCGTGTCAGCACCTGGTTTCCGATGTTGATCGCCATCCATGTCGCTGCGCTGGTTGTTGCCGGGTCTGGCAAATAATGCTGATGAAGATTTGCACTCGTTCTGGACTTTGTGCAAATATGTGATACTGCTGGATTGCAATGTTGCTAAGTGCTGGTAGCAAGGTTGTTAACTCGTCCCCCTTTAGATTCGAGACTCCGTCCGAATAAGCTCATTCAAGTTCGTGGCTTTGAAATCGAACTTTGTATCGTGGGTAGTTGGCATTTCCTTAGACTGTTGATTCAGCTGAATTTTTATGGCTTGCTGTGTTGATTAATAAGTGTTGCTCATCTATGGTAATAATTTCTCCTGTTGTAAGTAGTCCGTTTGTTTTAGTTATATCAAAATGGTGTTTTAGTACAGAATTGCCCGCATAGTCAGTTACTGGATTTGTTGGGTTTATCTAGTCTTCGCGGTTGACGGGGGAAACACAGGTAGGCGCTTCAAAGTTGTCCTTTTTGCTTTCTGCTACTGAGGATTCTGGTACCGATCGGGGTCTTTCAACACGGTGTCCTGGGTTTCGCTTCTTGATGTTCTAGTGATTGGAAATTCACTACACTGTTCGGCTCTTGCTACCGTTCTTGAACAACTTGTTTCTAAGATTTTCACTGCACTAATTTTTCTCTTAGCATAGTATGGCTGTGGTCTTCTGAAAAATCACTTGCATATTTATGCTAATCTGCACTTCACTTTATCGAATTACACTTTTGCCGTTTGTCGCAAGGTCCCTATTCGGGCGCCAGTTAAGTTCCCGGGTACGGGGAGTTCTTTTTTAAAAAAAGGTCTGACCACAATTACGGTTCTAAAGACTAAAGACTAAAATATGAACTAAAGACTGATTTATTCATATATTTTAACCCTACTCCTAACCGATGAGGTGATCGATGCTGCCGTGTCAGCACCTGGTTTCCGATGTTGATCGCCGTCCATGTCGCTGCGCTGGTTGTTGCCGGGTCTGCCAAATTATGCTGATGAGTATTTGCACTTGTTCTGGACTTTGTGTAAATAGAGGGGATAGACAAAATGATCGGGACTAGCAAATTTTTGATCAACTTTGTAGTGCTCTAACGTCATGAAATATTATCCGATTTAATTCCGGCAAGGAGTATTCGTCTGGAAAATTATTATTTTTAGTTTTATATCTCAGAAACATAACTGGCCATGGCACCAGGACATTGGAGTTGTGTCAGGTTTCCGGAGAGGCTATCTCACATGTTGAATTTGTGATGAGATTTTGTAAAAATGCCGTTGTTAAACAATTTTTTTCAGCAATTACTCGTGAAGACAAAACTTTTTCCAAGCGAATGAAATTTCGATTATATGAATCGGCTTTAAATTGACCGAGATATGGCTATTTCCGTGAAACAGGTTCTGACGAAGGGTCCTGGATGCGGTTAACTCTTTATTTTACTCGAAACATGCCATGTGACAGCTCTTTCTTCATGGTTTTTCACCACAAACCTTGTTATAAACTTAAGGTAGATCCTGACCACTCCTGTAACCACCGGAACGTCCCAGAGGGCACCTGTAGTAGAGGTCATTTACGATTTTACTCCAAAAAAAATGCCGTGCGACAGTTCTATCTTCATGATTTTTCATAATTGTGATTTTGATAGACTTGAGAAAGTCATTGGCTACATTGGCCACTCCCGGAACATTTTTGGGGGAACCTGTAGCAAGGATCAATCAAGATTTTTCCACATAATATGGACTACAAGATTCACTGGCTAGCCAGATCCAGCTTCCTGGTACCTCTGAGGGTCAATTTATTTAGCTTTGGTTCGGATAAACAAGCAATAATTACACTACAAAGAATTATCATTTTTAAATTACAACTAGGTACTTCCCATGATGCGATTTACATTCCTAGAGGAGAACGGCGTCTTCCAGGATGACAATGCTCCAATCCATACAGTGAAATCTAATCAAAAGTGGTATGAGGACTACGCAAGTGATTTCGATCACCTTGAGTGGCCTGCTCAGTGACCTGACATTAACGTCATTGAACCATTGTGGTCAACATTAGAAGCAAGAGTTCGGAATGTTTTCCCACCCCCTTCGCCCTTGAAGGAGTTGGAGAAAACTTTGATCGACGAGTGGTATAAAATACCACTTGACGTCATTGAAACCCTCTACAGCTCCCTTTCCAGGCGGTAGCCGTCCTGGAAGCGGATGGAGGACTAACTAGCTACTAATAAAACCCACTCTTCCCTATACTCGATCGAATTATTGCTTGCTTATCCGAACCAAAGCTAAATAAATTGATCCTCGGAGGTACCAGGAAGCTAGATCATGCTAGCCAGTGAATCGAATAGTCCATATTTTGTGGTGAAATCGTAATTGACCAGGTTCCCCGTAATTGTACCGAGAGTCGCAAATGTAGCCAATGGCTTTCTCAAGTCTATCAAAATCAAAATTATGAAAAATCATGAAGATAGAGCTTCCGCACGGCATGTTTTGGTATTACTGCCTAACTGGGCCCTACTACAGGTTCCCCCGGGGACGTTCCGGTGGTTCCGAGAGTGGCCAATATGGTCAAGGATCCACTTTTAGTTTATAATCAGGTTTGTGATGAAAAACAATGAAGAAAGAGCAGTTTTTTTAATTAGATCGTTTATTTGTTAGGCTCAGGCGTGTGTAACACTTTACGGAGCCGATATTCAACATTGTTATTTACAATGTATAATTTTTCAATTTAAGTAAGATGGGGTGCCAATTTCTCGTGGCTAGCTCGAGATTAATGGGTCACATTATCGTTTGGAAGGGGCTAGGCAGGTAACTTATTGAAGATATTATTTGCTGCTCATGGTTGCGACATCTTCCAAATCCACGGTCCCTGTAGTCCCTTTCAGGAACTAAGCCGCAGATGGTTGACCAATAGCTTGCTGGGCAGGTACAAGCAGCACGGAAACAAGAAGAGAGTATAGCTGGGACACAATGGTGGGGAATTTACTAGCGTGAAGGGGAGGGGGGGGTGATGACATTACACTCTTAGATCAGACAAACAAAGGAATTCGTAGATCGCTTGCATGTAGGGGAGATCACGCATTCCCAAAACATCTCTTACCTCGCGGGAGGGTTGTCTACCTCGGGCCACTAGGGTATCCAATAGTCGTGCTCTGGAGGCATCATTACCCGGGCAATGCCAAACTGCGTGATCGATGTCATCATAACCGCCCAAGAGAATTACTTGTCCAATCGTTTTGCTAACTTTGAAGAGAACTCTGACATACTAATGGGAAAAATTCATCATGTGAAATTCTTTTTCAAAAATCTCGCCTTCTTTTGCGCCCACCTTTGCTAGAGAGTCCGCCTTCTCGTAACCTGGAATTGAGCAATGTGAGGGGACCCATGTAAAGGTAATTCTAAATGATCTTTCGACCAACGCACACATCTGCTCACTTATTTTTGAAAGAAAGTAAGATGAGTGCCTCACTGTTTTCATCGACCGGAGGGCCTCAATAGAACTGAGACTATCCGAGAAGATGAAATAATGGTCTATGGGCATGTCGGAAATTATCCCCAATGCGAAATTGATTGCTGCCAGCTCAGCAACATATACGGAACAAGGTTCCTGAAGTTTCCGGAAGGCAGATGAGTATTCATTGTAAACACCGAAACCAGTGGATCCATTAACGCGCGACCCATCAGTGAAAATTCTTTTTATTAAAAATATGGGGAATTAAAATAAGTCGAAGTTGATCTGGAACTCCTTGAATAGCCTGTTTCATGGTGAGATCATAGTCAATGGAGGAACTGTGATAAGGGAAGAGAACACTAAGAGAATTATAGCATGGAAGACTAATATCAGATGACATATAGTTAATAATGATTCGTAAGAATCTAGACTGGGTACTCAATTCGAGCATTTCTTCGAAGTTTTCAATCACAAGGATGTTACTGATTCCACACTTGATCAGTATTCTAGATGAGAGCTCCCAGAAGCGGTTCTGTAAGGGTTTTACTCCTGCCAGAACCTCAATTTCGAATCAAACATGACTCCAAGGTATTTGAAGTTCAAAGATTGGGTAATGTCTCTTCCCAACAGCTTGAGACGCAGTTGGGCAGGGAACGCTTTCTAGTAAAGACTGCCAAATCGGTTTTATGCGATGAAAACTCGATCCCCAAATTTCTGGCCCAGATGGACAGATTATCTAGGGAATTTTGCAATGGTCTTTGCAAGATTTCCGCACGTGGACCTCTAAAGGAGATCACAGCATCGTCTGCGAGTTGTCTTAGCGTGCATCTATTTTCCAAGCAGTTATCAATATCTTTAACATAAAACTTATAAAGCAAGGGACTTAAACATGAGCCTTGGGGTAAGCCCATGTAGCTAATTCAGGAAGTTGTCAGTTGGCTTAGATTGAAGGTCATTTGTTTTTCTGACAGTAAATTATACAAAAAAATATTTAAAATTCCTGGTAAACCACTACTGTGCAGACTATCTGCCAGTATATCTATGGAAACTGAATCAAATGCGCCCTTGACATCCAGAAATACTGAAGTCAATTGCTCCTTGTCTCCAAAGGCCAGTTGTATATCAGATGAAAGCAACGCTAAACAATCGTTTGTTCCTTTGCTCTTTCCGAAACCAAATTGCGTATTTAGTAGGTTGTTTGATTCAACCCAACGATCAAGTCTTGATAGGATCATTTTTTCTAACAATTTCCTTAAACATGATAGCATAGAGATCGGACGGTAAGAATTGTAATCAGACGCTGGTTTCCCAGGCTTTTGAATAGCTATTACTCTAACCTGTCTCCATGCGGGTGGAACTATATTTAATTCCATGAGAGTGTTATACAGGTTAAGTAATCGTCTTTTAGCGATATCGGGGAGATTTTTTAGAAGGTTGAATTTAATCATATCGCTTCCCGGAGCAGAGTTATTCGATGAAAGAAGTGCCATTGAAAATTCCAACATTGTGAATGGTTCGTCCAGAAAACCGTTACTTCGGGTAGTATCCCGTAAATTCGGTTGTGTTGAGACAGAGTCTGGACAAACCTTTTTAGTGAAGTCGAATATCCACTGCATGGAATAATCTGCACTTTCATTGGAGGATGAGCGGTTTCGCATATAACGAGCCTCTCTCCAAAGCGTTGTCATCGAGGTTTCTCTAGATAGTCCCTCTACAAACGAACGCCAGTAATTGCGTTTCTTTGCTTTGAGTAAGTTTTTAAGCTTTTTTTCAAGCATGAGGTACTTATCAAAAAACTCACATGCTTCATGTCTACGATAATCTTTAAACGCATCGGATTTCTCAAGATACAACTTAGTGCATTCGTCATCCCATCCAGGGGTGGCGGGTCTTCTTTTGAGGGTTTCACTTGGAACGCGTCGTTTCTGAGCTTCTAATGCACTTTTGTACATCAGTTCGGAAAGGAAACGATACTCTGCTAATGGTGGAAGAGGATCGGTAGAATCAATACCAAAGGTTACCGCCGATGCAAAATGTTGCCAGTCAATATGCCTTGTTAGGTCATAAGGAACATGGATTGACTGGTCTGTTTTTTGAAAACTATTTGTGATTGAGATAATTATTGGTAAGTGATCACTACCATGGGGATCATTGATTACCTTCCACAGACAATCTAATGATAGTGAATTCGAGCACAAAGATATGTCAAGTCGACTCTCCCTGGCAGGAGGTTTTGCTATTCGTGTCGCTTCCCCAGTGTTCAAGATGGTCAAGTTAAAATCGTCGCATAAGTCATAGAAAATACCCGCTCTGTTGCCATCGTATTGTTCGCCCCAAGCAGTACCGTGGGAGTTCAGATCGCCCAGAATAAGAACTGGAGATGGTAGTAATGTAATTGAACTCCAAAGTTGACGGCGGTTTATTGATGCCCTCGGAGGGACATAGACGGAAGCTATGCAAAGATCTTTATTCTCTACATTTATTTGGCAAGCGACGATTTCAAAGCCTGAGATTATTGGGAGTGAGATTTTATAGAAGGGGTAGCACTTCTTGATCCCCAAAAGTACGCCACCATATGAATCATCTCGTTAATGTTAAAATGTTGATAATGTTAAAATCATGGAAGTTTGATTCATTTTCAGATGAAAGCCATGTTTCACAATCAGCCATGTTTCAGCCAAAGAGCAAATATATCACAATCAGAATTGTGAAGCAAATACTTCAACGAGTCTAATTTAGGTATTAGACTACGACAGTTCCATTGTAATACGGTGATCATATCTTGATCCTCACTCGACGAATTATTCATCGAAAGATATGAATTCACCAATAAGGGGCCATGATACAGTCAATTGCTTGAAGTAGTTTGCAACTATAGGAATAAGCAGGTCAATAAGTCCTCTCAGCGGCGAAGCATCCGAAAGGCCAAGAGCATTTCAAATGTTATCCACGATGTCCCTAAAATTAATCTTAGCTCGCTTGGAGGGGATATTCTTAGAATTGCGAGAAGACGTAGTTTTTGGTTTTGGCAACCTCTTACGGTTACGGTTTAATAAGTTTCCGGCGCACGCCCGGAGAACTAGTAGGCTTTCTTTTACCGGGGGCGTGTACCTCGGGAAATCCACTCTCATCGGCTTGGTCAGAGTCCAGTTCGTCGGAAGACAAAATCAAAAATGGATTTTCATTTTGAGCGGCTGATAAAGATGATGCAGACGCTCCGTTTTGCTACTCTAACATTTCTGCATACGTCTGCTTGGAGCGTTCTTGTATGGAACGTTTCACATTACCAGTGCGCTTCTTGTACACGGGGCAGTGCTGCAAATCGTGGAGAGGCTCTTTGCCACAGTAAGTACACTTTGTTGCTTCCTGTTGGCAAGCATCCTCTAGATGCCTTTGGCCGCATTTGCCACAACGGGGCTTGTTGTCGCAAAAAGTAGCCGCATGACCCAACTGTTTGCACTTGGTACAATTAAATACCCTTGGTACAAAAAGGCGCACTGGGAAAAAAAACTTTATCAATTTCAACAAATTTTGGGAGAACTGATCCGGCGAAGGTCACTTGTAGCGAGTTTGACGGTGAATACGTCTTTTTTCCATCTACCATTGATCCTGCATGCAATTGTTTGCATTCCAGAATCTCAATGGTAGACGAAGCAGAATCTGGAAGTCGCCCCTTACCTTCCATAACGTCTTCACACGTCAGGCTCGCTGCAGAAACCACACCATCTATCTCTACATCTCGAGATGGGATGTAGACGTAGTACTCGACATTATAACCTTCGTCACTATCAATTTCATTTGCAATTTTATACGTAGGTGCAGTGACACGCAGTTTGTTTCGGTTGACCTGATAAAATTCGGTCCCCGGATAACGACGCGTAAAATTTCAGCGAACAAAAAAAAACAATTAATAAATAAAAAACAGATAATTTTTTTGGACCACCCTATGCAGAACGATTTTCTATATGGGAGAGAGATACACAAAATACTAGCAGATGGGGGAACAAAAACGAAAATGAAAATGTGCTACTTGCCCTTACGCTGCTGTTGTGTAGGCTATTGTCATTGCCTATTTGCCTCTGTGCTGTAGACAGAGCACCGGTTGCTGACCTTCTATGGATGGGGCGATGACCGTCACTGCTGCGATAATGCTGCTGGTGTTACCCTTTTTCCTCCGGGTGTAAAATGAGTGTACCGGCTGGTACCTGGACAGAATATCCGTCGGGCTCGGCCGAGGATGTCCGCTTCCCTTAAGGAACGTTCGGCTGGGTTTCGGCGGTTGAAAACAATCCACTATATTTGCACCAAACGCAATTACCGCGTGGTTTATTACGGGTTTGAAAATAAACGTAGTGAGGAGTGCGAAAACTAAACTCGACCGAAGCACTTCAGCGTTTGATGTGGAATGAAGAAAGAGCTGTCAAATGGTATGTTTGGAGTAAAATAAAGAGTTAACCGCATCCAGAACCCTTCATCAGAACCTGTTGCACGGAAATGGCCATATATCAGTCAATTTAAGGCCGATTCGTGTAATCGACATTTCATCCGCTTGGAAAAAGTTTTGTCTGCGCGTGTAATTGCTGAAAAAAACTGTTTGACAACGGCATCTTTTACAAAATCTCATCACAAATTCAACATGTGAGATAGCCTCTCCGGAAATCCGGAACAACTCCTGTGTCTGGCGGCCATAGCCAATTATATTACCGAGATATAAAATAACAATAATTTCCCCATCGAATGCTCCTTGACGGAATTAAATAGGATAATATTTCATGAAGTTTGAGCACTACAAAGTTGATCAAAAATTTGCTAGTCCAGATCATTTTGTCTATTCCCTGCATGTGATACTGCTGGATTGCAATATGGCTAAGTGCTGGTAGCAAGATTGTTAACTCGCAGTTGGAATTTACATCGAAACGACACAATGAAGAAAATCATTTTGTATCGATCACTATGTCAGTATAACTGCAGCGGGATCCAAGCTCTTAAAAATAGCGGTACAGTTTAAAGAGGAAGATCAACTGAAGAACCATGTTATTTACACCGATTCCATGACCGCGTGTATGATGCTTGAAAATGCGATCGAAACGAAAAAAAACGGAACTGGTTTAGCAGATATATTAGACATGGCGCATAGATGGAATGTTCCAATCCAGTGGAAACTGAGTCACGTTGGTACTTGTGGGAACGATCCTGCAGATGAGCTTGCTCGCCTGGAACTTAAACCAAATTCTACGGCGTTGACATACGAATTGGTCGCGAAAGATGTTTTCTGCCTTCTCAAAGTCCAGATGTTGCCTACCGCGATGCAATGGTTAAGGATTATTGGAACAAAAACGGTAAGCGGTTCTCCGAAATTCAAAACGAATATTTTGAGAAACCATGGCAGCACGGGAAAGGCCTAGATAGTAAAGAAGTGAGGTTGATTAACAGACTAATGACAGGTCACAACTACTTACGCTACTGGTTGGCGCGAATGAAGATTGTGGATGATGGTGAATGTGAACTGTGCCAAGAAGATGAGACAGCTGATCATGTCTACCTAAGGCTGAACTATGTTAGAATGTCCTACAGCTTTGAGTATATATTTAGAACTTTGGTAGATGCGCTTAAAACCAAAGACATAATTCTTTATAAAGAAATTGCTGACTTTGTTAAAACTGGAAACTGAATTTATAAGCCTTAAATAAGAAGAGTGTAACGCCTCGCAGCAGTAACAGGGCATATAATCAGAGTAACTAGCTCTCCATGAGCTGTCAAGCAGCTCGAACCAGAAAGAAGAAGTTATGATGTATATAATATAGATGAAACCGTTATAACTATACACCAACGCGGTCCTACGTGAACCTCGCGGTTACATCCTTGATATAACCCACCTCTTATTTTTGATGGGTGGCGAGTTGACTGTGGTTTTTGTTCGGGCTCACAACATCTCTCCTTGCGATAAGCTCTGTTTTTCTGTCTCGCTTTTTTGTTGCATCTGAAATTCTATTGCTTTTTGGTAAATCGGATCATGTTTTTTTTTAAAACTTCGGATCCGCTCATTGGTTTTGCTATCTTTTCCTCGATCTTCGAGGGCTTCAAGTCCCTCCCTTTCTTCATCCGGCTCGTTTACTGACAATTGCTATCCGGAGATATACCTTACACCACAATACCAGCGTAATTACTGCTGCTGCTGATTCGTTTTCCGTTTTTAACTTTCGGTCAGTTTTCCGGCTTTGTGGTAGGCTAAAATATTTACGGCTTATTGTGCTCCGGCCTACTATCTTAATACCAGTAATCCGCAACCTAATCCTCTTCGATTCAACGTAACATTTGTTTTGTATGAAATATATTAACTTTTTTTTTTTGTACATCTATCATTCTAGGATTCCAAAATCGCTTTTCTCCGGAACAGTTGGGGATTCAAGCATCTGGTGCACTTGCTTATAGTATTTTCGAGCTTGTTGTCTATTCACTTACATTGTATATAGCAAATATCCCAACAAATTTAAAAAGTTTGGATTTAATAGCACTAACTGGCTACAAGTACGCGTCAATTGTGTTAATCCTGTTGGGGAGCATTGTTCTTCGGAAGTCAGGCTATTACATTTCGTGGTTTTACGCAAGTGCATCATTGGCGTTCTTTCTGGTATGTATTCCATCGCCCATCCTCGCCCACATAAACGTTCACACATGCAGACTCTCTGCCTCTCTCTGCCCCCCCGTCTCTGCCGCTCTCTCTCTCTCTCTCTCTCTCTCTCTCTCTCTCTCTCTCTCTCTCTCTCTCTCTCTCTCTCTCTCTCTCTCTCTCTCTCTCTCTCTCTCTCTCTCTCTCTCTCTCTCTCTCTCTCTCTCTCTCTCTCTCTCTCTCTCCCCCCTCCCTCCCTCTCCCTCTCTCTCTCCCTCGCCCCCTCTCCCTGCCTCTCTCTCCCCCTCGCCCCCTCTCCCTGCCTCTCTCCCCTTCGCCCCCTCTTCCTGCCTACCTCCCCCCCTCGCCCCCTCTCCCTGCCTACCTCCCCCCCCCCCCCCCCCCCCCCTCTCCCCCCCTCTCTCGCTGCCTCTCTCTCTCCCCCTCGCCCCCTCTCCCTGCCGCACTCTCTGCCTCACTCTCTCTCTCTCGCTCTCTTTCTCTCTCTCTATGCCTCTCTATCTCCCGCTCTCCCTCCCTCTCTCTCTCTCTCTCTCTCTCGCCTTCACCCCACACACACACACACACACACACACACACACACACACACACACACACACACACACACACACACACACACACACACACACACTATCACTAAACCATATATATATATACATATTTGTAACAAAACAAGGTTACAATTTACCACCATTGTCAAGATGATCACAAGCATTACCTAACAAGAATTTTTTTTTCTACTCTATGAATTTTACAGTTACGCACGCTAAAAGCCAAAGTTCTATCAGAACCTGTTCAACCACAAGATCCCCCCACATATGATCCTTACCGGCAGCAACAGCAACAGTTCGAACATACCGTCGGCCGAAAACGGAAATTATATTTTTTATTTTTAGTTACTGGCCTTCAACCGGTTTTCGATGCACTTGATTCCAAATGATTTGGTGCTAACAACTTCCTCTCCATTGTAGAAATAAAACTCTCAGCAATATGAGGTAACAAAGCGGTAAGTTAATTTATAAATACATGTTTGATATTTTTTAACTCATTTCAACTCAAAATTAAATCATGAAGTAATACCATTGGGCAGTTCCGGGATGTTCTAATGGTGTTACTGTTATGTGCATCCCTAAACAGTTACGACAATACGTAAAAAAAAACAAATCATAACAATTCATTAATTTTAAACCGTATGCAGTTCTGGAACTCACTGCAATCATATGAGGTAACTGAGCCACAGTGATGGATTTATTATTTTTTTAACAAGTTCGTTTATTTGTGCAGGCTCAATCAAATCAACTTTACAGAGCCAAGTTTTCATTTTTATATACATCATCTATCTTAGTCTAATGTTAGTCGGGTAAAACGGATTACTCGCGGTCTTTTCGAGGTTAATAGGACAACAATTTACCGACAAAAAATAAAAAATCATTAAAACTAAACAAAAATAATTAAAACCAAACACATAGGTTAATTAAACTACAATATAATACTTATATTAGTCAAAAATAGAAATATAAGTTTCATGAACTCCACATCGCACACAGCAAATGTGTCTCGTACCAGTACCTTGGGTTTTCTACCTCGAGCTCGAAGGGAATCATAAAGCCCAGATCTGAATCCACGATGCTCAGCACATGACCAAATTACGTGATCTGCGTCCTGGTAACCTTGTCCACATTCACAGAGATTACTTAATGACCGTTTAAAGAATCATAATTGGAAATAAGGCGAATGAAGTCTCGACGCACCCATCCCTCTAAACCAAAATTTCTTCGACACCTTTGGGATGATAGAATGTTGCCATCACCCCAAATCTCCTTTGCTCCCATTTATGCTGCCAGCTGACAAGTGACTGTTGTTGAAAAATAGGAAAAAAATCTTTGAAGGCGATTTTTCGATAAAAAATATCGCCTTCCAAGCGAGTTCGCTTTCTCATTGCCCATCTTTCCAAGCGAGTTCGCTTTCTCATTGCCCAGAATCGAACAAAGAGAAATATGGGTGATGATAAAATAACGCGAAGATAAAGCATAAGAAAACACGAGGAGTGATTTACCGGCCTCTAGGAGCGAATAGCATCTATAGAACTGAGACTATTCGTGAAAATGAAGCCCACCTTTCCAAGCGAGTTCGCTTTCTCATTGCCCAGAACCTAACAAAGAGAAATAAGGGTGATTTTAAAATAACGCGAAGATAAAGCACTTAGAAGCTCCTGTATTTTCATGAGAATAGAACTGAGACTATTCGTGCAAATGAAGTACTGATCTGGTGTATGTGAGGCAATAATTTCTAGCGTAGAGTGTAATGCAGCTAATTCAGGGACCTACACGGAAGAAAGAGCTTGACGTTTTCATTACATATACCAAATCCGGCGGACTCCTCTATCAATGATTCGTCAGTGAAGAACGATTTTGTGGAATCAACTTGGCCAAACTTTGCAGCAAATATTACCGGAGCAATCATAGGACGATGATGCTTTGGGATGCTCTAAATAAAAATGAACCGAATTGCCGAATGCGGAGAAGCAACCACGATTGGGAATATTCGGCAAAGGGCTGAAATCTTGTGTTATGTGCAAGTGCTACAAATTCATGAAGTGAGTTTGAGGATTCAACTCAAAGAGCTTCTCAATGTTTTCAATCAACTGGGGGATCATAACTTCACACATGGTGAGGAACCCGAGAGATAATTCTGAAAACTGATCCGAGAGTGGCAACATACCAGCCAGCTCTGAAGACTCATGGTATGAATCGAGTGAATGCAACCTAACGCGATACGAAGACACCGATACTGAATACGTTCCAGTTTTATGATGTGTGACCGAGGCTTCGACTGAAAACAAAAACTACCGTACTCTAAAACCGACAAAATCGTTGTCCAGTTCAACGTTAGAAGATCTTGCGGATGTGCTCCCCACCAAGTCCCGGTAATTGTGCAGAGAATGTTGATTCTGTGCTGGCACTTTCCCTTAGATATTCAATGTGGGATCTCCAGGAGCACTTTGAACAAGACCCCAAGATATTTTAAAAACATAGAATGAGTTAGCGGTTCACCCCAAATTTGAAGCTTGGGTTGTGGTGGGTTATGCTTCCTAGAAAAAAAAGCAACTCAGTTTTCTCCGTAGAGAATTCGATACCTACGTATAGAGTCCAAGTAAACAAATTGTCTAAGGTATCCTGTAAGGGTCCTTGCAGATCAACCCCATTGGGTCCCATGACAGACACTACGCCGTCATCTGCAAGTTGTCACAACGTACAGTTGTCACTTGGACAACCGACAATGTCTTTGACATAAACATTATGCAAAAGAGGGCTTAAACATGATCCCTGGGGGATACCCATGTAGCGAAATCGGGAAGCTGTAGAGTTTCCATGAGTGAATGTTTCTCTGGCAGCAAATTATACAAAAAGTTATTCATTAAGGGCAAAGTCAGTCGCGCGCCCGTTCGGTTTGTCGCGCATTGTTTTGCAATTTTAAACATATTTGATTATCTTTTTTGAAGTTTTATTTCCACTCGTTTGTGCTAAACTAAATGAAGCACAATTTTTGGGAACAAACCATGTTGATATATCTTCTAGTTTTTACATGAGTCCGCTTCTACTGAAAAAAATTGCAAAAAATATATGACATTGCCTCCATTTTGAAGTGCCAAGCGTGCGCTGCTACGCTTGCAACTAAATGAAGGAAAATTTAATATAACTGGCACGTTTAAGGTTTTTTTTCGATATGAGTTTTTTTTTCTTGGATAAGCAGGGGTTCAAACTTCTATCAAAACATGTTTCTTACCAGAGAAATACACGTGCTTAAGTAACCTGGATAGTTCTCATTTTTGGTAGAAATTTGTGTTTTATTTGCAGGGGGGCCCTCCCTTCCAGAGGGGGGTGGTTTCTCAAACCACCATACAATCATTGCCCTCATAACCCTCAACATGCCAAATTTGGTTCAATTTGCTTGATTAGTTCTCGGGGTATGAAGAAATTTGTGTCTCATTTGTATGAGAGCGCCCCTTCCTGAGAGAGTAGGGGTCTCAAACAATCATAAGAACCTTCACCAGCCCCAAAAACCCCTTCATATAAATTTTCACCTTGGTCGGTTCAGAACTTTCCGAGTCTTTAAGGGTCTGACAGACAGACAGTCAGACAGAAATTCATTTTTATGTATATAGAAATCTAGCCTCTAAAAACCCCCATATGCTAAAAGTGGTTCCAGATATTTGATTAGTTCTCGAGCTATGCAGAAATTTGCTTTTATTTGTATGGGAGCTCCCCCCCACCTTCAAAACTGGGAGGGGTATTGAACTGCCATAGAAACATTTATTGCCTCCTAAAACCTCAACATGCCAAATTTGGTTTCATTTGCTTCATTGGCTCTCGAGTTATGCTAAAAATTATGTCTAATTTTTTGGGGTTTTCCCTTTCCAGATGGCGGAGGGGTCTCAAACCAGCTTAGAAACATTTATTTCCTTCAAAAACCTCCACATGCCAAATTTGGTTCCTTTTGCTTGATTTGTTCTCGAGTTATGCAGAAATTCGTGTTTCATTTGTATGAGAGACACCTCTTTCAGTGAGCGGAGGAGTCTCAAATCACAATAGAAACATTTCTTGCCTTCGAAAACCTCCACTTGCCATATTTGGTTCCATTAACTTGATAAGTTCTCGAGTTATTCAGAAATTTGTGTTTCATTTGTATATGAGCCCTCCTCTCAGAGAAGGGAGGGTCTCGAGTCTCCTTAGAAACATTTCTTGCCTTCAAAAACCTCCACCTCCACCTGGTTCCATTTGCTTGATTAGTTCTCGTGTTTTGCAGAAATTTGTGTTGCATTTGTTTGGAAACTCCCCTCCCTCCCCTTTCCAGATGGCGGAGGGTTCTCAAACTTCCATAGAAACTTTTCCCTCCTCCAAAAACCTCACATTTTTAATTTTGTTTCATTTTCTTTGTTTGCTTTTGGTTTTATGCATATTTTTGTGTTTCATATGTATGCGCCCCCCCTTTTTTTTTTTTTTTTAGACGGGATGGAAAATCTGCAACCAGACAGCTGAAGAACTCAGGGTGTGGGGATGAGGGTGCCAACTCCTCGACCCACTAAAAACCCACCCGTGCCTTTAGCCCTGGACCCTCCCCGGAACCACCTTTCGGTATTACTTCGGGGAGGGGGCTATTGTGCTTGTTAAGCACCCACTATGTCTAACTACTTAGGGCTTTAGTAGTTAGGTGGTCCCTGCGACCTGCCTTTGGTCGTTTCGCCATTTTTGTTGGAGATCGAGGACGATCTGGGAGGCTGCTACGCATACCGCGTCCCAGACGTCCCGGTCTTGACACATCCTCTGGACCAAGTTATCCGGAGTCGTGTCGTGACCGCATACGGCCATCATGCCGGATCTCGCGCCGTCGAAGCGAGGACATGCGAAAAACACATGTTCCGCAGTTTCTTCGACTCCCGCGCACTCGCTGCATGCGGAGGACTGTGCATGCCCATATTTGTGCAGGTATTGTCTAAAACAGCCGTGGCCAGACAATATCTGCGTTAAGTGGAAGTTCACTTCACCGTGTCGCCTACCGACCCACCCGGTTAATTCCGGGATTAGTAGGTGGGTCCACCGACCTTTGGTGGAGTTGTTCCATTCCCTCTGCCACTTAACCATGGATGCGGCTCTAGTGGTCTTTCGGATACCTCTTGTTCCACGTTGCTCGAAGCACTCTACGTCCTCTTTTATGACAATGCCTATTGGCATCATCCCCGCTAGGACGCAGACCGCGTCGCGTGATACCGTTCGGTATGCACTCACCACTCTTAGGCACATAAGCCTGTGTGTACTCTCTAGCTTATTTGCGTAGCTCTTGGAACTCAAGGCGGTGATCCATGCCGGCCCGCCGTACCTAAGTATGGACAGGGCGACACTGGCCAGGAGTTTACGCTTACTCCCTTGCACCGCCGAGCTATTCGACATCATGCGGGATAATGCCGATATAGCCATAGAGGCTTTCTTGCAAGCGTAATCGACGTGACTGACAAAGGACAGCTTGTCGTCGATCATAACCCCAAGATACCTCAAGAACCTCTTCGATTCTACTGTGCAGTTACCTGCACTAATCGTCGCATGTTGCTCCGATTTCCGGTTATTCACCACCGTGACCTCGGTCTTATGGTGGGCTAGCTCCAATTGCCTGGAGCTCATCCATCTCTCCACAATGGAGTGTGAGCTCGGAAAGAGTCCCCCAACGATCACCTGCAGCAGCTCTGGTGAACGCTCGGTTGGAGCCGCCGATCCTCTGGTTTTGGCCATTACAACTCGGTAGGCGTCACCCCACGGATTCGTATTGGCCTTCTGACACATACCCTCGAAGCAGGCTCGCTTGCTGGCCTTTATCTTCCTCTTTAGTGCGGCCTTCGCGGCGACTAGCGCCCCTCTACGCTCGATTCTATCGGCGTCTGACCGCGCTCTTTGCACCCTCCGTCTTGCGTGGAGGCATGTTCTTCGGAGGTCGGCGATCGACTCCGTCCACCAATACACCGGCGATCTTCCATTCCTCGGTTTGACTTCCCTCGGCATGGTCGCATCGCACGTTCGTGTAAGTGTCATAACGAGTCTTTCGCCGCAAGGTTCCTGGGTTTCGCGTAAGTTTCGTTCCCTCTCAAGCGCCTCTTTAAAAATCTCTACATCAAAGTAGGACGTCCTCCATCTGCGGGCGAATGGAGTGGATGCTCCTCCTTCCGCACGCTGCCTTGTATTGTGGACGATACAATAACGTACCGCCAAGTGGTCGCTATGGGTGTAGCCATCATCCACCCTCCAATTGCTAATTGGCCCAGGACTGCTAAATGTTATATCGATAATCGATTCCGCTCCGTTTCTATGGAAGGTACTCTTGGTACCCACGTTGGCTAGGTCTTTATTGAGCCTAGCCAAGGCCTCCAGAAGAATCTGGCCCCTGGGGTTGGTAAGGCGGCTCCCCCACTCGAGCGCCCAAGCGTTGAAGTCCCCCACTATTACCAACGGGTTCAGGCCAGTTAGCTCCGTTGTCATCCGATCGAGCATGTTGGAAAACTGTTCGATCGACCACCCTGGCGGTGCGTAGCAGCTGCAGAAGAACACTCCATTCACTTTTACAACCACGAAGCCTTCGTTTGTGATGGACACAACCTCCTGAACCGGGTACTTGCCCGTCGTCCATAATGCCGCCATATAGACCTGTCCACAAACCAGTTCCCGTTGCCGGATGGGATGCGGTATGGGTCAGAAATTATGGCGATATCCGATGCCGACTCGCTAACTGTCTGACACAGCAGTTGCTGGGCTGCCTCACAATGGTTCAGGTTTAGTTGGGTTACCTGCATTACGGTTGGCTCGTTGGTATACCCTTAGCGGCCGGGCACTTGACCTCTCCCCCCCCCCCCCCCCCATGACGTGCTTATCGTCCGGTTTCCCAGCGCACATCAAGCATTTGGGGGGACCTTTGCAATCTCGCGCCTTGCGGCTAGTGCTGCCACACCTTCTGCACATGTTGCTCCTATCTGGGCCTTTGCATTCCCAGGACATGTGCCCACTCGCTAGGCATCTGAAACATACCTTCGGCGGCTGATGCAGGCTTAGTGGGCATATTGACCATCCCACCTTCACCTTCGCCACTTTCAACGCCGCGTCTGCGTCGACTGCCGCTACCCTCAGGGTTGCCACCTGGGTCCCAAGTGGACCCTTGCTCAGACGTATGTCTGCGGCGGCACCTTGACCTTGCACTGTTCCTTCAGTGCAGTGGAGATCTCGTCTGCCTCGGTGATCTCATCCAGGTTTTTACACTGGATCGTCACCTGCGAGACGAGGGCGCGCACCTCCACACCCTCACCTAAGGCCTGTTTTGCCAGGTCTCTATACGCCGGGCCCTTAAGCGTTGTCGCTTTTTTAAGCTCCAGGAGCATTTCGCCGGTGCGGGTACGGCGTATACTCCGCACGTCGGCGCCTAGGCCTGCCAGTTTAGCGTCCCCGCGTATCGCTTTCAAGACCTCGGAGTACTTAGACGCCTCGGTCTTAACGATGAGGGCCTGTCGCTTATCTTTTTCTTTTCTTGTTTTATTCCTCTTTTTTCTCACTTTTTTCCATGGGGCTTCCCTGCCCCGCCTGGGGTCATCGCTTGTCCCCCTCCTATTACTGGCATCTGCCTCCGTGCTGGTTATGGCTGTTGTTGTCGTTGGGGCCCTGCCGCTCAGGCCCCCTTCGGCGCTTGAGACAACACGCGAGCTGGTCGTCGCGCCTTTCGCGCTGGGCTTAGCGCCGGGGCCTCTCTCTTTGCGAGAAGCCGAAGCTGGTCGCGAGGATGGACCCTCTGACCCCGCCGCCAAGTTCGCATAGGTTCGTTTCCCCTTTGGGGCTTCCGACACGATGCGCTTCTTAGAATCGCCGGGTGCCGTCTCGCCCGAGGACTGCCTAGCCCGCTTGGAGGTCCCCGCCCCCATGGATAGGGTGGACTCTCCGACGGAGGTCCTAGGTTTTGGAAAACTCCTTAACATCTGGCAGTTGGTTGACGGTTTGACCGAGCTCGACAGATTTCTCTGATGTTTGGTCCATGGTGTCGCAAGGAAAGGCGAGGTTTCGGTTCATGGTGTTGGTCCTCAAGCCGTTTCCGTAGAACGTGTTTCGATGGCAATGACGCTCGTTGTCAACAGCTCCTTGCTTGCTGTTTACATAGCTGGATTGCGGATACTGTTAATCGGTTTTCATGTCCTTTGAATGGTACTGCCCTTTCTTCCCATCCTTCACATCTTCAAGTTTGTATATGTTGCTGCCGATTACTTCCACTACTACCGCTGGAATAAACTTCGCGTCAAGTTTCTGGTTGAAATGGTCTGCTTTGGAAGATAGTGTGAAGTTCCTGCGCCATACTAGATCACCGACTTTGAATGTCACGTCCCGTGTTCGCAAGTTGTAGCGCTGCTTGCTCTTCTCGTGGTTGTTCTTTATCCGTTGAATGATGAATTTGTAAATTCGGTGAATAGTCGACAAACGTACGCCCTGCGCCACCTTTGGGTCATTTGAAATGTTGAGTTCTTGTTGAGTGTATAGGTCTGTGTGTAGGATTAGCTCCCTGCCAAAGTTCGCATAGTGTGGGCTCACACCTGTCGCCTCATGCTTTGCACTGTTGTTTGCTGCTCCGATCGCTTGTAGATTCTCGTCCCAGGCCCGATGATCCTCGTCCAAAAGTGCCCTAATGCACGTGATTAGTACTCTGTTCACCCTTTCTGCATTGTTGACCATGGGACAGTAGAAAGCCGTCTTCATGTGAATGATGTTATGCTTTGATACCAATGGCTTGAACGCTGCTGAAGTGAATTGCTTCCCATTGTCAGAGAGAATGATCCTTGGCCGGGAGAATTTTAGAAAGACATGTTGCTCAAGGAAATCCACCATCTTCAATGAATCCGCAGCTCTCATAGGATATACTACAACGTATTTCGTCACCCAATCGACAATAACGAGCATTACCGTGTTTCCATTCCGTGATCGTGTAAAGGGACCTATAAAGTCCACTGATATCAACTCCCATGGTAGACAAGCTGGCTTGAGTCGTCCCATGGTTGGCATTAACGTGGTGTTTGGTTATTTGCTTGCCTTGCACGTTCCGCAGCTTCTCACGTAGCGCGCCACATCCTCCATCATCTTCGGCCAGTAGAAATGATTTTGCAGTTTTTGCCATGTTTTTTGGAAACCTAGATGTGCTCCTGAAACTGAGTCGTGGAACCTCCCGAACTTCCGCTCGCTGATTAAGTGGAACTACCTTCTTCCATTTACTCCTTCATCGTTTTTGCTGCTGTAGTTCTTGTAGAGCTCTTCATTTATTAGTCGGAAGTCTGGAAACTTGTCTCTGTCTTGTTGTACGCGCTCGGTCAGTTTTTTGTACCACGGGTCAATCGAGGTGTCCACAGCAAAGATTTGAGACGATACAATCCTAGAAAGCGCATCCGGCACCGTGTTGACAACTCCTTTCCGATATTTGATATCAAAGTCAAATGCGTTTAGCCTAAGTATCCAGCGACTCATAAGCGCTGTCGGATTTTTCATCGATCGTAGATAACTCAATGCCGAATGATCGCAGTGCACCGTGAATTTAATTCCTTCGACGTATCCTCGAAATTTCTCAATGGCTCGTATGACAGCCAGGCACTCTCGTTCGGTTACCGAGTATTTGCGCTCCGATGCCGACAGTTTTTGTGAAATACGCTATTGGGTGCTCCTCCCCGTTGATCTCTTGTGTTAGTACCGCTCCAATTGCTACGTCGCTCGCATCGCATGCTATTGAGTATGGTTTTGTGTGATCTGGCATCGCCAAGACCGGGGCTGAAACGAGTGCTGATTTGAGTTTCAGAAATGCTTCTTCTGCTTTGTTTGTCCAGCGGAACTTTACTTTTGTTTTGGTCAGCTCTGTCAACGGTACTGTAATCTTCGAAAAGTCCACGATGCATCTGCGATACCAGTTGCATAATCCCAGAAATCTTTGCACCTCCTTTCTGCATTGCGGTACGGGAAATCGAACTATGCACTCAATCTTCTCGTTGTCCACGTTCCATCCGTTTTGGTTCAGCACGTATCCCAAGTATTTTATCTCCTCCAGACAAAATTTTGACTTTTCCGCCGAGATCGTAAGATTTGCTCGTCACAGCCGTTCTGCAACTTTCTCCAGCATTTCTATGTGTTCCTCAAACGTTCGTGAACAGATGATAATGTCTTCGAGGTAATGAAACCCGTGCGGTTCAAGATCAGCGAACAGGTGCGTCATTAGTCGTGCTAAAGCCTGACTTGCCGTACAAAGTCCGAATGGTACCACTTTAAACTGGAAGTGACCTCGTTGTGGCACGCTGAACGCTGTAGCAGGGCGTGAGGTCTTTTCTAAAGGTAATTGCCAGAAAGCATCTTTCAGGTCGATGGTAGAGATGAACGCGCAACCACTGAGATTGTTCATGATCGCTGAAATCTGAGGAATTGGAAAACCTTCATTGACCATTACCGAGTTGAGGTGTCGATTGTCCAGACAGACTCTGTATTGACCAGTTTTCTTTTTCACGGCAACCAGCGGATTGTTCCACGGCGAGAACAACGCTTCCTTTATCACATCAAGTTCCAACATGCGGTCAATCTCCTTGTTTACCTCTTCCAACTCATATTTTGACATTGGAAAGTGGCGCTGCTTCCATGGCTTCGCGTCTCCAACGTCGATTCGATGAACGTAAATATTAGTCCTTCCTAATTTACCGGGTTTCGCTCTAGGGAGTTTTCCAATTCGAACTTCTGCTCTTTTGTTAGCGGCTTCATGGCTTCGTTCGATGGCAGATCTTCGGCATTCATTGTCACGTTCAGGGAACAGCATACTGGTTTTATTCCGAAAGAGTTCCAAAAGTTCATCCCAAAAATCACGCAGTTCGGAAGGGTCGGCAGTAGGAGAACCGCAATAACTTCATTTTTTCCGTCTGCTATCGGCAGCCGAGTGAACGATTGGATGTGATGCTGCGTGCCGTCCGCTGTTCGAATGTCTCCTGCTATCGCTATCTTCTGCAACCCCAGTTCCTGAATTATTTTCACGGATTCTCCACCCAGTATGGAGCAGTTTGCTCCACTGTCCAACAGACCAGTTAGTTGCTTGCCGAAGACCTCTACTACCGCATGTGGACGATTGTCGTTTTCCGGGTTTATAATCAATGAGTTTATCTGTCGCAGTTCTGGTTCACTCGAGGGAATGGTAGCCAGGATCGAGGAATCCTCTCCCTCATCTATTGGTTCCCCGCCGGTCCGTTTCCCGGTCGTTGTTGACAGGTGCGAAAACTTCGTAGTGAGAAGCCTTTCTGACCGCAACGATAACAAAACAGTACTGCCTGTGGTTTTGTGCAATCCATGAAGCGATGTCCCTCCTCGTCACAGTTCCAACAGATTAATGCTGCTGCTCGTGGATTGCTTGCTTCCCCAATTTGCGACTGCTGAGCCCTGTTTTGGCTTACTATTGGTGCGTGCTGCAATTGTTGGTTGCTCATCTGTCTCCCTGATGCGTCACGTTGATCAAATTTTAACTTAAGGGCATTAACTTGTTTCAAAATCGCGTCCATCCTCAAGTCCATTCTCTCTTCCTCGTGCGTTGTTCGCTCAGACTCCTGTGTTTGATGTATAGCTGAGTACGATTGTGTATCAGTGTGGTGCTGTATCTGCTCTGCTTCCAAAGCATTGACCTTCCCGACACGCTGAAGTGGTTGCTGTAGTTTTGTTGAACGCTGTGTTGGCAATGGTGTGGCCAGAGATGGTTCAACCAATGACCCATAAGGCAGAGAAATGCGACGTTGATATGCTTGCAATTTCCTAAGTTCATCAAATTCCTTACACGCTCTAACCAGTAGCTGCATGTTTACTATTTGATGTGATGCGGCAATTGGTGCATATGTGGCGTTCATGTTTTTCTTGATGATGAACAGCTTTTCCTGCTCGCTCATCGGTGGTTCTACGTGCTGAAATAATGTGGATAAGTCTTGGAAAAATTTATTGAATGACTCATCGTCACCTTAAAGACGACGGTAGGCCTCCGCTCTCAAAATGTAGGCGTAGCTGGCTGGTAAAAATTCTCGTCTGATCAGCGTTTTAAAGTTGTTCCAGCTTCGTAATGCTCCAGACAAGTAGGCGTTGCTATACCAGGTGAGTGCGTCGTCCAACAAAAGATGCTTCACGTTTTTCAAGAGAAACTCCTCAGACATTTCCTCTGAGGCGGCGAAAATTTCTAGACGTTGAAGAAAACTATTTAAAGAAGCACCATCCTTCTCGCCTTTATAACGGAATGGCCAGTTGTGTATGGCTTTTTGTGTCCTTCGTTCCTCTTGTTGTGATCTGGCAAGAGCTTCACAATCTCGACGAAGTAGGTGCTGCAGCAGGTCATCTCGAAGCCGATTCCAATCGTCTCTGGCATTGCCTTCACTAGCATCCGGTCTGGGGTGAACATACGGGGGTGGAGGAAAGCTGGTCTCAATCTGCCTACTGGTATCCTTCTGCCTTTCATTCCTGCCGTACGCTTGGTGGTCGTATTGATTTGTTGGATTCCAACCTCTTCCTCGCTCTTGCTGATATGCCAATGATTCTACTCCTCTAGTACTAGGTTCTGGCGTTGAATTACTCCTTATCGGAAAAGATGATGAAGGAACAGCTTCTGGATGTCCTGTTTGTGCTGGGATGTGTGCATTGTTCGCATGATTAATCGTTGAATTCCTGCAGGGACTGGGTAGCAGCACTGGATTTCCTTCCCCATCGAAACCTCGAAATCCTACCGAAGATCCCGATTGAGATGTCCGCATCGGAATTGCACCAGTTGTTGCTGCTGTTGTTGACACTGTTACTATTATTATTATTGTCCACATTGTCACTGTTTACGGTTTTCTTGTTACACTTTTTTGTTCTACCAAGGCCTCGTCGATGTCGTCTAATAAAAACTGTACCAACAACGAGAGAGTCGCGAACGTATCATTCAGATTCGCTGGTGGTTCGATGATGGCTAACCGGTCACGATAATGAATCAACCGAGATCGCATTTGACGCACGACCGGGAGGTCCCCTCGTTTCTTTGCCGCGTCTAAATCCGGTAATAATTCCCTTACCCTACGTTGACATTGACTGATGTTCTCTTCAACATCCATAACATGAGTTGAATTGTCATAAAATATACCCTTAATATCGTCTTTCTGCATTAAAGCACGTAGACGAACCGCTCTTGCTCTGCGAGGAACTGAACTGAGGTTTGTTACGTGGCGCAAAGCCAGTTCGTAAGCTATTTCTTCCTCCATCAGGCACGCCGGATCCATTATCTAATTAGGTCTTCAAATTAGCCAACTAAACAAGAACTTAACAAAACGGTTGGTTTTACAGTTACGAAATCACAGAAATTTGCCTCAAAAATACGACATGAATTTCTGAGTATCAATATTAAAAAAGGTTCGTTTTTGTTGGGCGCCAATGTTACATGAACCAGGTGTCCGTAGAGCAAAACCACCTGTAAACTAATCACGGACATTCGGAAAGCGTGCACCAACAAAAACAACAAAATGGGTTAACAGTATCATTTCGTGTGCGTTATATTTCCATTCCTTTTCCTATCCTGCCTTCTCCTGTCTGTCTTGTTTCTAGCATACTACCGCTTCTTCCTCCTTTTCTCTCTTTTCTCTATCGACATTGCCTACTTTCTAGCTACTCACGGTAATCGGCTCAGTGCACCCGTGCCGGCGTCAACTATCGATGCTGGCCGTCACACACACACTCCGATGCTTCGCGCGGCTCCGACACCTGGAATCAGCTGATAACCGGTCCGATTTGTCTCGTCGCATCCGAATCCGAGTGGCTTGCGAGTGGCCACGATGTCCTCGCGGTTCGCCGACAAAGTCCGACCTGCGAAATGCAGAGCCCCAAACAAAAAGCCCTAAAACCCCTCGGGTTAGCTTCATTTGGTAAGCCGCTTTCTTCCACCTATACCTACTTTTCAGAAGCTTTTTTCTCGCTGCTTGGATCCACCGGTCAGCGCACAATCCACTTTTAACGCACTGAAACCACGTCCACGCGCGGTGCCGTTTTTCTTCTGTCTGGCCTTTTTTTCATGAACCAGTTCGTCTGCGTGTGTGTGTGACGGAAGCGATATCAGCTGAATGCTTAGGGCAAAATAATTTTGGCCTTTCGTTTCTCTTCAAGTCACTCGGCCCATGCAGCATTGTTGACTGATCATACGGTCGAGTGTGTTTAGGAAATATGTGTGTTAACGTGACACGTAAAAATAATACTACCCAATAATCATAACGTAACAACCTCTACCTGCCAAATTTGGTTCCATTTACTTGATTAGTTCTCGAGTTATGCAGAAACTTGTGTTTCATTTGTATGGGAGCCCCGCCCCTCCTACCAGAGAGAGAGGAGGGGTCTCGAACTACTGTTGAAACATTTATTGCCTTTAAAATCCCCGTAAGCCAAATTTGGTTCCATTTGCTCTATTAGATCTAGAGTTATGAAGAAATTTCAGTTTCATTTGTATGACAGCACCCCTTCTAGGAGAGGGGAGGGGTCTCAAACCACCATAGAAACATTTTTCGCCACCAGAAAACCCCACATTTGGTTCCATTTGCTTGATTAGTTCTTGAGATATGCAGAAACTTCTGTTTCATTTGTATGGGAGCCTCCCTTTCTAGAGAGGGGAGGGGTCTCTGACTGCCATAGAAACATGTCTTGCCTCCAAAAAATTCCGCTTGCTAAATTTGGGTTCCTTTGCTTGATCAGTTCTCGAGTTATGCAGAAATTTGTGCTTCATTTGTATGGGAGCCCCCCTTTCCAGAGATAGGAGGGATCTCAAACCATCATAAGAACCTTTTCCGGCCCCAAAAACTTCTCCATACAAAATTTCACGCTAATCGGTTCAGTAGTCTCCGAGCCTATTAGGGTCAGACAGACAGACAGACAGACAGAAATCCATTGTTATATATATATATATATAGATCTATATCTATAGATATATAGATATTATTCACAATTATTGGTGAATGTGATTGCAAGCCGAAGTCAAATTAGCACTTTATTTCATAAAATTACCCTTTAATGTGGAAAGAAATCACGAGACGATGCATGAGCCGACGCTGGGTGACAAAAATGAACAAAATGAATTTTCTGACTAATCCACTGTGCAGGGCTTAGCCAAACAATATTTCAACCGAAAACATTAAATTTCTAGGCAAAATTTGATTATATTCAGAATTTGATAAACAAATACATACCTTTCCTAATATAAGCTAAATTTATTCAATAGTTCTAAAATTTGAATGACTCCAATGTAGACAGAGAACTTCATATAGGCATAATTTTAGTTACCTATGTTTTGTTTCTAATTGAGTTTGATGTGTCGTATGACAGAAATCAGTTCATTTCAGATGCTGGTCAGATCTCCAGGGATTATCCGGAACATCCTGGACACTGCATATATGCATTATATAAACCATTTTACATGGTTTTCAATTCTCTTGAGATTTTAGATGTCCAATTAGAGATGTCATACACTCAGCCAAATAATCTTAAGAATTTCATAAGGTTCAACTTATGAACGATGCTCTAAATTTCATAAGGTTGACTTATGAATGGATTTTGTATTACACGACGTTGTTATTGTTCGCCTTTAAGCTTTCCTATATACAAGTGTTGATATACACGAGTGGTCAAGTCACTGGACCCATAACCTCAACGTTCAAGGTTCGAAGCCAGGTTGCTCTATAAGTTTATTTTTTCAATATCGTTATATTCCATAAGGTAAATTGATGAAATTCATAACGGTTTCTTGTAGCAAATAATCATTATGCAATCTTATGAATATCGAAAGTTTATTTCGCCGAGTGTATGACTTATCTTGTGGTGTCATATGTACTATGCATAGAAACAATAGAATATAATTAATTTGATTCTTCAACGATCGGGCCAAATCAAATAATTATTGAAGGTTAAAACCATATACAATAAAAATCGAAACAACATTCAAACGGCAAAGACCCACTCTGAACATCGAAGTAAACTCAATTTTGTTCCTGCATTCATCCGTTGGCATCTGTTTATATGTAGAAGTGCGCTTGAAAAACATGAAGCTCTTGATTACTCGAAATTTCGATTCAAAACTATGTAATATTCTTACATCAAAAGATTGCTAAGAAAGTTTGCAATCTAATGGTACCAATAAAAGTACATAAAATAACATTTCATAGCATACTTTTTGTATTTCCAAAACATCCTACAAAGTTCCACGCTATATGAGCTGCGAGCCGTGGTAGGTGGAAAGACGAAAAACAAAATAATAACCAACAGCACAAACCGTGTGTTCATTTCGCTTATGAAGAACTGTACATCGGAGAGAGTTATTTTGAAACGCCGACAAAGTGGGATCTGTATTTTTCAGAATGAGGATATTCAGGGAAGATGTTTGATCAATTGATACAGATTTATTTGTTTCTTTTCTTCAAACAATTGGTCTATCGGCTAATAAAATACCCGATTATATCGAAACTGGATAACATTTTAGGTAAGATCGTTTGAACTTTATGCATCGTTTTATATTCCATAAACAACGAGTCACTTGTTGAATTCAAATGGATATTTCATATGTTGGAAAATTCATCACAAATTTCATCTTCAAGAAAACAACCCCCTGCATAAAAATTAAAACCTGAAACCAAAATTATAGGTTTTTATTGGCCAGATGACATATAAATTTCAGGAAAAAAATGTACAGACTATTTTCAACGATAACTAACTTGAAATTATTTAATCCATATTGGAACCGTTTCACCAATATTTCAAATAAAATAAATAATTGTAGGTATATTATAGATCAGAATGTTCAAGTCTTTGTAAGAAAACTTATCTAACTCTTAAGAATATTTCGAGAAAATTAAAAAAAAATCATCTGACGGTATTTTCATATGCCTGGTGAATTTTTAAAATAATAAATCAAATAAGTTTGGTAATTCAGGTAAGTATATTGCGAGAAATAAATCATTTAAAGGCATGTTGTAGTGTCTCAAAATATTCTGGAATTCGTGAATAAATTTTAAATAATTTTGAAAATAGCTGCATTAGTTATTTGTTAGTCAAAAGGTTGTTGTTTTTTTAATGAATAATATTCTGAAAAACATTATAAAATCATCTTACGACATATTGATGTGCATTTTTTTTAATAAATAAAAAAAAATTACAAAATTTTGTTAATATCTATTATTCTTCACGTGCATATTTTAAAAGTTAGAATTTTCGATTATTGTTATGAATAGTATTCTAAGTATTTTATTATATTTTGAGATGGTATTCACAAAAAATCTAAAGGCATATTACTGAACAAATATTGTACTAACATAGATACATCATGCAATCACAAGAAATATAAAGCTTTGTTAAATATACAAGCACAAAACAGTCAATTTGAAGAACACTTCACTCAGTCATTTAAAGTTGATATAATGTAAGTCAAAAGATCAAAAAATTTTATGAGCGATTTTTGGTGATTTTTGAATGATCTGAGAAAGTTTTTACAAATTATTTGACGGCACATCAACCTGGCGATTTAATAAAATAAACATAAACTTTTGAAACAATTTTCAAAATTGCTGCGTGTGTTATATCAGGTTAATTTAATGGTAAATGTAATATATGAAAGTAAAACTGCTCAAGTATTTTAATGAATAGTTTTAAAATGAAAATCCAATGCAAAATGTTTGACTTGCGATTTTCTAGACAAATTCGATGTATTTTTTTAAATGCTTGAGCTGTTCTTGTTCTTGATTTTTTGACGTAGGACTACGTCTGTGTTTTCAATACTGGGGTACACGTTCGAATTGCGAAAATTTGGAGCGTCACGAAAAATATATAGGTTTTGAACGTTTATAACTAAGTCATTTCACGATCGATTTACAAAATGTTTTCACCAATCGATCGGGACATTTTCTACGCTTCGATTCCAATATTTAAATCTATTGATTTATAACATTCAACTATTGAAATTACGCAAATATAAGGTAATGTCTTATAATGTCGATTTTTACAGAGTAAATTTACCAAATACACAGTACTTTTCTAGCACAGATTTCATATTTAAGTAACGAACGTCTCCTAGGCAGCCATGAATGATATATAATGGGTACACCTTCGCATTTCGAATTAGTTTTTCGGTGGTCGTGGAGCTGTGCAGAATAGGTTCTGCAGTTGGATCGTAGCCGGCAGCAGCACTGGCGAGCAGTCGTTGCCCAGAGAGGCGTTGGTTCCGATGCTCCCGTCAACCTCGCTGCGAGAAACATGGCTGCTGAAGTCTACGATTTGGCTGGAAAAAGCCGCCCGTGACAACGAGACATGAATCAATTATCCCACATTACCTGAAGATGGCCACCCGCAACGACGAGTAGCTGAACCAAGAATACCAAGAAGAAAGCCCAAGTTCAATCGCGAACCATGTTTCTCCCCCATCAACTAAATCCGTCCTTTTCAGGACGACCAAATCAATTTTCCAATTAAAGAGTTGTTTGGTTAAAATTTTCTCTTGTGCTGTTTCAAATTAATTTCAATCACCGCGCCCTGGCCGCAAATAGCATTAATTAAACGCCGCTTCCCGGTGTAAATGACAAAGAACGTTGAACAACCAACGAACGAAATTCTAAAACGGATAATTCGAACCGAACTGCGACACTTCAGGCCGACCAAGTGGTTGAGTTCGTTGTAGTTCCTAGTTGTGCATAGCGGATTAGTTGCTGGCGGTGGCAAGCAAATTAGAAATGTTTCGGTTAAGAAAATCATCCGTCTAGCGTGCAGTAATTAAAACTAATTATTGTGGCGCAATAACTGAATTTCGTCCCCTTTGGTGCAATTTGTATCACATTGCCTTCGTTGGTACCGCCTTCTTTCGTGCACTAGCATCCGACTCCTTTACCTCATAGCTCTTAGCAGAACATTTTGATTCAGTCTTACGACAGCCGTTAAGCTGTGCAGTGGTCTTAGGATCACAGTTGGCGGCAGCGAGCAGTCGTTGCCCAGAGAGGCGTTGTTGCAGTTGGCTGTTGTTGCCGAATCTCCCGTCAACCTCGCTGAGAGAAACATGGCTGCTGAAGCCTACGATTTGGCGGGAAAAAGCCGCCCGTGACAACGAGACAAGAATCAATCATCCCACGAGATGAACCAAGAAAGAAAGCCCAAGTTCAATCGCGAACTGTTTCTCCCCCGTCAACTAAATCCGTCCTTTTCAGGACGACCAAATCAATTTTCCAATTAAAGAGTTTATTTGGTTAACATTTTCTCTTGGGCTGTTTGAAATTTCCATTACCACGCCCGGCTGAACATGGCATTGCTTTAAACGCCGCGTCCCGGAATAAATAGCAAAGCGCGTTGAACAACCAATGAACCAACAGATCCATAACTATCTTCTACGCGTTAGAGATAGTGGCCCTCTCAACCATCGTAGAAAATACAACCGGGGCCGTATCATAATTAAGAGCCACCAAATGCTTTCTAAAGAGTGTACAATAGAATTTTCTTGGCCCTTTCCAGGACTGACTTAAATCAATTAGCAGATGGCCCTGACGTGTATGGGAATTCGATTGCTGTGTAGTCCTACGTCAACTTTGCGTACAACCCCATTGGGCTGTCCCTTATAGTTTTTTATGATTTCTTTTGTGTTTCTGAAAAATATATACAAATCATATGACGAAAGGAGAAATTAAAGAAAAACAAAGAACATCATTGCTATTGGAAATTTTGACTCTATTATAAAATGATCTTTTATTCAAGTATTATTATAAGCGCTTTTGCTAGTTTTTTGTAATATCCTGAAAAAATCATCCGAGGGTATTTCAGTGTGCCAGTAAATTTTTCAAAGAGTTATGCGCATTTCATATAATTTGAAAAATACATAACATAGTCATTTTACGTAAATGTATTATTTCAAGTTATTATATTTGAAGTTAAAATGAATTTTCAAACGAATTTTTCAAAGCCATTATTTTCATGTTTTTTTTGCTCATTTTACAAATCGGGCTATATTATTTCAGGGAATCTTAAGCCGTATTGAAATAACTTTGAACCATTTGCGTTACAATCATTCAAATCAATCACCCTCAAACATTTCAACGTTTTATCCAAAAAATTAACTTTCCAGATATGTTTTTGTTTTTTCATTGCATATAACAAATAAATTAAACAGACATGACTTTGTCAAGGATTTTTTGCGAAATATTTTTGCGTAATTTTCTTAATTTAGGAATATCCTAGATAAATTAAAAAAAAAACATTTGACGATATTTTGATACGCCTGCTAATTTTCCAAAATAATCAAATATATTTAACATGATTTGAAAATAGCAGCCTTAGAAATTTCTTGTAAATCCTTATGAATAAATTTCTAAAATTTCGGCATTTTCTACGTTAAATTTTACAAATCATCTGATGTCATTTTAATATACTTGGCGAATTTATAAAACAATTCAAAACATTTAAATAATGTTGACTAAAAGAGCTTTATTAAATGTTTCTTCATATTTGCAGTCAAATGATTCTCGTATATTTATGAATGACTTTCTAGGTATTTTGGAATAATCTAAGTAGACATAATGCAATTCCAAGAAATATAAAAGCTTGGTAAACTATAAGCAAATTAAATTCAATTTTATAAATATTTATCAAAGAATAATGTAGAATAATCAAATAAAATTTATATTATTTGAAAATAGCTGTCTAAGTTATTTTTAGTCATAGAAATCATCTGAGGACATTTAAGTTTGCCTGAAGATTTTCTAAAATAATTCAGTTTAGTTAACATTTATTTTTCAAATAACTGGAAAGCTATTTCTTGTGAATATATTGTTGAATAAAACGTCAAAGTGTTTTAAAAAATAGTTTCTTGAATAATCCTGCCCATTTTGTAATTGTTTTAGAATATCTGACTTATCCGATTCAGGTTCAATTTATATTGGTTCAAACGTTCAAATTAAAGATTTTTCTTTGTAAAATTTGGTAAAAATTCATACAAACGATTCAAAGTCATTTTATTTTGGCTGGGAATTTTCTGTTAGAATGACACACATTTGGTATGATTTGGAAATGATATGTGAAGTCAGTTTAGATAAATATTCTTGAGATAAAAATTCCAGTATTTGTATGAATAATTCAACATTTTGTTTTGGATATATTTGCAGAAAATTTCATTATGATGTGGGTTAAAGGTTTCTGAAATAATGAAGTTTTATATTTTTTTTTAAATACCTGACCAATTGAGTCCCGGTAAATATAGTTGGCAAAACGTTCAAGTTTATCAATGATTTATTTTTCGGAGAATTTTTACACATATGAATCAAAATTGTTTTGCTGAAACCGGGGATTTAAGATTAACTATGAAGCCCATTTTAAACAGTTTAGTTTTTTCTTATATATTGTTAAAATATTTCATTTAAATTGATATAAATATTCGCAAAAAATTATCATTTCGTTGCGGCTTAAGATTTTCTTGAACAATTATGCCTATTTTTAATAATTTGAAATCGTGAAAATAATTAAGTTTTAAAAGTTTATATATCTATATGAATGATTCAACAATATTGTTTCGATACATATACAAAAAATAACACAAATGATTCAATGATTTTGATATGGCTACTGACATAATAAAGCCAATTTTGTAAAATTTGGATAATACCTGTCTTAGTCAATTCAGATAAATACATTCAAGGTTGAAGCGTTCAAGTAGTCGTATAAAATCTTTTTCGCTTTTTTTACGTAGAATAACAAAACAAATGATTTAAAGTTGCTAGATGTGGCATGAACAAAAATTCTAAACTATGAATCCCACCTTATAATTTTCTGAAATTACCTAACGTACTCATTTGGGAAGGTCCATTAATTGTGTCACGCAGTAAGGGGGGAAGGGGTGTACGGTAAAACGTGACAATCCATACAAAAATTTTTGAAGGTCCATACAAAAAACGTGACAAGGGGGGGGGGGGTGGATTAGAAAAGGTCACCTTTTGCGTGACATAATTAATGGACGTGCCCTCTCAGGTTAATTGGTGGGTGTTGGCCAAATTTGGATTTTTCAGATATAATCCTAAATAGGCTATAGAGTATGTTTCATACATCTAGTAACCTAATGTCCGTGCTCCATCACAAGATTTTCTATTGTGATGTGTCCAACTCAATGGGTAAATTGAACTGAAGGTGAGTTTGAAAGAAGGGGAACTTGGAGTAGAGTAACTTGAAGAAATAATTACAGTCCATTTAATCGATCGAACATCTAATTGGTCCTTCGAGCCGACTACGTCCGCGAAGCGATAAAAAACGAAAAATGGCGGGTTTTCTATCGAGAAAACTCGATTATTCTGGAACATTCGGTCGAAGCTTGGTTTCGGTCGAGTGTGTGTGTATGCTACCGACGAATTTGTGGCGTGCGCACTCTGAAGAACGGACATGAATGGACATGTTCAGAACGCCTGAGAGATCGAATAAAATCGAATCCACACCGATAAGTGAACAACTTTCTGCGCAGAAGAAAGAAGAATCGCGAGTGATGGAAGAAACATTTAAGGCTCTCGTTCATCAGAGAGGGGCGGTTAAGGGCAAATTGATAAGAGTAAAGAATGTAATTGCGCCTAGTGATGCTGCTCCAAATGGAAGGCAGCAGGAATTATTGACCAAGATATCATCAACAACGGCGATTACGAGGCAGCTTGGGCGATTCTTTCCGACCGATTTGAAGACAAGCGCCATATAATCGATAAGCACATCGAAGCCATCTTTGCTCTGCCGAAAATCTCGAATGATAGCTCGACTGAGCTTCGGAAGTTGGTTGATGTTTGCGTCAAGAACGTCCAGGCACTGGAAAACCTGGAACTCGCTGTGAATGGCTTGGGAGAGCAGATGTTGATAAATCAACTTTCATCAAAGATGGATAGAGATACACGCAAGGTGTGGGAATCGAAGCAGGGACCGGGGGTGCTACCATCGTATGTCGAGACCATCGAAATCCTGAAGCTGCGTTGCCGAGTAATGGAAAAAGTAGAATCGAACACTGCAAGAATCGAAATTACGAAACCGGTTCGACCGATGACAAAATCGAAGACACTAGTGATTTCAAACGAACAAAAGTGTGCAATGTGCAGCAATAACCATGAACTCTATAAATGCGAAAATTTCAAGAAAAAAAGTGTGAGCGAAAAATATAGCCTGCTGCGCAGAACAGGTTCGTGTTTCAACTGCTTGGCGAAAGGGCATCGAACTACTGAATGCTCCTCTTCGAGCTCCTGCCGCAAATGCGGTAAGAAGCACCATAGCACCATTGATGCATCAGGAAGACTCCAAGAAAGAAGAAAGCATTGTGACACCACCGGTAGCATCGAAGCAAGCGGAAGAAGGGTGCTCCAACGATGAATCGACAACGAGCAGCGTCGCGTCCGCTGAAACGGCACACAAGAGCCAAGGTGTGGCTTTGTGCATGTCAACTGACCAACGTCAGACGCAAACGCTTCTCACGACTGCTGTAGTGCTGGTTAACGGTTGTGGTAGTGTCCCTCATCCTTGCAGAACACTGATCGATTCATGCTCCCAGAATCATTTTATAACGGACCGACTCGCTACCCAGTTGGCGCTCACGAAACACCGAACTTTTCGGCCGAACTTGAACTGCTGATTGCCCCGAAGATCACGGGTGACATGCCGGTGAAGTCGATTGACATAACGAACTGGAATCTGTCAACCCACGTCGAACTCGCTGACCCTACCTTCAATCAACGAGGTAGGGTTGATATGCTTCTAGGAGCAGATATTTTCTGGGATTTAATTAAGGCTGATCGTATCACCCTTGCTGAGACCCTTCCTTCACTCAGAGAAACTGAACTCGGATGGGTGATTGGAGGAATGATTGCGGAACTAACACCCGTCGTTGCCCGTGCGTTCTGCACCACCGTCGACGATTTGGGTGACTTACTGAAACGGTTCTGGGAGATCGAAGGAGCTGAAAACTTGAAAGGAGTTTCACGGACCACTAACAACAACTGCATTCAGCACTTTCACAGCACCTTTAAACGCTTGCAGGATGGAAGATTTGTAGTGCGACTTCCATTCAATGAACGAAAGAGTGAACTGGGAGATACACTCCAGATGGTAACAAAACGATTCCTAAGTCTGGAACGACGTCTAGACCAGAGGCCCGACCTGAAGGCCGAATATGAAGCTTTTATCCATGACTATGAACGACTCGGACATATGAAAGAAGTTAAAATAAGCCCTAGCAAGAAGCCAGGGTCTGCTTATTATTTGCCATATCATTGTGTTCTTCGGCCAGATAGTACCACAACGAAATTGAGAGTGGTCTTTGACGGCTCCGCGAAATCGACGACCGGAGTTTCAATCAACGAAACGTTGAAGGTTGGGCCAATTGTCCAAAGGGATTTGGTGTCGATTCTACTGAACTTCCGCTGTTATCGATTCGTTTTCATTGTTGACATACTGAAGATGTTTCGTCAAGTATTGGTGCTCGGGGATGATACACCATTCCAGCGCATACTCTGGAGAGATGACTCCACACAGCTGCTAAAGGTATTCGAATTGCTCACGGTAACGTACGGGATGGCTTCGTCACCGTTCCTCGCAACGATGGCACTCTTGCACCTAGCTGATGACGGCAAGGAACAGTTTCCTTTGGCAGCCGCAGCACTGAAGAAATCCTTCTACATGGATGATGCTCTTGGTGGAGCGAATACGATTGAGGAAGCCAAACGATTGTGCCAAGAACTGCTGGAGTTGCTGCGAAGTGGTGGTTTTGATGCGCATAAGTGGTGCTCTAATGAACCAGGAATCCTGGAAGAGACCCCGAAGAACCTCTGGAGTACTACATTCGATTTGGAGGATGCAAATGACAGGGCAGTCGTGAAGACTCTGGGTGTGCTCTCCAGGATTGTTTTTCGTTCAGTATTTCGCCACTTGAAGAGGACTACCAGTCGATGACCTGTCGAAAGATACTCAGTGAGATAGCGAAGTTCTTTGATCCACTGGGTCTCTGCGGACCGGTAGCTACAACAGCAACAACATTGATTTTTCGTGAAGTTGGATTACTGAACCTCAGCTGGGATGAAGAAGTACCGAAAGTCATTGCAAAATGCTGGCGTAATTTTCGAGAAGAACTTTGTGAACTGAATGATCTCCAACTACCACGGTGGATTCTGCATGACGATACGAAACTCGTTGAACTTCATGGCTTCGGTGACGCCTCTGATGAAGCGTATGGGGCGTGCCTGTATACACGGCTGGTACAATCAAACGGTTATGTAACGTTGAAACTTGTGTATAGCAAATCTCGAATTCTCCCGAAGAAATCTGGTAAGAATAAGGCCATTACTACTCCAAGAGCGGAACTCCTCGCCGCTTTGCTTCTGTCTCGTATGGCAGGCAAAACAATTGCTGCCATGGAATTACAGTTTACTTCCGTAACGCTGTGGAGTGATTCGACGATCGTGTTGAGCTGGATTCAAAGGTCCCCAGCTGTTCTTCAGCAGTTTCTAGCGAATAGGGTTGTTGAGATACAGCAACTTACGAATCAATTCAATTGGCGATATATTTCGACGAATGATAACCCTGCCGACCTCGTTTCGCGAGGCGAACGACCGAAGAATTTAATTCATCGTAGCTTATGGTGGAATGGGCCCGCAATACTGCAACAACGCGTAATACTTATTGAAGAGCCACCACCCGTACCTGAAAGCGAACTTCCCGAGATGCGACCGAGTACCTGTTTGGCTGTGACAGCTTCCGTGAAGAGGCTGCCGATTTTTGAGATGATTTCGAATTTCGAGAAGCTTCAACGCATCATGGGAATTTGCCTTCTATATTATCTCAAAGAAGAAGATGCTGACGAAAGGGTTGCTTACTGTTCAAGAAAGGGATTAGGCTTTGAAGCTGATTGTACGCTTGGGCCAACGAGAAGCTTTCCAACCGGAATTGCTGGCGCTCAAGGAAGGAAATGATGCTAAGCATCGTCTACGAAACCTCAACCCATTCATTGATTCAGAAGACGGCGTTCTCCAAGTCGGAGGACGAATCAAACGGGCTTTCGTGCCATACGATAGGCGTCACCAAATGCTATCACCAGCGAAACACCCCCTGACCGAAGCACTGATTCGTAACGAGCATCTGAGTAACCTTCACGTGGGACAGAAAGCCCTTCTTGTAATTGTACGCCAACAGTTTTGGCCTCTCCATGTGAAGAATACGATCCGAAAGGTGATTCGACAGTGTATCCCATGCTTCCGAGCAAATCCAACGAAGACAATGCAGTTGATGGGTGACCTTCCATCCTACCGAGTGCAACCTGCTCCCGCTTTCTCCCACTCTGATGTTAATTTTGCGGGACCATTTTTGATCAAATCTCTTACCCAAGCACGCAAGCCAATGATCACGAAAGGATACATCTGCCTCTTTGTTTATCTTAGCACACGTGACATTCATCTTAAGCTTGTGTCCACCTTAACGACTGATGCCTTTCTAGCTGCTTTGAGACGATTTACGGGACGACGAGGACCGGTCAGCAAGATTTACTCGGATAACGCGACAAATTTTACTGGCGCAGAATCCGAGCTGGAACAGTTGAGCAATTTGTTTGCTGAAGAGCACCATATCAAGCAGCTTACTGAGTTTTGTGGAGGCCGTGCAATTACCTGGAGCTTCATTCCACCGAAAAGTCCACACTTCGGTGGAATTTGGGAGGCCGGTGTAAAATCGGTCAAACACCATTTGAAGAGGGTTGTCGGTAATCAAAAGCTAACTTTCGAGGAGCTGTCCACGGTACTGGTACAGATCGAGGCGGTACTCAAATCGCGACCATTAGCACCGTGTTCGGATGACTTTACCGCCATAACTCCTGCTCACTTTCTTGTAGGACGTCAGATGCAATCGATTCCTGAGCCGTCGTATACCAATTTGAAGCTGTCGACTCTTTCACGGTGGCAACTTGTACAGGCCATGCAGCAGCATTTTTGGAAGCGGTGGATTTCAGAGTATCTGCCAGAAATGCAGAACCGCCAGAAGTGGTTCAAGATCACCAAGATCCAACCAGGTGCTCTGGTGCTCATCAATGACGCTAATAATTCGCCGATACACTAGAAACTCGGCAGATAACATCACCAGGGTTGTAACTCTTCGCACCGCCAGGGGTGTATGCAAGCGAGGTGTGACCGAAATATCTCTTCTTCCACCAGACGTAGAAGTAAATTCGGATGATTATTGTTAGTAATTCTTGTAAATATCAGTTCCTGAACGCATTTCTTTGCTTTACGAAGACTGAAATGTTTGGGGCACCTGCTGCCTTGCACTTGTTTTTTTCTTGTCTCATCATTCTTGATTGATTCTTGATCGTACCATCAATCTATCGCCTGGCTGATTCTCCAAACCTTGGCGAGAAAATAACACTACAATCCTGGAAAGGTTCAGAGAGTCTTGTCTGACGTATTATCGACATACCGTCAGAGGGTTTGCAAATTAGGTTTAGATGTTGTGGAATTCACACAAATAACGATCCCAAAGGAGTACACACATGTGTGTTGCCAGTAACCAAACACGGTGCTGTACCTCGTTTTCTTATATCGCGTTATTATCTCAGTTATTCAGATATTTTTAATCGGTACTTCGCGTATAAACTCTACGGTGGATGGCCAAGAACTCACGGAACTGAAATTATTCCAGGATATGCCTCGGAAAAAGTCCAACATCCTTATTCGGTACAATTACAACAAATCGGCAACTCCAAACCCACAAAATAAAGCCCAGCACAATCAAAACGTTTACGAAGAAATAATTCACTGTTGGAAGAGCAAACGACATTTCACAAAGGAATTGATCTGCTTACAGACATGGTTAATAACGGTGTCGATATCAATCAGTCCTATGGTGTACCTCTGCCGAAAAAAGATCGGTTGCCACCTATTTCCATCATCGACAAAGGGACAAAGGAAGTACGCGAAATATTGTTGTGAATTTCACAGTTAAGACATCACCAGAAAGCAGTAATATGAGGTTTCCAAGTCACCGTTCTGATTATAAGAGTTTCAAGCTGGTGCAAGGAGCCTTGAAGGAAAATACATACTTTATCAGCTACACGAAAACTACTGAACAAAAAACTGACATCGAGGAACTAAAAACATAGCTGGCGACTTTCCGAATAAAACCGTTGGAGGTAAAGGATTTTTCTCCGTAAATAGTGAATCGGAAGGAAAATTCACTATACCTGCTAATGTTTGCTAAAGGTACAACTTCCTATGAGCATGATTGATGCTGCTCCGTTATTGCCAGATCAGCTGTACTTACACAAGGAACCAATAGATGATGTTTGAGACTAACATACATCCTCAATATGTAAAAACTGGTGACCCATTATGAATCAATACCGGCGCCGACCGTGCCCGAATGCTGGTCAAATGGGGAATGTGAAGGAACATGTTGACGTGATACTAGCTTTGAAGGAAGCCGAGAAATCCTCAGCACTTCCACGAGAAGTCGCTTGGATGTTGGATAGTTGGGAAAAGGTCGGCAGCAGGGTTCGTTTTGGTTAACGATACGCTCAAAGTATGTAATTAGCACTATCCGCCAAAAGCATGGGACCGCTCCTTCAAGCAATAGAGCATCGAACGCCAGTTGCACTGCACCCCAAATAGTTCGGCATGACCTCGCTAAAGGTACAACTTCCTATGCTACCAACAGTTAAAACCCATTTCAAATTATTGTCTTATATTAAACCCGCTGTATATATTGTATATTGTATATTGTATTATACTAACGCTGTTCAGTGCCATCGTTGTCATCGTTTCGAGTATGGAATGCAAAATAGTTTACTTGCCCCACTTTGTGTTAAATATGGTGAGAAGCACTTCACATCTCACTGCAAACTCCCCACCAAGACTGTCGCTACTGGTGATGAAACAGGTGATTCACAAAGATTATAAACCAATGTGCAAATAAGCATGCACGACACGGAGAAATCGTCCACAAGAGCTGGAATCTAGAAAACAACAGCATAAAGCTGCCTCTCAACGTTTATCTGTTGCACGGCGTCGTCTAATAAATTCGAATCTGACCAAAGTCAACGATCCATACAAAATTTCAAAAAAAAAAAATGTAAAATTCTACGAGGGGGAACGAGATTTTCAAAAAAGAGTCTACGTGGTTAATGAACAGAACCAGAAGTTGCGGCCTTCATTGAGAAACGCCACCCGAAGGACGTTGTCGTGTTCTGGCCTCGGAACATAACGCGAACCGGTCGCTGGAGAAGATTCCAGTCGTCCTAAAGAAGGTCATCTCTCCTCACCCCTCAAGCTGCGCCTAATTGAAAATTTCTGGTACTGATCAACAAGGCGACCAAAGGGTTGAAGAATATGCCACTTCCTTTTTTCGACGGATATGGGCAAAGTTCTGGCTGTAGCGGAGCAAATCAGTTAATCGTCTAGCTTGCTTGAATGTTAGCAATGGACATATATTCAGAACTTAAGAACTAATAACAATTGCATAGCGACGCAAATTACTGTGCCCCTATGATAGCAATACTCCTCCCTAATCCGAGATGCCTATTAGCTTCCGAAACTTCTGCTGCTTCTGAACGGTCATTGGCTTGGTGAACCATCGCTGTATCCAACTATTTCCGCTGGACCGTTTGCCGAATATTCCAACTTCTTGGTGATTGTTTCTTTTAGGTACTGGATTATCCTCTTTACCGCTTCCCAATGAGGACGGCCAGGATTGGCACTGTACTCACAACATTGACGGTAAAAGTTACATCCGGTCGGGTGACTTGAACTGCAAACACCCGACTGCCTCTTTATATGGAACCGATTTTATTTCTTCTGTTTCAGATTTCGTCTTCGGTGCCATCGATTTGTCCAACTTGAAGCTAGGATCTGCTGGTGTTGCAACTGGGTGAGCATCGGTCATACCGAAACCATCAATGATATCTTCGATGTCGACAACGATGGCTTCTTCCGTTGTTTCGGTATCATCAGAATCGCCACCCAGTTGATCAATAATTTCAGCAGGCCTCGGTTGTTCAACCTCGGGAAGCTCGGCTGCACCGAACACAGGACGATCATAGAATTCGTCCCAGCAAAGCTCCATGAACTCCACCGATGCCACTCGTTCTTCTGCCGCGCGGATAGCGACACGTTCGTCTATTACCACGACATCTCGGCTGACATGGAAACGGTCATCTACTGGATCAAACACTCGATGTCCTTTCGATTCTTCGTAGTAACCAACGAAAATACCCTTCTCGGATTTAGGATCGAACTTCTTCCTTTTCGCTTTCGGTATCAAGTCATCACACCCGAGCCAAAGACCTGGGGATGCCCTAGATTCGGCTTCTTTCCAGTCTACGCCTCTTCCGGCGTTTTGTCTTCCAGGGAACGTATTGGACATCGATGCAGCGGTCGAAATGGCTTCTGCCCAAAACTCCTTACCCAGCTTCGCATCGTTCAGCATACACCTCTGCAGCCCCGTTCTGTTCAGGCGTATACGGGCACGTGGTTTGATGTCGGATTCCATCCAATTCCAGCACCTTCCTGAAATCTGCATTCAGATATGCCCTTCCGTTGTCTGAACGCAAGATTTTCAGCTGCTTTCTCGTTTGTCTTTCCGCTTTAGCTTTGAACGATTTGAACACCTCGAGTGTTTGGGTTTTGTTCTTCACGAAGTAGACAACGACGCGCTTGCTTGCGTCGTCCAGGAACGTCAATAACGGCTTTCACCTATTGACGGAACCTCTACTGGTCCGCAGAGGTCGGAGTGCACCAACTCCAACAATTCTTCAGCTCTCGAGTCGCTACTAGGGAACGAACGCCTCGCATGTTTCCCCTCCAGACAGGCAACACAATTTGATAACGACCCATCTAGAAAATCGATTCCGTTGGCGATTCGCTTCAGCTTCTTCAGACCACATTCGTGAAGAAGTCCCAGACGTCGATGCCACTTGCCAAAAATGACTTCTCCGGCCGATTTACTCTGTATAGACCACCTTCCTCGACTCCGGTGACGACCAGCTCTCCGCCTTCGTCCCAAACTTCGCATTTGTCCTTCGTGAAAATAAAGGTTTTTCCTTTCTTGCAAATGGTACTTACGGACAACAAGTTGGTGGCCAGATCCGGGATCTTCAGTACTCCATTGACATCGATTCGTCCTTCGTTGCTGTCTAGTTCAACGGAACCTTTCGCTACGGCCTTCATGCTAGAATTGTTCGCCATTCCGACGTTGTGGTTCATCCTCACTTAATCGACAAATCTCTGATCCGGCCGTGCCATGTGACAAGTGGCACCCGAATCAAAGTACCATTCATTCGAGCTTACGTCTCCCATCGCAAAAATGGAACACAGACCCTTGTGCTTGCTCGGCTTCGATTGCTGTTGCTTCTCAGGACACATTGCCGCAAAATGACCCGGCTTCTTGCAGTTGAAGCAGGTATTTTCGTTGATCTTTGGTTTCACCATCGTTAACTTGCACCTTCTAGTACCGTGACCAAAGTCTACGATCCATACAAAAATTCAAAAAAGTGTATGGTGAAAAGTCTACGTGGGGGGGGGGGGGGGGGGGGGGGTTGGTATGAGATTTTCAAAGATTAGTCTACGTGGTTTATGAACAGGCCCTTAGTTTGCTAGCAATGGAATGAAAATTTATTCAGAACTTATTAACGACTAATAACAATTGCATAGCGGCGCGAATTACTGTGCTCCTATGATCGCAATACTGACCAACTGCCGTAAGGCCGCCCGATAGGGAATGGAGTCATTTTTGTAAAATCAACAATAATCAACGAAAATTTTATATATTTAATGGTTTTTCTTTCATCCAAAAATTTTCTTATGCCCGCGTTATTTCTAGGTAATTGTAACGACCAGGGTTAGTTATGAAGAGAGTGTAAGCATTCCCGCTTCCTTTCTGTTTGATATGTGTGTAAAATTCAAACTTCACGAGCACACAACGACAAAAAGCCACAACCAACTGTAAATTTTCACCTTTCATAACGTCAAACAATTTTTTTTTCAAACAAAGCATTATTTTATAAATAATCTTTTTTTAGTGTTCTTTGTCTCACATAACGTACACAACGGTGTAATGCCTTTCATCCGCTATCTCATGAAACAAAAGCGTGAACTATTTTGACTACCATTTGCAACCTGAGGTTGGAAAAAACATACCCAACGTTGATAACGTTGTAACCCACTGCGCAACCTCAAAACGCCCAGTGAAAAGGCGATAAGAAAATCCGTACCAATATAACATAAACCCGCGAGCACGTCACCATTCATCAATAACGAGCTGGTATGGAAAGCAATCTGTGTCTGTGACACTGATTCATAAAGAAATTTGAACGTACGAAGATGAAACTCGTCATCCGTTCCTAATTAGCACATGGAACCCATACTGCGCAGATTGACTGGCAATTACGCTTCGAACGGCGCACAGTAGCAGGGCATTGTTTCTAACGTAAGCTGACTTACCTGCTTGTTAGCGAATATAAGTAGAACGGCATCTCTGAGCTCATCTTCCGCCAGCATTCGCATCAGTTCTTCGCGGGCTTCGCCGATACGTTCCCGATCGTTACTGTCCACGACGAAGATAAGTCCCTACAAAGCAATGAGAAAACCATTACAGGGTAATCTGCAGATAGTGAAGATTCATCCTGTTCGCTTCTCACCTGTGTGTTCTGGAAGTAATGCCTCCACAGTGGTCGGATCTTGTCTTGACCGCCTACGTCCCATACTGTAAAACTAATGTTTTTGTATTCTACAGTCTCCACGTTGAAACCTGGAATTGAAGAGTGGGGGGATTTTAACTCCGGACGCTCTACCAATCGTCGCATTTCCGAATCTTACCAATGGTAGGAATCGTTGTAACAATTTCTCCTAATTTTAGTTTATACAGAATTGTGGTTTTACCGGCGGCGTCCAATCCGACCATCAATATTCTCATCTCCTTCTTGCCGAACAGCCCTTTGAACAGATTTGCAAACACGTTCCCCATTCTGGTGCTTTGTTTTCAAGGGTGTTGCTTTCTTTTACAACTTATCCACAAGCTAATAAAAAAAACCTAACCTAAGGAGAACGCAAACGGGATGTGTGTTGTTTGTAGTTCTTTGTTGTTGTTGTTTTTTTGGGTAAGCGGGAATCTTCGTGGAAGATGCTCTCTGCCTTTGTCTAAGAATGTGTGTTATGTGTGATGCTCCTCTACTAGCTGCGGTTTACTTCGGTTTATACTTCTTTTGGATGGTTTTGACTTTCAAGCCTGTTCAGTATCTGGAATGAACCTGAGATTAGAAGAAGAATAAAAATAAGAAAACGGATTAAAATATGTTGAAAGTTGGTTGGCAATTATCTCGGACGTGATTAGTATGGACATTAACTGAATAAGCGCACGATAAGGGGTTCTATAATGTACTGCAAAGCGGATCAAATTACATTGGAAATAAAATGGCACCCTGTGTCAAACTTCCGGGTATTGAACCCATCAGTCACATGAGTTAAATTTAACTCGGTCAATAGAGACGGCCTTAGGGCACTGCACGCGGATCTCTCGCGTCTCGAACAGCAATCATTCGTTGTACCGTTCGTCGTTCAAGGCATAAATGCCCGGAGAGGAGAGGCATTAGGAAGCTATCGGCACTACCGTGTTGCCAAAAGACTACGCGACCGCACACCAAAGCTGCGGCAACAGCAATAGCGAAAGATCTGTTTTTCTTTCGTTTGCATAATGGACATGAGAAGTGTGTGCATGGAATTGGCTTAATTAAGTTAACTTGTGTGCAGCAATATTAATTGTTCCTGCTAGTTTCCCGGTTTTCTCTTTCACGTTGGTTTCCGTTGGCTCTACTAATGTTGACCCACTGGGTAGCTACCGGTCTTGGCTTTAGTCCGCTTAGGAATTTCCAACATCAGATTTTGTTATATTGATAAAACCTTCCACTCGTTTTGTATCATCACTCCTGTCTTCCCTCCCACCGGATTGCTAGAAAAGCTAGAAAACGACAACGATGTTGTGGATTGCTTATACTTGTATCTCAGAGCTGTGCGAAATTTTGGGCCACGTGACGAATTACTCACTGTGAACCCAGCTTGGGTTGAAGACCAAGGACGGAACGTTATCTTATCGTCAAGTCCGCTAGGGAACGGGTGCAAGAATGAAACCTAAGTTTGATGATTTTACGACCACAAAGGGTATGAATAAGCAGTTGAAAACATTTCTAATCGTTAATCATGACCAAGATTGAGTATTGGCAAAATGAGCTTGGTACGTAATGCAGTAACAGTCACTTGGTGGACTAGAGAAAAGTGGAACGGAATAATCGATTTTCCTATCACAATCATTGATTCCCGTGTTTAGTGAGGGACAGTGTGTTCCAGGGGTCCTTAAATTTTCGTTAGATTCTCACGAATCATGGCAGGGTAACATATGTACATAATCATCTTCAACCTGATATAGTTTTTTATCGAATTAGCCACTCAAAATAAAAAATAAAAATTATCGGATTCAAACGGTTTTCTCAGTTTAATGAATAGGTAGTATGATGGAAATACTCCAAATAACATAACATGTTCTATTAAAGTAAGAGCGAAGCTTAAAGGGAACCCGTTTGAGATTTTTTTTGACGTCTTAATGCAAGTGTAGGATGTCAATTATTTTAACCGTTAATAACTCAATAATTTCTCGATAGATTTGGAAAACCATCAGTCAGTTTGAAATTTTCACGACCATTAATTCAATTCTGAAAAAGTATTCAACAATAGTTAACTATTGAAAATTATACATATAAAGGGTGATGTCTTCCTACTTTCTTTTGCATATCAAAATGCACAGAGTTTTCCTTACACAGACATCAGAATTAAGTACCTACATGTTTCATATACAGTAGCAACCAACGAGAAGTCAGCCAGCAGAACAATTTCGATCACGGCTTGAATCTAAATCGCTCTTTTTAGGAACACTATTTAATTGTCAAATAGTTGGTTTTAAGAGTGAAAATTATTTCCATTACGTATATCTAAGAAAAGACAGCAAACAAGAAGTCGGTCAGCGGAAAGTTAGTCACGGTTTATTTCAAGAGTAAAATTTATTTTCCTTTCCACCAGCGGAATTTTAGCCAACGGAAATGTGGCCAGCAGTAATAAAGCCGACAAGAATTTAGTCAACCTGAAAAGGGACTTTTCAGTTTTCCCCAAATCCTGCAAATGAAACGGGATTTTCATAGGGATTTTCACAATCCAAAACTTTGTCGAAAATCGCATTCTTCTCTTACGTGATATGCAATTGTGATTTGTTAATTAAGGGATTGATACACTTTTGGCATGAAATGATCAGTAAGCAGTACTGAATTGTGCAGTGTGCCATAGTAACCGATTCTTGTACTTTAAGGACTGTATCGTTAATTATGTGTAACGAAAAAGAAACTGATTTATTTATTTTGCATTTTTTTCGGAGTTTGAATTACAAAAATAATGTTCTATAGTGTATAACAAACAAATAAAAGTCATATTTTTTTTAGTTAACCGTTATTCGTTGACTTCGCCAGATCACGCACTGTCTTCTTAATGTTCCTCATCAGGTTATGGACAACTGTTCCATCGATTTGCCCGGTAATTTTAGAATTTGTCGACGTCAGCGGCTTCTGTACCATTTTCAATGAGCCTTATTTGCGGGCATTTTGGAAGATTCATAGCCTTTTCTACAAATTTGGCTCCATTTTTGTGACACAAGTCCATTATGGAACGAGCATAATGGCACGATGTCAGATCAGGACAAAACAGTGTCTGACTTTTGTGCTTTCGGATGAGTGGCAACGCACGTTGTTTTTGAAGACATTCCTTCCACTTTTTTTTCCACAGTTGATCATCTACAAGACATTAATTAGACCGGTAGTCCTCTACGGCCACGAAACATGGACATTGCTCGTGAAGGAACAACGCGCCTTTGGTATCTTCGAACAGAAGGTGTTGCGTACGATCAACTGTGCAGTGCAGATGGAAGACGGAACGTGGCCGAGACCAACGTACCACGAATTGAATCAGTATCGATCGTCCTTGGCGACTTCAATCTAGCGGGTATATCGTGGAAACCGTCTCACAGCGGCTTTCTCTATCCAGACCCAACACGCTCTGTATTTCACACAGGGTCAGTTAGTCTTCTTGATAACTATAGTGCAGCCACACTATCTCAAATCAATCACGTTGTAAATGAGAACAACCGAAACTTAGACCTCTGCTTTGTAAGCGCTCATGACACCGCTCCGTTCATCTCTACGGCTCCAACTCCACTAGTAAAGCTGGCTCCTCACCACCCTCCTTTCATTGTCGCCGTGGAAGGTTACCACGTTCGAGACTTTGACGGCACTTCTGCTACTGTGTCATACGATTTCCGGAAAGCCGATCACCGTAGTATTGTCGGCGTGCTGTCTAACATAGCCTGGGAGAGCATCCTCGATTCCGCTGCGCAAACTTTTTTACACGTCTTGGCATATGTCATTGACAGGCACGTTCCGAAAAGAGTCCACCAAAAAGAGTCGCACCTTTCTTGGCAAACTAGTGAATTTCGAAAACTGAAATCGACTAAGAGCGCGGCGTTGAGAAAATTTACTAAGTATCGTACGCTTTCGCTGAAAAACCACTACGTCAGGCTCAATTATGAGTTCAAGCGAGTCAGCTGTCGATGCTACTCGTCATATTTACGAGGAATTCAGTCCAAACTCAGGTCGCATCCGAAGACTTTTTGGAAACACGTAAGCGAGCAGCGCAGAGAGTCTGGCCTGCAAGATTACAACCGCCGCAAAACAACTCAAGTCGTCCTACAATCCTGGACCCGATGGTGTTACGTCAGTATTCCTGAAGAGACACATTACCTGCTTACTGTCACCGTTGCTTCGCCTATTCCAAATGTCCATCGCAAGAGGAGTGTTCCCGTCCTGCTGGAAATTTGCACACATGTTTCCGGTCCACAAGAAAGGAAGCAAAGGAGACATGAATAATTATCGTGGAATCACTTCGTTGAGCGCGATCTCGAAGCTATTTGAGTTAGTCGTCATGGAGCCTCTACTTTCTCATTGCAAACAATATCTATGTTGTGATCAACACGGTTTCACTTCCGGGCGTTCCACCACCACTAATCTACTGTGTCTTACATCGTATATCACGGATAGTATGGCTGAACGAGCTCAAACTGACGTCATATATACCGACCTGTCAGCAGCATTCGACAAGCTGAACCACGCCATTGCGATTGCGAATGGTTTCGCTCATATCTGACCGATCGACAGCTGATGGTTACCATTGGGAACTGCCAATCCGGCATTTATCCAGCTACGTCAGGGATACCTCAAAGAAGTCACCTCGGACCGTTGATCTTCCTACTTTATTTCAACGATGTGAATTTGGTCATCGAAGGCCCACGACTATCGTATGCTGACGATCTGAAAATCTACTTTCGGATTCGTGCGACTGACGACTGCATCTTCCTTCAACGTCAATTTGAAGCTTTTGCCAGCTGGTGTAATTTAAACAGAATGGTGGTTAACCCTGCGAAGTGTTCGGTAATCACGTTCTCCCGGAAAAAAGAACCGATCATATTTACCTACAGACTCGAAGGATCAACAATAGATCGTGTTGATCAAGTAAAAGATTTGGGAATTATTCTGGACTCTCAACTTTCACACAAGCAACACATCTCGTATGTGGTTGATAAGGCGTCGAGGACATTGGGATTCATCTTCAGGATAGCAAAAAAATCTCCGACGTTTTTCAATGGTGCTTCCGGTGTTGAATAACTATATGACCGCATTTATGTACATGTATTTTTATTATTTGACCCTACGCTTTAACTTAATTTATTCTCAACATCATTGGGGCCACATTGAACCTGTTGATGTCAACAACAAATAAATATAAATATATCACAATGGAACCAACCTCTGAGCTCACTCCTCAAAGGGTTTAAATAGGGTGTCCGACCTTCAATAAAACTCGATTCATTGCCAACAAACCAAAAATTGCAACTGTAACAACACTGAATGCTTCATCATTTCTTAATAGTGATAAAGTAACTCGACATGTACTAAACAAAGGTTACGGGATTAACAAATAACTGGTCGCAGTGGTCTATGTCCCGCAAAAAAAGGAGTCATTAACGTGGTTGTTAAAGGATTTCCAAAATTTGTACCCCCATGTTTTGACCAAGGATGTTATCCAAAATCCAAACAGCTTAAATCACAGGATTCTTTTGAGATCTATTAATAAAACACTGCTGAATTATGTTGTTATGCGATTTTTACGAGAAGATAGGGAATACGGCACTGTAACTGTACTGTGAGAACATTACTAATGCACAATTATACATCTAATAATTTTTTGTAAGTAGAAGATAGAATGAGATATACCGGTTGGACTTTCGTGGATACGATTTTCATATTGTTTGTACTGCAACTTGGTTATTACCATCGGGAGAGTTTTCGCCGAAAGCAATTAATTGATTGCATATTTGCTTTTCCTGCTTCAATAATAGACAACAGATCAGTTGTTCGATCTGAGTCCCATGGAAAAAGCAGGGACATTAAGCTGATTACACATCACTGAAATCGGTATGTCATTCTGTGAACGGGTATCCAACGGTGAACTAACATTCTATTATCTACTTCTGAAAATATATTCACTGCTCAGTAAATCAGTTTATCTGTACCCATGTCAAATTTCACTTGAATTTCTCATCAGTCACAACTTATCCAAATCTGCTGATTTCTCCATCTGAAATTAAAAACTACCTCTATCAGATGCTGGTGTCAAAATCATAAGAAGAATGATTAGTAATTTCCATTTAATTCCAACTACCTTTATTGCCTATCCTGACAGATACGCGTATTTCGTCTACAATGTGCAGACTTCTTCAGTGTCGTGTACTAATACTCGACTGTATTAGTACAGGACACTGAAGAAGTCTGCACATTGTAGACGAAATGCGCGTATCCGTCAAGATAAGCAATAAAGGTAGTTGGAATTCAATGGAATTACTAATCATTCTTCTTATTTTCTAGTTACAGGTATTCCACTAAACAGCTCACACTCTCCATAATTCGTCAAAATCATCATTAACACATCAGTCAATAAGTCCCAGGTCTAACTACCAGATGCTGCCACTAATAAAATATCCATATGATTTTTCGAAAGTACCAACCTTCAAAAGATTACTGTCAAAATTTCATGACGTTTGGTTCATTATTTATCGAGTTACAGTGGTTTAAGTGACGCTACTTTTGTGATTCATAAAAACGATGGATTCAAAGCAATTTCGTGTGTTGATATATCATTGCTTTTAGATGGGGAAAAACACCGTTCAAGCCAAAATGTTATCCGGACTCTGCCCCATCGAAAACGACCATCAAACGATGGTTTGCCAATTTCAAACGTGGTCGTACGGACACCGATGATGCTGAACGCCCTGGTCGACCAAATGAGGCAGTTATTCAGGAAAATATTGAAAAAAACCCTGAAAATCATCATGGGTAATCGCACAGTGAAGTTGCAAGAGATAGCTGACACTCTGAAGGTATCAATAGGGAGTGTTTAAACCATCATACACGAACATTTGGGTATGAAAAGGCTGTTTTCCAAATGGGTGCCGCGTTTGCTCACACCAGAGCAAAAACAACAACGAGTCGATGTTTCAAAGAGCTGTTTGGAGATGTTCACGCGACATAAGAAGGAGTTTTTGCGTCGATACATCACAATGGATGAAACATGGATTCACCACTTCACTAAGGAATCAAATCGGCAGGCTGCTGAGTGGCGTGCAGACGGATAAAGCCGTCCAAAGCGTCCTAAGACTCAAACATCTTCTGTATTTTGGGATGCGCATGGAATTTTATTCATTGATTACTTGGAACATGGAAAAACAATCAACAGCGACTATTATATCGGTTTGTTGGATCGTTTGAAGGCCGAAATCGCCCAGAAAAGGCCTCATTTGAAGAAGAAAAAGGTGATCTTTCACCAAGACAATGCACCTTGTCACATAAAAACAGCCGCAAAAATGGTCGAATTGGGTTTCGAATTGCTACCACGCCCACCGTATTCTCCAGATCTGGTCCCCAGCGACTACTGGCTCTTCGCAGAACTCAAAAAGATGCTCCGTGGAAAGAGATTTGGCTCAGAAGAGGAAGTGATTGCTGAAACTGAAGTATATTTTGAAGGTGTCGATATATCGTTCTACACTGGTGGTATCGAAAAGCTAGAGAAACGTTGGAATGAGTTTTCCTACTTAGGCCCGGGACTTATTGACCGATGTGTTAATTTGTGAATTTTATTTATAATAGATGATACGTTGCAAAGTTGACCATTTTCATGATAAGAATCCTACTTTTTTTTTTGCCTGCTACAGTGGTTATATTGGTGACTACTGTTGCCATGCTTGCTTTTCTGTATGATTTTGTACACTAAAAATCATTTACACTGTTCAGAAAATCATGCGGTGTCGTGTTTTGTTACACCAACTTACAGAGAAAACCAAAATATGAGTCTCTTACCAATCTGTCGACCTCGGTTTGATACATTGTACTGCAACTTGGTTATTGCCAACCTGAGTTTATTCCAACGAGGGCAATTAATTGATTGCAGATTTATTCTACCTGCTTTAATAATAGACTACAGATCAGTTGTTCAACCTGTGTCCCATGGAAAACAGGATATCTTTCAGGAATATGAAATCGACAGATTGGTTGATTTGATGTTCGGTTCATCAATATCATCATGTTATTCAATACAATCTCTATATACCCTCCGAACGCATGCAACGACGACAATTAGTGTACCACAGATCGGATTTTGACACTTCAAAACCCAAGGAGAATAATCCCAAACTCGAAATAAATTATTAACTCAAATTGACTTCGAACACCGTTTTTCATTGGTCTGCAAAACATCTTTCTAGTGGGTTGCTAAACTTCGACATCGACAACTAACCAGCTAGACCTTTTTAATCTTCATGTAAAGTAAGAACAAATCTGCGGAGTAATTTTAAAAAAACAATGAAATATTTCATATATAGATATTTAAATATAAAGAGCTCTTCCTCGTGGTAACTGTTTCTTATAATTTTTCTTCCAATTTTTTCGTTAGGCTAAAATGCTGTTCTTGTTTCTTATATATTATTTTACATCGTATTGTGTGTAATAAACAAAGTTAACATTAACAAATTTGTTTCAGAAGGATGAGTGTTTATATTTACTTTATGTCATGTACTGCAACTTGGTTATTGCCCACCTGAGTGAATCAAAGGAGGACAATTAATTGATTGCAGATTTACTCTCCCTGCTTCAATAATAGACAACAGGTCAGTTGTTCGCCCTGTGTCCCATGGAAAAGCAGGAAAATTAACAAGATGAAATCAATTTCAAACACATTGATCGAATTTCTCATCCTTCAAAAACAAAACTCGGCAATGACACCTTTGTTTATTTTGAATCTGAATGTTTTATAGAAGCCTCGAACCGGCTGTAAACAACTACGTACATCGAATTCGTTCATTGGTGCGAAACCGAACTTCAAATCAGCGCGAACCGCAAAATGACTTAGATTTTTATATACAAATATACATACAAATAACCGGACGTTTGTGAAAATACAGCCAGACCCATTACCCTATCCAGGTTGTAACTGAATAATAAACGAATTTACTAACAGTCAGCAATATTTTCCAGTAAACTTTCCTAGTACATATGCAACAACATAAACACTGCCCAGTTAAGACAAAAAAAAACTACAATCAGACATGAATTTTGTTTAAAACATAAGCCCTTTCATGTCACAGAGCCTATCGGAACAATGATGAGCATGGAATTAGGCCTGTTGAAAATAATTAAGAATTGAAAACAAAATCGTAAAATTTTAACGTGTTATCTAATTAAGCTGAAATTAATTGAATCAACATGAAATTTAGGTTTGTTTACATTTGGAACTTAGACCCTTTCCAAACATTTGTTGGCCCGTTTTTCACAAACGAACACCTTCAAGAAGAAAGGGCAACTTTCCCCTACATGTTGTATGAACGAACTTCAGTTGGCGAGAAATGGGCAAACAAAGGTTTGTTTACCAAAGCATATTTTCACATGTGGCTCTTGCTTAAGACTTATTCAACCTTGCCTAAAGGGTAAAATTTTGTTCCCTCGGATAAATATGTTTTAATCGGTGTGCGTCTTCAGAGGTACCCGAAGTCTGGCAACACTGTCAGCTTATTTTTGCAGGATAAATTCAACATGGAATTTGCGTGGAAACAAATAATTTTCTTTCAAGATGCGTACTTACGAACGAATCTTATTTCAACGTCAACCATGCTTTTTGTTTTGCTTCGTTCAGATTCATTTCTTTCTTTTTTCTATCAAATAGACTACTTTCCTGCCGAATCAGAGTAGTCCACGTTGATTTAGTTTTAGTTGTCGTTTGAAACGTTATTTCTAGACAAAATCGTCAAAAGGTCGAAAGTAACAATTGTAAACAATGATTTAAAACGTAAACTTCCTGGAAATGGCAGGGTGCTAACATCTATATCCACTACCAACGGGAAGGTAATATTTTCCTGTATCTGTTTCTGGTGCTGTTTTGTTTGTGGGAGCAAGCAGATCCCAGAAAAATACGCTAGAAGTCATTGTTTACAAATGTTACTTTCGACCTTTTGACTATTTTGTCTAGATTTAATGCAAAAAAAAACACTGAACTGAACCGAGATGATGATAAATCTAGGAATACCATATACTGGCGAGTACCCATTTTTAGTTTAGATATGAACTGCCCACAAAAGCATAACTGTCCCACATGGATTTTTATCGAGAAAGTTTTCCGTTGGAATCTATGGTTCATCACCGATACTTTGCTTTGCTTTGTTTTATTTTGTCTAAATACCAAAACTACACTCTAAGTTCAGTTAACCCAAATATGGGTGAAGAATACCCATAATCGCGAAAAATGCACATCCCCTTTTTTGGGTACATTGTTCCTTACCCTTTTTTGGGATTTTTTTTCCAAAAAATTTTTTTTAAAATGGGGGAAATTTTTTTTTCCCATAAAAGGGGGTGGGGCTTTTTTTGGGTTTTTTGGGGTTTGAAAGGAGGGTGTCCCCGCTGAACCCAAACATCATTTCAAGATCGTCTGAAAAGTAATTCGATTGCGCCCTTTAACGAAAAGCATTCGGAAATCGGATGATTGTCTTATGGTTAGATCCGTATGACGATCATCCATGTTTCGTATGACAATCAACCAAATTTAATATGATATTTGTTTCAAAACTGTGTAGATCATTAGCGATTTATGAATAATTTGAAGCAATTCAACGACAAATTTATTTCACATTATACTTCCTCAACCGATGAGCAAAGATTGCAACGGGAGCACAAAAATTGAAGGAGTCAGGAAATATTTTTCCGTAACTCCGTAGGAAGCGAGCGGGTTTCGATCCTTTATTCGTGATGGTACCAGCTCTGATAGCGAATGATAGGTTTTTACCGAATGATGCAAAATGAAATGTTTGTCATCCTCATTTCAAATGATTTGCGTTATAGGGCTTTTGCAATGCAATACGCGTTCCACTTTGGGATGACGATTTTTCATACAGCGTGCATTCGAATTTGAACGGGAGGTCAATTCACTTCGCGTATTATTAGTTGTTTAACATTGGAAGGATAATCATCTGGTTTTTAGAAAATCGTCCTCCGCCTGCATCTATCATTCGAAAATGCGATTTCAATATCTCGATATCAACCGACGGAGGATTCATTCGATAAAAGGAGGGTGTTTGGGTTCCGTGCATCCATAAGCCTACACAGAAATAAATCTTCAACAGCGTTTTTCGCGACTAGTTTTTTTTCTAGATGGTGGAGATATGCTGTTGGGGGGGGGGATTTGGGGGGGGGGCCTTTAGGGGTTGATATCGGGGGGAAAAAATTAATTTAAAAAAAAACGTCAAAAAACAATAAGCAACTAGCAAATCTGTCAGTTTTGTGCCGCTGTTTTTTTTTTATTTCTTTCAAGGCATCTCATTGCACGTCAAAACATCGTGTCAATATCGGGTGGCGTATGGCGAACGTCGGCATGATATTTTGATATGCTAGCAGATGCCGCAACTTCACATCAGTGGGCACCTAGTTTAAGTGAACTTTCGCGGCTTTAGTAAACAAGCGATTGCTTACGCTAGCGCTGGCTAGTAATTTGAAAATTTACACAAAGTTATCGATTAATTTTGTTCTTGCTTAAACGTCTGTCTGTGGTGAAGCTGTCAAATAAAGGGTGAGTCATTCAAAAAATGGGTACATGGATTTTCACCCATTTTTCGTAACTCTTCGGATAATGATGCGTATTGTTCGACCCAATAATGCGAGGAAAGAAACTAATTAAACTGTTTTCGCTTCGGTTGCAAATATGTCCAATAATCTGTTTGCTGATTGGTGCACCCGAAACATGCTAACGTTAAGCATCCACAAATGCAACATCATTTCGTTTCATCGCAAGCTCAATCCGATCACGCACAATTATGCAATGAACGGCCAGCCTCTCGAGCGTGTTCATCAAGTTCGTGATCTTGGCGTCACTCTGGATGCGGCACTAACCTATCGATTGCATTACGACGATATTATGAGCAAAGCGAATCGACAGCTGGGTTTCATCTTTAAAATATCTAGTGAATTTAAAGATCCTCTCTGCCTTCGGTCTTTGTACTGTGCTCTGATGCGATCGATTTTGGAATCCAACTCTGTTGTGTGGTGCTCATACCAGGCAACATGTACAGCTAGGATCGAAGCAATTCAAAGAAGATTCGTGAGATATGCCCTGCGTCGCCTACCATGGCGTGACCCGTTGAACCTTCCAGGATACGAAGATAGATGCAGGTTGCTGGGACTACAGACATTGGACCAAAGACGGAATATTGTGCAAGCTGTTTTCGTTGCCAATACACTTACAGGTGGAATTGACTCACCGGAGCTGTTAAGTCAGCTCAACGAATGCTTCGCCAACGGGACTTCTTGCTGCTTGTTGCCGCAAGTCTACCGATCTACCATGGTGGTCGCCAAACTGGCAACCCGGTTCCTGAGCGCGACTCGGCGAACACAACGTCACCCGCTGTCACCGGTGATTGGACAGGCTGAGCGACGATCGTGCTGTCAGTACAGAAACCTGCATCGAGAGAAAGCACATTTATTTGCACAGTGAATTTTTTTGTGAAATAACCCTTGAAAAATAACCTTAAATTGAATAGAAGCACTAATTTGTAAGTCTTAATTTAATTATCCTAAATCATATAATTCTAAATTACTCCCTTTTTATAGCTTTGAAATAAACTGCTATCAAAAATTAGTGCCAAGGGTTCATTTCCGGCAACACTGCTTGAACCCCGTAATTCATCATATGGACTTCATGACCCCGTCCGCCTCATGTCAGCTTAGTTCAACGTTGTCTATTTTCTATTCGACTTCAATTGTACTCTGGCAACATTCAAGCGCAGACTGACAGAATGGCATGGATAGTACGAGAAGGCTATATTAATGAGCAAGTTTTTGATCCTCCAATTGATTAACGACGAGGACTGCTCCGAACTATGGATGTTTCTTATTTTATACTTTGACCATACTCTAGGTTTGTAATCTTGTCTATTTTAATTATGTTTATTATGAATGTGCAATTAAGCAATGTTTTGTGTTGTATTGTATTGTATTTTACTGTATTGTATTGCATAAAATATGGGGTTTTTATGCCAAGTCAAAACGGGGTTTCCCCGTCATAAACATATTCATTAAGACCACCTAAGGTCAGATGGAATATATATAATAATAATTATAATAGTAATACGTGACGTTTATAAAATCCTAACATATTTACATTTTCCTCATATCATGACTAACAATTGAAAAGGGCCCTACTCCAAAATGTAAACAATGAGAAAAACGATAATCAAATCGAACGTTACATTAATAAATCCTATTTAAAAAGTAAATCAGTTTTTTTGCTTTAATCAAGTTGACGACTGCAATTTGATGAGATGCGTATAATATTGATAGAATAAATTATATTAACATCTTTGTATGCCGCAAAACTAGAAAAGAAAAACGCCCAATTCTAGATTGAAAACATCGTGGCCCTTTTTTGTTATGCCACTCAACTGTCAGTTTTTTTTAATGAGGCCAACGTGCTAAGGCTTTTCTTTACCGAGAAATTATAAGAGTCCTTTGGGATAAGGGTTGTTATAACATCATTTTGTGTTGAGGCCACTGATTATTTTTTTCGACAACAGAAGATAACGAAACCGTTTCTAAGTTGAGATGAGAAATCTTCGTAGAAATCTTGAAACCGTAAGAAGAATTTTAATGCAATCGACCAACAATAATGAAGTTTCGTTTAACGAAGAACTTCATCATCATCAGATTCGTGATTTGGCACATCAAAGTCTGGAAGAGCGGATCAGAAAATTAAAAAAAAAATCTATTTAAATTCGACGGAACGAGATTACGATACTTGCTGTCAATGAAATGAGCGCATCAAACGAGATAAAAAAAAACATACATTTAAAAAGGTCCTAAGAAAAGCGTTCAGTTTATGCCAATCATAAGGCTTTTTGAAATAAAGGCATCATCATAATTAGTGCATGTGCTTGTGATAGGCCCTTTTCATAATTTGAAATATTTTTTCAACAAAGTTAGGTATATTTTCAAAAATTAACTATGATGCAAAAGATGCTGGTGTTTCATTTAATAAATAATGTATCGACCATAAAATTTAAAATCCAGTTTTAAGAACCTTTAAAACAAGTACTATGTACCCAATTTAGAAAACCACGTCGATAAAAGGGGAAATTACCCAAGATTTGATGTGTAAGCTCGAAATTGGGTTCATACGGTTTACCCATTAAATGAGTTAACCGACATAGGTTTGAATTGGGCGCTTTTGTTACTCATTAATGGGTACTCGAAATGGGTATCAGTGAAGGCGCAAATCAAGAATATACTGGGGTTACGTCAAGAGTTTATGAATGCACACTTTTACAAATGTATGTATTTTACACTTTTGTTACTTTCTTCGGTTACCCGACATTTCGAACTCTTATCGCAAATTAGCTTACTGTTGGCTCTAAACGGTGCTTAATGCAGATATTATTTAAAAGAGCTTTGCGTTGGCAAACTAAAACATTTACAGGAAGCGAAGACTGAAATCAGAATCGAAATATTTACTTTTATATTGGCTAGGTACCACTTCCTTTTTGACGGAAATTTCGATAGTAAAAGCCGTGTAAATTTTGGTAAATTTCTCAAAAACGTCACCTACGAATGAAAACATTAAAACATTGATTACCCCATTTTCGTTTGGTAGCAAAATTGCGCAAACCATAAACCATCAACACTTTTCTACAACACTCTGGCAGCACTGCTCCAGCACGGGGGCCCCCTTTTCAACCAGAGCAGAGCCTGCCTCCACGACGACGACCATGAAGCAGCAGCAGCAAGCAAGCAAACGATGACGAGGCTTTTGTTCCCGTATTTCTGGCTACCTTTTTGCTTTTCCTCTTCTATTGTATGTCTGGTGCTGGAGCGGATGACGAAAACGAGGAAGACTTGATTCAGCAGCGAATGAGCAGGCGAATAAAATGCGTGTAATGTACGTTTTTCTTCCGTGCCTGCCCTTCTCAACCCAACCAATACGAATCTTGATCCGTTCTGAATGGGAAACTTGTGACTTTCTATCTGTTCATAAATAAACCATCGAAAAATCCTATTAACGGAATCCACTGTTCAGACCACCCTCATTTTCAGTCGATTTAGATCCAGGGAAAAAGAGAACTTCCACCACCCAGCTACACACTTTGCATTCTATCTAGCACAAGAACTTTGCCCCATTCGGCACCTGCCACAATCGCTTCCAAATCCTTTGGAAAAGGGAAATCCATTCAACAATCTTTCGACGTGCACACTTACACAGCTTTTCTTTTTCCTGCGGAGGAAACGTACTTTTCTGCTGGACAATACGCTTGTCTGAATCATTCACAGCACCCAGTAAAAACGACACGCCGAAAACTAACCGAACCCGGACTTGTGATCGTTACCGCGTACTGGAGAATTATTGGACCGAGCCACTTAACTGCAACAGCACTACCGTTGTAACAGGACACAGGACAAGCCGCGACGGAACCGAACCGAGCCCAAAACGGTCGACCGACAGGAGATCCGGAGTTTTTGCAGTCAAGAACGCACGGAAAGACGAACTTCACACGTCAAGATGGCGGCGAAATTTTCTTCCGAGCTTTTTTTTTCCTTTTCGTTGCTTTCCTCTTCGCCCAGCTCTATGCTCAGTACACGTACGAAACGAACGAAGTGAAAGAGAGAAAATACTGTCCATCTCTTGTGCGCAACCGACGTTACTGCTGACGGAGGCGACGACGTCGATGCAATCCATCGCACTCTAACCACCGGCAGGCGAATGAGGTGTGGTTGCGCTATTTCAGTTTAGCGTATGCGGTCACTGCTTCTCGCTGCTGCCACGTCCTCCTGCGAAAGTTGTTTCAGATTTCGCCGGTCGGCTCCGCTTGTACTAAAACTCAAGCCGAAAAGTGACGTTTTCGATTCCGTTCCGTCATGATGCAGCGCTGTAATTCACCACGGAAAATAAGGTTGCGTGCGGATTTTAGGGTGGTTATTTTCAAGAACAGGGATGCCAGGTTGGTAGACATGTCTTCGTTTAAAATTTTTTCGGCAATCTTCGACAAATCCGTAGTACAAACTACCATTTCGAGGCTTAAATTAAGCGCAAACACCAACAATTTCAGGGCGGCCACACAATCTTAATTCAAAAATTCCCGCATTTTTGCCTAATTTTCCCGACTGGGAAAATGAGTTAATATATATTGGATTAATAGATATTTTTGAAGTTTTCGAGGAAATTGTTCTATGTCAAATTCTGACTTGTTTCATTTAGGCAAAATGACGGGTAACAGACGCAAATCGGGCTTCTGGCGTATTGCGTAACCTTTGATCTCTCATTTTTCAAACGAGCACAAAAATCGCTCTATAAGAGTGGTTGGGGGAGATAAGAGGAAGAAAAATAGGGGGGGGGGGGGGGGGGGCGGGGGGGGCCCGGAAAAAAAAAAGGTTGGGGGGGAACCGGGGCAAAACTGGATCAGAAAAAAAAAAAAAAAAAGTGGGTAAAGGGGGGTGTGTTCTTTGTTCTTTGGTACCGTGAAGTACCCATATTCTGCGCACCTAATGCCCTAATTTTGCGCATTTTAAAACATTCCAAACTAATGTTTAGTTGAATATTCTTTGAATTTAGTTCTACATGTAAATAGATGTTGTCCTCTTGTGTATGGGTAAAATATAAAGTTTGACAATCTTGCAATTAACTGATTTTTTTTGGAAAAATGCGCATCATTAGGCGCTGCGCAGAATAGGGTACTTCACGGTAGACAATTCTCTGAGTTACCAAACTCTTTTTAGTTTGGTTCACCACCAGACACTTTTCATTTATTGAAAGGTCGCATTTTCGTGCAACACGATGAGCACCAATGTTGTCAAATTTGGCAGCCCTTCTTGGAAGACTCAATTCGTTTTTTGCGCGGGGGGGCCAACTACGGAGCGAGTAATTTTTTATATACCAATCGTTTCCGCGCACTTCATCTTCTTTACCGGAAAATCCTTTACCGAAACATGTCACGTTATGGACAAATCTCAGAACACATAACATTTAATTTAGAGCTAAATCTATTTCTTTTAAATAAAATAAAAAAAAAAATTTCGTTTTATAAACATAACCTCATGGTAATAACTATACGCTATATTATAAACATAACAATCATGATATTTCTTTGATCTATTTATTTCCTATATATTCTGCAAAAGTAAACAACAGGCCCGTGATATTCAGCTTTTCTTTTTTTTTTCTTTACATCAAAATATTTGAAAGAACAGCTCATGTTTAAAAGAAGGGCAAATCTCCTATGAAAGGTATTTTCTCTTTTTTCATATCTAAAGTACAAACAAATATTTGAGAGAACCATTTATAGGAGATTCACCCTTCTTTTAAACATGAACTGTTCTTTCAAACACACTGGTCTATCGACCTCAGGCAAATTTATACAATTCATGGTCAAGTTAGCCGGAATGCGCCCAAAAAGTTCTTGCCATTTGTATATTTTTTGCTGCCGTCGAAATCTGAAGCTGTATACAAAAAAGCTATCAAAGCTCTCAAACACCTGACACGTTCTCATGGTATTACCATGGTTCCGTTGGTAATTTTAACTGACTTTGAATCGGCGCAAATAACTGCACTAAAACGTGCATTCTCCGATGCTCAGCAGCAAGGGTGCTTTTTTCATTTGATTAAAAACTTTTGGAAAAGGCTTCGCTGGGAAGACCGTAGAGTAGGTGAAGCCTCTACGGGGCTGAGCTGCAAGCAACCCGGCGGGTCCACGGGTCGCGGATGGTGTGGTTCCATCAGATATGATGGACAGCTACCGAATACACGAATAATTAGCCCCGGACAAGCGGCGGGGACTGTTTAGGATGTGGACTGAGCAGTTGTTGGACTCTGTTGAGTTTCTTCCAAAAACCCACAAATATCCGAAAGCAACCCTGACAAAAGCGAGCCACCCCGCTTTTTAAAAATAAGGGGCTGGGGGCGACCCCGGCGTAGTGGTTAACATCCATACCTCTCACGTCAAAGTCACGAGTTCGAATCTCACCTCCAGACAAGTTACGAAAATACCCAAAAGGGGTATTTGAGTGACTACGACGGGAGATGAACCAGCCCGAGGCTGAAAATCTCGATAATCCAAAAAAAAAAAAAAAATAGGGGTTAAAGTCCACGCCTTCACCCATTTGAGCGTCTGTTCTCCATATTAGGGGCTGCTCAAAACAGCGTCTGTTCTCCATGTTAGGAGCGGCTGAGTCACCGTCTTGTTAGTGCGCCCAGGACTCTAAATACAAAAGCCGAAAGTCCTGGTGGTGCTTGGGACTGTTAAACAGCAGCATCACGATGGTCCTCCTGCGACATAGTGGGGTTGGTTGTGGGCCTTGCGAGCCGACACCATTAAAAAGGAATTGCAACGAATAATACACAAGGAAAAGGCTTCAAAAGTTAGGACTAACCAAACAATACTCGAAAAATTTTAAAATTCAGATGGCATTCGGCAAACTGAGGCCTTAGCTTTTTTGCAACCAAAAAATGTCGTCAAAGCCTTATCTGCAATTCGAATGTCTGCCCCACAATCCATGGCTGGATTTTTCGATTACGTCGAAAAAAAAACTATGTACAGGGAAAATTGAAACCGAACGGTCGACGATCAGCACCTCGCTTTCCACCGGAGTTGTGGGCTAGCGAGGAAGCAAAACTCAACGGCACTCCTCGTACATCATACGCCCTTAAGGGTTGGCACAACACATTCAACCGTTTGTCTAAAGGTCAGAACTCTCTAAGTTTCTCCAGTGATCTAAAAGCGTTTAAGGAAGAAGAACGAGACACATCTGCAGAATACTTGCGATGCCTTCAAGGAGATATTGTCGACAGGACTATCAAGAAGACGGAAAGAAGGAGAAAAGCTGCGAAAAGCCTTAAAAGCCTATCTCGAAAGTGACCTTTCACTATTTGACCATGTCCAAGCATTGGCACTAATTTTACAGAATAAATAAAGTTTTGTTTTTTACCTTGTTTCCAATAAATTTCAATACATAAGAATATAGATATACTTAAAAGCTATTGTTATTGTTATTGTTTTATCAGTTGAAGATTTGAGAAAAAAAAAAGCAAAATAACTTTTCCGGGAAATGGTGCTTTCCGGGAATCGATACATTACGGGAAATTAAATTCCGGAAAATAACGTACAATCACATACGGGATCAAGTCCCTATTACTTCGAAGTTTTCTCAACACAAACCTCAAATACTATAAGAACTTCAAGCGTGAAATTTTCAAGAATCGTTTGCTCCACTGGAGCATCCATTGGTTGGTAGTTTGAGCATTGTTTGTTTTGTTTTGTTTGGGATTTTTAGTCTAAAAACGTGAAGTGATAATTAACCTAACCTTGTCAAACTTGTCACTGAGGTCAGCTGTTGGCGTTGTCCGGTAGACTTGCAAAAACGTGTGTAATGCTTTCTCCAGTGTCTCTCCTCCCGATCGAATTTTCCGCAGTGTGCGCTTCAGAGTATCCACGAACCTTTCTGCTAATCCATTTGACTGCGGGTGGTAAGGTGCGGTGCGTACGTGGCGAATACCTTGTATGGAACTCGTAGAAAGTATGGAACTCGTGGCTGGTGAATTGGGTACCATCATCCGAGACGATGGTTTCTGGTACGTTAAACGTTGCGAATGCTTGCGATAGTAACTTCGTGGTTGCTCTGCTCGTTTTAGATTTGGTTGCGTACCCTTCGGGCCACTTGGGGTACGGATCGACTACCACCAGGAAGTATACGCCATCCACAGGCCCAGCAATGCGTGACCACGACTTGTCAGGAATGTGCCAAGACTCCAGGGTTGTCTTGACGGGTGCTTTTACAGCAGTGCAGCATGGAATGCAGTGCCGGACGAATTCCTCGACGTCGTTATCGATTCCTGGCCAGAAGACGAAACTGCGTGCGGTGGACTTCATACGAACCATACCAGGATGTCCGCGATGTCGCCCGACTCCGATTCAATCAGTTGCAGGTATTGATAGCGCTTGTGGAAAACGGAGGTTTGCCTGCCGAAAATTTTGGTCAGGGTTTCTTAACGGTTTCGGCGAACGAGACTTCCTTCGGCAGCTTCGGAAGGATGTAGTTGACGTAGCGACTGTAAGAGGACGTGTCCAACTTCCGGAGCAGGAGTCGAACCTTGGTTGCATCGTCCAGACTACGTGCATCGCTTTCGAAAAGATCAGTGTACCGGGTGAACCACTTTTCGAATATGGTGCCGTTATCCGGATCGAAACAGAACTCGCTGATGTTGGTCGACAGTGACTCCAATACTTGCTCTGGGATGTTTGCTTTCGGAACGGCCAACCGCTGTAGAAGCTGAGTCTTCTGCAAGATCGCTGCTTGGAGTTCTAGATTGGTAGCCAGCCTTCCACGGGTTCAATTCTGGAGCTCTTGAAACTTCCAGAATAATCCTCGTCGCCAATGAAATGTCTTCCAAATTTTGAAGTAATGCAACTCAGATTCATGAGAGGTAATTATACTTTGCTTGTATTCAGCTTGACGTTAACAAATGGAATAAAAGGAAAGCAAGCTTATGACGTTCGTCGGATAAAACTGCTTTTGACCAAAATCTACGCTCCATACAAAATTTCAAAAAAATGTGTGGAGAAAAGTCTACGAGGGGGGGGGGGATCCATACGGGACAGTTATGCTTCTACGGAGAGTTCAGTACAGATCAAAAGACACCGGTGCTGGCTAGCATATTAGACAAATTAGTTATGAATGAAAGAGAAAATAAACAAAGAGTCTCTCAATGTAAGATTCGTCCTTATGAAAAAATCCCTAGAATTTATGGTTGAAAGTACAAGTTCACAAATTCTGTAATATCGAATTCGTTTATTTCCGATCTTCGAGCAAGTGTGAACCTTTAACTGAAGTAGGGGTAAACCTGAGGGTGCGACACATCTAAATCCAGATTCAAGATGATCGAAAAATCTCACGCTAGCGAATCAATCTTGGAAAAATCTAGTTTCAACTTGTGAATCTTAATCCATCTACTTGCATCGTGCTGCATCTTTTTGCAGTAAATCTTTAAAATCTTCATCAAAATCTTTATAATCTTCTTTCTATCTACTAAGCGTGCGCACATCGCACAAAAGCATAACAAAAAATATTCTGCATCTGAGATAGAGTCGCACCCCTGGGGGAAAATAACTTTTGTCTAGACATATTGAAAAAGATTTTTTGGTTGGGGCCTACTAACAAACGTAAACAATGGCTTCTTCCGTAAATTTCCTCGTGGCACAAAGGCTACCCATGTAAGCCTCCAATTCTATCGGATAGGTGAACTCTTCCTCTTCGAAATTGATGGATTGATTAGGCGAGTTTTCAATGACGAGATATACACGGAAAAAGCCATTGTTTACGTTTGTCAGTTAGGACCTAATGAAAAATATTTGTCGATATAACCAATTAAGATACCCGATCCAGTTTGGAACTGGATCAAAAACGAATTTGCTGTAAGTTGCAAGCAGAGTCAACCGAATTCGTTTGTGGAAAACCACAGCTAAACCCGACGAAAAAACTTGATCATCAAGGATAGCCCCTTTTCTCGTGTTACGCGAGAATTTGTTGTTTTCGATTGAATCCGATCGAAATAAGATCAAATATTTTTAATAGTGGAATATTAACTTATGTAGGTATGCCCTCTATAGAAAGTAGTTTCGATAACGCTAATTTTTCTCGGGCTACGATACACCCTAGAAAACCAATTCACTCATCACATGAAGCGAAGGCAAAATTCTACCATATTGTACACTCCACCACCTAAAAAATTAACAGTTATTCATCACCGATCTTACTCACCGAAGTTACGAATTTAACTGCAATCTTCATCCACTTTTAATTCCCTAGATGTTTCCGGTCCCTTCAGACCATCGATACCCCAGATGTGGGAGGATCAGTAACTTTCTTCGTTTTTCCTCGTATCTACGGATAACCCTGCCGACAGCCGCCGTACACTTTGCACTATTTTTTCCACCAGCACAGTACTGTTCTATGCACAAACACACATACACACGCACCTGCTGCTGTGAAACGCCTTTTCTCTGGTCCGTCACGACTCTGCAAAACAGCAAAACTGTCGGTAAAACACTAGTTTCCTCACCCAATTCGACCGATCTTTTGTAGTAAAATTACCGCCGGGTCACGGTGAATCACAATAGATTGCAAAACGGAATGCAGAAAACTACGTATTCTCCGAAAAACCACGTCCGACAAACAGCGCGATGGTGATGATGCGAGTGAAAATTGACAAGTGGACAACTTCGTTGGCTGCTTTTTTTTGCCGGGCCGCCGTCGTGGTGGTGGAAAATGTGGTGGTGATTGAAACGCCTTCGGTGCGGGAGGGGGGAATTTTGGGGTGTTTGCACAACTTTGACGTTACAGATTTTGGCTGCACTCTTACGGTGGTGGGTGAGGGAGCCATGTACTAAAAACGAGGCTAAATTTGAAAGTAATCCCGAGTAAAACTCATCGTATCGCCTCTGTGCGATTTCAACGTATTAAATTCCACTCTGAGAAAAATTTCATCGTTGTACCGACAATTAAATCATGGTCAGGATGACTATCCCATATAATGGTTTCAATAACCATGAAAATGGTAGAATTCACCACGTTCATGGCATTTTTGACTATAATCATGGTAACAAGGACTATTCGAACATTATGGAAAATGTTGCATCAACTATTTTTAATGGTAGTTTTGACCATGATCATAGTCGGTTTAAAATCACTATACTGCAATAGTCATCCTAACCCCCAATAATGGTAAAATTGACCATCAAATTCCTCTCTGTGCACCTCTACAGGTCAGCGCAGACAAACATTCAAGCTCAACCCACCAACATGTGTAAAAAAACATGGCAGTTGGCAAGTGGAAAAAGGCGGTCGGGGGGGGCCCCGGGTCGGTTTGGGGGGAATTTTTAAAAATTTTTTTTTTTTTTCTTTTTTTGTGCGATATGGTTGGGAAGGAACCCGGGGGTGCGAAAGGGGTGGTTGTAAATTATTTTAGTGGGAATAACCAGGGGGGGGCCTGTGGGGGGGGGTGTCCCCGGGGCTCTCATCTAAAAAAAAATAAAATTTATTTGGGGTGTTTAGGGGGGGATGTGTTTCCCCGCTCTTGTTATTAAAAGGAGAAAAAAGAGAAAAAAAATAAAATTCCTTAAACAAAACATGAAATCTATTCGGCGACAAATGTTCGTCCGAGATCAGGCCAGCAAACGTCGATGGATTGCTTCCCAGCTTGAATGTGATTTATTTGTCTCGTTTACGCTTGTTTTTATTGTTATCACACGGTACCAAACATCATTTTATTATATACTTACATTAGAGCTTCTTTGAAATGGATAGTTGAATGATCCAATGATAATTGATAAGCAATTTAAACAGATACACTGATCAATTAACCAATTAACCAAGCGGTACGGAAGATTTACGTCGATTGTTATTGTTTTGTTTTCAGATTCGGTAGGTGCTTAATAGGGTGGTGATTGAGATGATGAGTGAATCTGTCAGTTTTAAACTAGCAATAAGTTGTCTAGGCGGCGCTAGTATATAAAGCGATTCAACGTGTTTTGATTTGAAAATTTACACACGAAAAATGAAAATGGATATATGAGAATAAACGTCTGTCTGCGGTATCGTGTTCAAACAAAATTTCTACTTCTATCTCAATCCCATGTAAAATTCTGTTTTTGAGAAGGGGAAGAGTAGAATAATTGGGTTTTTTGTGTTTTCCATGCAAAAAAAAGGGGGAGCTGACTCTTATTTTTTAAAAAAAAAAATATTCCGGTCGATTAGTTGGTTTTTGCCGTTTAATCACCTTTTCCTTTCTGGCACATGGGGAGGATTGTTGGTTTTTTTTCCTAATAATTTTTTTTCTTCTTTGCTGTCGTTTGTTGTAATTGGTGGTTTTTTGTGGGTGGGCTTATGATCGCTAAGCGTTTTCTGTAGGTGAGGGTTGTAACGTTCTGTCCTGCAACCTTAAGCTGACGGCTTAAGCGCCACCTCCGATAAAGGAGGACCGTTAGCTCTGCTAAATTTTACCCGGAAGAGACTACCTAAATCAGGGCAGGTCAATGTTAATCAGAACCGAAGTCGCACTCTAACACACACACGCGATTATAGGCAACCAACCAGCTTATGTACTTAACAACGTCAAACCGAATTTCAAACTAAATTTATTTAATAGCCCTAAGTAATCAACCATTATCGGGAAATGTCCCGCTCGAAATAAGTATAAACCAATCTAAAATTCAAACAAACTTTATTGCGTGACGTAAATTGTGAAGGCTTGTTACTAAATTTGAAGGCATTTATTTGTAACAGTTATTGAACGATCGCGAGAAAAAGAAACGATCGAATTTATCGAGGTAACCCTAAACTCCTCAAATGGAAAAGATTTATTAAATTCAGGAAAACCTGCTATTCGCTAACTGGTGACGTCACGTATTCACTTATCATAATCCTAGGTTCTAATTGTAGCGCTTGAGAGCATAAACGGACAGATCTAACCTTATTGAGGGTTTTTTTTCGCCGTAGCAATCCCGCGTCGGATGTCCACCGAAGCAGAAGAAAAAGTTCATCAAGAGACCTTGACTCACCACTAGTCGACTACTACTAATGATCGTATTGGAACGACACTCGTAACTCGCGCGATGGCGTTTATTTCGGGGTATAGACGTCCCCTGGAAATGTGGAGTGACGCCGTTCGTTGTGTCTCGGCTACGCCACGCGACTTATTGACTGGCGATTCCACGTTCTCAAGGTGCGACCACGATCTCAGGACTACGTCGGTGACGTTAGAAAAAAATTGGTTGGTGTCCTTGATGCGTAATGGGAACTCCCCAGATCGAGCTACGACCAGGTTCCCGGTCTCCGAATGTTTTCTGGATTGGCACCAGACTAACCGCCCACGTTGTTTGGGCTTCACTGTCCTACACAACGCGGATGATTTAACTACATTTCGCTCTTAGTCGGTTAATAGTTAGGCTTACCTGAATTCACAATTAAAGGTGATTTAGTCCAAAAGTTAGCCTTCTCTAACTGGAAGCTATTCACACTCGAAAAATTCAACAGCTAGAAAATCAATTATACATTTAAAAACTTAAAACCATATAAACGACCGAAAACTCACTTCAAATTTAATATATTTAAATTTAACAGTTCAGAAATAGTTCAATTTTTGACTCCGACAATTTTCGACTACTCGAATCAAAGCACTCCACAATGATGAGATAACCGACGCGCATGAGATGGGTTTCAACCTAATTTATGCGACGCAATTTCCACTGATTGGTCGATTAAAGAGAGTAGGTACAAATCACAATGCCTATCGATTATTTCTATAGTATAAATCTGGTTGGTTCTCTACGACGCAATTTCTAAATGTAATGCGCAATAAATTTAAATTCGTATCAGCATTCTCAACAACTAGGTGGCGCATATAGTCGGTTGTTGTCTCGGGAAAACTTATCCAAAGAGACAGCCTAATAACAATGATAAAGTAACTGACAGCCTATTAGCTGACAGTAAAAACAAACATCAATAGAATGGCTGTCGCTTCTAGAGGCTCACATTCTCACCCATCCTAACAAAATAAAAATTTTGATATTAGAAAAAAAAAATCAAAATTTTTATATCAAAACAATACTAATGAACAATTAATGTATGACAATTCTAACATAACCAATGGTTGATTGCAGGAAATATATGAATGACTATTTTTGAACTGGTTTCGAACGCATACTATTGTATGCAGGCCGAGACAGTTATCCTATATAATATTTTATCATCTACTCTATAGTCTCATCCTAATCTAATTCACCTCAGAAATACCTGAGAATAGAGTTCACTTAAAGAAATAATCCGATTGACCTCAGAAAAGTCTGTGAATATAGTTCAATCAAGGAAATAAACCAACTTACCTCAGAAAGATCTGAGAACTATTATCATCGTATTTTTTTTCTCAACATTACCTCAGAAATCTCTGAGAAGCATAATTGTCCGGATATTAATTACTTCCTACAAACTTCAATTTAATCGAATTCATTTTCATCAATTTATCTCAGATTCAAATCTGATCATGATCATATAACACTAACTAATCACAACCTGTTTTGGATCAAATGAAACGTTGCTCTATGCTGTGAGTTACTTGAATGTGCTGTCAAACAGATCTGTCAAAGAAAATTGCAGATGCTTGTTCGAGCTTCTGTAAAAAGAAAAGAAAAGGGGATTCGTACTGAGAGATTTTGTGGAAGAAAACTATCGGAAAATTTCGAAAATTACGGAGAATCAACTATTTGGAGCTACAAAAATGGACATCTATTGAACTTTTCCGGAAAAGAAGTTGCCGAGCTATTGATTCAGGTAAGTAATAAATGAATTATGGCTAATAACTAGTGTTTATATTCGAAGGAGAATGGCCTGCAAAAAAAAAAACGATGAATGCAACGATCTCATTTAACCAAACTGCAAATTCGCAACCTACCAACTAAATACGGGACAATATCAAAATGTGTTAATTTACTGTGCATATTGGCTTTGATTGCACCTAAAAATCAACAACGGAGGAAACACTGGGTGACATCTCTACGTGGGATTATTGCCTGACACCTTTTCGAGTATTTCTGTTCATGTTAGCTGGTTTCTGTGCATCGGCGAATGCACCGTCATAGCTGCTATCCTATACGCGTTTCAGGAAGGATCCATGGTAGCTGCCAGGGATCCTATTCCCATTCAAATCTTCTACTATATATGTGTTCGTTCCGAGCACTTCGCGTACTCGAACCTTGCTAAATTTGTTGCCAAATTTACCTACGAAGTTTTTCTGTTTATCTGATAGATGTATTTCCTTTTTGTACACCAAGTCCCCGACTGAAAAGTGATGTTTTGCATTGGCTCGCAAATTATACGGCTTACTGTACCGCTTGTAGGCTTTAAGGAGATTTTCTCGTACTATGCTGAACAAATTACTCGTTTCTCGTTTTAGATCTTCCGAGCTACGCTCGTCCTGGATGCGTTGTAGAAGTTGATATTCGTCGCCATTGCTCACCATATTCCGGCCGAAATTGACAAAATACGGTGAATACCCCGTACTGTCGTGTACCGTGGTACGAATTGCTTTTGCAATCTGATGGATGGACTCGTCCCAGTCCCGGTGGTTCTTTTTGCTATTCAGCGAACATCGAATCGCGGTGACGATCACCCGATTGACGCGCTCGGTTGGATTAGGTGCAGGATGGTACACGGAGAGATTCCAGTGAGTAACCGAGTATTTTTTTAGTAATTTGGTGAACATTTCTCCCTTGAAGACCTTTGCGTTGTCGGAGATGCATATGGCTGGTGCACCGAACAGGTTGAAAACCATGTTTTCGACGAATGAACATACGGATTTCGCTGTCGCTTCCCGCATACATTGTATCAAAACAAATTTGGAGAAGAAATCACTGACTACGAGTATCCAAACATTTCCTTTCTTGCTGCGCGGGTACGGTCCAAGGAAATCAAGTGAGATTAGCTCCCACGGACGGGAACACAGTTTCGGTTTTCCGCATCTTGGTGCTACGTTTAGGTTTGGTACTTTAGATTCGCGACAGACTTCGCATCTATAGCAAAACCTTTTTACATCCGAAGCCATTCGTGGCCAATAGAAACGTTCACGAATTTTAGCCAGCGTTTTCACTGGACCAAGGTGGGCTTCGTCATGAATTTTCCGCATAATATCCGGTCGTTCGTTGACCGGTGCGACATATTTCCATCGGAAACTGTTGTCTTCTGCAACCGTAGTATTTGTTACGAACTTGTACACTTTGCCATCTTGAATGGTGAAGTCACGGTACTTCGCTGGAAATTTTTCAATCATCAGCTTCAACTGGGTTACATAGGGATCAGCTAGGATAACTTCTACGGTATTTACTGCTCTCGACAGGGCGTCTGCCGGAATATTTTCGCTGCCTTTACGGTACTGTAGCAGTAGATCATATTTCGATAATTTCAATGCCCATCGGGCAATACGAGGTGATTTGCTCTCGATGGACATATTACGTAGGAAAGTGTGGCTCATATCATCCGTTTGTACCACAAACTGCGAGCCTTCAACGAAGTGTTTGAAGTTCTCTATACTTAGGAGAACAGCAAGACACTCTCGTTCAGTGGCGCTATACCGCCGCTGGGTACTCGAAAGCTTCTTAGAAAAGTAAGCAATCGGTCGCCTCTCGCCATCGTGATTCTGGGTCAGCACCGCTCCAATAGCGAGATCTGAGCTGTCGGTCTCAATCACGAAAGTTTTGGTGAAATCTGGATTCGAAAGCACAGGCGCTGTTACGAGGAGGGTCTTGATTTTTGTTAAAGCTGCGTCGGCTCCTTCCGTCCACGTAAACTTTTTTCTATTCTTTTTAAGTAAATCGGAGATTGGACTGGTGACTTCCGAATAATTTGGTATGAATTTTTGATAAAATCCAGCCAATCCTAGGAGTCATCTGATGTCCTTGATCGTCTTCGGTACGGGATAGTCAAGAACGGGCTGAATCTTGCTGATATCCATAGATATGCCGTCTTCGGTGAGTACGTATCCCAAATAACGGATCTTTGTCTGACAAAATTTGCTCTTCTGCAAATTTATTGTAAGACCCGCATTCCGAAGTCTCCGAGCCACTTCTTTGAGGAGCTTTAGATGTTCCTCCAGGCTATTGGATACGATGATTATATCATCCAGATAAACGTATACTCTCGGCTCCAAATCGTGACCCAATACTCGAGCCATTAGGCGAGCCATTGTTGCCGGAGCATTGCATAACCCAAACGGCATTACGGTGAAGCGGTAAAGATTTTTGGTCGTGCGGAACGCTGTCATATTTCTTGAAGAATCCTCGAGTGCGACCTGGTAGTAGGATTCACTCAAATCTATCACCGTGAAATACTTAGACTTGGGAATTCTCTGTAGTATGGCCATCATGTTCGGAAAAGGGAACTCATCTCTCTTAGTAAATTGGTTCAGCCTCCTTGAATCAAGGCAAATCCGCCATTTGCCATTGGCCTTTTTGATCGCCAACACAGGATTAAGGAAGTCCACGGCATGAGGCCATTCTTCAACTACGCCTAATTTCTTCATTCTCTCCACTTCGGCATCAATTACGCACTCAACTGAGGGAGACCAACGATAAGAAGGGAATTTCTTTGGTTTGGCTCCTGGGACCAACTCGATCTTGTGTTTCAGCAAAGTGGTTCTTCCTAGTTGACCTTCTTGCGTCGCGGGAAGGGTTTGAACGGCTTCGAATAGTTGTTGCCGTTCAAATTCGTTCAAGTTATGTTCAGTATGTATGTCCTCGGAAGTTCGAATGTGTGGCTCAGGAGTTTCCACCGTTGGCATCTCCAAACTCTTGTCCAACTCAACTTTGGGCATCCTGTCTACTTCACAAGGTTGTAATTCAAAGCAAATTGTCTCATGATCCTCGCCAAAGTATTCTTCAGCGAAGCACAAGCCAATCTGGTTAAATTCGAATATATTTGCACCAATGGAATCATTAGAATCTACATCATTTATGGAGGCTGTTAAGCGGAAGCCAAATTTGTTGAGAAAGTCCATTCCCAGTATAAGTTTTTTTGTAATCTCGGGAACAACGATAGTGGGAAGAACATGGGTAACGTTCCCGATTGTAAAAGGAACGTTTACATATCCTTGACAGTGATAACCTGTGCCATCAGCGGTTGTTATTTTGAGTGGAATCGGATGAATTTGGAGTCCCAGTTTCTCGATCAGGTCTAACGCACTTATAATAGAAATACTGGCTCCGGTATCCGCAAGTCCCAAAATGTCTTCGGATAGTATTCGGACTTTTAAATGTGGACATCGTGAAACAGCCGTGTTGATCTGGAAAACTCGTCGGAAGTATGAAAAATCGGTGTTGGGAATACTCAAATCACTTGTAGGAGAACAACGATTCCCAGAATCGTCCTCAACTACTCGTTTTTTTTGATCTTCGACCTCCAATCGAAGGTTATGCTGGTTTGGACACTTGAACGCTGTCGTATCCATCATCCCGCAAACGTGACAGAAGATTCGCTTTCGTTTATCGCAGTCACGCCAGAGATGACCAACCTTTTTACAGTTCCAACAAGTCATTTCCGTACTCTTCCGATCGATCAAAGGCTTTGATTCTGAAGCAGTCTTCAACGTTTCCTTGTTCCGATTCACCATCATCTTGGATCGTAATGCACACACTTCTGGATCAAAACTGTCAAAATTGTCTTCATTGTCTTCATCTTCCAGTTCGACGTGATGTACCGTCTAGGACGGATTGTAGATCTGGTACAAATTGTTCTCAAGAGCGTCAAATTTGTAGCACATTTGGGCCAAATGGTCGATTGAACGAATTGGCTCCAATGCCAGACGCCGCTTATAGGATATCTTCATGTTCTCAACTATCATCTCGAATTTCTCCACCTCAGACATTTTACGTATCATCCGTTGAGCCAACATCTCCATATCAGCTAAGAAAGCGCTGAAGAGTTCATTAGGGCGCTGCTTACGGTTACGCATTTCTTCACGAATCAGCCTATCTCTGTTTGGATTATCGTATCTCATTTTGAGATATACTTCCAAGGTTTCCCACGAGTTGAACTTCTCTTCATACGTCGTATACCAAACCGAGGCATTATCTTTAAACAACAAATGCGCATGCATACGCAGTTCTTGCTTACTGATAGCATACGACCTACAGAGAATGTCAATTTGTCGTAAGAAGTCCGTGACAGGAACGGAATTTGTATCTCCGGTGAATTTCGGCCACTTTTCAATTATGGCACACTGCTGATGTGGTTGCCTCCTAGGATAAGAATTCCCAAAATAGCTCTCCCCTTCGAAAGGGTGTACTCTTGGATACCTCGGACCTCCTGACCGATCTGTAGTTGGTCTCCTGTAAACATCTTCAGCTGGATAAACCGGAGCTTGACGGTCTGGGGTCACAACAAAATCCCATCGTCGATCCTCAGGAACACGGAAAGGCGTACTTCGCGCATCAGGATAGTGCCCCGATAATTGTAGGGGTGGACTCGGTTCCAGGGTATCTCCTGCTAGAGAACTAACTTCCATTTGCGATAAATTTTCCACTTCTCGATTCGTCATACGCGCCTGAGCAAAATCATCGATCAAACTATTAATCACATTGTCATTTCTCATAGAACCCCTGGTTCCTTGACGAGTGATTTGTCCAATATATCTTTGAACGTATGCTTCAATCTGTGAATAATGCACGTACTCATCCATGTTTTTATTTTCAGCTAACGTTCGCGGTTGATCATTCCGGTTCATCACTGTGTCGTGGTTTTGTCTCGCATCCGGACGTGATTGATTTTCCACACCGCCATCGCCCTGCGGTGGCCAATTCTGCAGAATCGGAGCACTTAAATTTGGGCCCTGCGACACAGGAGGTACGAGTGACCGAGGAATGGCTCCTTTATTTATCTGCGGCGTAGTCGAACCAACCCAACGATCAAAAGCTTCTCGATCTCGCATTGAGTTCTGCAGACGTGGTTCAGGTTCTCCTCCCACGGCTCCTTCAACCGAACTTGAAGCTTACGAACCAACTGGTTCATCTCGCAGATCTGGCGTCACCATTTCGTTAAAATCCACCGCGAAATACCGGCGTGCCAAACGGGTAACGACGTCTAACAGCAACTTTTGATTCTCGTTATCGGCGGGGCTACGTGGAACGTACCGGCGAATTCGTTGATGGTAATGGACCAGTCTGGAGAGGACGTAGGGATTTGCAGATTGCATCAACATTCTTTCCATCAGGTGCAACTTTTGCGGAACCAGCTCGTAGATATGGTGATCGGAAACAGCTAGCTTTGCCGATGAATCGTCCCCACGAAGAAGATTTCGCAACGTCCTTCGTCGAGCCTCTTGCGTCCCGATCAGTGGACAGGCACGAATCGCTAACTCATAGTCCAACTCTTCTTCATCGAGGTCATTAGCATTAATCCGGTACCACGCCATGGCTATTATTCAGCAAAATACCACTGTACACAATTCAAACCAACTATTGCGTACTTCCACTATTGGGTTTAGTTTCAATGAAGCGCGATTATTGACAGAAATGTAAAATTCGATTTATAAATTGAAATAAGTAAATATTCAGAAAAAAAAACTTAACAAATGAATTCAAGAAAATAATAAAAACAAGTTTATGATCTATTCTAACCTTCCTAACCAAATTCTAATCTTTCCAAACTAAATTCTAACCTAATACCAAGTTCAAAACTTAATCCAATTGGAATTCACTTTCCTATAATCAACTTAGTCTCAAAACAACTATAATATACACAAGACACAAACCAACGCACTAACCTAAAACCAGTTCAAATATTTCGGTTAAATGCCAAGTCTCGGGCCCCACGTTGGGCGCCAAAATGTAACGTTCTGTCCTGCAACCTTAAGCTGACGGCTTAAGCGCCACCTCCGATAAAGGAGGACCGTTAGCTCTGCTAAATTTTACCCGGAAGAGACTACCTAAATCAGGGCAGGTCAATGTTAATCAGAACCGAAGTCGCACTCTAACACACACACACGCGATTATAGGCAACCAACCAGCTTATGTACTTAACAACGTCAAACCGAATTTCAAACTAAATTTATTTAATAGCCCTAAGTAATCAACCATTATCGGGAAATGTCCCGCTCGAAATAAGTATAAACCAATCTAAAATTCAAACAAACTTTATTGCGTGACGTAAATTGTGAAGGCTTGTTACTAAATTTGAAGGCATTTATTTGTAACAGTCATTGAACGATCGCGAGAAAAAGAAACGATCGAATTTATCGAGGTAACCCTAAACTTCTCAAATGGAAAAGATTTATTAAATTCAGGAAAACCTGCTATTCGCTAACTGGTGACGTCACGTATTCACTTATCATAATCCTAGGTTCTAATTGTAGCGCTTGAGAGCATAAACGGACAGATCTAACCTTATTGAGGGTTTTTTTTCGCCGTAGCAATCCCGCGTCGGATGTCCACCGAAGCAGAAGAAAAAGTTCATCAAGAGACCTTGACTCACCACTAGTCGACTACTACTAATGATCGTATTGGAACGACACTCGTAACTCGCGCGATGGCGTTTATTTCGGGGTATAGACGTCCCCTGGAAATGTGGAGTGACGCCGTTCGTTGTGTCTCGGCTACGCCACGCGACTTATTGACTGGCGATTCCACGTTCTCAAGGTGCGACCACGATCTCAGGACTACGTCGGTGACGTTAGAAAAAATTGGTTGGTGTCCTTGATGCGTAATGGGAACTCCCCAGATCGAGCTACGACCAGGTTCCCGGTCTCCGAATGTTTTCTGGATTGGCACCAGACTAACCGCCCACGTTGTTTGGGCTTCACTGTCCTACACAACGCGGATGATTTAACTACATTTCGCTCTTAGTCGGTTAATAGTTAGGCTTACCTGAATTCACAATTAAAGGTGATTTAGTCCAAAAGTTAGCCTTCTCTAACTGGAAGCTATTCACACTCGAAAAATTCAACGACCGAAAACTCACTTCAAATTTAATATATTTAAATTTAACAGTTCAGAAATAGTTCAATTTTTGACTCCGACAATTTTCGACTACTCTTCTCCGACTTCTCCGACTTCGGAAATTCGGTTCATTTTGATTTATCCATGAAGCAGGAGCTTCGTGGAATCCCAGAGCATCATCGTCCTATGATTGCTCCGGTGATATTTGCTGCAAAGTTTGGCCTAGTTGATTCCACCAAAACGTTTTTCACTGACGGGTCTTTGATAGAGGACTCCGCTGGCTTTGGTGTATACAATGAAAATTATAGCGTCGCTCGTAAACTTCAAGCACCTTGTTCTGTTTTTGTCGCAGAATTGGCTGCAATTCACTTTTCTCTAGAAACTGTTGCCTCTCTTACACCGGATCAATACTTCATTTTCACGGATAGTCTTAGTTCTATAGAGGCTATTCGCTCCTTGAGGCCGGTAAAGCACACCTCTTATTTTCTTATGAAAATACGAGGTCTTCTAAGTGCTTTATCTTCACGTTCTTTTATTATCACCTTTGTTTGGGTCCCATCTCATTGTTCGATTCCTGACAATGAGAAAGCGGACTCGCTTGCAAGGGTGGGCGCTATCGAAGGCGATATTTATGACCGACAAATCGCCTTCAACGAATTTTTCTATATTTATCGTCAGATATCACTCGATAGCTGGCAGTATAAATGGAGTAAAGGAGATTTAGGGCGATGGCTACACTCTATCACTCCTAAGGTGTCTAAGAAATGTTGGTTCAGGGGATTGGATGTGGGTCGAGACTTCATTCGTGTGATGTCTCGCCTCATGTCCAATCATTATTCTTTAAACGCTCATTTGTTCCGTGTTGGGCTGGGCGACAGCAATCTCTGTGAATGTGGACAAGGTTACCAGGACGCAGATCACGTAATTTGGTTTTGTGCTAAGCATCGTGTAGTCAGATCTGAGCTTTATGATTCCCTTCGGGCTCGAGGTAGACAACCCAATGTACCGATTCGAGACATTTTGGCCGCACGCGATCTGGAGTTTATGAAACTCATTTATGTGTTTTTGACTAACATTAGCCTTAGATTGTAGTTTGATTAACTTACTTGTTTAGGTTAAATTTTTGAGGATTGTGTGCATCGGTGTGTGATTGTGGTTGTGTGTGTGAGTGTGTGTGTGTGTGTGTGTGTGTGTGTGTGTGTGTGTGTGTGTGTGTGTGTGTGAGAGAGAGAGAGAGAGAGTGAGTGAATTTTTTGTTTTAAATTGAAAACGTTCAATTAAAAAATTGTAATTTGGAATTCTAGACATAAGAAAACCATTGTTCCTCATGCTTTGTTTTAAATTTCCACCGCAATTTTCCCATCCATAAAATTGTAATTCCTATTAACCTCGAGACGGCCGCGAGTATTCGGTTCCACACTTTTAACCTTAGTTCTAAGATAACTGATGTATATAAACATGAAAACTTGGCTCTGTAAAGTTGATTCGATTGAGCCTGAACAAATAAATGAATTCTTAAAAAAAAAAATTTTCGACAATCGAAAAAAACCACAAGATGAGAAACGACGGGGATGATGAGGGGTTCATATTTTTTTGGGGTTCATTGTTGGTGGGTGAAGAAGAGAGGGTAATAAAAATGTGTATATCTTTTGTTTATTTTATATATATTTGGTTGCTTGTGCAATTGTAATATGGAATAAATTTAAATTAGTTGAGTGCTAAATAGGTGGGCTGTAGCGGTGTTGTCTCGGGACTAAAACAAGAAAACAATAAAATATAAAACTAGGCTATAGAAAAAAAAAAAAAAAGATTTATAGTGTACACGCTAAGCTCAGTTTACCCATAATCGCAAAAAAAAGTGCACATACTCATTTATGGGTAAAGTTGACTTTACCCATATATGAGTAAATTTGTATGGGAAAAAATACTCAAATATGGGTAAGTAGTATTGTACCCATAAATGGGTATGTGCACTTTTCGCGATTATGGGTATTCTTCACCCATATTTAGGTAAACTGAACTTAGCGTGTAGAGGCTCACAAGGTGACATTTCGTTCCATGTAGATCAATAATTGTCAAAATTCTGCTTGGTAATATTGAACAAAATTTCGTAACCTCTCTTCTTTTTTAGTTGTTGCTGTTCTTCTTTTTTTCTTTTATTATAACACAACACGAAACACAGCAACACCGCAAATAATATTATCATATCAACAGAAAATATTTTTGTAAAACAACCATCCTCCAGTGCGACCCCCCCACAACATGACAGATTAACTTAGTTTCGTGTAACCACTTGCAAATCGTAGATGTCGCCCCGCAACGTAAACATTGGGGTCGTCCCTGGTAGATGCACCGATGTTTCAATTCGGAGGAGTATGTTTTTGTTGCGTCATGAGTGGTTGCAAAACAACAAGCAAGCGTAGCATATCAAAAGAGTCTATTCATGCTCTAATTTCAGTTATAAGTAATTTAAATATTGAAATAAATATTTCACGCGGCTTTCCTCCGAGCAAAAGTACAACCGCAGCGTTTCGAAAGTGTTACACCACGTTGTATTTTGTGAACCTTACGTCGTGCGGTGTATTGTATCCAATAAATCTGAGATTAATTGAAAGTTATTGATTGGCCATAGAAACCGTTTAAACAATTATTTTTTGTGCTCTTTTTACTGAAGTACTTCATGAAAAAGATTTACATTTACGTTGAGAGGAAGCGGATGTCAAAATTCATACACATATATACTATCTTTTTACGTGAGGGAGAGCGGGAGTTGAAAATGGCACAGAATTGATACAGAGTTTCAATTAAATGTATAGGAAATATGTCGAAGAACTCCAGGAACTGAGTAAAATACCCTACTACAGATTCAACCAGGATCACCTGGAAACACTTTATATCAGGGCAAAAGTGGGCAACAACAACAATCCAACCACTGTGCAGTTTAAAGCAGCATATGTACAAAAGGTTGGTTGTGAATAACAATGTCATTTTATCGGCATATGCTATTTGCCAAAACTTCGATGAACTGAACATGCTTCATGCTGAAGAAAGTTCTGCGTTCTACCTTGAATCAGTGAAGAACTCATTAACTATTGGATACGATGACGAAAATACAGGTGATGATGAGAATTCTGCTGATATGGTCGGAAATTCTCAAACGGATGATGAGGTTTTCACTCAATTGCTGCGGTATTCCGCTACTCACGTTCAGAAACAACTAGTTGGAAAACTAAACTGTGAACAATGCTTGCTACAGGTCATTCGGGATCTCGGGGTCCTTCCTTAGCTCAGTCGGTAATGGCACAGCTACAAAGCAACGCCATTCTTAAGGTGGCTGGGTTCGATTCCAGGTCTGGTCTAGGTATTTTTCATACTAATGCGAAAGTGTTACACGGATAAAAAATCGTTCCGGAATACGTCAACCTCGGGTCACGAATTTCAAAACAAGTCAAAATTTCATTTAAGAAAAAAAACCATGAAAAAAAGTCATGAAAACCAGAACTTTGTTCCGCAAATTTAATATAACGCTAGAGTAACGTAATGGCATGCAACGTGTGTCATGAAAACGTGAAAACTTTTCTTGGTAATCATGATTTAGTTCACGTCTTCATGATTAATGTTTCCGAGATCGGATTTATATCCTGATACAGTTCACAAAAGCAGCCACGTAGTTCACGGACTGTATTTGGAACGAAATTTTTGTTCATGAATATAAGAAAAAAATTCACGAATTAATAAAATAACATGAGAGTATACTTTCGCATGAGGAATAGAAAAAATGCCTAAGGCATTCGATTATACGCATGCATGTATTGCATTTTATTGTAAGTACGAATTAAAACATATGAAATGGAATAATCATTGAATAAAATTATCGTTAAACAAGAAAATTTAAATTTGGGATTCTTATGAATTATACATTCGGTTGGATCAGGTCGTTTAGTAAAGAAATGGTTCTGTTAATATCTTGAGTCACCTTTGACATTTCTAGAATTGAGGCATGTATCCCGAATAAATATGATTGTATGAACATCCAGACTTTTTTTTTACAATCCGGTGCATACTTAAGGCTTAATACGAACGATACTTGTAGGCATAAACATATAGCATGAAGAATATTATCGGCTTTGTATTCTGCGCCACCAAAGACAATAAAAAATCCATCTGCTTTGTTCGGCGTTCCAACCATCACAACCTGCGGTTGTAAAGAAACACTTTCGAAATGTTTCTCTAGGTGCTCAATTCAAAATCATTTTAAAACTTTCACTTTCGTTTACACTTCACAACAATGACTGAATAGAGTTCTTACAAGCGTAACAATAAAATGACAGTTCATGAAAAACGTTCACGAAAAGAGGAACAAAATCACGCAAATGGATTTAAGAGTTCACGTTATTATGATCGAGGATCATGATTCTCAGTCATTTTTATTGTGTTACGAAATACCAAACAGACATGAATTGAGTTCACGACATCCGTGATTCTTGTCATGGAAATAGGATTTAAGCAAGCACGTTTATGAGTAGAAATTCACATATTTGGAATTGATATTAGTTCACGATGTCGTGATTTTTGTTCTGGAATATGACAACGGATTTTTTTCCGTGTACTTGACCTCGAAAGCACTTAATTTATAACTGTGGAAGTGCATTTAGAACACTAAGTTGAGGGCAAGCAATAAGTTAATTGTGAAAGCAAAAAGCAAAATGCTGAAGAAAAAATAAGGTCATTCAGGATGCCGAATACATGGTAAATTAAACATTGTCAAGTATTATGCGAAGCGGGAAAACAGGATCGTCATGACAATTGACAACGCCCAGCAGCTTGTTTTCATGTAACTATCACGGCACGTTTTGAATCAAGATTTAGTGAATAACCATCGCAACATCTTGACAAATTTGTGCATTGATTTTCATCTAAAGCTGCGACTGGAACAATATGCTAAAAAATGTGGTAAAGCAAAGCACACACTCCGCAAAAAGCTTATTAATTTGATTCTTTTCCGGGGTGAAAGCGATTTACCTTAACAGTCATAAACGTTGTTAACCGTAGAGAAATATATAATAAGATAAAATAAATGCAATAATGAAAAATCTATTAAAAAGAATGAAATTATTACCTATGCTTAAAAAAAAATACATGAAGGAACTCGATTCTGTCGAAATCCGGAAAACCTACCAGCGAAAATCGATCATTCTGATGCATGATGACGGGCATCGGAGATATTACGATGAATGGCGCATCACTTTGTGAATCCAGTGAAATACCTCTTCCCTTAAGGTATCTCATATAGCTCTCGAGACAAATCGGTTTGGGGGAAGTAGATTTTCCAGATTTTGACTGGTACGAGTATATCTTGTTTATAAATACCTAGATCGAAAAAGAACGAATGGTGAATGAAAAATCGTTGACATGACTTAATTTGTTACATGGAATATCTATGATGACGTTACATTTTACAAAAAATATAATCGGCTCTACACAAAGAACTTTAAATTAATGGTTTGGCAAACAATCTAATGATCGCTTTTACCTTCCAAAAGTTATTTCACTTTAAGAAATATTCAAACGGCTAACAAACAAATGTTCAAAAATAAAGGACTTCATGTTTGAACGATCCCTTGAAACTCTTGCGCAATTGATAATTGACCGCTCTCCTTAGGAAACGCTAATCGGCTCCCTCTTCCCATTTGAAACACGTTTTATATGAAGCAATTCCAAATTTTGTACCGATTGTCACATTTAATACCCCTCCCTCCCTTCAGTGCGTGATGTAATTTATGTACAACACACTTTAATGTTTCCACTGGTTCCATGTTCACTGCAAGCGTAAAATGTAACAAAATTTGCACTAACATTTTTATCGCACACAATATCTGCATTCCGACCTTTTTAGAAGATACACTAGATTTTTTTTTCGGTTCGACACGTTTGACAGTACCACCGGACCAATTTTTTGAGTTTCAGTGACAATGTACTAGAAGTGTCAATATGTTCCCGGGTTGTTTTACCCGACTATGCCTTAAAAAGAAAAAAAAAAATTTTTTTTTTAAGGTTTGTTAATTGTTTTATTAAAAGTTTTGCGGATGACATTCTACGATTTACATATAAGAATCCTTAGAAATTATGTGCTAGAAAGAATCGATCAGACAGACTACCTGCAGTTTGTTTGAGGCATGCTGTGAAAGTATAAGTCTTAATCTAAAAAGAAAAACCTGTCTATGTTGCAACCATTATTGCAATTGCAATAAAAAATCAAAACATCGTATCATACTGAAAGAAAAATAACTTGCCTTCATGCCACGCTTTCAGTTTGAAAATTCTACAATTTTTGTCTGAAAAATAAACCTTTTAATGTTAAAACCATTTTTTATTTCAATCCAAATGGCATATTTTTTATTATTATAACACGACACTTTCTCGTTGAAAGTTTATTTTGGAATGGAAATAATTTGTTTTTATTTTTGACGATTAGACGGTTTCGATTTGACAGTTCTACAATTCGTTTTGAAAGTTTCAACTTTTAAATGAACCAAGCAGAAAAATTTTGAACGACAGTTTGAACGTTTTTAGGCCAGTATCGACTTAAAAAGTAGAGAGGTTACGGAATTTTGTTCAATATTACGAAGCGGAATTTTTACAATTGATCTGCATGGAACGAAATGTCACCTTCACTAACGGAACTAATCGAGCGGAATATTTTTCCGAAAGTAAAAGTGACAGTTTCCATTAGTTTGCGTGGAAACCTTACAAATTTAATTTTTATTTTTCGTTCTTTTCAGGTGGATACTGCTGCAGTAATTTATTTTCGATTCTTTACTTTTCCCGTTTCAGTAAACGAAATTTAACATGGGTTTGGGATAGAAAAAGAAATTTCTTTCGAACACGTTATCGACCTTTTATTGTGAAAAGGCCAGTATCGAGTTAAAAAGTAGAGAGGTTACGGAATTTTGTTCAATATTACCAAGCGGAATTTTGACAATTGATCTGCATGGAACGAAATGTCACCTTCACTTACGGAATAATCGAGCGGAATATTTTTCCGAAAGTAAAAGTGACAGCTCACATTGGTTTACGTGGAAACCTTACAAATTACAATTTTATTTTTCGTTCTTTTCAGGTGGATACTGCTGCAGAAATTTCTTTTCGATTCTTTACTTTTCCGTTTCAGTAAACGAATTTAACATGGGTTTGGAATGGTAAAAGAAATTTCTTTCGAAAACGATACAAAAAAAAAGCAAACCGCTTTCTACACTGAAAATAAATCCATAATTTTTATTATTAACATCGGCACTTAAATCGGTCAATTTTTGCTTCGCATTGAAATCATGTGAGCCAGTATGATTTTCATTTGCCGCACATAATTTTTAACACCCGTCACTTAATACACAGGTTCGCTTCCAATGAGACTGATATGGTCCGCACATAATTAATTTTCAATGGAGCGAGAAATGTCATTCAAGTGTGTTTTCACTTTGCCCTATTCTATCCACCTTCGCACTTAAAACGAAATAAAAAACGACCCGCGAAAAATAATCAGCTGCTTTATCGTTCCTGAAGAAGAAAAAACTGCAAAGTAAGGAAGCAAAGTGAAGTTTACCGTGTGGTGGTTTAGGTACTTGGTTTGCCAGTGGAAGTCACTGAATCTTTTGAAGGTAATAAATTACTATAGATGTTCTTCTTTGCCATGTTAACGGTGTTTATTGTGAATATTTCAGATCTGCCGACATTTTTGCTATTCCCGCAGAAGAGCTGCTGAACGCGATAGCTTCAAAAAGTGATGAAGTTTTCATGATGGTACAAATAAAACCTCTTATATTCACACATTTCGTTTTATTACATGCAAAGTACAAAAAATCCAATAATAAACTCTTTATGAAAAAATAAAATCCATGCACCTTTTCACATAGAACCAGGGGGCCAGTCACTCGGCCACCATGTGTTGAAACCCTCAAAAACACAATCCGACACAATCCGCCACTCTTCAAACATCTCGCCGCCACATGAAAGAATATAATCATTTCTGGCACCTCTGTATCGAATATACCATGAATCGAATGTTTGTTTTCCCTCTGTTTTGTACCCCTCTCGCTTGCATTGATGTGATTAAGATTATGCATATGTGTGCGTGGATTAAACGTCCAAAACAACTATGGTTGCCAATAAGCATACATTTTCGAGTGTAGTTTTAACAGATATGTTGAAGCACAGAAACACCTTCTGCCACCTTCCAACACCCCCGAAACACGATCAACATAAACACAACGTGGCAGACCCCCCTGCATAAAACTTATGTAAAATACTCATTTGATGTTTACTAGGACAAGTTAATGCAATCGATGTACACTATAATTAATATCTATTCAGCTCTTGCACTTAAAGACAATATACTTATTGCACATATGGTTAATTGACCACATTAATAAAAAAAAAAGTGCTGCACCAATACAGAGCAATAACTTTGCACTTTGCCCAAATCTACAGGTGATTGCACTTAAATATTAGGTGCATTGTTTTTGAGTAAACGAAAAAGAACCAACGCAACTTTTCAATTTTAGAAATGTTTTTTTTTTTAATTCTAACAAGCATTATTCTTTGTGTGTTCCATGAAATTTCAGTCAAATTTCCTACATTTATGGTACAACCTCACTCGCCGGCGAACCCAGTATTCATAAGGTGGCAAAAGCTGGAAGGATACGCTGGGCAGGACATGTTGCGAGAATGCCGGGCAACTATCCTGCAAAAATGGTGTTTGACGGGAATCCGGTAGGTACAAGACGACGTGGGGCGCAACGAGCAAGATGGTCAGACCAGGCGGAGCAAGACCAAGGGGGTACAAGGTGCCCAAGGGTTGGAGAGGAGCAGCTACGAATCGGGCATATTGTGTATCAGGCTGTGTTATAGTATTGTGACGTTATGCCATGTAAATAAAACAATAAAAATGGTACAATCTTCAACATTTGTGGTATAATTGACAGAGGTTATTGATATTATGAGGTTATTGATATCAACCGCTCCACGGTTGATCTAATCGCAGGCATGGTAAAATCAAACGCATTTATAGCACAGCGAGCAGACATTGTTGTCCATATACTTTTTCTTGAAAAACGTGGAGTATAAGTTAATACGGGCAGCTAGTATAAGAAGCAAGTGCAGAGAAAAACAAACAAAACTTTTCGCTTTATGTGCCAGGCTTTTTATTGATAAACATTTTTATGAGAGGTTTTGCACACAACTGCCGCGCCCCCCAAGAGGATAAACAACAATCAATGTGCAACTAGCGATTTGAAATTGGTTCACTGTTGTAGAACCCCTAGGTCCGAAGTATACCTTGCAGTCTGCACCTTGCAATAATTCTTGCGCTCTTCGGTACCTTCCGGTACTAGTATCTTGGTTGTTGTTTTGATTCAGTATGTTATTTTGACACAACATTTGAGAATGTGTTGGTGTGAGCTACGTTGTTAGGGGCAAATCATTGAGCTTGGGACCGAGCTTGGGACCGATGTACTAGTACTGACTGAGCCAAGAAAAATATCGTATTTCTTTGGGACCTACTGGTCTTAGAGTTAGTCTATGGCATAACGACATACATTTGAAATGTCAGTTTAAAGTTTTACACGAGTAGCAGACCGAAGATTAACGTTTGTTCTCTGTTTTTATAATCAGGGGGAAATTGTTGATGTTTGCGCTTAATTTAACCAACAATCAAATGAAACTAGCGATGAATGGTGTGTGGCTTAATTTAACCAACAATCAATATGAAACTAGCGATTTGAAATTGGTTCACTGTTGTAGAACCCCTAGTTCCGAAGTACACCTTGCAGTCTGCACCTTGCTCTATAACTCTTGCGCTTTTCCGTACCTTTCGGTAATAGTATCTTTGGCTTTGTTTTGATTCACTATGTTATTTTAACAGAATATTTGAGGGTGTGTTGGTGCGAGTTACGTTATTAGGGGCGAATCATTAAGCTTGGGACTGAGCTTGGGACCGGTGTGCTAGTATTTCCTGAGCCAAAAAATATATTCATTTTCTTCAGGACTATCCAGCCGCTGATTAACCCTGGAAATGGTGGTTTCTACTGCGGCCTTTTTGCGTGTATAAGCTATAAGAATGCTCTGTAATAATTCCTCGATTCTCTTATGATTTATTCACTGTGTGAACCACAATGATTTTCAACAACCAACATTTGTAGGATTATATGCCTAATTAATAAATCGAAAAATCAACGTGGTCCGTGGTAAAACTACCAAAAAAACTGTAAATGGGAAAAAAATTGTAAAAAAAAAAAACGAACTTCTGTAAATACCTTGAGCAGCCATCTTGTCAAATCTGAAGCAAAATAGTTCGGAAGTGGTTGACTGCAAGAAGGAAAGTGGAGAAAAGGCTGCTACAATGGACAGTTTCCTAAATAAATTGAATGAACACAATGCTCGTCAGTATCTTCCGTAAGTGAAATAAATCACTTTATAATCATGAATTTTTGTTGCAGCCTGAATTATCTGCCTACATTATTCGTTCGCGGTGCGGAATCTGAGGATTCGAATGATTGTGCTGTTGCGTGGAACAATATCCTAGTTCCTATTCAAAAGGATATTAAATATTATTTTGGCGTGTTTGTGCAGTCGTTCTGCGTTTTTAACACTGCTGCTACCCTCAGCGACAAGCAGTTTTTTTTGTTTATTACTGGTCATGTTATGCCTTGTTCAGACTACAAAGTTATAACTATATATATTATGTTATAACGGTTGTCAAATAATTTCAACAAGAAATTTATCATCAAGATATGCTTATAACATGTTATAACCATAGACTAACTCTACCCAAGTAACACAACTTGTTGTGTAATGTTCAAAAATTCATCTTTAAAACATGATCTCATGTATTTTTCTAGTGCACATAACTTATTTTTGGTATCTTACCTTGTGATCAAAAAGTTCCGGTAATTTGAAAAAAAACGCATTTATTTCAATTTTTAATTGATATCTTTATTATCGCCTTCAAAGTACACGCCATTAGAGGCAACACACATATGCCAGCGCTTTATCCAATCATCCATACATTTTTTATAGGCCGATGAATGTATGGCTTTCAGTTCTTCCAGCGAATTCTTTTTTATCGCATCAATCGATTCAAAACGCCTACCTCTGAGCGGAATTTTCAGTTTTGGGAAGAGAAAGAAGTCGCACGGGGCAAGGTCTGGTGAATATGGTGCTTGTTTGATGGTATTGGTGGAGTTCTTGGCCAAAAATTCACAAATAGTGAGCGCGGTGTGTGATGGAGCGTTATCGTGGTGTAAAATCCACGAATTATTGCGCCACAATTCTGGCCTCTTCTTTCGAATTGCCTCACGCAAACGTCTCATAACTTGTAAATAATACTCTTTGTTAACCGTTCGACCTTCTGGAAGGAATTCAGAATGGACGACACCGCGAAAATCAAAGAAAACGGTCAGTAAAACTTTAATTTTGGAGCGACTTTGTCGTGATTTTTTTTTGGTTTCGGCTCATCTTCGGCGCGCCATTCGGACGATTGTTGACTTGTGAGCATATCAAATTCATATACCCACGTTTCATCACCAGTTATGATGCGTTCCATGAATGTGGGATCGCTATCTGCGTTCGCAATCATCTGTTTAGCGACCTCAACTCGATGCTGTTTTTGCAAAAAATTCAGCTCTTTTGGAACAAGTCGTGCTTCAATGCGTTTCATGCCCAGAATTTCCGTCAAAATGTGTTCGGTCGATCCAAATGAGATATCAAGGAGTGCAGCTATCTCCCGAATGCTAATTGAGCGGTTTTCCATAACTAAATTCTTCACGGAAGCGATGTTTTCATCGGTAGTTGAGGTCGATGGTCGTCCAGAACGCGGCATGTCACTCACGCTTTCACGGCCTTCTTTAAAGTCTTTGTGCCAAACAAATGTACGATTTTGTGACATAGAGTCCTCACCAAAGGCTTTTTGCAACATTCTGAGCGTTTCCGCTGCAGAAAATCCGTTTGCAACACAAAATTTCACACAAACGCGTTGTTCCAATTTTTTATCCATGGTAAAAATCGCCGAGCGTCTATTTTTCGACTAACAAAAGCAGTTGTCAAAACAAAACTAATGGATAATTTGCTCTCACACTTTGACAGAATATCAGAACTAGTGTTGCCATCTTACACTAAAAAGATTTTACCGAAAAAATAAAGGCGGCTTTTTTAAATTGAAAATTACCGGAACTTTTTGATCACAAGGTATATGACCAAAACAGCGCAATAAATCGATCTATTTGAAACATCTTTAAGGTCACACAAGAAGTATTCAGATACAAATTTAGGACTAATAATACGTTTTCAAGATACTTTGAATAGCATGCTTTCAACATGATGATGTCTTATCTTGGTAGTTTCTAGCATCATAATAACAAATAGGTTATAATCAAGTAATTCCAAAGTAAAAAAAAAAAATTGCATAGATACATGAACATGACATGATAGTTTGATAAATGTCCAACGAACAGAAGTTAACAACGATTGTTAAGATTGTTGTGATTGTGAAAATTATGTTTGTTTATGAGGAGAATATGCACAACTCATAGTAAAAAAATGACAATCGTTTTTGGCCAAATCGATTGTTTAATAAATATAAGAAATCTAAAGATTGTAAATGCTCAGAACGCTTAACAAAATATCATATGCGAGGCAGCTTTTATGGTGCATATTTTGGTTTTACTCTTGCATAATGTCTGCGCCGTTCCGAAGATTGAAGAAAATCAACAGAAAATTCTCTTATATTTTGCAATTTTGTAGCATCTCTGTTGGAATCATCAAAAATCGTCATGGTGGATTAGACACATGGTCTACACTGTCGATTGAAAGTATTTTTAAAACATAAAAAAAATGTCTAGATTATCTAGCAATTTTCTTTCTTACTCCAAATGTATCATCTCAACCATCGACAAAAAAAAACACGTTTTCGAGATTTTTAGAGAAAATTGTAATCATAGTTTCAACCGGCACTGTAATTTTGTCCATAGCTATGGCGTGAAGTTGAAATTGAGTCCAAAATACATCTTGAGAGCAGTCTAATAACATGCTCATGATGGTCCATTGCAAATTATTTCAGTTAGTTATTATAACATCATAATAACCATATTAGAGCATCTTCTTAGTGAAATGTCATTTGGCTCCAGAAATTTTAGAAAAAAATGACGTTTCTTGTGGACCATCACAATGAATCAACTGCTGATGGTGATTGTTATTGCATGCTATAGTTCTGAAAAATATGTTTTTTTTTTTTCTTGTAGTAAGACCAATTCTGTAACCGTTTCTTAAGAAGATATCTTGCAAATGGGCAAGGTCTGCCCATTTAATCGATATAAAAAATATATAAAAAGTAATGGAAAGTCATAAACAAATTCATCATATTTTTTTTTGTGTTGTAATTGGGTTTTGTGGGTTTTTGAATTTGTTGATGGAATTGGGTATTGGGGTTGGGGGGGGGGGCGGTGGGGGGTGGGGGGGGGGGGGGGGGGGAGGGGAGCGGGGCGGGGCGGGGGGGCTAACTGTTCATATTCATAACAAACATTACTGTCAAATTCGATCTGTATTTACATCTGCTAGTTTGACACTTGTTGGATTGGATTGTTGTGTTCATGCATTTCTGCATTTAGTTTCACTTTTTAATAACTTGATTATAACCTATTAGTTATTGTGATGCTATAAACTACCTAGATAAGACATCGTCATGTCAAAAGCATGTTATGCAGTGCATCTTTAAAACTTCTTATGCTACCTAAAAGATGTTATAAAAAGATCGGTTAATTGCGCTGTTTTGGTCATATTTGAGTCGAAAATTAAGTCATATGTTCTAGAAAAATACACGAGTGACTTATGAAAGGCACATGTTTTGCGACAACTTCCTCTAAGCTTGACATCTTTTGACATATGACAAAAGATGTTTTTCATTTCATTCTCAATACTCTTGTATAACAAAATTTCAAGATAACTGACCAAAAAGATGTTTTTGGTGTTACTACCAAGTAACACCACTTGTCTCATTTATGTTAATAATACACGTTTTAGACCAAGCTCATGTTTTTTTTCTAACCGTCAATACTTATTTCTTAACGCTATAACGGAAAAAGCGCATATATGTGGTTTTTAAAATTTTGGGGGACGGTTTTGTGGGAAAGGACAAAAGAAAAATTTTGGGGCCAAAATTTAAAAAAATATTTGGCGAAAGGAAGGCGGGGTAAAAAAAGAAAAAATATAAACAAGATTTTTATGGGAAGAAAATATAGTTTTAGGGTGGAGGTTGTGGTTTTTGGAAATTAAAAGTGCTTTGCGCATGGAAGTTGTATCAAAATTTTATATGCGGCTCAAGGTTAGCAGTGCAACTTTCCGTTTTTCCTTCCCTAATTTCATACGCCATCGATTGGATTAAAAAACGTAGAAGGTACCCCGAATAAATTATTGAATTTTAATGAGATTTCTATATGGAATTCACAAAAACCAACATGGCGATTTTCCATGTCTACAGCCCTACAGTACAAGTCTACAGTACGGGTAAAAACATTAGTAACACATTTGATTTTCAAATGTTGGGTTTTTTCTTTTCTGTGTTTTTTTGTTGTGAAATTGAACCGAGTAATGTCAGTATGAATGAAAATACAAATAAAATTTTTCTGTTATGTTGTGCGTAGCTACATCGCAAAAAAAAAATTCCCCACAAATTAAGCGCAAAAATTTATAAAAAATACTAAACAATCTCCCAAACTGTTGCTTTATGTAACATTTGAATAAACCCCTATGCCCAATTTGGCTTCTATTTGAATCAGTGAGTGGCATCACAATCTTACATTTAGGAAGTGTTTTTTTTTTATTCCAGTATTTCAAATAAACGTATTTTCAGCCGTCACTGTACTGGATTCACAATCTATTCTGAATAATTTCACTATTGCATGAGGATGTTAAAAACATGTTTAAAATTCATCTTGAATGCAACCTATCAACATACTTACAAACATCTAGCATACACGCTATTTCCAAACAATCCAAAATGAAGTACGTTTGACTCTCAAAAGTATGGATACTCAAAAGTGAGTAAAGATAGTTCGTAGTGGTAAGATGACAAACAGTCATCGATGTTTTCAAGAAGTAAGATTTAAGTTGATCGAACAAAAATAGAACAAAAATGTGTTTGCTGTTCTGGTACCACGTTTGAACCGAACATGTGTGGAAAAACATCCTCAAAACTCTTTAAAGACCAGACATGTTTGGTATTTCATCCTTACGACTTTTTTACAACAAACTTCTTATATTCTTTTCAAAGAAGATGTTTCTGGTGTTACTTGGGAAAGCAAGTGCAGAGAAAAACAAACAAAAATTTTCAGGTTATTTGCTAGGCTTTTTATTGATAAACATTTCCATGACAGTTATCGCACAACTGCAGTGCCGCCTACCAGGAGCATGACGACATACATTTGAAAAGTCGGTTTAAAGTTTTACACAAGTAGCAGACCGAAGATGAACGTCTGTTCTCTGTGTAAATACTACCATTTTACCCGACTATGCCTATCTTTAAAACTACCATGAAATTTCAGTCAAATTTACTAGGTTTATGGTAAAACATTCAACATATGTGGTATATTTGACAGACCTCATATTGATATCAACCGCACCATGGTCGATCTAATCGCAGGCATGGTAAAATCAAACGCATTTATAGTCAGCTGCAAATTGTTGGTGTTTGCGCTTAATTTAACCATCGAAATAGTAGTTTCTACTGCGAATTTTTTTTATCGTGTATGATTTCACCCGCTGTGATTATGAAGCCGTAAATGCGAGAATCGCTTCCCAAGACTGGAATGAGCTGTTGAACCACGTTTCTCATGATGTTTCCGTGACGGCTTTCTACGGCACTATTGATCGAATCATCCGTGAAATTGTTCTCGTTAGAACTTACCGGCCTACAAGGCAGTTTAACCAATCTTGGTGGACACCACAACTCCGTAGCCATCGTAATCGCTTACGAAAGCTCAGGAAACGTTTCTTTCGCAATAAAACTACCACGAACACGAGAGCTCTGAAGATTGCTGAAGAAGAGTATCGCCGACTGCAAGATGATCGTTTCCGTGAGTATATTGATCGTATCGAAATGAATTTCCGACAAGTACTCGCTTCATCTTTTTGGGCCTATATCAACAAACGAAAGAGCTCGACCAGGGTTCCCGTTGAGGTTACGTACCAATCTCGTGGTTCTTGCTCACCGGTCTCTACCGCAAATCTTTTCGCTGAGTTTTTCCGTTCCATACACGACGACAACTCACGGCAGTGCGCGTGGGTGGGGCAGCGCTGCTGATCCAAGTGGTTATTTTCACCCGTAATATCCTACAATTTCGTCGTAAAGTGTTCCTCGGAGTGTGGTGCCAGTGTTGAGCATCGAAAATCTCTCTCTCAAATGTGGGCCCAGGTAGTGAAAATGGAAAAAAAAGTGTCCTCCATCGAACAAAATTTTCTTCATCCGTCCCCGTCGTCATGGTAGTCATGTCGGCAGAATCAGCAATGCAAGAAAAGCTGATGTTGTGGTAGTGGTAGTGAATTGATCGTTACTTGTGTTGTTAGCTTGCGGTTGTATCGGAGCCACTTTGGATGGAATGGAGCTTTTTAGCTTAGAATTTGATGGTTTTAAAACGAAGAGTTTTCGTGGAAAAAATGCGACACGAAAAGCGATGCATGGTCTTGATCGCAGTGAAAAAGATCTTGCCAGCCATATTTTCTAGTTACGACGTATATCAGTACGTGTTGTCGCTGTGTGTGAGTGTGTTAGTACTTAAAAAGCTGAGGGTGCGACACATCTAAATCCAGATTCAAGATGATCGAAAAATCCCACGCTAGCGAATCAATCTTTGAAAAATCTTGTTTCAGCTTGTAAATCTTAATCCATCTACTTGCATCGTGCTGCATCTTTTAGCAGTAAATCTTTAAAATCTTCATCAAAATCTTTAAAATCTTCTTTCTATCTACTAAGCGTGCGCACATCGCACAAAAGCATAACAAAAAAAATCCTGCATCTGAGATAGAGACGCACCCCCTGTTAAAAAGAAATTAGGTTCTACAGATATGAAAAAAATCTATGCCTTGCCGATTGCTCACATTTTTGCAATTGGATACGGGATCAAACATTCAGCTAAGTATCATAAAAGAAATATTGACAAACATTATTGGCTCATGGGAGCGGATGCGCTGTTTACACGCAGAAATCCAGACTTGCGGCGTTTGCGTGTTTTTCTGTCTGTCTTTCTTTTCTCCTACTCTGAGTTTTGTGCGTTTTTGCTGATCAATCTGTATGTATTCTCGTTGCAGTTTGGAACCGGAGAAAATCACCCACTCAGATCAATTTGACTGATTTCCCAATAGGTCGGTATCTCTTGGAGCAAAGTATAAGAGTGACCGCTTTGGTTGAGTGATGAATGTTAACTAACGTTTATTTAACAATTTCTTAATCTAGCTTGCTATGATTGGATTGCAAATAGGTCGAGTTGCTTCAATTGCTATTTCACTCCTCCTCAAGCTCGACGCACTGCAGGCCAATCCCACGTCGTTCATAAGTTTGAGAAGCCAAAGCAATTCACGGCTGGCTTCGGATAGTGCGACGTATTCCGCCTCAGTCGATGAAAGTGTGACACACTGTTGCTTCCTTGCTGTCCAGCTGATAGGTCCACCAAGCAGGAACACGAATCCAGTATTGCTCTTCCGGTCCACGCAATCGCCAGCCCAGTCAGCGTCCACGTAGGCTTCCAGTGTTCCTTCACCTCCTAGCTGCAACTTCAAGTCTGCGGTTGTGTAGAGAAACCGCAGCATGCCTTTTGCTTCCGACCAGTCGGCTTGAGTGGGTCGGCTAACCTTTCGTCCCAGAATGGATGCACTGATAGCGATGTCGGGCCTCGAATTCACCGCAATGTACAGCAAAGCACCTACTAGGCTTTGGAACTCCTCGTTCCGGAGCATCGGATCCTCCTCCATTTGCTGTTTATTCGGGTATCCGGGGTCCATCGGGATGTGGGACGGTTTTGCTTTGTCTTGACCAAACTTAGCCGCGACCCTCCGGATATAAGCGCTTTGATTCAGTAGGAACTGGCCGTCTTGCGTCCTCTGAATCTGGACGCCAAGGTAGTGCGATACTGCTCCAAGATACGTGATGGTGAAGTGTCGTTGCAGGAAATTACGAACCCTTTCGTATTCGTTTTGATCGTGGGTCACAATTAGCATGTCGTCTACGTACAATGTAATGAAAGACTTTTGCCCGTTGAACGTCCTCACGTACAGATAAGGGTCGGACTCGGATGGCGCATATCCAAGCTCCTGTAGCACCTTGCTGATCTTCTCGTTCCACACTCGTCCTGCCTGCTTCAGGCCATACAGGCTTTTGCGTAAACGGCAGACATCGCTCTTGGAACCGGTCGTGAATCCAGCAGGCTGCTTCATGTAAATCGTTTCGGATAATTTGCCGTAAAGGTACGCCGTCTTGATGTCAACGTGTTGCACCATCAGATTACGGCGTGCGGCGATACTGAGTATGGTGCGAAACGTCGTCTGCTTCGTCACTGGTGCAAATACTTGGTCGTAATCCGTGCCATACTTCTGGCTAAAACCTTGAGCAACAAGGCGGGCTTTATAACGGATCACGTTACCATTATTGTCCAGCTTCTTCTTGAAGATCCATTTGCTACCGATGGCCCTCCGATCGGCAGGTAATTGGACGACTTCCCAAGTAGCATTCTCTTGAAGCGATTCAATCTCCTCCTCCATGGCTCGTTTCCATTGTTCGCGTTCAGGGCAACTCATGGCTTCTTGGTAGGAACATGGCTCGTGCTGTTGTTCCGCTACCAGCGTGGCTGCAGCTGAGTAACGGTACGGTGGCATACCTTTGTTTGCCCGGTTTGATCGTCGAGGTGCACTAACAACATTCTCCTCCTGTTCTCCGGTTGGTTCAGCCTCTTCCGGTGTACGATCTTGGTCATGTCGATTCTCCTCCTGCCCATCAGTTTATCCAGCCTCTTCCACGGATTCTTCTTCCTCATTGACGAAATCTTCGATGGTTGATTCGAGGCCGTAGAAATCATCATCGCTGGTGTCACTCCCATCGTCGTTGTCATCCACTGTAACAACGGGGACTTCATTAACTTTGGCAGGTTCAGTAGGTCTGAAGGAATAATCTAGCATGCATTCCTTATGAGATTCGGTTGCCCGAACCTCCTCCGACGTCAGAAACACTGCGTCGCGGCTTACGGTCAGCTTGTCGTTATCGGGATCCATGAAACGATATGCCTTGTGTTGTCGGGAATATCCAACGAACAACAGCTTTTTCGACTTTGCCTCCAGCTTCGATCTCTTCTGTTGCGGAATCCAGACGTACGCCGACGATCCGAAAATCTTCAGATAACTCAGATCCGGCATTGTTCCGCTCCACATTTCAAGCGGTGTCTTCTCTAACGGCTTGGTTGGCAGACGGTTCTGCAGATAGTTGGCCGTGTTGACAGCCTCGGCCCAGTACTTCAGCGGCAAACGTGAATCCAAGACCATGCAGCGTGTCATCTCCACCAATGAGCGATTCTTTCGCTCCGCAACACCGTTCTGCTGGGGGGTATAAGCAACGGTGAAATGCTGACTGATTCCTTCTTCTTTGCAAAATCTATCCAACTCTTTGTTTTGGAACTCGTCACCCTGGTCCGAACGGATGACTTTAGGCGTTTTTCCTAATAACGTCTTCACGTAGCTTACATACTTCTTGATGCGATCGCTCACCTCTGATTTATTTTTCAGGAAATACACGACACAATAGCGACTGTAGTCGTCAATCATGGTCAAAAAATATCGACACCCACCTGGTGTTGGTGTTCGCATAGGACCGCATACGTCCGAGTGGATTAGTTCCAGAGCTTGACTTGATTTGCGATCGGACTTCTTCGGGAACGGGAACCGTGTCAGCTTACCTTCCAGGCAACATTCGCAGACTACACGGCAGCCACAATTCTCGATCTTGATTCCGGATGCCAATTTCTTGCTTTCAAGCTCCCGAATAGCATCAGGATCACGGTGCCCCAAAATGCGATGCCACGTGTGCTGACAACTTGATGTATGCTTGCATTTTCTCGACGCTAGCGCTTCATGGGCGACTGTCAAGTAGTAAAACCCTCCAGACGATGTGGCACTTCCGATGACCTTCTCATCCTTGATTATACGGCATCCACTGGCATCGAAAACAATAGTAGCACCCTTCACGGTAAGCTTCTTCACCGAAATGAGGTTCGATTCGAAGTCCGGAACATACAAAACATCCCTGAGGGTTACTTTGAACTGTTCACCCTTGGAAGATAAGAACGCCAGTTGGCACGATCCAATTCCCTTCGCTGCAGTTTTCTTGCCGTCCTGCTGCACACTATCATCCAATTCCACGAACTGGTCCAGGTTCGCACACATGTGAGAGGTTGCTCCGGAATCGATCACCCACGAATGTGCCGCTCCTCGCCGCAAACGAATACTCCAGATTCGATTTATTTTGGACTTCCTCACAAGCTGCTTTCGCTTTCGGTGAACGACGCTTCTCACCCTGAGTACGAGACTTACTCTGACTTCCGGCTGCTTGCTCCGTCATAGCACGACAATCCTTCTTCTTATGTCCTTGCTTGTTGCAAAAATGGCACGTTATCATCTGCTTCTTCCAATCCACCTTCAAAACTGATTCTCCTTGTATACTGGAACTGCGCTTCGACACCTCTTCCGCCAGCTTCGACTTGACCAGATCCAGAGTGAGCTCGTCATCTGCCCTTGTCTCCAAAGCCGTGGTCAAAGTATTGAAAGAATCCGGTAGGCTGCGGAGGACCATGGCAACTTGCAGATTACGATCTAGTTCCTGTCCTGTAACAGTCAACCGCTCGAATAACTCCTCCATTTCGAATACGTGCTGTTCGATGTTCTCGCCGTCGGAATACCGTTTGTCACACAGTTTCTCAGAAGCGAAACCTTCGAGGTTAGCGTTGCCTTCTCGTAGTGTGTACGAAGTTTCTCCCATGTTTCCTTCGTCCCAAGTTTCAACGACCGGTGCGGTACCAGGTCACGAACTTCCACAAGTCGTCCCGGATTAGCAGGAACTCCACCTTCGTCTTCCAGATGGGGTAGTTAGCACCGTTGAGCTTCACGATTCCCATACGGTCCATCTCGATCCTCCAAAAAATCTTCGGTTGAAAAATCTTGACTGGAAAATTTTCACTCTTATATTTATATCGGTTGATACGGTAACCGCTCCAAGCTAGCAAACCTCTTGGAGCAAAGTATAAGAGTGACCGCTTTGGTTGAGTGATGAATGTGAACTAACTTTTATTTAACAATTTCTTAATCTAGCTTGCTACGATTGGATTGCAAATAGGTTGAGTTGCTTCGATTGCTCCTTCAGTATCGAGTTCGAAAGAAATTTCTTTTTCTATCCCAAACCGATGTTAAATTCCGTTTAATGAAACGGAAAAGTAAAGAATCGAAAAAAAATTTCTGCAGCAGTACCCACCTGAAATGAATAAAAAATAGAATTGGAATTTTTAAGGTTTCCACGCAAACTAATGGAAGCTGTCACTTTTACTTTCGGAAAAATGTTCCGCTCGATTATTCCGTAAGTGAAGGTGACATTTCGTTCCATCACGCTCATTCGGATTTACCCAAAATTGAGTAACTTTTACCCACTTTCATAAAATAGGCTGAAACGTCAAACCATGGGTAAGCCGATTTATGAAAGTGGGTAAACGTTACTCAGTTCTTCTTTAATCTGGTTCAATCCTGAAGCTGCTAGTCTACTGTTCGTACAATGGACAAATATTTGTCCTTACCTGAGAGACGTGTTTATAAACTATAGTCTGTCGGACTGTGCCAACTATTTGTCCATTGTACAAACAGTGTATAGGGACGTTTTTTTCCACCCCGCTGCTGGTGCGGTGATTTCCATCAAAAAAAAAAACTAAAGTTTTACGTCGTCGGTAAGTACCCGGAAGCCCGTACTCGCCACGGCCGTCATCCTAGATCTATCGATTTACAAGTGAGTGTATTCGTATTCGTACATGTAGTCCAAACTGTTAAACTTTGTATTCATGAGTGCTATTTACAAATGCCGTACCCAACAAACATCGGTGTTGAATTAGAGCTTGTTCAAGCAAATTTGGAGAAGCTATTCAGCTGTTTCTTCTAGAATAGCTGAATAGCTTCTCCAAATTTGCTTGAACAAGCTCTAATTCAACACCGATGTTTGTTGGGTAGTTTTATCGACTAAATCTAAGAAGGATCGCGACCGAGACGACCACGACGATGATCGTAGGCGCAACAAAAGTTTTCATCTAGCAGTTCCAGGAGTCATCGGGGAGAATTAGTTATTAATAAATAAATTTAACTGTAGGTGATTTTTATAAGGTGCGTTTGGACAAGCTTCGAGCTCGCAAAAATCATCTTGGGACTAAGATACCGAAAGGGTCAGAATCTGTACGCAGTAGTCGACAACCATCTTCCCGGAGAGGTAGAGAAGAGGACACACCTCAGCAGACACCGGCACATACTCTGATAAAAACTTCATCGTTGTACCGACAATTAAATCATGGTCAGGATGACTATCGCATATAATGGAAACAATAACCATGAAAATGGTCGAATTCACCACGTTCATGGCATTTTTGACTATGATCATGGTAACAAGGACTATTCCGACATTATGGCAAATGTTGGATCAACTATTTTTAATGGTCGTTTTGACCATGATCATAGTCGGTTCAAAATCACTATACTGCAATAGTCATCCTAACCCCCAATAATGGTAAAATTGACTATCAAATTACTCTCTGTGTAAGTACAACAAATGGGCGCTAGATCGAAACGAAACTGGTGCCACCCACACGTTATTAAAAAGAATGTCCCTTGGGATTCGGAAGAAGATAAGGATCTATGGGAAAAAGAGCAAGTTCGTTTAGATCGTGAATGGTACAGTACTCCCGGATAAAAATAACAATACAATTACAATTTAATAATATACAATAACAACAGAATAGATTGCCGACCATGAATCTTACTGTTCATGTATCAGACAAATCAAAAAAGCACATTGTAATTACAATAGATCTACTATACACCCCATATGCTAGAATTTTCAACAATAGTGAAACAATACAATTCATAGTTATTAACTCAAATTTGTTCAGCAAATAGTGATATTTTTTATTGTTAAGATACATAACAACCCCCTTATTCTATTGTTGATGTCTCAATTTACAACAGATTCTATTGTAGAAACAGTAAGTCCTAATGTTATCTCATTGTCGCGAACAATACGATCAATTTTACATACTATTGATTCCATTGTATGGTTACAATACATATGACGAAGAAAATAATCCATTTTCGGGATTATCAATAAAATATAAAAGAAAAAGCTGAGCTATAGCAGCCTAGGGTATTTTTTATTTCAATATTTTACCCAATTTACATAAAATCCACATTTTATAATCGAGTAAACCTATAACCCAAAATCTTTTTAATCGTGAGTTTACCCAAATTTGGGTTTGGACTCGCTTACCCAGTTTTGAGTAGTTCCAATTTTTATGATTTTGAATCAACGTTACTCAATTTTGGGTAAATCCAAATGAGCGGTTACGGAATTTTGTTCAATAAATCGACAAAGATTTTTCATTTGGGCCTAATTGACAAACGTAAACAATGGCTTCTTTCGTTAATTTCTCGAGGCGAAATATTACCAAGCGGAATTTTGACAATTGATCTACATCACGCTCATTTGGATTTAGTTATTTTTAATTAACTCTACGGAAAATTAAAACGGGAAACTATGTTCTAAATTAAACCAGAAAAACAAAGAAATCGACAAAGATTTTTCATTAGGGCCTAACTGACAAACGTAAACAATGGCTTTTTCCGCAAATTTCTCGTCTTTGAAAACCCCTTCTTATCAATCCACCGCGGTCATTTAGAAGAGGAAGAGTTCACCTATCCGATAGAATTGGAGGCTTACATGAGAAGCCTTTGTGCCTCGAGAAATTAACGAAAGAAGCCATTGTTTACGTTTGTCAATTAGGCCCTAATGAAAAATCTTTGTCGAAATGTTCTTTCACGAATTTCGGATGCATCAAGTGAACAGTTCACAGTTTGTTTAACTTGCAATATCCACTACTTTAATTTCGACAAATACCTTCAGAGAAACAGTATACTCTAACGTAATTGGAAATAGTCTAGAGATAAGCGCTACTTATGTTTATTCGAATTTTCCCGGATATTAATATTAATTCTTCAGTGTAAAAATTTAACACCGCATTTTTGGGCGATTATAAGTTTTTCGATTCTCATTCCTTGTCAGAAAATACAAGTATAACAATGCCTACTGAAACATACATATGTATAATTTGAGAGTGTATTAACTATTACAAGCGATATGCCTTTACAGCATCTGTACACTAGTCAGTTGGACTTTTTCCTTTTAAAAACTAAAGACACGCGAACTGAATTAACTTAATTTAGGTCGAAATGTATGCCTGAGACGGCATACCGAAAAATTACAGAAAAAAGAAAAATGTTGTCATCACTAATAAGAAACACGTTTGAGCTTAATTCACCAAGTTTAGCGATTGATACTGTTCCTCGTTGACTTCGGTCATCATGAAACTTCCATCGGGTAGAAGGAGTACCACTCGTCGGGTGCCGCCTGTTGGAATAGAAGGGTGTCAAAATTTAAAGATAATTCGAAAGGATTTTTAAAATCTTAAACTCACCTGGTGATGGTTGATCTGCTTGTACGACCTCAGCCGTAATTTGTCCATCTTGGGAGTCTTCGGTCTGGATTGTTAATTGTTGATTTGGATCTACGCCTTCCTGCATCTTGAACTGAGCTGCTTGCTCCTCGGTCATTTGTTGTCCCTGTGAAACATCACTTATCAAAATCAAATTCGGCTTGAATAACTGAAATACAAACCTCTTGAGGTACTCCGCCAATCTGGGCAACTGCCTCGGACACAGCCGCGTCCAACGTCAGAACGCCACCATTTCCATCCTCGGCTTCACCTTCTTGGGAAGCAACCAGGACACACTGCTGTTCACCATCGGCACCCTGAGCGATCAGAATCGTTTGACCTTCGGCGTTCTTGCCTGCCACTTGATACAACGTGCCGTCTTCTCCCGCCACAATGATTGGGGAACCATCCTCGTTAGTAAGAATCTGGTGCACCTGAGTATCTTGCTCTTGTTGGGCGTCGTGCTGTTCCTGTTGAGCTTGTAACTGCTGTTGCTTCTTATGTTTTGCTTTATCATCCTCGGGCACAGGGGCTGGTTCGCCTTCGGCTTGACCGAGTACTTTTCCGGTAACGGGGCAAAGAGTCAAAGCCCGTGGAGGAGATGGCGGAACAGGGGCAGGGAAATTTGAAGGGAACGGATCCGGGATGCCATCGTCCTCGTCTTCATCGTGATTGATGACAGCAGGTTTTTGCTCTACTTGAGTCGCTGGGGAAACGACTCGCTTGACAACATTTAGGCCTTGTTTGCGTAGAGCATTGATCTTCTGTTCGGGAGTTGTGTTCCTTGAAGGGGGTGTGCTCCTAAGGTTGCGATTAACTGGAGGCTTGGTCTGACCTGGGGACAGAGAGCTATGTTGAACAATGTTTGTGGTGAGTTTCGGTATAGGAGCGCCACCTGGACTTGTGTTGTTAACCATTTTCTGCAGAGGTTGTCGGGTCTGACCAACTTGTTGTTGTTGCTGTTGTTGAGCTTGTTGAATAGGAATGGTTGTTCGTACGACCTGCTTCACGAGCTGTTGAGTTCCACCGATATTTTTGCGAACTATTCGTGTAGTCGTAGTTGTGGTCATACCCGGAGGAGTTGCTCTTGGCGTCGCAACCGGCGATGACTGTGGTGAAGGGCTATTTGAATTCACTTTGAACACGCCTTGTTTCGATACTTCTCCTCGGTTTACAATCTGGACTTGAGCTTCCCCAGCGACATTTTTCGCGCTCGTAAACCCTGGTTTCTTGACCACTCCACTAGCGGTTCCATCCTTAGCTGTTTTCACAATTACTTCGGCAGCATTGCCGTCCTCCTTTTTACTTACTCCACCGACTCCATTCACCACTTTAACAGGAGACTTAGCTCCAACCGATACGATTTTGACGCTACCACTTTGTTGGGCTTTTACTAACGCTTGATTCACGGCCCCACTATCAGTTTTCATTTTCTTGATGCTCCCTTCGTCATCCTCTTCGGGGTCGTAGTCGCTGTCAACTTTTCGTTTGCCATACGTTTCTTCACTACCAGAGCTCCCTCCTTGATTCATCATGTTATTTCCAACCCACTGCTTGACCTTGTCCATGGCATTGATCTTCGAGTTACGCGAAGGTCTACCACCAAGCGGAGAAGTCAAGGGTATGGTTATAGTAGTAGGAGTTGGCACCACGGTTGCCACCGATGAAGGCGCTGGTGAAGCCGTTTTGGTCATGGTTACCGTTACAGCCGGACTAGGCGCTACGGTAACGGTAACCGCGCTCGGGGCAGACACAATCGGGCCAGTAGCAGTCGTCGTCGTGGAAGCACTTGTTGCTGCAGCCTTTGCTTTTTCAGTTTGTTGTTGCTGAAGAGTTCTTGCGGCAGCTGCGGCACGCTGTTCCTTTTGCTTGGCCAATTGTACCTCGAAGTACTCTAGCACACTTTGACACGTCTGCAGGTGAATTAGCGGTTCCCAGGTGTTCTGGTCGTGCGCAAACTTGGACCACTTGACCAGATATTCGTGCTCTTTACGACGTGGGTTGAACCGCTTGGCAAGAATCTTTTCGACTTCCTCCTCGACGACCTCGCCGCTACCAGGAGTAGTGCGTTTGGCAACGGAGCGCTTGCTGTGGACGAGTAAGAGAAATACGTGTGATATTGCACGTTCGTCACTTTACCAGTAGATACTCACCTGATGGCTTTGTTGATTACGTTCGGTTCCGGTTTTTTCACCTGAGTTGATATTGGAGGCTTTTTGTATCCGGATCCACCTTGACCGTCGTCGGAGTGGTCATCGGAGACGGTGTCTTGATGTCGGGCTTACGATTCGAAACAAATCTGTTCTGCTGAATTGGCGGCGATGTGATCGCATTAACCAGTGGTTCTAAAAAAAACGTTTAAAACAATTAACTCTTTGATCCTTAAACAGTCAACGAATTTAACGAATTTAATACTTACTTTTTTCTTCCGGTCCACTTTCGATGATAGTTTTTGTAATTTTTACAGGCATTTCCTGTAAATTTCCTTGACCCATCTGCGAAAGAAGAAAAGTTATACATATTCTATTCGGTTAATATTCCGTTTATTTCTGCCTTACCCTGGCAAAGGATTGTATCGTGCGGCCGGCCACGATCCAGGTCTCCCGTACGGATTCCTCCAGTTTCACCCACGTTTGATATAGTTTCCAAGAATTTACATTTCCAGCTCCGGCATCCGGCCCATCGGTATTCAGCTGGGCTGCCTTCCAAAGAAGGAAAGCCCACACCTTGGCCTTAGTTTCACGACAGTCCTTCAACGTAGACTCCTTACGACATTCCTGCTCTTTGTGTTCTTTGAACAACTCTATAAAGTGGAACACATTGTGGCACCGACCACAGACCAACACATCGCTTTGGGTCATTTCCGCTTGGGCCTTTCGGATAAGATCCGGATGTTTGCCAATATCCGCCGGGTCAATTTCCCTGCCCATAATGCTAAGAAAAATTCACCTACCAGAAGAAAAAAAACGGAAACATACAATTTGTTAGTGGAATTTATCTTCAACATTTGGTTCCTGATACAACCCTGATATAGCGTCAGGGTTGCATCGAAGGCTAATACAATAATAAAAACACAATTACCCAAAACTCCATAACATGCATAAATTATATTAAACTATAATTTTCAAAACACGCAAATAGAAATAGACATTAAGCATATTTAACTACATTTGAAAAACGCATATACGTATTAGATATATAGATTAGATACATAAGCCCTGCGGCATCTCCCGCCAAATATGCAGCAATTTAAATTAAAAAATCATCTCAGAACTTATTTTCAAATTACGCGCCCTAGACCAATACACTCTGATTTCGACAAAAAAAAAAATTAAAAATATAAATGGGCACCCCCCCCCCCCCCCCCCTACAATAGAGGGGAAGGAAAATCCAATAAAACCCTTCTTACCGCTTGGCGTCGTCCGTCTCTGGTTGCCTTTCTCGATACTCCGCTTAAAGCGAACTTCACTGTGTAGTGCTGTGCGCCGAAACCAAAGTTTGAGAACGAACAGCCCCCGAGAAATCGCACTCGACAACTCAAACCTCGCACAAAATCTAACCAAAGCTATATCTTTTTCACACACTGGACACTTCCGTCGACACTTTACACGCTCATAGACAGAATTTTTGTAGCTTTTCACCGAAAAAACTGCTCCGAAATTAGGAAGAGAACTGCTGGCTTTGGATTTAGGTCCGTCGCTTCGTGGTTCGTTCGCTAATTTTGTACCGCGTACAAATGGTGTCCGAATCATAACCAGCGCGGTGAAGACGAACATCGGCCGTGCCTCGTCCGCCCATGTGGTGATTTTCGTGTATTTGAAATGTCAGTTGGCCTTATGGATTGTACTAAAGATACACGTTATTTCAAAATTATTCAAATTCAGGTACACGCTTCAACATGATTGAAAACTAAAAAATCGTAACTCGCATAAATAAATTATCCTAGTTTTCCAATTACTCATATACTGATAGATATTTATCCATATTTTGGGTTTGCCTGTTTACGCCAATATGTTTTTTTTAATTTCAAAAAGCATCGGTTGAGTTCAAGCCAAAACGTCAAGGGGTTTGCACTGCCCGTTTTGCTCGCTTGTAAATATAGAAATTTCCTAGTCCAATCGTTAAAAATAAACAAATTCAATCTGGTTAAACCAGCTACGGGTCGAATCGCGACTATCGCGAGTGCTGACGCCACCTCCGGTGGACCGCTGTATACGATGATCCATAAAAATTACGACAAATCCAAAGTTCGACTAACCTCAACGGGAATCAATGCTGTTGTCGGAAACTTATTGACACCACATGGAAGAGTACAACAGACAAATGCCGATACACATCCTCAAAGCGATCAAACCAGCAAAAGCTCTTGGGTAGGATATCGACGCAGCCTGGGACCAGTAATCGGCACAATATCGAAACGAAGGCCGCTGCCACACGGTTTAACGTTTCAACCAAAAATTCCTTCGATATTCTAACAATGGACGATGATTCGCAAGATACTGCTGCTGCTGCTGCTGGTGGTGATGGTAACAATGAAAACAATGAACAACAACCGAAACCAAAAAGCAGCTGTCCACCCATTAATGTGTACTCCAAAACCGTAATTGAAATCAACAGAATGATGACATCGCTGGGTATTGTCTCCGGGGACTACACGTTGAGGATGAGCAGGGAAAAAATCCAGATTATAACGAAGTGTAAACAACACTTCACAACCATTGTCGATGCACTGAAATCCGAGAATGTTAAGTTTTATACCCATGGAACAAATGATGTAACACCATGGTTTGACTTAGAGGAGGTCAAAGCAGAAGTGAAACGCAACAAAATCACACCTCTGGATGTTAAATTATTGCATACTAAAGGAGATAGTGCACTTTACCTTCTGACCTTCGAAAAAAAGTACAATGCGGCTACAGGAACTACAAAATACGAAAGCGCTGTTCAATGTTATCGTTGGATGGCGCTTCTACACCCGCAGGACAACGGATGCGATACAATGCTTCAGATGCCAGCAGTTCGGACATGGGATGAGAAACTGCAATCTTGAAGCAAAATGTGTAAAATGCGGAGAGTTCCACCTGACCTCCGAATGCATCATACCATCTCGCATACCTGTAGCAGCAGATGTGAATGGAACACGGGAACAAATTCGCTGTGCTAACTGCAAGCAGAATCACACTGCCAATTACAGGGGTTGCCCCGAAAGGAAATGCTACATCGAAGCCCTAGAGAAGAGGAAGGAACAACTGGAAAATCTTAACTCTACACAAGGACGAGGTCACACGTTTATTTCATCATTCGTCAATCCAACCCGCAATTTTGTTGATGTGCTGAAGTCGAACACTCCTGCTGTAAATGATGCTCAACATCCTGACCTGTTCACTGCAACCATAGACTAACTCTAAGACCAGTGGGTCCCTAACAAATACGATTTTTTTTCTTGGCTCAGTCAGTACTAGCACATCGGTCCCAAGCTCGGTCCCAAGCTTAATAATACGCCCTTAATAATGAACTCACACGAACACACTCTCAAACATTCTGTCAAAATAACAAAGCCAATCAAAACAAAGGCGCAAATATGTATAGTTAGGTGCTGGCTTCAAGGTGTACTTCGGACCAAGGAGTTCTATAACAGTGAACCAATTTCAAATCGCTAGTTGCATATTGATTGTTGCTGCAATTGAGTTCCTCAACTTGGCGAAAGAAATGTTCGAACGTCTTTCCGCCTGCCGTTCCAACCCTAAAAAAAAATTCTCATAGATTTACAATTAAATGTATTGTAACCATACAATAGGATCAATAGTGTGTACAATTAATATTGTTGTTCATGACAATAAGATGACAATTGGAGATATTGTTTCCACAATAGAATTTAATGTTAGTTGAGACATCGGCAATAGAATAAGGGGGTTGTTATGTATCTTAACTATAGAAAAAATATTTTTTTCCCGAACAAATCTGAGTCAATTACTATTGATTGTATTGTTTCACAATTGTTGAAAATTCTTGCATGTAGGGTGTATAGTAGATCTATTGTAATGACAATATACATTTTTCATTTATCCAATACGTGAACAATAAGATTCATTTCGGCAATAGATTGTAATGTTATTTTATATTATTGTATTGTCATTGTATGGTTATTTTTATCCGGTAAGGCAATGCAATTCGCTGTTCTGCCTGAGCTTATGATAAAGTACGTAAACAATGTCTAATAACTGTAGCTTAAAAGTTCTAAACTGGAACAGTCGTTCCATCAAAAATAAATCAGCCGAGTTTTTCGAATTTTTGGAGAGGTATGACGTGGATATAGCGGTGGTCACCGAGACGTGGCTTACATCAAAGACCTCAATATTCGACGCGAACTTCACCTGCGTGAGAGTCGACCCGGATAGTGAGGACATCAACCGAGGAGTGGGAGTTGCAATTTTCGTTCGCAAGGGAATACTCTTTACCCAGATCGATCTACAAACCTCAGTAATTGAAACCATAGGAGTCACAGTTACATCCGATTCTACACCTGTCCACATCATTGCTGTGTACTTTCCGGGATCCTGTAACAGCACTATCCTCAACCACTTCAGGAGGGATTTAAGGAGCCTCATACGTTTTGATGAACCGTTCTTCTCGAGAAAAAAAGAAGGTGGTGTGTGCTGGGACGGTGTAAATTGCGTTTGTTTGTTGTGTGTTTTGAGAATTGGGTGTGTGGGTATTAGGGGGATTAGGGGGGGGGATGGTCGTAGGGGATCTAAATGCTCGTCATCGATTTTGGAACTGCAGTAAAATGAATAAACCTGGCCGAATACTGTTCAACGAGCACGAGAACCATAATATTTACATACATTATCCACAAAAATTCAATCGTGCTCCACAAGGCAGGGGTAGTCCATCTACTCTTGACTTAGTACTCTCCAACAACCAAATCAGCATGACGGCACCAGAAGTATTCGAAGAACTGTCATCAGACCATTTCCCTGTAACATTCACGATGAATGTTGAATCCCTCTTCCACTTTGAGGTTCAACAATTCAGAAACTATCGTCGGGCTGATTGGAAATCATACTCCAGTTTCGTTCATAGAATTTTGGATGTCACCTCTCCTCTCATCAGCAACCTCAGTTCTAAAGGTGCAATCGACGAAGCAATAAATATCTTCACAGATTCACTTGCCGAGGCAGTCAACGCCTCTGTTCCTCTTGTCACGCGTAGACCACAAAAACAACAGCTACCTGAACATGTGATGCTCCTAATACGGTTGAGAAATACTCGTCGTCGCCAATTCTGTCGAACAAAGGATCCCTTTATCAAGGCTTGATGGAGGTTGATGGACTAAATCTGAAGATTCGAGAAGAATGTGCGATGCACAAGTACAAACACTTTAACCGAACTCTACGAGACTTGATAAACAGCTGCGAAAAATTCTGGAAGACAAGCAAGCATTTACGTATTTCAATAATGTATCAGCCCCCTCTGCGAAACCAAATGCCGCAAAAGCTAACGTGCTAGCCGAAACATTTGCCCATTCGCACAACAATACTCTGGACGGAGACCCTTCCATAACCGCTGACGTAAATCACTCAATTAGAGATATTGCAGGAATGACTGAATTCAACGATGACCCTGCTACACTGTGTAAACCAGGAGAAATTAAAAATATCATTCGAAGATTAAACGCATGGAAGGCACCTGGTGGCGATGGCGTTCGAAACATCATGCTCAAACTTCTTCCACGCAAAGGTTTGGTGTTTCTCTGCAAAATATTCAATCAACTGGAATGGTTTTGCTAGATGTGAAGAAAGTCTATGATTCAGTATGGCAAGACGCCGTTGTCTATCAGCTCCATAGATCCAACTGCCCATTGCACTTGGTGAAGCTCGTACAATCCTTCATCACAAAGCGAACTTTCCGCGTGTCAGTGCGTGGAACGCTTTCTGGAAATCACAACATTCCCTTCGGAGTTCCACAAGGTTCAGTACTTAGCCCAACACTGTGTCAAATTTTACAAGCGACACTGTTATGGTGAATGGAGTTGATTACGTATTTTTTGCTGACGACACCGGTTTCCTTGCTACAGATGATGACCCTGTGATAGTGACCACCAAACTCCAACACGCCCAAAACGAACTTGAGAAATAACAACGTAGCTGGCGAATTAATATAAACCCGAGTAAGACCCAAGCTATTTTTTTCACACGAAGACGCGCTGCACATCATTTTACGTCATCCATGATTAAGGTCTGTGGCACCCAAATTCCGTGGACCCACGAAGTAAAGTACTTAGGACTAACCCTAGATCAAAAGTTGCTATTTGATAAACATATCAACAAAAGCATTGGAAAGTCAAACGGGCTTATCAAATCCTTGTATCCGCTGATCTATCGAAGGTCTAGACTACAGCTGTTTAACAAACTACTGCTGTTTAAGTGTATCTTCCGGTCAATCTTCTCCTATGGGTGCCCTGTTTGGCACTGCTGCGCAAAATACACCTTAACCGTCTCCAAGTAAAACAAAACCAACTGCTCAAGATGATCCTTGGCCTACATCTGCGCTTCCCAACGAACGAACTCCACAACATTGCTGAGGTAGAACGTCTTCAATGCTTCATCAATAGAACGACATCTTCCTTTAGGATATCGTGCGAAATTTCTTCAAATCCGCTCATAGAAGCTTTGCTTACATAGCCCTGTGATATTATTATAAGTAGATTAAGCACACTTCTAATTCGTGGGTTTTTTTTTAAATTTCTTAAATATTTTTCCCTGAATCGCGTTGATGATACCGTAACGAAAACACGCTTGACAATAAACCAAACATGAACATGAAATGCTGCAGGTGTAAGATACTTCAAATCTCTGCACAGAAGAAATATGGTTAATCAAAATTGTATAATGATGAACTCAATAAAAACATTAAATACTAAAAAGCATCGGTTATTTTATGTCATAGGAAACAAATCGTTTCAACGATTAAATGTCGATCATGATAGCCTAAAAATTAAACCAAAAGGCAATAATTTCAACCAAAAGCGATAGTGCTTCGAGGTGAACTCAAATCTGGGTAAACTGATCACCTGACTTAGAGTTTTGTGTTCGTAACGTGATAATTTTAGTACAAAGTTACAGAGTTATCTCCTTTATAGGAATGGAGAACAAAAAAACGGCTCAGGGATGCCAGATATTCAGACATGTCTGTATTTATACAGACATTTCATCATGCATACAGACATCATACAGATTACAGACATTATACAGACATTTGGAAAATGTTACAGACAAATACAGACATTCATTTCGGCGAACTTCTATATTTAAAAAAAAAAAACAAGGCGATAGGGAATGTCACATACGTCTTCTTCTTTAGCATTTCAAGTTTATTGCTTTCTTCTTCTTTAGCATTTCAAGCTTATTGCTTTCGCAATTAGCTTATTGTTTGCTCTCAACTAAGTGTTCTAAATGCACTTCCACAGTTATTAATTGAGAGCTTTCGATGCCCACTACCATTTTTGCATTAGTATGATTGTGTGGCAAGTACAATCATACCCTTATGCCCAGGGAGTCGAGAAATTTTCCTTAACGAAAAACTCCTAGACCAGACCGGGAATCGAACCCAGCCACCTCCAGCATGGTGATGCTTTGTAGCTGCGCCTTTAACGACTGAGCTAAGGGAGGATCCAAGGGAGTTACATACGGCGAATTATTGACAGTCTGAAGTTGGACCATTTTGTTGACGAAAAAAAAAAACAGTGAGGGATGTAGAAGTACAAGTATGTGCCTGGCTGCTTTATAAGGCTGTTTTCACTGATTTGACCCTTGTCTAAGATGTAGCACTGAAACGAACTAAAAATAAAGCCATCATGACGAATTTCCTTGGCGAATCGCATCACCAAGAATTGGTGGCAATGATGCGGTCCAAACCGTTTAGTCTTATATATATATATATTTTTTTTTTTGTTGGGGGGGGGGTTGTTGGGGTTGGGGGGGGGGGGGGGGGGACATTTAATCTTATAATCGATGAGTCAATTGGTCTTAGTACACACTTAGAAATTATGAATTTTACACGAGACGTAATTCATGTTTGTAAAAAGTCGGGGAACGTAAAGAACGATTTCGTGTAAAATTACATCTCCTGTAACTGACACATACGCAATCCGACGAAAGATGTGATTGATTGCATTTATTTTCTCATCTCTTTCAACTCATTCTTATGTGTTTAGGAGAAATTTACAGGACATTTTGTAGCTTGCATGTGTCGGTCTCAGAGGACAGAAATTTACATGACATTTTGGTAAGTGTGTAGTGAGAACTTTCTATTGGAATGGCAATGAACTGTCAATTCGAGATTGTTTAATCACGTACTCGAGCTTGCTAAGGCGGATGCTACTACGACACACAGTGCCATTGTTATTAAGTTTAATGAAGACTTTGATTTTGTACAATAAGAAGCTAATAGGGTTCGGTGTAGACGGAGCGAGTGTTATGCACGGTGGAAAGCATTCTGTTAGTGTACTATTTAAAAACGACTGTCCGAATTTAATCGTACTGAAATGCATTTGCCATTCATTTGCATTCATATCCATGTAAAAATATTCCACTTCAGCAAAAGTCCTTTGAAAAGGTAAAAGTTCAACGAACTGCAGCACCTAACCCAAGTAACAATTTTAGTTTTATTCCAGCCGTATAGCACTTCTCCGGCTTTGTTGATAAAACTACATTCAAAACTGTTTTGTCAACCAACACCTCCTCTATGCTTCTTTAAAGCCGAAATTTGTACAAAATGGCCCACTCTATAGACGGTTGTGAAAACAAGTTAATAAAACCTTTATAAGAACATAAAGATTTTGAAAATGTTCTAGTGAAAGATGTTATGACCACTTGAGAACCTTCATAAAACCTATTGGCTGCCATTAAAACCAGAATGTGGCTAAATGGCCACAGCTGTCAAACTTCACTGTGAAATCGAGGTTGGTTTTTGTTGTTCTGCTTTGTTCGATTCTCTGATCTGCTGATTCATTTAGCAGTCAAAAAAAAGGTCTAGTGTTGCGGGAAATTTTGTTTGATAGCAAAATATCCAAAACAAATTGTGTTTTCTACAGCGTATTATGCTCCAAATTATATGCGCAATTATTTTTATGGTGAATATTGGCAAGATAAGAGCCAAAAATTAATGCGCCTCGGAAATTATGCGAATTTACAGCCACAAAAATCAAATTAAATCAAATATATTCGATATATTAATCATGATTTTCCTGAAAAGTGCTTGGAATTGGATGACATTATTAAAAGAATTACGAAATTAGTCTCCAATCTACAGTTTTTTTTGCAAACCATTGAACATTTGATGCATTTATTTTTCCACATTTCAATTATTTCTTATATTTCAATATGGCGATTTGAATAAAATCACAGTTTTGCCATAAAGCCAATTTTTCTTCGCAATGACTATTATAAAACTATTTGGTCTTATGGCGACTTCCTTCAATGCCAATTTGCCGTTTAATGCATTTACTGGAGGCAAAATGGTTTTAAAATGCTTTTTCAACTGACCATCATAAGATAAAATCAATGAGTCCTAAAACGGCATTTAAATACAGCATTTTACGAGTTCATAAAGTCGAAATAAAACCTTTGATAGGAGTAAAAGGAATTTGAGAAACAAGGTTTTAAGATTGTTGTAAACAAGCTGTGTAGGTTCTCATAAACCTGACTAAAATATGAAACCTATTGGCACCTCTTGGTGCCATAATAAAACCAAATTGATTTCAAGTGGCTTTCATAAAACTTCAATAAAACTTAATAAAGCAGGATGGTGTTAGCAATGTTACTTGGGAATAGAGCTAAAACCTTTGAAATGTTAATATGTAATATTTGAATGTTAATGGTTTGGAAGTTGTTAGGTGTTCTGAGTGGAAATTTAAAAGTTTGGGCGGGAAAAAAAGGTAGGGAAGGGTAAGGGGGAAGGAAAAAAAGAATTTGGGGGTTGGTGAACCTGATCCCCAATAACTTCTGCGAGTTGGAAAAACTGTACGAAGGTGTCGAAGTGCAGGCCTTGATCTACAAATACACTAGAAGTGACAATTTAAGCATGGAGCACTTGCATCAATTTCGACTGGACATGATTTTCCACGTATGCTGCTGTAATAAAAATTGACCTTTCCGACGATGACCTCAAAAAAAAAAAAGGAATTGACCTTACCGACGATACCCTCAACGATTTAGTTAATTGATCCTGATAATATTAGAGTAAAGGCGCATCCAACAGTTTTTCAGCTTATCAACGATTTGATAACATTATTGATGATGCATCAGTTCAACCAATCAACGACGAGCTCCGGGAATTGAGATTTTCAGTGGCGGACTGAGCTTTTCCGTGTCTACGACAGCTCATTCCAGCTATATTGGCTATACCACATTCGACGGTCGCTGTCGAGCGAATTATTTCAATTTAAAATATCAAAAGAACCAATGCCCGCAATCGCACTGCCACATAAACCATGAAAGGCAATTTGTCGGCCAAAGAGTACGATCGATCGCACAAAAAGCAAAACGCAGTTGTTAAAATATCATCTAATTTAAAATTTCTGTTCACAAGCGATATGCTTAGCACAATTTTTTGAAATTAATTAAATATGTAGTAGTGAAGTGAAGCTGAGTTGTTTTTTTTAATTTATGAATGATGATACAAAATGATTTGCCTAGAAATTTTCAAAACATCAAATGTAAAAGATCAAAATATTTTGCTTTGTTCATATTTAGTGATTGAAAAATGACAGCAATCTAATCATATGTATGGAAGTGAAAGGAAAGTTCACATTTAAATATAAAACTTGAAATTGCAATCTCTTTTGCTTTAGATTTGTGTTTTTGCGATGTTTACAAAACATAATCTTACCTCTACTCGTTTATCAGCTTCGATAAATAGCGATTTTCAACATTCCATTGAAGCACCTTAAAACCAAAACGAAAACCCTTATACAGACAAATACAGACATTTCAATGAAATTGATACAGACTTTTTTTAAAAGTATCTGGCATCCCTGCCCTTACTGCCATTAGTGGTGCAGAAGAAATACGAACGGATCAGGCTAATCACATCAAATTCTATCCTATTTTCTTTCTCGTGTTTGCAATTATTGCCAAACTACAATCAAATAAGTTAATATCAACAGCAAGGAAAGCATTTTTTGAACGACAATGGCCGACGAGGACGACCCCAAAGAATATCGGTGGGAAACCGGTTATGAGAAAACATGGTAGGTGAACACATCTATTATACTAATTCAATGAAAGATCTAATACGCACAATAATTTAAATACAAAAACAGGGAAGCAATCAAAGAAGACGACGATGGACTGGTGGAGGGTTCGGTGGCCGATATTATTCAGAAAGCTAAACGAAAACGGCAGGCCATGAAGAAGGGCTTTAGCAAGCTTGGAATGATGCGCCATTTGTACGTCCTGTTGGATTGCTCGGAAGCAATGAGCGTACCGGATTTAAAACCAACGAGATTCCTATGCTCGTTAAAGTTGTTGGATATTTTTATCGAAGAGTTTTTCGATCAGAATCCAATCTCACAATTGGGAGTGATTGCCATGAAGGCTAAGAGAGCGGAGAAGATAACCGAGCTCGGTGGCAGTTGTCGAAAACATGTGAAGGCAGTTGGGAATTTGAATAAACTCAATTTGACCGGAGAGCCTTCACTTCAGAATGGGTTGGAATTGGCACTGAAGACGTTGAAAATGGTTCCTTCGCATGCCAGTCGGGAAGTACTTGTGGTGATGGGAAGTTTGACCACTTGCGATCCGACAGATATTCACATAACAATCGATGCTCTAAAAGCAGAAGGAATCCGTTGTTCGGTGGTCAGTTTGTCGGCGGAGATTAGAATTTGTAAATTTTTGTGCACCGAGACGGGTGGTGTTTATGCAGCTGTGTTGGATGATGCCCATTTTAAGGATCAGCTTTTGCAGCATATTGATCCACCGCAGGCGGGAAATCAGCAGGAGTATTCTTTGATTAAAATGGGCTTTCCTCACGGAAAAATTGAGGAAGGCAAGGATCCGCCACTAACGATGTGCATGTGCCACATAGATAGCACTGACGAGCCTTCGAAGCTAACGTCAGGCGGATACCACTGTCCGCAGTGTTACAGCAAGTATTGCGATCTGCCGGTGGAGTGTTCGGCGTGTGGATTGACTCTGGCATCGGCCCCGCATTTGGCCCGGTCGTACCACCATCTCTTCCCGGTTCCACATTTCCAGGAAAAGCCTTACGAGCATCAGGCAACCATTTGCTACGGTTGCCAGAAGACGTTCAATTCAGGCACCGACAAAACGATTTACCAATGTGGAGCATGTCAGCAGATGTTCTGTATTGATTGTGATATCTTCATACACGAAACAATGCACTCGTGCGTGGGATGTACCACGATACCTGCCTCGGTACAGGCACTACACGCCCGAAAACCCGTCGCCCCGCCGCATAGTTTGTCGATATTGTAAGAAGACTAACGAAATGATACACTCTAAGTAATAAAGGGTTTTGAACCGATCCAATTAAAATAGAATGCGTCCGAAATATGCCTTTAGGGTATACTGCAGCCATTCACATATCAGAGATGTAAAGTGATTATGCAAATAGCGGCAGTATGAATGTTGGTGTGAACGTCGTATGTTTGATGTACAAGAATGGCTGGATGTTGTTTACTAAGGTAACTACTGACAGTGTTCCAAGAGTAAATCTCAAGTATTTTAAGCCTCTTGGAAAGCATTTGTTGATTCATTCTCTCCATTGACTTTCTCTTCAGTGAGCAAGATTGTCCGGAGTTTTCCCCGAATAACGTTTTCCTCGAATGTACCGTTTCCCCGAAAGCGACAAACCGGGTAACCGATGTAATTGAGAACTCTATGCTAAATATAATACGAATTTTCTTCCGGAAGTTTACATAACGTCCACGTGCCATTCTTCTGATAAGATTGCCTCTCCTCGTCGACTGCAGTCTTCTACTGCGGCAAATCGTCGCGCTTCTTCATTTCCTCTAAGGTGTCCGGAAAGCTCTCTATGAAATTCATTGCACTCAAGGCATAAGCACAATTCATATCGAAATCCTTACGCCGTATCGGCGGTTCACGTTTCCGAACCCCGCTGAATCGAAATATCCTGTTGCCTCATCACAGTTCTCGATACGGTCAATCGTTACATCCAGCCTGTCCTGACAATCTTCCGAATCTTCAGCCTCGCTGTCATCGGGATCGTCGCCCTAACTTTCATCTGAATCAGGTTCGATCTCCCTGATTCTTACCGTGTATTTTTTTTTTGAGTTTTGTAAACACTAGTGGCAATAAAATAAATTATGATTAATCTGCCGTCGGCTTTATCACCATCATCGCGGCGGTCTATTGTCTCAAGCATTGCAGCTCCGCTAACGGAACAACAACAGTCCTACAAAACGACGTCCGCAAACTAACTTGCGTTGCGGCAGTTTATCGTCGCTGGGGGAAAACCCGGTGCAACCAAAACGGCACTACAGGAGGACCTAGAAGAGGGCCGTTACACCATCCTTGGGGCCGGATACACCCACCCGGTTGAGCAGATCCTAGCCACTCAACGATCGACATCTTCCTCACCAACATGGGGAACAACATCGCCCAGCCGATCGGACACTAAGAGCTCGGCTCGGACCACTATCCAGTGGTGGCCGAAGTTCGCTCCTCGGCCAATCAGCATCGGATCACCAGGCGGAACCATCATCGCACTAGATGGGACAGCGTCAATTTTGACGTGCACCTTGAGTCGGTTGATGACATCGATCGGCAACAGCTGAACATCGAGCAAGCGATCTCCCAGTCCCGGGAGCAACATATCCCAGTGATACATCAGGTGAGCAACTCTGTACCCATACCCATTGATAGACCCTCAAAGAATTGATACAATTGCCAAACGCCACTCGAAATCAATACCAATACTGGTCTGCTTACTTCAAAAAGTCATTGTAATGGAATGACTAAAAGAGAAGAGTGGACCTTAGAAATAACGATTTTGCCGACAAGACTCGCTCTTTCCCATATTGTGCAAAGCCCTTTTGGCAGATGACAACAATGTTAAAAACTAAGCCGAGGCCCATTCCACCGTTGATCCCAAGCCCGTTAGGTCATACAATCTCGTACATAACATCGTCAGTCCGCATGAAGCTGCCGTTAGCGAGCTTGCGATCAACATCCCACAAGTCCCCACGATTTCTCCGAGGAGTTGGAGATCTTAGCTGACGAACTGACCAATATCAAAACCTCAAAGAAGACGAAGACCTCAGGTTTCGACCACATCTTGAACTTGAAGCTCAAGCAATTGAGTCTCCAGTTCTACGGTCATCTGGCGTTGATCTTCAACAAACGGCCAAGACTTAGCTACTTCCCCTCGAAGTCAGCTAAAGTCTTCCCCATCCAGAAACCTGGGAAAGATCCTTCCTTTTCCAATAGTTATAGACCTATCAGCCTTCTCTCAGGATTATCAAAGTTGTTTGATAAAGCCATCTACTGCCGGCTTCTTACATTTGCCGAAGAGCTCAACCTTCTGCTCGACGAATAATTTGGCTTCCAAAGTGGCCGTTCAACCATTCACCAACTGAACCGACTCACCAACATTCTCAGGAACAAGTTTGTATCAAAATCATTTGCCATGGCACTTCTCGGCCTTTGATAACGTGTGGCATGATGGCTTGGTGTCCAAGCTAAAACGATACAATCTTCCCATGTTTCTGGTGAAGATAAATAAAAACTATCTGTCAACCAGGATATTCCGTTTTTGCTGCATGATGCAGTTTCCAGTGCACAAGAGATCTCCACCGGTGTTCCGTAGGGAAGTATACTAGGTCCACTTCTGTTTAGCCTCACCTCGGACATATCCTCGGTCCCTGGAAATGGTCGTTGTTCGCCGATGATATCGTCCACAATGGTAAGGTAACAAGAGCTCTCACCGCGAAAATGCAGCAAAGCCTGAATGTCCTATCAGAATATGTACTTCACTGACTGGAAGATCTGTATCAACGCAGCGAAAAACCAGGTCATCCTCTTCCCATACTCAAAATCTTCCAGACTTCTTTCGCCTGATGATTTTAAAATTAGCCTTAACAACACAACGGTTGAATGGGCAGACGCTGCTGTCTATCTTGGCGCTTCCCTAGACAGCAAGTTGATTTTTCAGAGAGCAGGTTGACAAAACTGTCACAAAGTGTAACGTTCTGTTGAAGCTTCTGTACCCATTGGCCAAAAGAAGGTCTTCATCATGCCTGAAAAACAAGCTAGCTGTCTACAAGCAAATCGTCCCGGTGGAAAAGGAAAGCCAGGGGGGGAGTTGGGAAAAACAATCGCCGGAAGGGCAGCGGGTTGAAAAAAATTTCTGGGGAAACCGGGGGGGGGAACGAGGGGGCGGGGGCGGGAAAAAACGGGGAAAATACATGATCATTGCACTTTTACTTCAATCGTAAAAAATTTAGAGCACAAAATTGCAAACCGATCTTACCGAAAATATTCTAAGTCCACGTAAACAAGCTCCCTAACCTGTCAAAATTGCATTGATGACGCCATCGTGCAATGATCTATAGTGAGTCTATCAATCGATACAGGGCACGTTGCCAATCATCGGACCACCAGGTCATTCGAGACCTAGCACTACACCCCTAGTATTTTCAAATTGTAGTATTAGCAGTCTTAGTAGCAGGGATTGTCGAAATACACAGAACAGTGCAAAATAGACAAGCGTTGCACCCAATTTCAAGTGTTAGTCTCCTGTTTCAGAAGAGTGCAAAAAACGAACGTGTGAGAGATTTCGTAGCAGCACGAGAGACAGAAAGCCGCACATGCACTTCTCTTTTAGGGATAATAAAAATAATGCACTGTGCTTTGGCTCATGCTTTGGTTAATGGTATTGAAATGAAAATTTTTGATTCTTGTAACAAAGAGCCACTGTACACCGAGGCGAATTTCCGCATAATCGATATGTGTGAAACCACATAATTTTTTGCAATTTTACTGGAGGAATGAAAATTATGTGTGAACAACATACAACTCATGCAGTTTCCCGCAAATAAAAGCTAGGTTGGAAATGAAATAAAATTCACTTGCTTTGAACAATACAATTTATGTGTGAGGTTTATAATTTTTATTTCAATGTGCTATAATGTTTATGTATATGATTCAATTGAAATTCATTGTTAATCATAAGAACTATAATAACAATAATGTTTATGTGCCAGATTTATACATTATATAAAATATTTTTCATTCATTATGTCCTCCCGAACGTCTTCTTCCCGTGTGACCTCTTCCCGTACGTCCTATTTATGTTGTGAATATTTTCACTGAAAACAATGGAGAAGTTTTGATTGATAGTTAATATATGTATGTATAAAATGATCAAATACCTTCATAATTCCCAGCGATTATGTTGAAAAATCGTTGAAAAAATTGTCCTCTGTCGCCATCTTGACTGCGTGCACTCACACTTTAAAAGTATGTGTGGAAATCACATAATTTTTAACTATAAGATGCGAACTATACATTTTATAGCAGCTCACTCATACATAATATGTGTAACGCCTATACGTGTAATGGGTTACCTTATAAATGGTAAGGGTAATATTATAATTTTTATATTTATGCAAATAAAAATAATGTTTGGGATAACTTATAAACTGTATGTGCTCTAATCAAATAAATTTTAAGTTTAGAATTTTATTAGTGTAGGGGTTCTTAGAGGGAAAATTTTATTAAAATTTAATCGGAAACTAGGGGGCGTTGAAAATTTGGTAATTTTTGGTTGGAGGGTTTTTGGGGAAATTAAAGGGCACCAATAGATAGTGTGGTTGGGGGTATTTAAAAAAACTATGGGAAAAGTGACCGACGCGGTATCAATTGTGGGCCAGCCACTTATTTATACATTTTTTTGCTCTGCCAGACCCTGCTTCGCATATCGTTTCATTACTCATGGATCATTATTATCATTGTTATGGATGGTACATGAAATCTAGACAAAATAGTCAAAAGGTCGTAATTAACATTTGTAAACAATGACTTCTAGCGCATTTTTCTGGGATCTGCTTGCTCCCACAAACAAAATAGCACCAGAAACAGATACAGGGAGTTATTACCTTCCCGTTGGTAGTAGATATAGATGTTAGCAACCTGGCATTTCCAGGAAATTTAGGTTTTAAGACCTTTTGACGATTTTGTCTAGAAATTATCAGTTTATCAGTTCAGCGCCAACATTTGACTAGGGCGAATCTGCTTTTGTAAACAAACACTTTGTCTGCTAATTTATCGGAAATTGTATACAATTCCTTCAAATTGAATATATCAGCGGATAGAGATAAAGCTCCTCTTCCTTAATGAGTGCTTAATTTGTATTTGTGACCTTTTGTTCATGAGAAAATGACTACGAAAGCCATTATTTAAAAAAGCAGATTCGCCCTAATCTAATGTTAGCGCTGAGTTGTCTAATAAAATGTTCGATTCTACGTACATAGCTGGGCGCTGTAGTTTATTGCACAAAACATTATGAAAACATGTGAAATAAACAAAAATTTGTGCAGGTAAAATCCAGCCTTGGTGAAAACACCAAACCGTTCTGCACGAGAGCCGAACTTGACTGCAAACACAACACCATGTGGCTATAATTTACCACTTCAGTTTCGTGCTTATAGATGAACCCGCAACGCAATGGACGCGACACGAGTGTACACGCTCGTGTTTTGCTTTAGACACCATGACTTGATTTTTGGGAAAACACCCGAGCCGAGTGGTTACGATCACAAGAAAGCTCTCAACATACACTTAGTATGACACTGGTTACCACGGATAGAGCATTGCTCGTCGGATGATTCTAAAAATTTGATAATTTGACTTATACACAGAAAAAAATCTTGTAGTAAAAACTACCATTTCACCCGACTATGCCTATCTTTAAAACTATCATGAAATTTCAGTCAAATTTACTACGTTTGTGGTAAAATCTTCAACATATGTGGTATATTTGACAGACCTATCATATTGATATCAACCGCCACCATGGTCGATCTAATCGCAGGCATGGTAAAATCAAACGCATTTATAGTCAGGTGAAAATTGTTGGTGTTTGCGCTTAATTTAACCCTCGAAATGGTAGTTTCTACTGCGGTTCTATTTTGCGTGTAGGTTTGTTTTCTTGGCCGTTGGATGACGGGCGCATAAGTTGATTGAGCTTAACAAGCACGGCATGGGTAGAAATGAAATAAATTAACCACGCGTGTATTCCGCAATCGGAAACACTCGGCTGTGGTGTTTGCCGAATCATCATACACCATGTCTGAAGCCAAAACACGAGCACTGGCATTGGTGTTGTGCCCACCGCGTTGCGTGTAAAGGCCTCTCCAAACTGCAGCGTTTTTTTGCCGCCGCCGCTGCGAAATCGCGGCGAAAAAATCGCTGCGATGAGATTACATGGCGGCTTATGGGAGCGCACAAACCGACGCGATTAAAAAACGCATCGCGTTGGTTTGGGCGCTCTCATAAGCCGCCATGTAATCTCATTGCGGCGATATTTTCGCCGCGATTTCGCTGCGGCAGCGGCAAAAAAAAAAACGCTGCAGTTTGGGGAAGCCTGGAAGCACGAAGTCAAAGTTAGTGGTGAATTCAATACGTGGTTAGCGTGGTAAAAAATAGCTCGGCGTACAGTGTAGTGTTTGGACATGGCTGGTAAAATTTAGAGTGCCACCGTGTCTGTTTTTCGCACCGGTGCTTGCACAGAGACGACAATGGAGAGTGCAATCGTTGATGCCCAAAGAGACGAGAGCAAATTCGAAATGAGATGTGCGGCTTTAATGCCTCTCCAAACTGCAGCGGTTTTTTGCCGCCGCCGCTGCGAAATCGCGGGGAAAAAAACTGCGATGAGATTACATGGTGACTTATGGGAGCGCACAAACCGACGTGATTAAAAAACGCATCGCGTCGGTTTGGGCGCTCTCATAAGCCGCCATGTTATCTCATTGCGGCGATTTTTTCGCCGCGAGTTCGCTGCGGCAGCGGCAAAAAAAAACGCTGCAGTTTGGGGAAGCTTTAAGCGAACGGCAAAACAAGGGTGCACGGGAGTAAAGACTGCACTTTCACGTCTCTTTGAAATTTAATGTGCTGTCTCGTAGCAGCGCGTGCTGCACTCAAAGAGATTTGAGTCGCACCTTATCCCTGCGTAGTGGTTAGGTAGGTTTAAAATCAGTCTGCATTGTGCTCTCATGCCGTGCGGTTCTATTTTCTATTTGCTGAAGGAAGTGCTATTGCTACCTAACGCTACACCAAATCTTAAACAGCACTTTTCAGTGCTAAATAATACCTACAATTTTTAGATTTCCTCTTATTCCTTTTCGATCCTTGTTAGGCCCTTCGGGTAACCCGGCTTGGATATCGCATTGGAAAATTCCTCTTCGGTCCCTCGGATTCTTATAGTTATCTGCTTGGACGTCGATTTGGAGCAAATTACTCTGCCACTATGGCAAATAAGCGCAAACGAAAAGGGCAATCTATTGATTCGCCTGCAAATCAAATTAATGTGAGTAATCAATTTGATATGCTCACAGATGATGAGAGTGATCCATCATCTAATCAAAATTTGAAAAAAAACTTTCTCGATTGAGAAAGGAAAAAGTTCCCCCTATTGTGGTGACAATTTCGGATTTCCATGCTTTTCGCAAGGAAATCTTAACATTTGTTGAAGGTGTGAAATATTCCCTTCAAATTTCCAGACGAGGTGAATGCCGTTTGCATGCAGAAACCTTGGACGGATTCAAACGTCTTCTTGAGTATCTTACTCAGAAGAACCACAATTTCTTCACTTACGACACCAAAGCTGAGCGTCTTTTCAAGGTTGTCTTGAAAGGTCTGCCTAGTGGTGAATCTCTGGATTAAATAAAAAACGAGTTAATAAAATTACTTGGAATTAGCCCAGTCCAAGTAATTAAGATGAAAATGAAATCCCGGCCTGGCGATTCTCGCAAAGGGATTTCAAACGATTTCTACTTAGTTCACTTCAAGTCAAGTGAACTTAATAACCTTAAGGCTTTAGAAAAAGCAAGCCTTTTGCTCCATGTCCGAGTGAAGTGGGAACATTTCAGGAAGACTGGAGCAAATTTCCAAAGCCTCACCCAGTGCCGTAAGTGCCAGGGATGGGGTCACGGAACAAAGCATTGCCATATGATTGGTAAATGCATGAATTGTGGTGATTCCTCGCACACTAAGGACGACTGTCCTGTGAAGGAAGATCCTCAAAAATTCAAATGTTCAAATTGTGGTGAAAACCATAAATCAAATTTTTGGGAGTGCAAGACTCGCAAAGCAATTTTGCAGTCGCGCACTAAACGCCAGGTAGGAAACAATACACGTTCCCGACCAGCTACTACCCATTCTGCAGCTGTTAACAACGATCAGCAAAGAACAAATTCCTACCAAACCGTCGGTAGAAACAGCGGACAGGTTTTTCCATCCGCAACTGTTACTTCAAACGCTCAACGAGGAGTAAATACTATTTCGATACCTGCAGGTACCAACAGGGTTCAATCTTCAAACCCTACATTCTTACCCAACCGTGTTGTTAACAATGTTCAACATGTAAATGGACCTACCTACGCTGCCGTTGCAGCGGGTAGAAACCAAAACCAAAATTCCCACGGGACTTCTGATGAATTTGATTTAGGTAACATATCCGCTCCTAAATTAGAATTTTTACAGCAATCGTTAATCGACATGATAACCGATATGCTAAAAACTAATTCCATGTTTGAAGCTATCCAAACTGGTATTAAATTTGCCAATAATATTGTCATGACATTGAAGTTCAGTAATGGATTTTAAGTCATTAAATATTTTGAATTGGAATGCTCGATCCATCAGAGATAACGAGGATGAGCTATTTAATTTTTTAAGAGTTCATAACGTGCATATTGCTGTTATAACTGAGACTTATCTCAAACCTGCCCATAAGGTCAAAAGAGATCCAAATTATTTTGTCTACCGAAATGATCGCCTTAATGGAGCTGGTGGTGGCGTTGCCATCATTGTCCATAGGCGTATCAAACATCACATTCTTTCTTCATTTGAAACCAAAGTTTTTGAAACTTTGGGGGTTTCAGTTGAAACAAAATTTGGCCAATTTACTTTTATAGCTGCCTATTTGCCTTTCCAATGCACTGGTCAGCAAAAGAACTGGCTCAAGGGTGACCTCCAGAAACTTACCCGTCATAGGTCTAAATTCTTCGTTATTGGTGATTTCAATGCAAAACACCGCTCATGGAATAATTCGCAAAGCAATGCCAATGGTAATATACTTTTTGATCATTGTTCCGCAGGCTACTACACTATTCAATACCCAAACAGCCCAACTTGCTTTTCTTCAGCCAGAAATCCCTCAACTATTGATTTGGTCCTAACTGATTCATGTCAACTTTGTAGTCAATTGATTACCCATGCTGACTTTGGTTCTGATCACCTTCCAGTTACATTTGAAATATCTCAAGAAATCATTTCTAATTCCATCAGTTCTACTTTCAACTACCATAGAGCTAATTGGGATCAATATCGAACATTTATGGAATACAACTTTGATCCTAATGTTCCATTGCAAACAAAAAATGAAATTAATAATGCTCTTGAATCTCTGGCTTTCTCAATAAATAGAGCAAGAGCTGCTTCAGTGCCAAAATGCGAGGTTAAATTCGATTCAGTTATAATTGATGACGATCTTCAGCTCTTGATTCGTCTGAAAAATGTACGTAGGCGTCAATATCAAAGAACACGTGATCCCGCTATGAAAGTCATATGGCGAGATTTACAAAAACAAATTAAAAAACGCTTCTCTGCCCTGAGGAACAAACATTTTGAAAATAATGTGTCAAAATTAGATCCGAGTTCCAAACCTTTCTGGAAACTCTCTAAAATATTGAAAAAACCTCAAAAGCCTATACCAGCGCTTAAGGAAGGTGATAAAATTTTGCTCACAAATGCGGAAAAAGCTCAAAAACTTGTTAAGCAGTTTGAGAGCTCCCATAATTTCAGTTTGGGTCTTACAAGTCCTATTGAGGATCAAGTTTCCAGGGAGTATCTGAATATTTTCTCACAAGAAAATATTTTTGATGATTCTTGGGGAACTGATTTGGATGAAGTAAAAACTATAACTAAAAAATTTCAAAATATGAAAGCACCAGGTGATGATGGAATTTTCTATATCCTCATCAAAAAACTCCCTGAGAGTACTTTGTCTTTCTTGGTAAAACTATTTAACAGATGTTTTCATCTGGCATACTTTCCAGATAAATGGAAAAATGCAAAAGTCGTACCTATTTTGAAGCCAGACAAAAATCCGGCTGAAGCTTCTAGCTACCGACCAATCAGTTTGCTTTCTTCAATAAGTAAGCTTTTTGAAAAAATAATTTTGAATAGAATGATGCTTCACATCAATACAAACTCAATTTTTGCTGATGAACAGTTTGGATTTCGCCATGGGCATTCAACTACGCATCAACTTTTGAGAGTTACAAATTTAATTCGTTCAAACAAAGCTGAAGGCTGCTCCACTGGAGTTGCTCTTCTAGACATAGAAAAAGCATTCGACAGTGTTTGGCATGAAGGTTTGATTGCGAAACTGAAAAAGTTCAATTTTCCGCTTTATATCATGAAATTAGTTCAAAACTACTTAACTGATAGAACTTTGCAAGTAAATTATCAGAATTCTAAATCTGATCAATTGCCTGTCAGAGCTGGTGTTCCTCAAGGTAGCATTCTTGGGCCAATACTTTATAACATTTTCACTTCAGATCTCCCTGATTTACCTCAGGGCTGTCAAAAATCTTGCTTTGCTGATGACACAGGCATTTCCGCTAAAGGAAAAAGTCTTCGTGTTATATCCAGGAGGCTACAAAAAAGCTTGGACATTTTTACAGATTATTTTCAAAAATGGAAGATTTCTCCTAATGCTTCCAAAACTCAACTTATAATATTCCCACACAAGCCTAGAGCTGCATTTTTGAAACCAAGTAATAGTCATATGGTCACTATGAACGGAGTTCCAATTTCTTGGTCAAATCAAGTAAAATATCTTGGACTGATACTTGATCAAAAATTAACTTTTAAAGATCACATTGAGGGCATTCAAGCCAAATGTAATAAATATATAAAATGTTTATATCCTCTTATAAACAGAAAATCCAAACTTTGTTTGAAGAACAAACTTCTAATATTCAAACAAATCTTTAGACCGGCCATGCTTTATGCTGTGCCAATATGGTCTAGTTGTTGTGCTACTAGGAAAAAAGCACTTCAAAGGATTCAGAACAAAGTTCTGAAAATGATTTTGAAGCTGCCACCCTGGTTCAGTACTATTGAATTACATAGAATTTCAAACGTTGAGACTCTAGAAGAAATGTCCAACAAAATAATTCATAATTTTAGACAAAAATCATTGCAGTCTTCAATTGCAATGATCAATTCTCTCTATAGATAAGAACTAGTTTTAAGAAATCAATAATTATTCTTACACGCAGGCAAAAGGAACCCTGTTAAAAATACTGAATAGACAAAGTAAAAATAATATTAACACAATTAGATATAAATGATAGCATATAAGGTTGAAATGTTAATTACTTAGCAGGATCACCTAGGTTAATATATGAATGTAAAATAATGTAAAATTTGGAATAAATAAAGAGTTAAAAAAACTACTGAATTTAATACATTAGTTAAGCATAGATAGATAGTTGTGTTTTATTCACCAGTATTCACTATAATTTTAGTTTACTTCTCAATTAATGGTAGTCTCATACCTCGGAATGTTTTTTCGCTGGATTTTAATCCCAGTACATGTTAAATGTGGCCGGATTTTTGATTTTCCGTGTCAAAATTCCGCCAATCTTACCCTTTAAAATTACATGAGAACAAAATCCTTGAACAAGATTCCCGAGGTGGTAGACTTCATTAACCATTTTTAATCTCAGGACAATCGGAGTTTTGAATAAGAAAAGTATGCATAGGCATGCAACCTGACGTTACCTTGTTTACCTAAGAAATTCTAAGAAAAAATCATCAATTTCATTATTAGTAAAACTGAAAGTCGAAACACGAAAATGTACACTGCAGTTACTAGAACGAAACAACAAAGCTGATCACCGTCTCACACGCACCCCTCTGGATGGCATATCGCATCGAGATGTCATTATGTGTTGGTTTTGCGTTTCCTCGGCTTGGTAATGTTTTCCATTTTCAGCTTCGCATTTGCGCGTCTTTTTAGGTTTTGGTTGTAGGTTCAATCGTCATTTTGAGTCAGTTGAATGTTATGTGTTATCACTCAGAGTTTGATTTTATTGACTTTGTTTCTATGAATGTTATATTTTTAGGAGATCTCCGATGCTGGTTTGCTGCGTGTCATGTGTGATCGTTTTTCAACATTTTCGATCTCCCGAAACGCTTGTCGAGCGTGACCCAGTGGTGGTCCTCTTCCTCTTGACACTTCATTTCCTGTGACACGTGTGAGGGGTCGTGGAGTTCTTTGCATCTCTCTTAAGTGTGTGTTGGAATAACTGCTATGCTATGCTAATTTGTTTTGCAGAAATTTCAGCATAACATTTTTAATTTTTAATTTTTTATTAATGTATTTCTGAACTTCACTATTCATATAAAGGGTTCCATTTCGCTTATAAGAATTTTAGGATTGTTTATAAATATTTTTGTTTAAAGGTATTAAAACGGTCCTCAAGCTCGATATTTCAACGTATTTCTGTATTCCATTGAGGTAAACCCCCCGCAGATGTGAGTGGCCCCAGAAGCATCACTACTGTTGGTTTAAATCGGTTCTCAAACTCGAAATTTCAACAAAATATATAAACCAGATATAAACCATTAATTCTTGTGAGTGGCCCCAACAGCATCCTTACTGATCGTTTAAATCGGTCCTCAAACTCGATGTTTTAACATATTTTTGTATTCTACTCAAATAAACCACCCACACTTGTGAGTGGCCCCAACAGCAATCTTACTGTTGGTTTAAATCGGTCCTCAAATTCGATATTTCAATGTTTTATTCTATTCCATTGAAATAAACCACCCACACTTGTGAGTGGCCCCAACAGCATCCTTACTGTAGGTTTAAATCGGTCCTCAAACTCGATTTTTTAACATATTTTTGTATTCTACTCAAATAAACCACCCACACTTGTGAGTGGCCCCAACAACAATCTTACTGTTGGTTTAAATCGCTCCTCAAATTCGATATTTCAATGTTTTATTTATTTCATATTTTTTCTATTGAAATAAACCACCCACACTTGTGAGTGGCCCCAACAGCATTCTTACTGTTGGTTTAAATCAATCCTCAAATTCGATATTTCAATGTTTTTATTTTATTTCATTGAAATAAACCCTGCATTCAGGCGGGGCCGGCGCCGGTGTTGCCTTAGTTTGGGATCACCAGTATTTACACATTGAGGATGTATGCTATTCTCAAGCATCATCTGTTGGTTCTCTGTGTAATTACAGCTGATCTGGCAATAACGGAGTAGCACCCTTTTAAAAATCATGCTCATGCTCATGCTTAAGATTTTTGCAAAATAAACACTTTTTACGAGCAAACACCGCACTTCTTAAATCCAAAACCCATCAAAAAATGTTCAGAATCATGAGAACCGTTTCCTTGCTTGTTTTGAGACTAAGTATACAATGGAAACGTCCGATATGGCCAACTATCAGTTGCGGGCTAGTGCCTTTCGAAGTAGAACATCACAGTCGCTCAAAATGATCCACAAGTTGGTTATAGTTGTAGCACTAGTTTGCTTAGGTGAGTTTTCTGACCACATGGTTTTAAATGTTCAACACGACTGAATTTCTATATGCAACAGTTGCCGCTGACGTCGATGAAGCTCTTCGCCGGTCGCATGGCCGAGTTGCCATTATATCGACTCGCTATGGTGCCCAACTGAGAACCAACGGTCACAAACTGAACACTCGGCAAACTGAGGCGGAAGATGCCCATCAGTTCGAGACCGTTTTTGTAGAAGATCCAGTGAACCATGACTTCCAAGCGTTCGATGTAGAGGAATCGGATGCCCCGGCTAAAGTTCCAGCTTCATCAGTCCCACCCTGACTACAAGGGGCCTTACCACTACGAAAAGCCAAAACTGGATAATGGCTACCTGGCACCGGTTGTCACCACATACAGACCTAATGATGACTACCTGGCACCAATTATCATCACCCATAGCCCAGAGCACGGACAACTGGCACCAATCATCACTACCCACAGACCCCAGAACGACCAGTTGGCACCGATTTTCACCACTCACAAGCCACAAGATGTTGACTATCTGCCACCGCATGGCCCGCGGGATGATTTCGCAGAGAATGTGGCTAAGCGCAGCATCAAGCTGAGACGTCGTGTTTGAAGGAGATGCTACTGGCTTAAGACATCTTCGTTACTCAATGCAATAAATGCTGTAAGAACCTATGAAAAAAAAAAACAATTGTCTTCTTTATTTGATTGCTCCTACACATACGCACTGAGGCGTCTGATATTTATGCGATCAGAATCATGAACCCCGAAACAATCGTTCAATTTGGCATTTGGCATTCAATTTGAATTTAATTTTTTCAACCATTTTCCCACACAATTTTCATTGCTTTTTAAAAGTATTCGGGGCGTTCAGTATCATTTTTGAAAGTTGGTTGTGAAGCTGGTCGCCCTGATTGAAGTTAGTGGGACGAATAGTGCATTATAAGTGTTGATTGATGAAATGAAGTCGGGTCTTCTGCAGAACAGCAACAGCTCCACCGCTACATCATCCAAAATATATAGAAGATGACATTCATCTCCTTTTTAATGAAACTTCTTCTGCATTTTATGCCAAAGGATCACCCTTAATTCTGCTAGAGTTATTCGTGTTTTCAGCATAAACGACAAAAACGTTCTCTCAACTCAGTTATGTTGATACATCACCTTTTCGTAATGCGTTACGCTTTTACATGATTCTCTTCGTTGTAAGGAATGAATATTGTGTTTGAAATCCTCAGATGAAAAGGAATTCGAAACAGAAATTTATGGAAAACTTTAGAACAAATATGCGAACATTTATCTGCACATTTATATATTCTGCCGATCTCGGTTAAGATTTGCTTGCTGAATTATCGGCAAGATTTACATTTGATACTCGCGGTACACTTTGGTGTTGCAGTAAAGAAACTATTTTTTTGCTGTTGCTGTTTCATCTAAAGCTCGTCAAAAGATATGAAAAAAAAAGCCGAGCTGAACTGAGTGTGTTTGGGTTTTGTAGGTGCACGGTTTCTTTCTTTCCCCCGATCCCATGTTTTAAAGTGGACTCAGATATCCCTAGTAGCACACATATTGTCATTAAGTTGAGAAAACATAAATGTGCCTTTGTAAATCATAATCAAGTTGCTGCAACTAATTATCATTGTGGTGTGCTAAATGGGATTCATGCTGATATCGCTGCATTCCGTGGAACAATACACACTTCAATTTTTCTGCCGATCACGGCTGGGCAGATCTCGGTTAAAGATTGTTTGCTGAAATCACACAAAAAAAACATTTGATATCAGCGGTACCCAATGGTACTGCTGTAGAGAAACTATTTTTTTGCTGACTTGTCAGTTAAATTTCAACTGCCGTGCTCTGGGCTATGCGGATCTTGGCAAAGGATACAAAAAAAGCCGAGCTCAACTAGGTATGCATATAATTTTCCAGGTCATTTTCAAGTATTGACTGCGTTAGTGTGAGATTTTCCCAAACGTTTGCCAAATATTCTCTCGCCAAGGGGTATGGCTTTCGGATAAAATAACCTTCTCGCTTATAATTCACATGTTTTTTGTTACTCTCTATATTCCAAATGGAAAATAATAAAAACTGCATTATTGTAACACCGTTGCATTAATCATTTTACAAGTTAGTAATATTAAATTTCTCTAATATAAGTCACACGTTGCTTCCATTCCTTACATTACAAATACCTTTACGTAGTCGTACTCGTCCGTCATGAATTCATCGCTTTACATTACATCACGTTCGCTCCCGCGTCTAGTCATTCGCAAATCATCGCTTAAAGCTGCAACAACAAATAATCCTCATCTAAACATTCATTCTAGCACGTAGTTCTCACAGTCACACATTGTTTCACCCACAGGTAAACAGCACTTATTCGTAGCTGTTTGTTTGTTAATATTAATTGAGGATTTCCGTAGATTTACCTTTAATCTGTTGCCATTCGCAGGAGAAAAATAATATTTTAAGTAGTAATCAGTTTCTTCTTCTCTATAACTTGGTATTTAACCTGTCTAAAATGCCTCGTTTCCTGCTCACATCTTGAGTGAAATTTAAATACGCTTCTGCGCACTATTTGGTTACTATTAAACTGTTCTTTGTTATTAAGCAAAACCATTGTTAAGTAAATCGAATTTTATTTGTATCATATTAACCGGATGTTTCGTATCGGTCTGAATAGGAGGGAACGAAAAAATATATCACAAGATGGCTTCTATTCATTTACACAGAGACACACAAACCATAATCATGTCATCACGTACCTAATGGCTGAAGGTCTAATCGAAGTGCTTTGGCGGAGGCAGCAGGTTTTCGCTGCTGGCACTCAAATTCGGGAGGGACTTGAAAAGTTTCAGTCGATTACTATTGAATTGTTGATTGCTGCAGACTTCAATTTGACGCTGTTGATTGTGATGCCCCGCTGGTTGTTGCAGTTGTTGAGGCATTTGGAGTTGATTTTGATTGGCGTACTGCTGTTGCAGCCGTGAATTTGAGGCGGAGGTGCTAATCGGACGTACCGTGGCAGTGGGTGGACCAAGGCAGGGCAAAGATGGATCATCCTGAAAGTACAGGGAGCACGATTGGTGGGAAATATTCCCGTGGGAATCTTTTTTCTCGCTCAAGCGTTGGATGTTGGCGATGTCAAGTTCAAGCATTTCTTGGATATTGAGCTCAAGCGGGTCGTACGACGTGGGTCGGGGATTGGCTGATTCTTCGTCACGGTTGCTATCGAATTGAATGTCAGTGATTTGAAGTCGATGGCTAGGACTATCTGCTGTCGTAAGTACATGACGGTGATGGTGATGATGCGTTCGGTGAGGTTGGTGATGAGAATTTGTTGGACTATCTTCAAGGTCCTGTGGTACAACTGAACCAAGGAAGTTAGACATATCGTAGATTATACTTTTAGGATTGAGTAACAGTTGATCTTTGGTAGGACTGTATTCAACAGGTTGTTCGCTAACGAATGTGAGTTTTTGTTGCTGCAGGAGTTTGGTATCGGAGTATCTGCGTATGTCAGTTCGAGAGCCTTCGTGAGGGTGCATACCAACAGTAGCACCGAGAACTGTTGAACGACGGTTGTACAGCTTCATCTGATTACCGGCTACTTGTTCGTGACTGGAAGGATCGTTTAAAATATCACGATTTTCTAGAAATATCGCTGAGTTTGGGAATCGTCCGGTTGTCGCTTCCGATGGCACTCCGGTACTGCTATTAACACTACTCAGTTCTGCGTTCGGCACTTTGAATAAATTTAAATCCGCCGTCTTAATGCTACTATTACAACTACCACTACCAGTTTGATCATTAATACTAGGATTCTGCTGCATTTTTTCTTCTTCGTGAACCGTATGGGACGATCCGGAGATCGCTGAGTACCTATGGGTAGCTACAACGATTCCGCTGCCACTGCCACTGCCTTCGCAAACATTATGGGCCGAATCGTGGAACGGCATCGGAGTCAAGCTACCACTCCCTTGTGGGCACGGTTTAAAGGACATCTGGCTAATGTCATCCAACGTCCAGTCCCGATCGTAGTTGATCGAGCTGTTCTCAATATTGGCAGCTATGATCTGACCCTGCTGGTTGATCTGCAACTCGCAAGCGTGACCCCCTCCGATCGCTCCGATTAGCTGTTGATCGTAGCCACGATGCAGTACACCACCGTTGTTGCCGGAATTATTGCTGGCACTGCTACCCGGTCCGCCGCTACCATTATGAACCAGGCCACCGCTCATAACTGCCGTACGAACGCGAGGAAACCGCACCATACAAGGCGACTGTGGTGCGCGAATAACGATTTTTTCCGGGGCATTTTGGATGAGGAGAATCCTAAAAAGAAAAGTGATGCGTGGGTTAGCGTTGTGTTGAGTACTTGGAGGATGTTCATATAAACGTATGGAACCTGCCCTTTTAAATAATAGATTTTATAAGATCTCATTAAAGAAAATCAAGACTTCGACGATTGTATCAGATCTGACTACTCGATTTGAATCAGAATCTCTACCATCTGTCCTGGCAGCCGTTGAAATCTACTCTGTTCTGGTACTGTAATTTGTTATTTCAGGGCTCGTTGATAACCTACCATAAAATAGCAGTTAATTTGATGAATAAAATAGTGAATAATTTATCCAATGACAATGATCCAATAGTAATATTGATAACCTACGAAAAAGAAAATGCGGTAGGCGTAATCGGCGTAGCAGATTGATCTGGATTTGTGGCAACCGAATCTTCTTTTGAAACTTCTTATTCCATCATATGATACAATTTATTAATGACTGTAGTTGACAGGGTTTTTGATTCAGTTTGTGTAGACGTCCTTTCAGACAAATCCCACGAGTGTGGCCTTTCACCATTAAAGGGTGTTTAGATCAAAATTTGGTCGACTTAAACTTGACACATTTCCTTTCATCGTGCATTACAATTTTTTGCACACCCAGCATTTTGAAGATGTGTGCGTGTAGCATCATGCCTCTATTTTGATTATTAGATTAGCACTTCAGTTATCAAAATGTCGTCGAAGGAAGAGAAGCAATGCATCAAAATTTTGCACGTGCATGGCGAAAATCCAAACTACTCTCACGCCAAGTTGGCGAAATTGTTGAATTTGGCTAAGTCAACTGTTACCAACGTATTAAAAGTGTTCGGTGAACGTTTGTCGACAGCCAGGAAAGCTGGATCGGGGGGAAATCGGAAGCCGGAGGCCACAGCGACGACAAAAAGAGTTGCCCGCTGTTTCGAGCGGGCCGTGGATAGAGCTAAAAAACGAACTGGGCTATTGACTTACAAGAAAGTGGTGACTCTAAATCGCGACGATAAACAAAACACGTCGGCCAAAGCACGATCGCGAAAGTTGTACACGACGATGAAACTTGCGTCAAGGCAGACTTTAAACAGCTTCCTGGACAGGAATTGTATACGGCAACCGGACGCGGAAAGCTCGCAGATATTTTCAAGCACATTAAACTGTCAAAGTTCGCAAAGAAATATCTGGTAGGGCAGGCCATCTGTACCTGTGGCTTGAAGAGCATCTTGCCATTACGGAAAAAGGCCATGGAGTGGTATGCTGCCAACAACGTTCAAGTGGTGCCCAAGGACAAGAACCCTCCCAACACACCAGAGCTCCGCCCAATCGAACAATATTGGGCCATCGTCAAGCGGAACCTTAAGAAGACTCAAAAAGCTGTTGTGAGCGAGAAACAGTCCAAGGCAAACTGGCGTTCTGCGGCTTATAAAGTGGACAAGGAGACTGTACAAAATCTTATGACAGGTGTTAAACGAAAGACCTGGCAATTCGCATTCGGTAAAAAGGAAGCATAGCTGAAAATTTCTCCTGTATTCTGTATTAACTGAACTTGAAAAAGAAAAAGAATCTGACTTATTAATAAAAACTTTGATCGACTCACACACACTACTGTTTGACCAAATTTTGATCGGAACACCCTTTATTAAACAACTATTTGTACAATTTGTTGTCTGAGAAACATATGAGCTTTTTTCATGGGTCTTCGACAACTTCACGAATTAGCTACAAGGGTCTCCCCCAGGGCTCTTGTTTAAGCCCCCTTTTTATAATTTTTATGTCCTAGACATCGATAGCTGCCTCGTGGAAAATAGCACGCTAAGACAGCTTGCGGCTGACGCCGTTGTTTCAATTGTAGGACCAGGGGCGAACAACCTGTAGGGACTGTTGCAGGATAGCCTAGACAATATGTCTACCTGGGCTGTAAAGCTGGGTATCGAATTCTCTCCGGAGAAAACTGAGTTAGTTGTTTTTTTTTCTAGGAAGCGTGATCCAGCACAGATACCGCTTCAACTTATGGGTAATATAATAACTCAAAGTTTTGACGTAGACTACGTCTTACGGCAAGGGTAGGGTGTCAATTGAAAATCTAAAAATAAAAGACCGTCTCGAAATATCGTTACGAATTAAACGCTTACAACTTGATAAATACTCGATAGATTTTCAAGATGTTTACATCAATCGGTTGGAAATTCTATCAAACATTATCCGTTAACAATTTTAAACTTTTGAAAATAACGAAAATAAAAGGGGATACCTTATAATTTTGTTTTGCAGGCTAAATTTACTAAATGCACAGTACTTTCCTATCACAGATTTCAAATGTGAGCAAGGGAGGTCTTATATATAGCAGTGAACGATATAAAAGGGGTACACCTTCGAAATTTCTCATTCGTTTGGCAGTACTGGAGCTGTACGGAGCAGCGGGCAGCCAATATTGGATTGGCAACTGGCGGTGGCAAGCGCCATAGAAGGCGCACATAAAAACCTGCGACCAACCAATTGGTCAGGTAGCTGATTGCGTTGCAGTCGGTTGCCCAAGCCAGTGTTGTATTTGTAGCCAGTCAGCCGGCACCACCACGAGGGAGGGAAATAAGAAGGGGGTTGGTGGTGGGGTCCTGTTGGGAGGCCTCTTTGGTAAGGCGCAACGTGCAGCGGATAAAACAGCCCGCCTCTTCAAAAGACCGAGAAGTTTTTAATTCAAATGTAAAACCTTTTAAATTTTTTTTTTTTGAGGAAAACAATTTTTTTTGGGAGATTTTTTTTTTTTTTATTTTATTTTATATTATATTATATTTTTTTTTTTTGTTGGGGAGCGGGGGGTGGCAAAAATATTTTTTTTTTTCCTCCCTTTCTTTATTTTATTCATTTCTGTATCACGTCAACTATACATTAGGTGGCAGCCGCACCAAGGCGATGTAGGCAGCGTGACCCCGGCAAAGTAGCATGCTGAAATCTTACCCTACCACGAAAAATGGAAGTATTCTTTTTACGGTATATATTTTCAGATCATCCATGGAATTCCCAAGTGTTGTATAATAATTTTGAGTTGTTTTCTTCCCCCGTGGCTATGATAATGCAAGTCCTTCTACAATTGCAGCAGGATCAGTAGACATGCAGACATTACAAATATAATTGTTATTATCATTTTATATTATAACATCCCTTCACAATATTATTTAATACTATTTTCAGCTTCGCATTTGCATCGTTGTAAGTTGTTGCCCACCTAACTCACGGTGTGTATTTGAAAAGATAGGATGGTTTTTACATTTTTTTGAGAGAGGATAATATACGACAATTTCTACAAAAAAAAATATATATATATTCGTCGTCCAAATTAGTTAATTCAAAAACTAACATTGTTTATGAGCCTACCTTTTCTATTTTACCGACATAAAGAATCATTTATGGGACCAGTAGGAAAAAAGAGTTATCGGAGAATTTCCTGTCATTCATTTTTAATTTTTTTGTTTTGTTTTGGATTTATTGAGTTACCGTTTTTGGGCAGTAATCATACTCGTATGAAATTTATTTGCCTAAATTTTCTTTGCTATTTTGCTAGGATGCCATGTGATCAACTTTATTTCATTATATCACGTTGGAATTTTCGCTATTTTAGAGTTTCAATCATCTAACATCGCAGCGGAAGAGGCAAATAGCGGCATTTAATTATTATATCTACATTATGAAGTATTTCTTTATAACATCGTATTATTTCCATCATATCATGACCTTCACATTTTCATGCAACAAACCTGATTTAGGCGGTATCTGGCTTAAACACGAAATATCCCTTCAATTTATGACATCTAGCATTCCTTATATGTCCAGTATATAACGCAGAAAATTACAGCTGTGGTAGGCTTTTGAAAATTACGGAATCTGTGGTAGGCTTTTGCACTTATTGCTGAATGTATTTTTTATTTCCGGTTTACAAATGGATTTATTGATTTATTGATTTTACTTCAAAGATGATTAAAACATTACTTATTGTTTTTTGCCCTTTTATCTATAACTCCCTTCCACTTAAATCTTCCCATTCCTAACTCGGTAGCAATAACTATTAGGTCAGCAAAAATAAAAGCGGATTGCTATTATAAAATCAGCATCAAGTAGCAAATAGTTACCATGGCAACAGTAAATTAAAATGTACAAATGTTAGTTTTGTAAAATTTCAATAGATTTAATAAACTTTTTCAGGATACTTGAAATTAAAATTTTAGTGAAATGCTGCTATCGCTGAAAACGAACGAAAACGTGCTTAAGCGCGAACCACAGAACTCTACACTTTCACATTTTACAACATTTCTTGCATTTCAGGATCAACCGAATGATTCAATGAAGATCATATATTATAGATACGAATGCCTGTAGTACTTTTCATTCACATAAATATATAGGGAAACTGCCCCCATATAAATCTCATTGTTCCTGTGTTCATCCTGCGATGAGTCGGGGAATTGGGCAGTTGAATGATCGGTTTCGTTTTCTAATAATGTTTGCTTACGTTAAATAACTACAACAAACATTACTAACTAATCCTTCAACTGCCCAATTATATAAATATTTCATGGGAATGGGAGGGACCATCAGGGCACCCGATTGAAGCACTCTGGATGGGGAGAGTGGGAATGCCAACTCCCCATTGCTAACAGTTTGTGAATAGAGGGCGGGCTCTTCTCCCCGCCCATTGGGGCATCCTCATGTTAGATAGCTAGCTCTTTTGACCAATTGTTCAGTTTTGTTGTTGGAAGGAGATTCTTTATATCCCTGTGGATACGTATAAGTGATGTTGCATATCGATCCACCCAACCCCTTTTTGGCCCTTCATACAACGGCATGATTAGGATAATCAGTGGTTACTAAAGCTTGATCAAGTCTAACAGAGAGGAGAGCCCATTGCTGTCGGACTTAGTTTCCGTGCTACAATGGGTGGTAGTACATATCATACATCATACATATCTTAAGCATTTCTAACACGACTCGGAAATTTAAACGGCCTCTATATTATTCTGAATCGAAATATAGAGCAAGCTTACGAAAGGCAAAAGCCAAAACGAAAATTTACAAATGGCACCGAAGAAAAATTTAAAAACCAGAGACACATAAACGGGGTTATTTGTTTGTTTTTGGTGTTTTTGTTTAATATGGAGGGTTTTTTTTTTTTAAAAAATTTTAGTTGATATATTTTGTGACATTTTTCGGGGGGTGGAAAATTTAAGAGGTGGGGAAAAGGCATTCGTATAAAATGATTGGTTATTAGTTTGTTTTGTGTGGTTTTGTTGGTGTGTAGGGGAGAAACTGTGGAAGGGAGAATCGTTTTGATGCCAACCATATGCGCAAATTTCGGAAGTTAAGATCGAATATACGGATAATCCTCCACGACCATGTACCGATGCCAACAGAGCTCCCGTTTATCGGAAGAGACTGAAAGCAACCAGAGGTGATGCGTTGCCAACTACTGGTTGAGACGCTGGAGAAGGGCCTTCAACTCGAGGCTGTATCATCATTTAAACCAAACGGCCCTTTTCAGGGCCACCAAGTGTACAATAGAATTTTGTTACATACTTACTATATAATGCTGGTTTAACGATCTATCAGGATCACACCCATGCTATTTTGATCAAACTACGCCTTACGGCAAGGGTAGGGGTCAATTGAAATTTTTAAAATAACAAACAGTTTGAACTCTAATAGCTTTATCATTTTTCGATGGATTTTCGAGATTTTTTTCTTCATCAGTTGGAGTGTTTTGCGACTATCAACTATCAAAAATATCATTATTTATTGACTTTGAATTCCCAAACAGACCCTGAACAAACTATAACGCGAGAAGGATAATGGTCTCCAGCTAGTCGATCATATCAACATAATCCCTACAGCCTGCACAACCGCTGCCTTTTATTATACCAACATTCAAACCAAACGTTCCTTTCCAGGGCAGCCAAATAATTTCTGAGAAGCGAATCATAGAATGTTCTAACTAAGTACTTACTCATTTTTTATGCTAAATCAACGGCCCATTAGAACAGTACCTCCGCTACGAAACTAACGAAACTTATCAAACGGTTTAACGTAGTCTTAGCAGGAGTTCTTCCTTTATCAGATCGTTTTGAGGAGCTATCGTTCCGGTTCCTCATCCGCTGTGAGGTGCTAAATAACAGAATAACAGATCCTCTCCGTTCGGAGTACATTCCATCAATTTTGGCAAGTAAGTTTGGCCATTTCAGATGTGAGGGGAAGTTTTACACCGACGGGTCAAAAACAAATGATTCCACTAGATTTGGTGTTTTTAACGAAATTCATAGCGCCTCCTTCAAACTTCAAAATCCTTGCTCCGTATACGTCGCAGAATTGGGAGCTATACACTATGCATTAGAGCGAATTGCCTCTCATCTCTCTGATCAATTTTTCATCGTTACGGATAGTCTCAGCTCACTTCAGGCTATACGTTCAATGAGGCCGGCGAAGCACTAGCCGTATTTCGTTAGTGAAATACGATTTCTTTTGAGTGCCCTATCAAACAGTTCTTACACCATCCCCTTGGTTTGGGTCCTTTTTCATTGTTCTTTCCGGGGTAAGGGGAAGGGGGCTCGGTTGGCAAGGGGGGGCGTTATTCAAGGCGATATTTATGATCGACAAACCGCCTTTGTGGTTTTTTTTTTTTTTTTGCGGGGGCTTATCGGGGAAAAAAAGTGGGGGGGGGGGGGGGGGGTGGCTTTTATTGTCGGGAGGAGAAAAAAAATCGATATGGGGTTTTATAGGGGGTGTGGGGGGTGTACCACCCTCGTTAGGCTCTCATTTCTATCGAATAGGGCTCTCAGATACCAATCAATGCGGCTGTGGTGCAGGTTATCAGGACATCAACCACGTTGTCTGGTATTGCCTCGATTTCGAAATTACCAGATCTGATCTTTGCGCATCCCTACGGGCCCGAGGGAAACCAGAGAAGGAAGATATAAGAGATGTGCTGGGTAAGCTGGATTTGACGATATGGGGCTAATTTACAAGTTTTTGAAACAAATAGATTTATTCGTTTGATGCCCTCCTAGCTGTCGTTTTAACATGTCCACCTCATCCCCTCCCCCGTAATTTCACTCTGATTGTATCATTACAGGTTAGCACCATGCCCATTCTTCGCCTTACCAGCAGCAACAATACCGCATCGCCAATATGCTGTTGAAAATCAACGCTAAGACCCCTACTTCCCCATTCCTACCCTTATTTTTGTAAACCCTAACCTCGTCCTAGCCGCGAGTTTTTCGGCTTCCCTAAGCTAACATAGTTACCTAAATTGTTGTTGTAATCATAGTGAAAATGAAAATGAACTCGGCTCCGTTATGCCTATGGCACTTGAGCCTAATAAATAAACAATTAAGAAAAAAAACAACTGTAGTTGAGCCTCGGCAAACAAGTTTCCCTCCCACTAAGAATGCTACGTTATTCCTGGATCAACAGATGGTAACCCAAAACCCCGTCAAACTAGATACATAAATCGACATGATTCTTACCGATTCCTGGCACGCCACCGATTGCACAAATTCAAATACTGTTTACACTGGATGTACATGAAAACGACGCCGCCCGTCAGGCCAACCGTCACCACGACCAGCTTTGTCCAGAAGGGCCATCCGATTAGGCCTCGACGAACTTCCTCGGCGGCCCGTTCGATCAGCACACAGAGGGACCATATCACACATAGAGCCGCGGCGCAATGAAACAGAACTGCACAGAACAACCGCCGCCGTTCCACGCCGGACATCTCCAAACTGCGCCACTGTGGACAAGAGAAAACAAACAGAAATTGGTTTGATGTGTAGCAGTCAGTTACGAAAATGCAAACGGATGTGTTGGATGTAATTAAGTGAGCGTATGATGCAATCCCGCTTTCCACGGAAGGGATGCAATAGAAAGTAAATCGACTGGACGTTGGGAAGGTCGGCTTTGTGTATCAATCGCCATCATTGAAAGTTGTAGGGAAACGTGGATTAACGAATAGAAAGCTCGATGTGGGTAGTAATTATAATGTCATTCGTCCTGTGGATTTGTGTCCAGCAGGAATTACGTGGTAATCCTGTTATTCCTTTGGACGATTATAAAGCTGTCTACCGTGTTGACAAGTAGGACAGGCGATTTTCGATACTGGTTGTTTTTAATTGGATGTTGTGTTGTGATGGATGCATTTGGTTTGTGGACACTTAGGTGATTAAGTAGTTCCTTAGTTTTGGCAATAATGCATACCTCGTTGAAGGGTTTGATCTTGGTGTGCATGATGAACGGAAACTTGCACAGCTCGCAGGCACTTGTTTCCGAGGCGGTAAGCCATTGCTGGAGGCAGGTCTGATGGACGAATTTGAGGCTTCCGGAGCAGTAGCAGGGCGTCAGGAGCGGATTGTGCGTGTCCGATTCGCAGTGACAGATCCGGCAGATGTCACCACTGCTCTGGGATGCTTGGCTGCTGCTTGAACCGTACCTGGGGAATGGAAAAAAAGAAAGTTGATATGTATTGAAGGATATACTTTCATTTAGTTCAGGAAAATGATAATCAAACAGGTGAGGTTAAACGTATGCATTAAAACAATGGACTTATTTCGGATGGCGATGAAGAAAAAACTACAAAAGACAATTGAATTGATTTTTTTTCTTTAAAACCTACGTTTACCGTGCCAGGCGGCCTTCACCTTCGGTACAACGTTTTTCTTCACCCGATCTACACTCTGTCCAGTTAGCTTAGTTTTTTGGGAGGTTTATGGGAAAATTCAAACAACATTTATGAAGTTTAGAAAGAACTGTTGATGTTTTATTGAGTTCTGAATCGTATAGCAATCATTCCGCCTTTATTGCGATGTAGGGGTTCCATACGTCTAATAACTATAGAGGGCTAACTAGACGTACATCAGCATTATAAAGACTATACGAAAAAAATGAGACACAATGATTAGCTTGTAACTTTTTAGCGTGTGGGTAATAATTGATGAACTTTTGACTGAAAATAGCTAAGAGTGAAATTTTTCATTTTAAATGTTGGCGAAATTTCGTCATAATCTGTCAAATGCTTATCGAGATAGCATCGGAACGAGAGCAGATCCGCCCAAAAATTATGTGCGCCTTCGTGGTAATATCCGACTGCGTCCCACAGATGGATCGGAAAACACCTGGGATTCCATCAATTGACGGTGTCCCAGGTGGTGAAGTCATTGAGGGAAACCCAGACGACCCAGCGGTGGTCAGATAGCTGCAGAAACCCGAAGAGAACAGATTTGGTGAAGGCAAGAAAGGCGTTGAAGGCCATCTGTAGATGTGGAGAGATGAGCTTGCCATACATCACGACGGGTACCATGAATGGGCAAATTTACCAAGACGAGTGTCTCCAGAAGCGCCTGCTGCCCTTCCTGCGGCCTCACAGAGGCGAGATGCTATTTTGGCTGGATTCGGAATCCTGCCACAACGCGCGGCCGGTGTTAGACTGGTACAGAGATTTTTATACCAAAAGACTTCAACCCACCTAACTCACCGGACTTTCATACGATTGAGATGTTTTGGGCCATCATGAAGGACAGACTTCGTTTAGGATTTGTTGACTGGACAAGGGTTCGTGGAGTCGCCAGTGCCTTGTCATGAGAAGACACGCGGCCCTCTGGCCGTAGTCTTCCGAAGGTCCTCATTGAGATCGGCTGGCCCTGCTACACCAAGCCATCACGTAGGCTATATTTTTGGGGCAACCTGCTGAAGATAGTCCTGCAGACATAGGTAATCCTTCCACTGATGGTGGTCTCTTATCACATCACATCACATCATGAAGGACAAACTTCGTCAAACACATAAACTATTTGAGAACGAGCTGGCTTTGAAGAAAAAGTAGGTAAAAGTATCAGAAGAAGTCGGCCTCACTATTGCCCAATACCTCGAAAAATAAGTGTAAATTTTTCTTCAATATCATTCACATAAATAGAGCGCCACATAAGACACAACCTTACAGTATGAACCGTTTGATGTTCTGAGGTATTTGGTACAATGTCTTAAATATTGTATGCAAAAGCCCAACTTTCATTGAAATATTTCTTGCAAGTTGCGGTATCATGTGGAAAAAAATAAGATTTTACATGCATTCATATTTGCACCATAATGAAAATACAGTTCTTTTTTGTGTTTACGATGCACGAAAAGAATCAAATAGGCAACATAAACAGAAATTAAATATTGTAATCTTATTGATAGAAGATAACAAATTTCATAATGTGTGACATGATCATGACATGATTCACTAATTATTGACCCGTATCCAGAAACCCAACTAGGAACAGAAAATCATATTCCGGGAGACTCACCTGAAAACTGCATGGCCTCGAGTGAAAATATTTCCTAGTAATCATAAATCACGGCGGACATATGAACAGCCAATGCAAAGTGCGATAATTCATTCGAACCGCTACCGACACCCAGTCCGCCGAACCGACAAAGCAAATTGCGTGCATGCAACAACCGACTACGAATAACTATGCTTCTTCCGATATTTATGACACATGGGCCAACAACAAGGACAACAGACGAGAGATACTACCCCCGGATTGTTTCTAAGCCCTTCTAATTGTCCGAGGACATGAAAGCTGGTGATGGCGTAGGTTGTTCAGTGTTCCACGTGGTAACGCGTTTATACATGCTGAAGGTGTAGTGGGTTTTGGGTAGTCAAATCGATTTTCACTACTGTCGTCGTTGATTCCTATTCAGACCCAATACATTTAAATGTATGAACCAATGAATTTGAATCCCACACTGGTCGATACGATATGTTTTGGTGGTTTTTCCTCCACGCTATCTACTCATTACTACGCAGTGTTTTGTTTTGGATGGAACCGTAGAAGCGAGGTGATATGATGAGGCACGAGATGGTGGTGAGGCTCGATCTTTACGTTTAATGTGATTATAGTTTCAAATTAAAGATACAATGCCCATGGCAAAGGCAGCTTGATTTTGAATTATGATATCGATGAGGATTAAGGTGAACATGTTTGGGTTTCGTTTTTCAGGGATGTCATTTGATTTGGTGTAATTTATCTTGAGAATATACATACTACACCGAAGCAAATTTGGAAATTTTCCTTCCCTGGCTGAAGGCCAACTTCTCTGAGGATCAATACGTTGTCCTACAACAGGATGGAGCGCCATATTACACGACAAATCGGAACCAACAGTGTCTGATGGAAAACATGAAGTTTTGGCCGTATAGTGTGAATACGTTATTGATAAAAATGGAGGAAATATCGAGTAAATTGGTTGAAAGGACCTAATAAAGATAACTGAGTTCGAAATTGTCGATATTATTGCTTAAAGTAGTTAAAAATGAGATTTGAAAGAAATACCATACTTTTTTGCATTTTTTCCTGCCGCACTCTGTAATTCTCATACAAGATTCAAACTGGTAGTGTACAGTCAGTTTCAAACTAAAACAGTTCAAATTTTGGGAGAATTATAAGGACCTAAAGACTGTTAATTTTATAGTGGAGACTTATTTTTTTATTGGGTGAAGGTAGAAACTTCATGAAAAAAAAATTTATAACAGTGTGTAACTAACATGCTCTTTTTGGCAACACATCTGTCAAAATAAACCAAATAAAAATTACAAAACATTGGTCGCATTAACCTGTTAACACGCTGATTAATTCTGCACAAATGGTGTTCCAAAAAGCTATCGTTTCGAGCATCGGCGAAAATAGCTGTTGTTCGAAGTGGTATTAATAAAGGTATTCCATATGCTTAGTAACAAACTAATTCTAGAGTTTTTATTCATAAGGGCGAATCTATAATTGAGAGACTCTCTCTTGCCTCGTTCTCTTTCATTAATTACAGCGCCATTATAAAACTATGGATTGATTCTTTAACACAGATCGCAAGATAAGAGTGCTGGCTAGCATATTGGGTAAACAGCCAAACGAAAAATGTGAAAATGATTTAGCTATTGGTGAAAGAGAAAGTAAACAGAAAGAGTCTCTCAATTGTAGATTCGCCCTAATGAAAAAAAAAACCTAGAATTAATATTTGAATATCTAGCTACAAGGTAAGATGATTTCAAAATCAAGCTAAGAAAATTATATTAATTTCTCTGAATTTTTCATATATTTATATAACACTTTATGTTGGGATGAAGGAAGAGACCATCAGAGCACCCGATTGAAACGATTTGGATAGGAAGAGGGTTAGGAGGTGTTTCGACTAAGCACACTTTTTGACAGAGGAACTCAGTGAGAGCGCCAGTCCACCTCACACTTTGTTCGCAGCGTGGTATCCTCGCATTGGCGGGAGTAGCTCCCCAGCTTAGCAGGGACGAGGCCATCAATCCAGGAAACCGAAATATTCCGCCCACATTGCACGTACGCAACAACCTTGTTCAAATTGTTTGAACAGTCCAGTGCTATAGGCAGTTGCCTTGCTGCATTAGATAGTAGTTCACATCATCATCATCATCATCATCATCATCATCATCATCATCATCATCATCATCATCATCATCATCATCATCATCATCATCATCATCATCATCATCATCATCATCATTATCATCATCATCATCATCATCATCATCATCATCATCATCATCATCATCATCATCAAACAACAAAGTGTTCGAAGTTGGCTATTTTAAGAGTCGTGAAGAAGTATGGTTAAACTTGAAGGAAACATCCAATAGACCGAAAAAAGGAGCTGGAAGAGATGCATCTTTTGAAGTCAAATAAATCGTATTATGTTCGTAAAATTTCAAAAAAAAAAACAAACTGAGCATTAGCATCGGAACTGTGCAAAACATCAAGAAGCATAATAACATCAGAACTTATAAGAAGCAATGAACACTAAAATGATCAGTGCCTAGAAACCATCACCGAAAACAAGGTCACGGAGATTGAACAACCTTCTCCGGAAAGACCAAAACCGATGCATGGATGGACGAGCAAACGTACGTTAAATTAGAAACCAGTGCATTCTTTCTAGTTTCTCTTGATGTTGACATGTGCAAAATTTCGTCACAATCTGTCAACTGGTTAACGAGATGGCTTCCAAGCAAGAAGTGCTTCGACAAATCCGACCGTGTCCCGCGTGGTAAAATCGTCCAAGGAGACCCGGACGACCCAGTGGCGAGCTGGAAGCGGAAGAAAAGCGAAGACGACCGACCCCGTGAACGCAAGGAAGACGAGGAATTTCTTCAAGCGCAATCCGAATCGATTCGGGACGTAGCTAAGAAGGTCAATTCTTCCGTCTGGTTCGTCCAGCAGACACTGAAGCGGGTCGGACTTCATGTCTTCAAGGTAAGGAAGGAACCTAACCGATTCTATAAAAAGAATACGATGGCCAAATCCCGCGCCAGAAAGCTGTACCGCGAGTGGCTGGTGCAGCTGAAATGCTTAGTAATCTACGACAAGACGTACATTAAAGCGGACGCCAAGCAGATCCTCGGCCTGTAATTTTTCTTCGGCAAGTCCCACGTGGACGTTCCGGAAGAAGAAGGTCGGCACCATCAACGGCCAAATAAAAATGCCTCCAGAAGCGCCTGCTTCCCTTCCACCGGCCCACGAAGGTTACACTATGTTTTGGCCGAATCTGGCATCCTGCCATTACGCGAAACCGGCGATGGAGTGGTACGAAGCCAACGATGTTGTTTTGGTGCCGAAGGAGGCAAATCCGCCAAACTCGCCAGAACTTCGCCCAATAGAAAAATACTGGGCGATTATGAAGGAAAAGCTCCGGAAAGAGTAGATGTAAGTGTGTAAGAAAGATGGCACAAGTGTTGCACAGGATTTGATGGATGGCGTTAAGTCCAAAATGCAGGAATTTAGCCTAGAAAAGGAGTTGAATAAACCAACCAATCTGTAATAATAGTGAGTTTAGTGACCAAAACGTCTAAAATAGTGACCAAATGACTTAGATGCAATAAATAAGTGACCAAATAGTGACTTTAGGATACTTAAAAAATGATTGACTTTATTAACTTTATCTTTATTGTTTGGTTTGACTTTATTTGTTTGGCTTTCTAGCAAGAAACCTGTGAAGAGACTTGCCTTTTTTCTCTACAGCTTCTTGAACATGATCGACAGCTCTTTTTTGCGAAGACTTTGCACTCCCTCAAGCATTGCTTGAGCCAGCTCCTCCACTGCCATATTATGGTTCGTAAGGGGTTTTTTAGGCGCGTGTTTGCTTCCATAAACACTCTGACATTATAAAAAATCGGGTACTATGATTAACACATTTATTAGAACGTACTTATCAGCATTTCACGCTTTTTCATTCTCTTCCTTGCGAAGAGTCTTAAACTCCTCTTCTTTCTTTTGTATCGACGATTTTAAGTTCTTCATTTGTTGCTTATTTTGCTTTTACTTTCTTGCTAGCTCTTTCCATTTTTCTTCTCTTTCGTCCTTCTTTTTCAATTTTTGATATTCCAAATGTTGCATATGCTTTGTTAGCCATCAACGAATTTAATGTTCTCTCACACATTGATGATCGATCGTCGGTAAGGTTCCTAGCCGTTGTCGAAGATCCTCGCTTGACATCAGTATTCCCGTGGGATACTGTCAAAGCTGCTATTACAACAGCCGATACGAACGGATATTTAGTTTCACCTCTAGTTGTCGCCATGCTAAAGAACTGATTCCAATAGTCCTTAATTCTCCCTTTTGTACTGTCTTGCATATCTATTTCATTTGATTTGAGCAGGTTCGACTCATTTATTAGCAAGTCCGTTTTGATTTCGAGTTCTGAATGCATTGGTTACCTGGGTACCATTAAGCATTAGCATATGCAGTAAATCAACCCTAAATCTGCATTTCAGATGCTACAAGCAATATAGTAGCATTATATCAGCATCTTGAATGCTATCTGTTGTAAAGTTGTATTTCAAATGCTATTTAAATACTTGGAGCCTGTAATAAGCATTTCGAACGCAAAATAGCATTGATGAAGCATTATCATAGCATTGCAGTGAAGCAGCCGTATATTGGGCCAAAAGCGGCATTTATGTTGTATTTAAGGGGACTTATTTGCTTGATAGGCCGCCGTAAAGACGGTTTGAAACTGCTTATTGGTTAACTGGGAATTTATAATTTAAAAAACAAGCTGTTATTAGGACTGAAAATTTAGTGCTGTGCAATTTTTTACAGACGAATAAAATTACTAGGGTTTATAACACATAGCTTAAGCATTTCAGCTTTCACATAGTTTAGTTTCCAATACATACCATGTCATATCGTGGACCCTGGATTGTTTGAACAGCTAAAATCGAAAATATATGGCGTTCAACTGCACAAAGGTACGACATTTAGTTGCAGACATTCACTCTGAACGCCGAGTGTTTTCGATTTTAGCTATTCAAAGTAACGGGGGTCCACTGTATTGTATTTAAACCTGTTCGAAATGATTTTGTTGACCAAAGATGTTTCTAACCACCCCCGTTTTTTTTTTCAAAACTAAGTTTCAGCTCAAACACCCACGCAAACTAACACCAGTGGATGGTAAAAGAACAGTACTGACCTCATCGAGTAAATCGAGTGAAAATGCCGACTATGTTCAATAATTCTTTCTGTTGTTTCTTGCGATCACCTTGATGTGAGGTATTTAATGAAACGATGTGACAGTAATCCAAGCTCTTGCTGTATTTTATCAAACTCTTCTAGCCGAGATGGCTAGCCTTAACTGCCTAAACATGAGAAGATTTTCTGCGATAATACAGCATTGTGCAATGCATCATTCAACTTATCAAGGACATCCCCAGCATTGACAGAACCGATGAAGAATGTTTGAAGATGCGTTGAAACAATCTGGGACTTCGACTTTGACCAGTAGCGAGTGGTTGTATGTAATTCCTTTTTTTCAGCCGAATTCGCTGTCGCATCGCAGCATAAGGTGTCCAGAGAATTACGCGCATCTTTCAGCATAAAGCAACAGTCATTGAATATATAGCCACAATTCTGCTCAATGAAATCTGCAGGCAACGCATTTGGAAACATAGCACAAAATGTATCTCGAATTCCATCAAAGGATGCAGCCGGTAAATCAGATGCAATACATTTCAATAGCCATAACAATTCAGCCTTGGTTTCTGCATCTCGTGTACTTAAGAGCTGCTCTTGAGAAATCGACGCACAAGATGAGCAGGGCTGCTCGTTGCCGTTCTTTTTTTGATTCGCGATCACGACACAGTCACAGTTGACTTGGACCACGAAGAACCATCCTTCCCTCATTATGCCTCGCAATATTTGCGTGCTGCTCAAAAGCCAAAAAAAAGCGTGGATATTGTTAAGGCCTTACCGTAAATTGTATAGAACACTTCCTTATCGCTATGTTTTCGGGCCTACTCAGGAACAAGGCAGTCATTAGGATTAGTTGTCTGCAACCATTTAGGGCGGAAAGTGCATTTCCCCATACTGTTCTAAAAATGAACCAAACACCAATAATTATTTTCTATGTTCAGGATTGGTTTGTCGGAATTGAAATGATATTTGAATAATAAAAAAGTAAAAAAAGTGACTTTAGTGACCAACTTTCGGAAAATAGTGACTTTCGTGACTTTTCGGTAATAATAGTGACTTTTTAGTGCCTGCCTTGAAAAAAGTGACCAAGTCAATAAAAAGTGACCCGCTACCAGCCCTGCTAATGTATGTTTATTTATTCCCTGAGAGTTTCAAAAATATTCGACTCAAATGAATTTTTGGTTATCATTTTTGTCTTTTGCCTTTTTTTCGAGTACAATCTTTAGTTTATCACGACTAAACAACTTAATTTATGACTCTGCTAGCAGCTTAGGTCAAAAGAAAACGTTGTTAGCTTGTACATTGAACAATTAATTCTATTGGGAATGCTTTTTCTGCCGCGTTATTTATAGAAGAGAATGTCGATGAAGAGATTAGATCAACAAAGATAGGTCCTTTTTAAATGTTACGCGAGCTATCATCTGAAAATAAGTCTCAAAGTACTCAGATTATCAAATAGACAAATTCTTTAGCTATGGTTTCTTTCGCAATTAGTTTATTGCTGGCTCTCAACTTAGTGTTCTAATTGCACTTCGAAGTTATTGATTTAGAGCTTTCGATGCCTTTGATTTTCTTGCCCTAAGCAATAGAACTCAAATCACGTCTGCTAAATATGTCACGGAGCACAATGTACTGTTGGCTGATTGAACAGCTGTCTAATGATGTCAAATGATAATCTCTTAAATAATTAACAACTATTTAATTTGACGTTTGACTGAAAAACTTTATTCGGCAAAGTTGTATCCTAGTGGATATTAATTCCTAAAAGAATAGCAACCGAACTTTTCATTAGAAAAGCCTTGAAAAATGCTAAATATGGAAAAGTTTGCTTTCTTCATATTAATCTTCATATTAACTAAAAATGGCATGTGCAGTGTCGGTTTTTTTTTATCAAATGGGCTAAAACTTCAATAGCCTCTTCAGGACGGAGAGAACATTTTCTAAGTTGCATCAATCTAATGCCCCAGATAGCATATTTTGTTTTTGTGTTTGCTCAAGAATACAAGTCAATCACCGATTATGTAACCGAACTGATATTCATAGTGAAATACGCACAAATGCCGTCGCCCGTACTATTATCTGCACTTATAAATATACGTACGTCAACAAGTCAGAATACAAAAACAACGTCGCGTTGCCGCCTCCGACGACGACGGTGGAGGAATTACTCTCGCCGAGCGGTTTAATTATTCAAAACGGTAATGTATTGACATGGTAGTGCCTTCATCGTGGCGACATTTCATTCGCATTTCCATTCTATTCATCCGGCTAATGGTGATGGATGGCTCGAGTCGAGAAATCAAGTTCTTTTTTGGGATGTTTGTCCCCTAGTACACCACAGTTTTCCGAAAGACAGGTTTACCTCTGCTGTAATCAAATCAATTAGTTGAGTGGAAATTCTGTACTGAGTGTACGATTGAACGGCGATGACGCGGTTGCATTATTTATTGCGGTGTTCGGTTTGAGTGTGTATGAATGAAGAAGGTGATTATTACCTAACTCTATGCATGGTGATTAGGGTTTAGCGGTTTCGGTTGCTTGACTTTTTGCACTGAACAGACCGGATCCAACCATATCTGGTACAGCTTTAGAATAACACATCTATGTGAGATGTTCGTTTGGATGCGACGCAAAAAACTGGTTCCTGAGCTTATTATATCAATCCTAAAAGGGGTAAAAAAAACTTCAGCCAACGTAGAGAGTCTTGATTTTGCTTTCAACGTGTTTGCACTCTCGGACTAAATCGACCATTTTCTGAGAACCGGTTACAACTTCATCTGGATTCTAGTCGATTTGTTAGGATGGCAACTGCGTCGCAGATAGAAATGCGAAATTTTCATCGAACGCCAAATTCAATCCTTAACTAGTTTAGAAACTGGTTCGATAACATCACGACCGATAAGACATTTATTGCGAATAGCGGTTTGATTTTGTCGTTAAATTGGTAGTGCTTTTCTAATTGTCCAAGTAACTCAGCGGCCAGGAGTAATAATACTTTGAAGCATTTATTGTTTGGTAATATTACGTTTAGTTCGAATAGCAAAGGCTACTTTAATCATGAAAAAAGGATTCATAACATGCTTAAAGTGCAACCACAATTCTACCCATGCATCACCTGAACAGACCTAAATCCCTAAACAACGGAGCGCCAAGTGCAATCCTTAATCCGCTTAGCCCAAGAGACGCCCTATTTGGCCCTTGCCGATTGGCTAACCGTAACTGATCCAACAGGAAGCCATTCATCCTTGAGCCAATACGTCGTCGTTTCTATCAAATGACCGGGGTTCCATTTCACGGGGTAGATGCCATTCATTTACCACCGTAAAAGCAGTCCGGCTACGGGCCCGGGAGAATCTACACTAGCTTTTCTTTTTACTGCTGTTAGTGTTCCGCCTGTACCCTACACTATTTCATTCTGATGGAGCAAGAAAAAAAAAAGACAAAACTGGGTCACCGAATACGGAACACTTTGCAAGAGCACCAGCAGGCAACCATATATTTTTCCACAAGAGCAAATCGATTCAATGTCACAAAATATGTCCTACATAAACGGCATGCTGGCTTTTGTGAGAATCGAGAGCATTTTATGACTTCGGTACAATCATAAACAGAGATAAACATGGGAATAGAATCAAACCCTTCAATGAACTGAGCATCACATTTGAATGATTGATAGAGCTATTAGGGAAAACATCAAGAATTTCAATTACAGAATCTAAATGAAGAAACTCTAAATCAAAATGATATGCAACATGAGACACCGAAACAGAGGATATGCTTCAAAGGGGAGGAATTTATCATAAGTGGGGCAAAGTAGCTCTTAGTTTATTTATCAATATGTATACAGATATTCCTCCCTCGGCTCAGTCCGTAAAGGCTGAGCTACAAAGCAACTGGTGGCAGGGTTCGATCCCCGGTCTGGTCTAAACAAATTTCGTTAACAGCATGTCGACTCCCTGGGCATAGGGTATGATTTATTGGCCACATAATCACACTAATGCGAAAATGGTACTAAGCATCGGAAGTACTAAATCGTAAGAATGAATAAGATGAAGAAGTATACAGATATTCAAGAACATCTACAGCACTAAGTTGAGAGCCGACAATAAGTCAATTGCCGACAAGTAGATGTAGAAGTAGAAGAAGTGGGCAGATACTCGAAACACGTCATTAAATTTCTTCCTGATGGCGTGCTGAGCGCAACCGGAAAAATTTACTAATGTCACACATGAGAGAGCTGCTGATGATGGCTCTAAAGAATTAAAATAAAAACCGAGATACAAACTTTGCGCTAAATGTGGTAGGAAATTGGAAATGGCTATTTGTGACACTTCTACGTCCTCAACTTAGTGTACTAGTTACAATTTTACAGACATTAATTGAGAGCCTGCGATGCGAATACCAATGATTAAATTTCTATATTGTGTGGCAAGCAGAATGATACTACAAGTCCAGGAAAGTCGAGGTAATGTTTAACTCAAAAGATTGAAAACCGTGACTTTACCGACTAGACTAATAAAAATCCCTCTTCGTGACACATTCAGAATGAATTGGGAACGCCAAGAAAGTTTCGAGTAGCCTTTTTTTGTACAGGGTGTCTCACAATAGGTGTCACTAAAACAAAATGGGATTACAGTAAAACAAATCAAACAAATCATAGCATTTATTTTTCAATTGAAAGATACATTTTATGGAAAAAACCATATTAATTCAATTCGAATCTTTTCCTTGATAACTATGCGCAAACGCTTTGTAAACCCATCGCAGCTGGCACGCACGATTTCCTGAGGAATTTGGTCCCAAATATCAACCAAATGTTTCTAGAATCGATCCAAAGTAAGCCCTTTCGTAGGGCCTATATGTTGAAGCATATAACCCCAAACAAAGTAGTCAAGTGGGTTGAGATCCGGTGAAGATGCAGGCCGTTCTTCGCTTGTGATGAAATCGGGCAAATTTTACGCGCACCTCGCTTGTGTCTTCTTTGCCTTGTGAGCTGGAGCTGAGTCCTGTTGGAAAAAATATGGTGTATTCTCATACAGCGTTGAAGTAAGAGGAAGCAGATGGTTCTTCAAAACCTGCTCGATGTAATATTCAGGAGAGGAAGTTTTTCTTTTCGTGAAACGGCGCCCCATACGATGATTTTCGATACATTCTGATAGCGTTCTACAGCTAGTTTATCTTTTGGAATATTGGCAAGACTTTTGCCATACACACGATCATTTTGTTGATTATGACTGTCCTGAAGGAGGAAAAGCTTTTCATCCGAAAATAAAATCTCGCAGTCACCGTGCCGAACCGAAAGATTTCTACTTCTTTGGGCCCTGGCTTGCTTTTGACGCTCCCTCAACCCGTGAACCCGTTGTTTCTTGTACGGCTTGCATTCCAGATCATGTCTGAGGAGCCTGTTCATTGAAGCAGGGGACATTTGAAATTGTTTGCTCAATTTACGGCCATATACGGCCGGATTACGTCTTATTCGCTCCCTCACACATTTGATCTTTTTCTTCGTTCTGGCAGTTCGTCTGGCACCTTTTTCGTGTTGAATATGGACATTTCCAGTTTCCTTGAACCGTTTCAAGGTACAATAAACAAAACACATACTCACTCCGAACTGCTTAAGGCTATTGAATATCTGACTCGGTCTAAGCTTTTGCAAATGTAATTTTAAAACTTGCTCCCGTATGGCTTCCATGGTAGCTGATAAATATAAACCAACGGAATCGCTTATTATCTTCAGCGATAAGCTGTTAAGAGAATACACTCAAAACGGGTATAATCAATTCCGCTGTTAAAATTACCCAGCTGAAATAAACCAAGACTGAAATAAGGTGACACCTATTGTGAGACACACTGTAAAAACACGATTTCTACACGAAACGGCGTAAAATATATGATTTACATTGTGTATCTTTGTTCACATTCTGAAAAACAAGTTTATGTGTCGGGATTGGGTTTTTGCACTGAAGTCATTTCGACGCATTTCTCCGGAAAAGTGTAAACAGATTGTGCAACAGTATCGGAGCAGTTTGAAATGCCATTCAGAAGTTTTGTGAAGGATTGTAGCTATGCGGACGCACCAAATTGTGGTCAAAAACTAGGACCAATGGACCGAAAGATGAACAGGAAGATCATGCTGGCTTTTTCGAATAAAAAAAGCAGTTCTGTTCAAAATGTTACTAGAAAATGAATTAGTAAAGAAAAATTAGTAATTTCCATTTAATTCCTACTATCTTTATTGCTTATCTTGACAGATACGCCTATTTCGTCTGCAATGTGTAGACATCTTCAGTGTCGTCTACTAATACTCGACTCATTTTCTAGTTACAGGCATTCCACTACAAATCTCGCACTAACCAGGATTCAAAATGTTGCCACAAAGCTGGGTACTTCTAAGTCCAACGTGCAAAGAATCCACCAGAAGCAGAATGTGCCAAAACGGAGTGAAAAGCAGGCTGCAACCGTTAAAACACGGGCTCGAAAGTTGTATGACGGTCTGCTGTGTGGAAAATCGGCGTATATTATCATGGATGATAATATACGCCGGGAGATCTGCTTCCGGGAGATCAATATCACACCGTGCGTGAATACCAGGACGTCGATGATGCCGATAAGTCCATTTTTAATGAGAAACTTGGTAAAAAGGCAATGGTTTGGCAAGCTATTTGCGAATGCGGAATGTGGTCAGAGCCGTTTGTGACATCAGAGACAATGAAGACTGATAAATACATCCGGGAATGCTTGAATCAGCAATTACTGCCAATGATCAGGAAGCATGATGCGAAATAATACGTATAATACGTGCCAAAATTTATGAATTCTCCAAACTGTCCTCAATCCCGACCAATCGAAGATATTTTGGGCTATGAACAAGGCTTATCTAAGAAAACATGTAAAATCAGCAGATACCATCGAAAAATTTGCGACGGTCTGGACAAAAGTGTCTAAAATATTTGCGAGGAAGTCTATGCAGAGACTGATGAGCCGCATAAGGGCAAAATTGCATTTAAACAATGCTAATACAGGGAAATGGGAGGACCATCAGGGCACCCGATTGAAGCACTCTGGATGGAGAGAGTGGGAATGCCAACTCCCCATTGTTAACAGTTTGTGGGCTCTTCTCACGCCCATTGGGGCATCCTCAAGCTAGATAGCTCGCTCTTTTGACCAATTGTTTAATCTTGTTGTTGGAAAGAGATTCTTTATATCTTTGTGGATACGTATATGTGATGTTGCCTATCGATCCAACCAGTTCGTTTTTGGCCCTTCATACAATCATTGTTATTTAAGCTTGATCAAGTTTAACAGGGAGGAGAGCCCATTGCTGTCGGACTTAGTGCTACAATGTGGTGTAGCCTATACATCATACATCATACAACACAAACGCTGAAGTTCGCTCCCTAAGAAGTAGCGGCCACCAGCTCCATTAATTCGCTACTCTTGGAGCGGTGAGGATGTTGGCTGAGCAGACAGTGACCAGGACGATGTCTATCAGAGCCAGTGGTGCATTTGTTGTCAGCCGGAATGGCGCATCGCAATGAGGAGCCAAATAAACGGCTATCTGGTGTGAGTCAGCTTGTTGCTAATGTCGTGTCATATTATCGCAAATATTTCCAGAAAAACAATTAGCCGATATGCTTAGCGTCACATTGGCATTATCTGCTAAAATAATTGATAGCGATTATCTGCTAATAACTATACCCTCCACCTAAAATCTGTCCTTTTCAGGACAACCGATTCGAATTTTCAAGGAAAAGAGTTTGTTTGATAGGAATTTATCTAACTTACCATTGCATATCAGTTGACAGTCAGCTGGGAAGGCGCAACGACGAGATTTTGAATAAACTGTGGTGGCAATTTAGCCTAGAAACTAAAAGGTGCATCGACAGGTGCAGAGGTGAAGAAATTGCTTCCCTGGATGACCAAGAAGAAGGCCTAAATTTCAGCTCTCAATATAGTATCAGTCCATTTCAGGACGCCTAATTCGATTTTCCCAGCTAAAGGTTTCGTTTGATTGGCATTTCTCTTTATCCCACACACTACCAAAATGTCAAGAAAATTTCTGTTCCCTGAGACCGACACATGCAAGCGTCCTTTAGCACAAAAGATTGAGTTGAAAGAGATGAGAAAATAAATTCAATCAAACACATCTTCCGTCGAATTGCGTATGTGTCTGTTTCAGGAGACATAATTTTACACGAAATCTTTCTTAACGTTCCCCGACTTTTAACAAACATGAATTATGTTTCGTGTAAAATTCATAAATTATAAGTGTGCATCTAACCGTTGCATATTCACGTCAATTGGTTGCCAACAAATAGTTTCATCTTTTATTATTGAATTTGAATTCTCAAACAGACCCTCGACAATATATTACGCGATAACGATTATTGTACCAGTTCGATCATATCACCACTACCATCACAGCCAACGCAACTGTTACCTTTTCATCATATTAAAACCAAACGTCCCTTTTCAGGGCCACCGAATGATTTTGAAAGAGCTAATAATTGAATATTCTAACATACTTTCTTACTTATGACAATCCAACGTCCAATGAAAACAGCACCTGCACTCCAATGTTTCGATAAGAGAGCTGGCTTACCTAACATATTGGACATATTTATGCATCAAACGGTTTAGCGTAGTCTACGTCAACTGGCCGTGTGTTTCTACATAACCCCACTGATTTTTTTATATGCTACTGAGAGAGAACATCCTAGAGAACTGATTAAACCAAAATAAAATTTCCTCCAAAAAAATTGTTTTTATCTTGATTTTTAAACGTGCTTATACTTTCTGGGACTCCCTTTAGGCTGAATGAAGGGGCAAGGCTTGCATAACATCTCGTAACTCTCTCATTTTTTTTCATTATTTACTTGTTCTTCCGATAAGTGGCCGCTACACTTAAAAAAAAAATGAAAATTACATAACTTTAATTGATAAAAGATTTAAATTTCGTGTGATGTTAATCAATAAATGACTGAACTTTACAGGGTCCGACAATTGAAGTGCTAAATTGAAACATAAAATATCTATCTTGTTCATTCGTAAAAATAAAAAATTTCGACGTTGATTCGTAATTAATTTCATGCACTCGCGATTAAATATGCGCAAAAATTAACGTTGCTAAACCGCCCGCTAGATATGCAACCTGCATAACAAAACTCTGTACACTCCGTGTTGAATGCACCTAAAATGATGTGCAAGCTTTTCACCCGCCCATGCGCGTTGTTTTCGTTTGCTGCTTCTGACCAGCAAATGGCCGTTCTCTACATTGCACTAGTCTTCTTTTTTTCACTCCACACTCTGCCAATAATGCAAATCCTCGCTATGATGCGACGCTATATTGAGCTTCAAAACTACTAATAATCATCGATTCACTCGCGACAAAGCGGAAAAACACTCTAAACTAATAAATTATGCCCGAGTGTCACAATATTACCACTAATAACCAAAACTAAGCTAATGTAACTCTTCTTGCGGTTGCGGGGGCGATGCACAAAAGAAAACAAAAAACGGGGAAATACTACCGACACTCACACATTTCGAGAGGGAATCGATTGTATTCACTAGGGTTTACACAATGCACGCGGAGATTTTATTATATCACTGTTAGTTCAAGTTAAATTAAGAATTATTGTTTGATTTTTTTCTTCGCGAAAACGACGCAGCAAAAACAAAACACGTCAGTTTCGAAGCACGGCTTGCTGCGATCGTCACTTAAAAGTAAGCGAAATATGATGCGAAATAATGACTTGTGATGCAATATCACATCAAGAGCTGAAGAATATGTCCTGCAGATTTAAATTTAAGGGTTTAAATAAAGTTACAAGACACTAGTTTAAATTAAGGGTTTAAATTAACCAACAAGAATATGCGCTCCCCTCGCACTAAAATAGACCCGAGATTCCCAGAGAATTGTTATAAAGGCATAGCGGACGGGAGCGCAGTTATTCGATTACTTCATCAATAATAGAGCTGTTTCTGGAGAATTGATTTCCAAAGATTTGCTCATCGTTGGAAGAAAGCTTGCCACAATCGTGAAACTAAAAAATGCACTAAGTTCGACGTTTGCGATGACAGACTGTGGAGAATTCAGCTGTTTCCCAGGCAGGAAGCTGGATTATGATCATGCGAATAAACCCATGAACCTATGCCAGTAATTGCAACCCTAGCAAGACACCTATGGAGAAGAGCCTGAATGCAAAGCGACCAAGGAACCGTACCGTGAGCTGTTGGGTACAATGATGTACGTAATGTTGTGCACCAAACCTGACCTGTGTTTCCCTGTAGGATTTCTGGGCCGTTACCATTAGAATCTAACAACAAAACATTGGCAGTGGATAAAACGTGTAGTGAGGTATTTTTTTTTTCTTTGTGGTGTCCGTTTGGACGGCTAAGACCGCTCACGGTCCATCTCGCCATAGTGAGGTATTTGAAAAAGACGAAAGCGAAGCACCTGAAGTTCGTACGTGACGAATCAGCTGAACCGTTGAAACGTTATGCTGACGCAGACAGGGCCTCAGATGCAGAAGATAGGAAGTCAGTCTGTGGGTTCCAGTTTACGGTGTTTTTCAACTGAAGCGTTCGTCGGATTCGGTCGTAATCTGTGAAGACAACCAAGGAGCAATAGGTATGACGAAAAATTGTAAAAACAAGAGATCGAATCATATAGACATCACACCTCTCTCTATTAGATTACATAATCAACGGGGGGGTAGGTGTTATTTCGTGGGGGATAAAATAATTTATTGTTTTTTTAAGTAAGTTGGGAGGGAAAATTTATTTTTATTTTTTTTTTTTTTTTTGTGTTGGTTAAAATAAATTTTTTTATTTTATATTATTTGTGTGTGGGTGGGGGTTTAATTTTTTTTTTTTTTTTTGGTTTTTTGTTAGTTATTTAATTATTTTTTTGTTTTGTTTGGTGGTGTGGATTTATCGAAATATTTACGTACCCTGTCTAGTATCAACCGTGTAAAGATAGAGGTCATAAGCGAGTTTATTTTTCTCATTGATTCTGTTTGCTGCAACCAAAACCGTGCCAAAGTGAATTTTGATCAGGTGTGCAGACTTAGTTTGTAAATTAATCGGTACAAGAATAGTGTATTAGACGCAGATATCATGTTACTACCGGAAGGTTTCCGACAATTCGGCGACGGCCGGCTTGATGTGGACGAGTGCCGACTGCAGCAGCTGCGGGTCCAGCAGAACTTGGCCGGGATCTAGGAAATCGAGGAGAGCTGGTTTGCAAAGCAACAAATAATTTATTTCTACCAAATTTTGAAGACAATATCTAATATCCTGTTTTATTTTGTCTATTGTTTTGTTTTTCGTTATGCTTGTCTCTTTTCAGTCACATTGGAGCGGTCCATTGCTTTTGGCGGATAGTGCTACATACTTTCAGCGTATCGTTAACCAAAACGAACCCTGCTGCTAACCTTTCCCCAACTATCCAACATCCCAGTGATTTCTCGTGGAAGTGCAGAGGATTTCTCGGCTTCCTTCAAAGCGAGTATCATGTCAACACGTTCCTTGCCATTCCCTACTTGACCAGCATTCGGGCACGGCCGGCGCCGGTATTGCCCATTATAAATGGGTCACCAGTTTTTACACATTGAAAATGTACGTTAGTCCCCAACATCATCTGTTGGTTCTTTGTGTAAATACAGCTGATCTGGCAATAACGGAATTGCATCCGTGGGCGGTCAATCATGCTCATGCTCATTGTTTAACCGTTACGTGTCTGACGAGGCACCGGAGTTTTAAGCTCCCATTTGAATAAACAAGCAAGGGCTGCAAAATGGTGAGTAGACACCTGAGGTGGAGCGTGCGTCCACGCAACATAGCTATGGTCCTCACAAGTTCCTACCTCATGCTTCCACGGGTCAAGAGATGACAAAGACCGCCAGCTAAGGGTTGCGTACTTAGCTGGTAGTGCAGCCTGGGCACTGTTGTCCTTCTGACTTCAGCTAGATTGAGGAGGTGCGTGCCGAGCGTCTGTCCACCAAGGAGGTGCGGCTCAAACAGCGTCTGTCCTGGCATCCAGCGGCTGAGTAAGAAACGCTGTATCGCGTCAACTATACATTAGGTGGCAGCCGCCCCAAGGCGATGTAGGCAGCGTGACCCGGTAAAGTAGCATGCTGAAATCTTACCCTACCACGGAAAATGGAAGTATTCTTTATACGGTATATAATTTCAGATCATCCATGGAATTCCCAAGTGTTGTATAATAATTTTGAATTGTTTTCTTCCCCCGTGGCTATGATAATGCAAGTCCTTCTACAATTGCAGCAGTATCAGTAGACATGCAGACATTACAAATATAATTGTTATTATCATTTTATATTATAACATCCCTTCACAATATTATTCAATGCTATTTTCAGCTTCGCATTTGCATCGTTGTAAGTTTTGGCCCACCTAACTCACGTTGTGTATTTGAAAAGATAGGATGGATTTTAAATTTTTTTTAGAGAGAGGATTATATACGACAAATTCCACAAAAAAAAAAAAAAATATTCGTCGTCCAAATTAGTTACTTAAAAAACTAACATTGTTTATGAGCCTACCTTTTCTATTTTACAGACATAAAGAATCATTTATGGGACCAGTAGGAAAAAAAGAGTTATCGAAGAATTTCCTGTCATTCATTTTTAATTTTTTTTTTTTTTGTATTTATTGAGTTTCCGTTTTTGGGCAGTAATCATACTCATATGAAATTTATTTGCCTAAATTTCCTTTGCTATTTTGCTAGCATGCCAGGTGATCAACTTTATTTCATTATATCACGTTGGAATTTTTGCTATTTTAGAGTTTCAATCATCTAAAATCGCAGCGGAAGAGGCAAATAGCGGCATTTAATTATTATATGTACATTATGTAGTATTTCTTTACAACATCGTATTATTTCCATCATATCATGACCTTCACATTTTCATGCAACAAACCTGATTTAGGCGGTATCTGGCTTAAACACGAAACATACATTCAATTAATGACATCTAGCATTCCTTATATGTCCAGTATATAACGCCGAAAATTACAGTTGTGGTAGGCTTTTGAAAATCTGTGGTAGGCTTTTGCACTGTTTGCTGAATGTATTTTTCATTTCCGGTTTGCAAATGACTTTTTACCAATTCTGAGCTGATCTGATTCATGCAGCGTTGTGTGCCATTTGGCTAGTGTTTGATTTTACATTTCAACCTTTGTCATTATTTGATCATAACTCACAATATCATTATATTTGGTAATATTGTTTTATTGATTTTACTTCAAAGATGATTAAAACATTACTTATTGTTTTTTTCCCATTTATCTTTAACTCCCTTCCTCTTAAATCTTTCCACTCCTAACTCGGTAGCAATAACTATTAGGTCAGCAAAAATAGAAGCGGATTGCTATTATAAAATCAGCATCTAGTAGCAAATAGTGACCATGGCAACAGTAAATTAAAATGTATAAATGTTAGTTTTGTAAAATTTCAATAGGTTCAATAAACTTTTTCAGGATACTTCAAATCAAAATTTTGGTGAAATCTGCTATCGCTGAAAACGAACGAAAACGTGCTTAAGCGCGAACCACAGAACTCTACACTTTAACATTTTACAACATTTCTTGCATTTCAGGATCAACCGAATGAAGATCATATATTATAGATACGAATGCTTGTAGTATTTTTCATTCACATAAATATATACACCATTATATAAATATTTCATGGGAATGGAAGGGACCATCAGGACACCCGATTGAAGCACTCTGGATGGGGAGAGTGGGAATGCCAACTCCCCATTGCTAACAGTTTGTGAATAGAGGGCGGGCTCTTCTCCCCGCCCATTGGGGCATCCTCATGTTAGATAGCTTGCTCTTTTGACCAATTGTTCAATCTTGTTGTTGGAAGGAGATTCTTTATATCCCTGTGGATACGTATAGGTGATGTTGCATATCGATCCACCCAACCCCTTTTTGGCCCTTCATACAACGGCATGATTAGGATAATCAGTGGTTATTAAAGCTTGATCAAGTCTAACAGGGAGGAGAGCCCATTGCTGTCGGACTTAGTTTCCGTGCTACAATGGGTGGTAGTACATATCAAACATCATACATACCCATTTGAATAAACAAGTAAAAAATCTATCCATACTTTCTCTTCACATCTTTGCTTTTAGCAGAAACTGCTGTCCACTCCTAGGGTTGCATGTTGATAAGAAGGGTATTTCCGTTTTTAAAATTATTTTTATTTAATGTTGCGCAAAAAAATAAATAGAAATGTGTGAAAAAATGCTAGGGCACGCAAGAGAAAAAAAGCCAACGGCGGGTTTTTTTTTGGTGGATTTTTTTCTTTTTTTCTTTTTGTGGGGGGAAGAGGGGGGGGGGGGGGAGGAATAAAATTATTTTTTTTTTTTTTGTGGTGGAAAGAGAAAGGTTTTTTTTTTTTGGGGAAAAAAAGAGGGGGTGGAAATAACGGGTGTTCAAAAAAAATGAGAATGACTTCAATAACTTTCTGTAATTAAAGTAAAAAGCGTAAATTGTTCAAAGAGAATTGATCTCTGGACTCCCTAGAAATGGGTGGCATGTTTCTTTTCGCTCAGGTGCTGTCAGTTCAATCGAAGATGGCGTCGAAACAGCAAGCACTTCGCGAGCGTGTTGTACGGTCTTACGAAACGCATGGTCATCGTGGAAAAAAGTTTACGGTAGACCACTTTCGAGACGAAAACGTGCCCTTGAGTACAGTTTACCGGATCCTGGCATCCCTGAGCGTGGAGCGGAAGGCCGATAGCGGCCGTCCGGCGAAGATAATGACGAAGAAGAAGGAAGCGTTGAAAAAGCTGTTCGACAACAAGGACGGAACGAGTTTGCGTGACGCCGGCCGAAAATATCACTGCTCCCATACCTTGATTCACCGAACCCTCAAGATGGAGGACAGCATCTGTCGGAAGAAGACTCGGTCCCCCGAGTACACGGACGAGCAGATAGCGACCTGAAATCGTAGTGCCGGTGGATGACGAAGAACTACCGTGGGACGTCGTTCGTGCTGGACGACGAAAGTTACTTTCCGCTCTCGAAGACCTACATTCCAGGAAATGACAGCTACTATTCCAGCGACAAGTCGGCCACCCCCCGAAGTTAAATATAAGTTTAAGCATAAATTTGAAGAAAAAAAAAGTTATGCTGTACATCGCCATATCGGACCATAGGGATTTCAAAGCCCTGGTTCCATCCGAGCGGTCTGGCCAACAAGTGTACCAGGAGGAGTGTCTTGAGAAAATTCTTCTGCCGTTCTTAAAGGAGCATCATGCGGATGAGAAGTACGTCTTCTGGCCGAACAAAGCGTCTTCCTATTACGCCAAGAAGACGCTGGAGTATCTTGAGCAGAAAAAGATACCGTACGTGCCGAAAGAAAGGAACCCGACCAACTTGCCCCAGTGCCATCCCATTGAGGATTTTTTCAGCTCCCTCAGTGCTCTAGTGTACAAAAATAATTGGCGGGCCAAGGATACGAAGCAGTTGACCACGAGGATCCGGAATTGTATCCGGAAGATGGACGTCAGTGCCGTCCAGCGCTCTTGTGAGAGCATCGCGACTAAGTGGCGTCGTACGGCTGACCAGTGCACCTTCTCCAATATTCATTGACGTTTTTTTGAAGAATAAACATTATGTTTGTAATAAAAAATACTGAATTAGTTGAAATTTTTTTTTATTATATGACTGAAAAAAATTAGTGAAATGAAACCAACAAAAAGGCGGTAACAGAAATAAAGATAAAGCCTTAATTTGGAAAACAAAACAAAAAACGCTACAAAACCGTTAAAAGTCTAAAATTATGAAAAAAAGAAGACAAAAACATCAAAGTCAAGAGGTTAAAATCCCACATCATCGCCTTCAGTCGACTTGTTGTGGCAGGTCAGGGGTCTGCTGTTACGGTTGTTGTTGTTGTTGTGATTTCTGTTTGTTTTCAATTTTTTGTAAACCTCAAGCTCCGGTCGCAGTTGTAGTGCCACCATGCTGATGTACAGACGCCACGTTCAGAAACCCATTATTGGGTCATTATAATTCAATCGGTAAACCCGTTTGCCTCCGCACCGGTAGCAATTAGACTTCCAGCTTAGTCAGCATCAGTATCGTGGCAAGCGGCACAAAAACGAAAACGGCACGCATAAATTCTATCCCAGCCACGTTTTAAATGGCAGTTTAATTAATCGACATCGATTCTTATCGCATTTATCACACGAGCTACACATGCGGACGGATTCTCACGTGTTCCTAGAGGCTTAAGCTAGATGCCTTTGGGTGATCATATAAACAATTTTCACGTGTTAGCATAGTTAAGTAAGTAAGTGCTGCTTCATTGCAGCAAATATTAAACAAACCTTATAGCATCTTACGCCACAGGATTCAGGTTCCAATTTTCCTTCTGCTGTACATATAATTTTACCAAGGAAAGCAGCATCCTGGGTATTTTCATCTGCCTGCAGCCGACAGTGACTGTTGTCAGGGATTCAATTCGAACGTTGAGAACGATTCCTCGGGTAGCTCTTTACACGTGCATGAATAATACCTGACAGCGTGATTGTCCCGTAACAGCTTCGAACTGTTCTGAATAGGGAATGAGGGAATATTTCTCGAAATGACACGTTTTCCATCAGATGATTATATTGAAAATGCCATCAAATTGGGTTTTATCAGCTGGCTATAGGCCTGCCTTCCTCTCAGCAGACTGTCTGTGTCTGCTTTGAATGATAGATTGTCGCCTGAGAACAAGGTGCTCTGTCTATCTAATTAAACTTTCTCCGAGTTCACGCGACTAATTATTGCCTTCAGAGGCTGAAAAAAAATTAACAGCGACCGCGTAATCTCTGTTCTGAATAAATGATGCTATCCGCTCAGCAATTAAATGATTAATTATTATTTTATAGGTCAGCGATTCGTTTGATTTTAGAGTTTAATTATTCGTCTCAAAAAACTCGTTGAGATGTAATTTACAGAAATCATTATATCGTGACCTTCAAGTTGTTCATGCATAGATTTTCATTTTCATGCTGAAACTCAGAATCCAATCTACAACAAACCAAACAATATGATATCCATCGGAACGTTCCTATTTCCTATCCGACAAACGGACGGAAAGAACAGGTCAACCGTGCAGGGGAAAAATGCATGGTGCAAATCTGAATATGCAGCCGAGCGTGGTATTCGATTTTCGGTCGCCAAGCGTGAACACGTTGCAGTAGATAGGCTGGTGGGTGCTCGGTTGGTTCTCACATTACAGGGCCATCGTCGATCGGTCATCCACATTAGCAGCACTTGACTGCGCGTTGCTGTTCGTTGCTAGCGTATCTATCTACGTACATATAATAGATTAGTAGTAACATAGTCGATATACTGCATGATGGCGTGCTGAGCGCTGGCCGGGCTTCATTATCGATCGATTGCTACATTCGGAGGCGGTTGGTGGCGCTGCTAAGTACCTACTGGTGTCATGTGCCGCTAATAATGGGTCGCAAATATGAATTGATTCGAGCTAACGATCGAACCGGTAGTACAGTTTTGTTCGGACAAAAGAAATCTATGTTCTATTGGCTGTGGCTTGCGGCTCAGAAGTAGAATAGATGGGTTCAACAATCGCTTGGAGAATTTATTATTTCTTCAATGCTAAGCTTTGATTTATTTCTTCGTAATGCACGAGGTTCATTGATTGACATCATTTGACAAAGCTAACATAATCATATCACTTTAAAAAACAACACGATAACGAACCCGTCTTGCTCTTCAACCATTCTGATTCCCCTGTTTTTCAATAGAGAATCTACGTTTTGGATGCGGATGTTTAAAATCAGAATGTGTGTACCAAATTTCCCGAAAAAATAAGTATTGTTATGGGAAAAAACTTTCGGGCTCAACCGGGATTTGAACCCGGGACCTCTCGCACCCAAAGCGAGAATCATACCCCTAGACCATTGAGCCGCGTACAATAATACGTAACCTTAAAATGAAGCCTAAAATAAAAACCACGAAACAGCTGAATCAGTTGTATCGAAACTGCCCGTACAAGCTAACAAGAAAATCAAGGTTGTTTACGGTTCCGTTAGCTGCAGACACAGCAGGTTTTCATTTGGGCTATTATCAACAAGAAATATTTATGCCCTGAGGCAAAATCGAAAATGATAGTAGAAATTTTGCTGCATCGATGAACTGAGTTATTTATTGAGGCGGCTCAATGGTCTAGGGGTATGATTCTCGCTTTGGGTGCGAGAGGTCCCGGGTTCAAATCCCGGTTGAGCCCATCTTGTATTTTGAATTATTTTGAAAAAAAACGCAAAAAAAGCAGTGAAATTTTGACGTGGAACAGATTGCCTTAATATGATTATCATAAGAGTTGACAAGAGTACTGGAAAATTCTACACTTAAAATAAAGTTTGATTTATACTACGAAATCATTCGATTAACCCTACCAATGCATTCGTTGTTTTATGCAACCAAATTGGTTTGTACCATCTATGAAGCTGACCACATGCGCTGTCATAAGAATTGTATATTCAAAAAGAACATTAGTACATTGTACGAAACAAATACAAAGAACTACTAAAATTTTGTTTGAAAGAAGAACGGTGCCTACCGTAGCATGCATGTTTGACAGTTTTGCTTTACCGACTCAAAATGAACTTCGAAAAAAGGGAGGGAGAGGCTTCGTCGTTATTTTTTTTTTTTGCGATTCTGATTTGGGAATTGATCCTATCTAATTGGGAATAACTGAATTCGTGGTATATTTCTCTAGGCTATGGTGACCCGTGAGAAGTAGAGAGATAAATGAATATAAAATCACAATTTTCGACTCGAAGCGTGTGACGCTTTTAATTTCATTTCAAGGTAAACAAAGGATTTTCGCCGCCGAAACAGCAACACCAACATGTTTGGGTACGATAGAAGAGGAGCAGCGATTGGATGGTCCGCACAAAATTTAATTCGTACGATGTACGAAGAAGGTGTAATGCAAGCATTTTTGCTGATGACAAGCAGAACGAATGTTATAATATATAAGACATGTGTTCGAATTACAAAAACTATGTTTACAAAACGCTCGTAAGCAAATTTACGAAAGAAAAAAAACATTATTTATATTGAGTTTGCTTCAATCGGTATCCCGAGACACATTTGCACAAAATCTAGAGGAAAAATTAGAAAGAAATTGCAAACAGAAACGATTGAAACTAAATCTCGCGTGAGTTTTAATTGTAAATCTGACTAAAATGCCCAATAATAAACTAACAAAACATGATTATGGTTTGTGTATTATCCTAAGCTGATAAACTGACGCATAATTTATTAGAATTAGAATTAGAATACTAAACAGGTTCTGTATGCTAACCAGTGTCCTGTGCTTAGAGGCATAAACAAAATTCACTTTCTCTAGCAAGATTCCTGAAAATCCTGAGTAGAATCCAATATAAATGCCAAGCTTGATTCATTGCACAAACATCGAGTAGAATTAACTTAAAAACTCTTAAAATACTCGAAGGGTAATATTCTCTAATAACCCGGGTCAAGACCCGGTATGATTCGCAAAGAAAAGCCTGAGCGATTCAATCCAAATTCCGCGTTTAACTTGCACTTGCAATCTCGCTACTGTTTAAACCAAAATTCTGAGAAAGAATGCCTCAACAAGTTGAACACGAATTTGCTGAGAATTCTGACCTTGATTCAATCTGAATTATGAGTGAAATTCGTTAAAAATACTTAGAGAGAAAAATGAGCAAATTTGCTTGAAATCCAGAATCAGATAGCGTCGCAACTTGAATAAGATTCACTTTAATCCTCAGTGGGATTAGCCAAGAATTATGATTGGGATCGGATCATAACCAGAAAGACAGCTTCGGGATGCTGAGCATAATCTCAGAGTTCCGAATTAGATTTTATTTTAGTTCTGAGCAACATTTGAACTTGTTTAAATTAGAACTCTGAGCAGAATTCACATAGCACGAACAAAAAAGCTGGTCAGAATATCGTAAAAGATTAGCATTAGCATTGACGTTTGCATGCGCCGTGCATGGAGCTATGATGAGGAATCATTCGTAGAAGACATTGCATGTCACCATGAAATGGATCCAGTTACTGATTTTGTTTGTCCTTGCTTTTAATCTGCACTGCACCCTTTTAATGGTAAAATTCGCTGTCAAGAGCCTCTATTTAAAATCAACACACCAACGTTCCTAGGCTATGGTGCCCATTTGGTCACTGGATGATTGGATGATTCAAATAGTTATAATAAAATTGATTCGCTTTGATGTACTAAGTATGTTTTTGTTCATGTTGAGCTTTCGTCAGTGTACTTTGTATTTTTATGTCTTGTCTTATTCATTATAATTTCTATGTGCTAATGGTTTGTTAATATGTTTGACTATATTTTTTTGTAGCTTGTGCTAACGTAAGAACTTAGTACACACGAGAGACGCGACGCGTGACAGGACTCAACACTTATTTTTCTTACAAAACGTAAGAACAATAAGTGTTGTATCCTGTCTCACGTCGCGTCTCTCGTGTGTTAATGTGTTTGATACTGTATTTCTAATTGTTTCCTAGTATTTATAACGGTCCTATTCATTTCATATCAAATCAAAATCAATTCCACTTAAATCAAGTTGTCTCACTAAGAAATTTGAACTCGTTGATTATTATTGCGCTGTTGTTATTATGAAGTTAGTTATCTGTTTTGTCTCTATGTATGCTGCTGTTGTTGCACTCTGACCTAACAAAACTTAGCCAGCACCAACCAGGAGTAACCTTTTTTTTTTTTTCATTGAATAGAAGTAAAAACAGTATACACTAAGGATTTTTTTACACGGGGGATACGTTCCACTTTTACTATGAAACCGCGTAGAAAAGGCTTAATGGAGTTAAATTCACATGCATAAGCATTTTCAATTGCTTTTATTTTGTTTTACCTTTTCATGCAATGATCATAATGCAGTATTTTCAATTTTTAGTATTTACACCAAAAATTGTGATTTTTTTGAAAAACTGCCTTTTTGCCAAAACGAAAAATGTGATTTGAATTAGGTCGATAAGTTGTTTCGTTCTGGAGTTATCGCTGAAAACAAACCGTGTACAAAAAAAACGTGTAAAAAAGACACTAAGGTTATATTGTTGTCAACATTTTTGATTCCAACCTACTATCCAGCATGAGATCTACTAACAGCTTGCATCCCTAATAAACAATATTTCAAATTCATTTGCTATAAATTCAGATCTAACCAACCTGAGATTAATATGAAAACAATGATCCTATGATAAAGAATATGATTTACGTGAACACTGTTATGATGTTGTTTTTGAGAAGGAAATAATTTCTCATCACACGTGAGGCTCTAGGAGTAGACGGCACTTTTTTTTTGTTAGAACAAAGTTGTTAAGAGAAAGTATTGATAGTTCCGTTAGCGCACGGCAGGCTGTGAAGATTGAATAGAAGTAGCTTTGAAAATTAAGCGGAGGGCATTGCGAGGTAGTATTTCGAAACAAGCACACAATCTTTTGCCAAGCATTCCCTGCGGGGTAGGTCAAGGCAGGGACGAATGCACCACCTTGACTGGCCATTCGTGGTGCGTGTGATGAGAAATTATTTCGTTTTCGAAAACAACATCATCATAGATCGTTACTCCGCGTATGGGAGAATACAAAGAAAAGACTATGTTAGTGTGAACACTGTTACTAATACAAAATAAATAGAAAAGTTTATTCTACTGCTTCAAATGATGTTTCCTTAGTTATACTTATCTGTGACTATGTGCTTCATTTCGGTTAGTCAGATAATTACCATGTTAAAAATATTCACTCTTCAATTTAGAATTTTAAATAAATGTGTTATGTAAACCATACTTCAAATGCCCGCCCATCTTCCCATCCGTTAAATTGTTATTCCTATTAACCTCGTGACGGCCGCGAGTAATCGGTTCTATCCCCTAACTTTTAAGAAAACTGATGTATAAATTTGAACACTTGGCTCTGTAAAGTTAATTCCATTGAGCCTGTACAAATAAATGATTTATATAAAAAAATCACATTCAGTTACTATACCATAAAAATAATAAAGAAAAAAAAAAATAGCAAATTAGGTATTTTTGTTATTGATTCCATAAAATAAATGGATAAATAACACCATAAGTTACCACAAAAATGAAATGTGTACATCCCTTAGATTGCAAGAAAAAGTCTATGAGTGAATTGTGGCATATCCTGCCAGCTTGACACCTGATGTTAGTGCCTTGATATAAACGTTCTACGACGTGGCAGCGAAATAAATGCGCAGAATATGTGATACTTCTACTGGACAAATTCTTGGTCTCTCATGCAGTTTTACAGCATGAGATAAGCCCTATTACCGTCGGCAAGGTGACAAAATTGACCTAAGAGAGGGAGTTACTGATACGTTTTTTTTTTCACGCATTAATCTCCACGAAGACACTCCTCAGCTGGCCACGTCCATGCAACCTTTGGAGATAGGAAGGATTTGGTATCTACCTTAAGATGACACGGGGAACCCACGTAGCCTTCAGTAGATATAAAAAAAAAGGGAAATGAATAGTCGGAGAAAACAGTTAAACAGAATGCCCTGTTTGGTGTACAGAACAAAAATTTAAAAATGGTCGTTGGGAGCATCTAGTCTAAGAGGATTAATTGATGCTCCATTTTCTCTTCAAACGGTTGGGACTTAAGTATTAACTATAGCCCTAGCCCCATATGGCTTACGGTTATGGTGTCATTACTCGCTCTTTGAAAAGATAAATATGTCTAAGAATATAAGAATGGGTGGTGAAAGAACACGTATCAGATTTCTTAGATTGCAGCAACACCATTGCGTTACTGTAATATTTTATTTTATTTTATTGACGTATAAGGAGCGTGGCGCCAAGTCACCAGTCTAAGTTCAAGAACTCAAACTTGACATAATACACCAAGGAATAGTTGAATAGGCTTCGCAACATTTCTACTCATGGGGCATTTGAATTTTGCGGGATACACTATTAGAGCACACTACTGTACTGTTGTACAATAATATTGCATCACTGCCCATAGGGTTGGAGTAGGGTGGAAGAATTGTTGATATGTACGGCTGTACGAAGAATATGTCATTTACTAAGCAAAATCAATTACCTTTTGATAAACTGTAAATAGTATCTACCAAAATACCTGCTTAGCTTAAAATTACTTCTGTTTAGAGTTTGTTCTCTCGTTCCCTGACAGGATTTTTCATCCAGTTTCGCGGGTTTGTCTTAAATTTGGTTTTAAATTCTTCTATATTCAGAATTATATAAGTAAAACGCCTCGCGATAAAAGACCTCGATACCAGTATAGCATCTTGGGTTACCATTCCTATTTTCATCTCATTACTTTGTAGTTCATGTTATTCGAAAACAAAAGATCGACGCATAACCATCTGTTTTATCACTTTTTATTTATTTAAAATTTTATTTATTTTTGTTTGTTATTGAAAGTAAGTTAACTTAATAATAAAAGGAATCAATTGAGTCATACATTAAACTAACAATTCCAATTAGTATGAATAATGGATCATAAGATACTTAATGGAACAGTTCCCCTAGGTAGTAATGCTTTCCAAAAGTGTGCTGATTTGTGCTAATAAAATATTTCAAATTTGTCAACTGTGTTTATATGATCAAAGGCAGCATTTCAACTGTTCACAAATACTGTATTTAACCATTGGTAATCATCTCAGAATTATAATGTTCATCGATAAAATCTACTGAAGGATTATCAGAAGCACTTTTGGGCTGCATTACTACTGATCTGCGAACACTAGTGTGCATCTTTCCAAAATGGTAAAGAACAAGACGAGCCCTGGGGCCTAGTACTTGAAGTTAAACTACCACAAGGTTTTGCCGAAGCCTAGGGAGCTGGTCAGAATATCGTGAAAGATTTTTTTTTTGGAAATTATTCAGTCGTAGTCCCGAGTCAAATCAGATTGAAACCCTCAGCAAGATCCGCAAATAATTATAGCATGATACAGTAGGCTCCAGTACGCTTATGAAATTCCTATTGAGATTTGTTGATTCGAACGATCCCAGAACGATTAACCAATAATGTTAAACAAGATTCGATCAGAATACTTACGAAGATCCACAAACATGTCCACATGATTTAATTGGAATAAATGGTGCCTTGTCCTCATGTTCAACCTGGCTATTGAATAGGTAGTCAGTTGTTTCACAAATCACCGTTCCTTTTGAAAAGGAAAAAAATCAACTTGCAACCAGAATAGAAAAACGCACAGTTGTCGTTTGTCGTAGTTTTTAATATAACACTGGTATTTATGAGCCGAAGCTGTATTATTTGATAATTTTCTTTGACGTATATACTACCTTGATAAAAAAAAAGTTCCCGGAATCACCACCGTGTGGCGCTCTCAGTCACCCGATTTTAGTTTTCTTAATTATTTTTGGTTGCCGCATTTTTCATTTATATTCTATGAAATTTTTAGCATGATAGCTTGACATTTGTACAAGTTATGACGTATTAAGTACATTTGCGGCAGATGTGTGTGTTCTCGATTTTTTACAATTTTTAAAATGGAATTGAACTAGCCACAACGAGTTTGTACTTATTTTGCGTTAAAAACGGTTTTATTGGTGCGAAGACATTGCAAATGCTAGAAAAGTGTTTCAGCAACGATACTCTGCAGAACCTAGTTCATTGAATCTGTGTTTTCGAAACATTTTTCCACCGATAAACATGTTTTAGAAACAAAATATACACAGATAAAAAGAAACATTGAATGTTCTGCGTTATCTAATGCACATAAAGGGAATGCTAGGTTTGGCAGACAATAATGGGATATTTCATGTAAATTTAAGCCAGATAACGCCTGAATTTAGCCTGTTGTGTGAAAGATCGCAAACATTGTTGTATGGCGCATGAAAGATTGCAAACAATTTCGTTGTTTACGCCTCCTTTGGCTTGATATTAAACGAAGGAAAATTTTACGCACTTTTTAAAATGAATTTTTTTTTCGGTGTATTTTATTTGACATAAAAATAAAAATATACATTACCGTAAAAATATCCGTTGGACTTTTGGGACTCGTTGGAACGAGTCATTTAGAGCCTGTTCATAAACCACTTACTCATTTTTGAAAATCTGAGACCCCCCTCGTAGACTTTTCATCATACAATTTTTTGATATTTTGTATGGAGCGTAGACTTCGGTCAAGGGGGGGGGGACCCCTTCTACGTGGTTTATGGATAGCCCCTTATGGGGGGGAGGTAGTTCATCAAATCTATCGGTCCGATTCTTAGAATCTTGCTATGAACGTACCAGGTCGTTGCCAATTCCCAAGAGTTCTGGCAAGTTAGTCTAAGTTATCTCTAATTATAATATTCCTCCTACTATATCACAAAATATAGCGATTGGTTGAGCGGTTTGGAGATCATGAAATCATTGGGTATACTACCAAGACTCCCCCGGTTTGTACGAAACAGATGATCTTGGGAATCAATAGATGCATAAAGTTGCCAGACGGGATAGTTCACTAAACCTTTCAATTGTAATTTTAGGTGGATTAGAACAGATTGCCCATTGGAACGTTCAACTTGCTTGATGCAGATATTAGTTCAAGTAGTAAAATAGTTTGTCTAATGTAGTTGTGCAAATCCTTACTGTTGGTTTAAATGGAGTCAAATCAGCTCTCAACCGTTATTTTACATTTATTTTATTTTCTTAATGAAAAATCAACATACACTATGTGAGTGAGTCAAACAGCATCCCTATTGTTGGTTTAGATCGTGCGATGTTGACTCTTAAGCGTTATTTCAAATTTACTCTGTTTTATAAATGAAAAACCAACATTACATTTTGTGAATGGCCCCAATACCATCCTTGCTGCTGGTTTAAACTGTAAAAATTACAAAAAAATTTGCTTCGCTTTTTCAATTAAAACCACCATCACACTTTGGAGAAGGCCTCAACAGCATTCTTACTGTCGGTTTGAATAGGGCCAAATCAGCTCTCAAGCGTTGTTTTTTCCCTATTTTATCTGGTTTTTCCAATGAAAACTTATTCCTTTTGGCACTCAAGCTCCCTTACTGTTGGTTTGAACCAGTTCAAAACGGCAATTTGTACTCTTGGTACAAGCCGGTCCAAATCGACGCTCCGCGAATTTAGCGTATCGTTTACCAAAACGAAGCATGCTGCCAAACCAACCCTTCGCAGTGATTTCTCGTGGAAGTGTAGAGGTGTTCTCGGCTTTTAATAGAGAGAATATTACGTCAACATGTCCCTACCCTTTCCTTATTTGACCTGCAATCGGGCGAGGCCAGCGGTGGTATTTTCGCGGTCTTGGATCAACAGTGTTTACACATTGAGAACGTATGTTAGTCCCAAGCATCATCTGTTGGTTCTCGGTGTAATTACAGATAATCTGAAGCTCACAAGAGTGTTGAGATTATTGGATATTTATACCATTCAAAAACTTTCTGGAGCATCTAAGACAAGCATAACAATTGGTCCGTCTGTGGACAATGAACATATTTTTGGAAATTCAAACATCTTATTTGATCCAAATATTGTGTTGAATTGATGGTCCGAATCGACAAAGCAGTCCCTGGAATAAAGGTTTAAATAACGATAAGCGTAATCAACAATATGTTGTACTATTTTAATCCTTAATACTCATTCTGGATGACCTAGATTGATTCGACCTGCTGATACTAAATATATCATTGCTGCTTTATAAATGAGTTATGTTAATGAAAATAGACCTCGTGATTTGAAGTAAGCTGTGTGCCTACTCCATCCGATGTTTGCAAAATGTAAAAGAATAGTTGGCATAGACATTTGAAATAAAACCTATGGAATTTCTGAGGGGTAATTTTGATAAACATAAAACAATAAGCACTTCATAACCAGTAGAACAATTAAGTTCAATGTCAACCATCATCGACAATATATACAAACGATTCAAATTATCGATCGTTACCTTTTTTAGGGCGAGTTGGTATGCTTGTCCCCTTCTGATAATGGTATCTTGAAATTGAGCTCGAGGAACTCAGATTGGTCTCATTTGATAACAAAAACATCACATTGAATGACACAGATTCAATTTACTCGCGAATAAGATTACATTTTGTCCTCGGAATGTAAACCGCAACGAACTGGCTGAGCAATTCTTTGTTTTGCCACCAGCAATAGCAATCAACCGCCTGTCGCTAAAATTAACGGCGGTTGTTTACTGCGTTTCCAAGTGTGAAACTTATGACCAAAGACGATACAAAACAATTCTTTGAGCTATTGTCGACGCTTGGCAGTAGATGGAGAATACAATCAATAATTATAAGCTCCCATCTCGCCCTGCGCTTCGTTACGAAGAATGGCGTTTCTGATAAATGGGATTACGAGAGTATTAAGATTCCACTGTCGCAATTAGAATCTGCGTGGGATTTAATTTTTTTGCGGTGTGTGATTAATGGTTGCCATCGTACCTTGTGCATTTGCTTAAACCTCAGCGTAAACACGGAATGTTGTATAGCTCTATATACATCCGAGAACATGGAAAATCTAGTCGACTGCACTGCGAAGCAATTGTACACAAAGCGCTCTTTTTCGTGTCGGTTTTGCGGTATCTTATCGAAGATATTGAAATTGCTGGAGTGCTTGACAAACTAAAAGGCAAATGTTTACTCTGGTAATTCCTAGAAATCGTTTTTTTTTTCATTCGAGTTTGCCTGAGAGGAAGGGCGTGTAACTTGAGGTTATTTTAGCTCATATTGAAAATTCTTATTCATTTCTACACACTTAGAAATTATGAATTTCACACGAGACGTAATTCATGTCTGTCAAAAATCTGGGAACGTAAGCAAAGATTTCGTGTAAAATTATGTCTCCTGAAACTGACACATACGCAGTTCGACAAAAGGTGTGTTTTATTGAATTTATTTTCTCGTCTCTTTCAACTCGTTTTTATGTGCTTAAGGACGCTCGCATGTGTCGGTCTCAGGAGACAGAAATTTACATGACATTTTGGTAGTGCGTATATTGTTTCTGTATTGCTCATAAAATCAGGACACAATCAATTATTATGGTTGAAACGTGAATAGAAAACTTCATTTACTTCAGCTTGCTATTGCAGTTGAAAAATCAGTTTTTCTACATTTCTATGGGGATGTATTTATGTTCGCAGTAGCGTCTCATCCGCAACTCCAAAATTGTTCATGGAACATTCATGGGATAATCTTAAAGCGGATGATGATAACACTACTTTGCAAATTAGTTACGTCTGTCTGCACTCCTAAACATGAGAAAATATCATCCTCAAGGTGACATAACGTGTCATCCATATCGTTGTTACCTTTGCAAATAAAAAAACAAGGCTCAGTTGTTGGTTGCTGTTCTTGTTCAATATTGTAATGCATAAGGATAGCTTATATGTCTGACCTAACTAGTCAGACTAGTCAGACGAAATGCATCAATTTTCGATAATTATCAATTATGTGTAGTCATTATTTGTCTATTTTGCAGCCAATATCATGGCAAAAGAGAAGAAAGGAGGACGATCTTATGGTGTTTGGAACTGTTCCCTACGTGAAATCCGATAGAATCTAAGAAAAATCGTAACAGAAACGAAGTAGTTGTGCATCGAAATGAGGTTGAACATATTTGCCATAATTGGACTAGTCTCACTTTTTTTTTCTATTCAATGAATGAGATGTATGTTTTGATCGAAACACTTAAGTCAAACATTTATGGAGCTCCTTTAAGCTGTGTACGCGCCAGAACCAATACATCTTGGGCTATACATACTTTACGGAACTGTCAATGCTTGACCAGAACACGACAAATTGAAGCAAGTAAACCAAGAAAAATCAGTCCACTCCGAGTGCTAAAGCGGTTGAAATTCTTAAAACCGAACCGAAAAAAATTTCGAAACAAAATCCTTCATGCCGTACTACTACGCTGTTTTCAACTCGCACTGACTTTGTGGACCATTAATTAATGTAAGAATTCATGATGAAATAATTATTTTCATTGAACTTATCGCAGGCTTTTTGAAGATTGAACGAGTTACGGTTTCGGTTTCGGGACATAATTTTTCTTGAAATCTCTGTTAACGTTCCTCGATGTATGCCACAGATAAATTTTGTCTCATATGATATTTTTCGTTCAAAATTAAAAATTCTCGTAATCGAAAATTATGAATTACAATTTCCCAAATTTTTGATAGTAGGCCGTGCCTTGAAACCAAATTGTTTTGCTTTAGCTGCACTGCTAGATTTAAAGAGATTTTTCGCTGGAAATTTAAGGTAGAATAAATGAAAAACACTTCAGCTGATGCATTTAAACAACCAGAATATTTTAGCGTAAGTTTGCGCTGGGCCTCATTTTTTTCAAAACATTACTATTTTTAGGTTGAAGGCAGATTTCGATGAAATCCAACTGATTAGAATATATTATAAGTGCCTGTTTCACTGCAGATGCCTATTTCAAGCATTCTGAAACATTCTGAAATTCAACTCCTAAACTTAAGATGCATTCAGGTGGCGCTAAAAGGATAAATCCTGTTAAGTAAATTTGTTTTCTCTCCAGACCAGTTCTGCCGGACAGTGGAGGTTATATTGCATACACACATGCACAAATAAACAAACTGAGGGAAACAAAACTGTGGCCAGCCCATCGGACACAGGAAATAAACTCAAAAATTAAAACAATAACAGTGAATGGCCGGACGGGGCATAACAACACCGTTTGGCAAAACAGTCACGAATTGGAAGAAGGTTTTGTTTTGGTTTGCTTTTATCCGTTTATGTTTTGTTTTCTGCTCAGTTAACCTAAAGGTAGTATTACGTGAGGCAAAGGGGTGGCTTTGGTTGTACTGTTTGTTCATACAATTACGTATGTTTTAGGTAATTTGTCACGACAAATAGTAACCGGTGAGACGCTTTACTCTGGGTTTTTTTTTCAACTGAGATTAAGGACACCACCAAAGGTTTGCTAATTTTGTATCGCTTATGACTCTGACATTAATTCTGAGTACACCAGTCGATGAGATGTGTTTCAAAAAACAAACCGAATTATCAGAAAGCTAAGAGAGCGTTGAATTTTCCCGAAGAAATTGAGATCAGTACTAGCGCCATTTGGGATTTTTACAGGTACTCCTGAGAAAAAAGTCTATAATAAAATCTGGAGTTGAGTTCACAGTTGAAAATACTTCATCAATTCCATACGAAGATCCTGAGAACGTGATCTGAAAAATATAAAAGTTTTTTTTACGACAATATAAAGATCCAAAGAAATAACCACGACTTCGAAAAAAAACTTGAAAATGAGCTAAGAGAATAGTTGAAACTTTGTCAGAAGATCAGAAACAAATCCCAAGTAACTGAAAACGATGAAGGTCTACAAAAGTTCATAGAAAAACCTGGAGGAAACTTACAGTAAGAGCTAGAAGGCACAGGCCGATTTTCAGAAAGCCCTAAAACACTCTTGATGAAGTAGTAGATATAAAAGGTTCATTAGAAGATTTGAAAAATAAATCCGCAAGATCCGCAATCCAGGATGTACATTCCTCTCGAAGGTAAAATTTTTCACCTTGCCGATGGTGAGAGGGCTTCTCTCATGTTATATACCTGCACGTGAGAACAAGAATTTGATCAGTAGTGAAAGTATCATATATTCTGCTCATGTATTTTGCTGCTACGTCGTAGGATGTTTATATAAAGGCACAAACTTCAGGTATGATACTAGCGGGATATGCCGCAATTCACATTTCACAGACTTATTACTTTCAATCTTAGGGAAACGACTAAAACTACACTTTTCATCTTCGTGGCAACTTATGTTGTTATTTGTTCGTTCATGTTATGGAATAAATAACCAAAAACCTGGTTTGCTCATGGTATAATAACTGAATGTAATTGCACCATTTTCGAGGAGGGTGAATGTTTTGATTATGGTAAATGTCACGTAAATGTTCGAAACGAAGCACTTAGTCACAGAAAAGTGTTACTTAAGACTGACGATGACAAGTATGTATATTAGAGATAGGACGCGGAGGGCCCGCTTAGGAAAATCCTTTTTTTTTCTGATTATAGAATAATCCTTTCCTTTCAGTTTATATTATAGGGTCATTGTTTTCATACACCTCCTTTTTTGTTTCATATTTGCAAAGTTCAAACACGGCAAATCAACCCGGCCGCGCTCTTATTCGTTGTTTGTGAGTCGTTGCAACGCGTTGGAGTGTGAGGCGATGATATTCAATAAATAAATAAATATAGGAGAAACACTGATTAAAAATAAACCCGCTCGGTTGGAAAAAGAAAGCGTTTGAAATATTGTTATATTTGGGATGCGGATGGTTACTAGATCCCAAGCTGCGAAAAAAATCAATCAAAAATAGTCAAGAAAAATCCATTTGCTATTTGAGCTTGAAATGCTCAGCTGCAAAATGAAGTATGCTTTGGCGTAGCAAGTGTGGAGGGAGCTGAAAAATACGAATCTATTGTCAAACAACATGTGCCTTTTAGAACGCAAATGTATTAACTATAGAAAGATATGAAATGAGAGTTCCATCAGGGCACGGCAGAATGAAAATCGAAAAGAAGTTATTTATTTATTTAATTATTTCGTCAAGCAAAGTAGACTACAAACAATGATTACAATGTTTTACTGACATGCTATGCATTATTTCTATTGTCTTTTAGACGAGATTTTATTTGTTCTTTAGACAAAGTGATGCCAATAATTTTGCAATGTAGATTATACTGGCGCATCATTCGATTGATGGGACCCTTTTTTGCATAATTTGTTCTGTGTGATTTTTCTAAGAATAGTTTCGGTGTTCTACGATGCCGGCTGGGAGTAAAAAGGTCAATTGCGAGAGTAGTACTTCTGATTTTATACGATTCGAAATAATGTCATTGATGTAGAAAAGCATTGAAAATTCGCGGCGTTCCTTGAGTGTCTGTAAATTGACGAGCATGCAGCGCGCCTCATATGATAGAAGTGGAGATACAGTCCAATTCAATTTCCTTAGGGCATATAAAAGAAATTGGTTTTTGGACGGATTCTATGCGTTCCTTATGTATGGTACAGTATGGATTTCATACTAGGTTGCAGTATTCCAAAATTGTAATGTACGTATGTAATGTATAATAATTTAATGGTGTATGGGTCTTGAAAGTTGTGGCTGAACCTCTTAATGAAGCCCAGCATACTATTTGCTTTACTTGTAATTGTATTGTAATGTTCTACAAAAGTGAGTTTAGAGTCTAGGATAATGCCTAAGTCCCTTGCTATTTATTTGGTTTCCCATAAATATTTCAGTACAGGGTGTTTCTATTTTTCTGCTAAATGCTATTGAGTTAAATTTTTTTAACATTAAGTTGAAGTAAGCTTGTGCTGCATCATTTGTCGAATAAATTAATTTCGTTCTGGAATTCTTCTGCATCGCTAGAATTATTTATTTCCATGAAGAGCTGCATGTCGTCTGCATATATAAGTACTTGGATTTTTTTTAAGTATGTAGGAAATGTCGTTTACGTACAAAATAAAAAGAAGTGGGCCTAAAAGTGGACCTGGGGGTACCCCCGAGGTGACTGAGATGGGCTCTGAAAATTTATTATGAAGACGAACTATTTGTTTGCGATGCTTTAAATATGACTGCAGGCAAATCAACAGTCCAGGATCCATTCCTATTTGTTGCAATTTGAAGAGTAACAATGGTATGTCGAATAGGTCAAATGCTTTACTGAAGTCAGTTTAAAGGGCTTCTACGTGCTGAAAATGAGTAAAGGGTCATTTGAATGGCAGTAAAAGTCAAGCGAGCAAAAAAAACCGAATGGCCCTTCTCAGGGCCCATTTCACTTGCCCAAAAAGCTCTTGCCATCGCGATGATGCAAATCAATCATAATAGAGACCTTTTGTGGATTCTGTTAACATAAACGTTTAACGCATTATCCGTCATAATGAAAACTCGAGAAGGGCTGAATCGAGGACGCTACAACAGAGCGATTTTTTTAATTAAACGCGATATTCTGCACCTAAGCAAGTTTGGCGAGTGATTGCTCCCATAATAAACAAAAGTTAAATATTTCCTCTACCGATAATCGAATATTGTTTGTTGTTCAACATCTTGTGTGTTTTGCCATCTCATCTACCCTTTTCCCTAAGATAACACTCCATTAAATTGTTTACTTTTCTCTAGAGTCCTCTCTTTCCCCCTACCGTACTGTGAGCGGAACTTCCTCGACCACCGTATCACTCTGCCATCAGCTGTTTTACATCATGTCAAAATATAAGTCTATATTTTTTAAACTCATGGTCGTCGATCATTGGGGATGTCTACATTAAACCTTATATTTGCATCACTGATTCGATGCATGGCGACAACGAGCAGCACTTGGTCGTTTCAGCTGTAAACAATCACGCATCGCTTTGTGCTGATGCAAGCAGGGTGCAGCTGAAAAACCGTGCACTTGTACCTTGTACTTCTTTCAGCAAAACAAAATAAAGTAGTTTCTCTCACATCATCCATTCATATTTAGCGAAATTAAATAACAATACAACACAGACAACGTACATACGTGTCTAGAATATCGAGATCGGCTCCGGTCGGATTGTACGCAGCAGAGATAATAAGTACCGCATTCATCGTTTTCCAATTACACAATCTGGAAACTTTACCAATTATCAATTACCATTTTTAGTGCTGTTGTTGCTGCTGCTTCTGCAACTCGTAAAGCCAATCCAATCAGCGAACGATGGAAGTGGTTACGATGCGTTAAAATCGCTTGGTTCAGTTTTGGACAACAAAGCCTCGATATCGCCTTCGTCGTCATCACCATCTAGAGAAAGAGGTTACGCGGATGCAAACTTATGTGAGCGACACCTTTCTCGGATGGATGGATTACAGTCACGTGCATGTCGATGTTAAGGACCGATTGTCCGGGCCAGCTGTCCAAGAAACTAATCGAACAAGTTCAATGAATTCATTCGAAACCGGATAAAGAGTTGATAACTACTGTCTACTTGACCTACCGGTGTGCAGGTAAACACACGCAAACGGCGAAAACTTTCTACCGGTAATTTCTCGTCGATGCAAAGTGCAACTCAGCGTAGTGCCGGCGGGTTTGAAGTAAAGGCCTTCACTTGAATTTCAAACAATTCACGTCTCAAGGTTCAACTCGCTAAAGACCCGCACGTGAGTAAGTTAAAAGCCGGCTTTGACTCAAGAAAGTCATGCTGATGAGCATGATGATGTCTACAGCAATCATTTCGATACGATGCAGTTTAAGTCAATGTTATATTTTCGCAAATCACAAACTGGTGAATGGATTGGATATCATCATGGTTCTCCTCGCTGTGTTTGTTTGTGCTTGAACAATCTTCACTCCGCCTGGCCAAGTCATCCACTTCGCATCTACTAAGACTTCGCAGCTGCTAGCTTCTTTGGTGAAGGCATTGAACCCAGTCATTTTCATCATCGCAAAGCAGCAATGTCGTGAATTGGTTATCTTATTTTGCTATAAGCAGCTCCGCTCACCACCGCACAGCCCGCTGGCTAATTGAATTTGAAGCCATCCGGTCGGTGGGAAAAAGAAATTGAAAATTCCCGGTCTGGTCGGGTCATTCTCGAATTTTGATCAAATCCAGAACGTAAATCGTGAGTGTTTATTGTGATAAACCTTTCGACCTGCACGGGGAAACGCACCGATTAGGCCATGTTTAGACGATGTTACACGTTTTTGCAGGTTAGCGATCTTAAGTTGTGTTATTAATTATTGATTCGAAGCTTAGTGGTGGGGGTACGCATACATTTTACCCGTAAAATGCACAAACCTTTTCATATAATCGTTTTTATGAGGTATGGCCAAATCAGGAAACCATGGTCAAAACTGGGGCACTTACATATAGTTTCAAAAAACGAGACGGAAACTGTTTGGAGACAGTTTTCAAAATCAGATGATTTGTCGTTGTCGTATGAAGTTTTTCAGAAGGTAAGGAGCTTTTGATTTACTTAGCTTAGGAGTTGCATACACATTAAAGCAATAGTTATTCATCATTTTCATATGGTTTAAATTGACAAATCTAAGTGAGGTTATGTATAGAAAATTTAGAATATTGAAATGAATGATTAGGTTATGCTATTTTTTAAATTTTATTAAATTCGTCAGCATCATAAAAATCTACACTTTTTAGCTTTTTTCATCACCAATAACTCTTCTTAGAGAGTCTCAAGCTCCATTTTTAGCACCATCTACCGCCATCTACGATGTTTAATCTTAATTTAGCTTTACTTGGATTCTTCAATTTGATTTGATTCGTTATTCTTTCATGTATAATTAAACGATAGAACTAAAGCGATAGCGATTTGAAAAAAATATTGTAAATTTAAGTTTTCTTCGGTGCTTATAAAAGGAGTGGAACGTTGGACAGAAATTTACAAGACTATAAAAACTCAAAATGGCAACTTACTTGAAAAGATGAAAAATAAGTTGAGGAGCACAAAATGACACTTTACAAATGCTGCTACTTTTAACGTAGATTTAAATGCTTCTTGATGCCAGTTTAATCCCAAGGATCAAGCTCAAGTAACCGTCAGAGTGATGCAAGAAATTACCTCAATCTTATCCAAATTCTTGTGAACATTTCAAATACAAGAGTGCAAAACCTGTTGACGTCGCTGTTGACCTTATTTTCCTATATCACAAATTTTCGTTATTTCAAGGCTGGACCTTAAATTTTCGAGCATAACATTTACGAGTTACAAAATTCAATCTGTTATGCATTTAAACAAATAATAATCGTTTTGAAGAGAACGAATTTGAACTTATGACATTCGAATCAACTAAGTTAAAAATAGGTCTTCTAATATTATAACACCAAAGATAAAAATCACGTAAATTTAAGGCTTGCAAATCCCAGTATTCAGTCTAGTGGCTATTTTTCAACGCTTTACGGATTTGGATTTAAGGTTAGCAAATATGTTCTAGAAGCTGTTGTAAATGTAGCATTTGGAAGGTGACATGAGAGTGTGGCAGTATTTAGTATTTTGGGTTTTAACTTAGGGTTTAACAATACATCAAATAGAACATACAATTGAATTATACTAAAGTCGTAAGCCTCAAAGTATTTTCGTGCAACAAGGATTTCATCACTCGTAATATTGAAAATTCCGACAAAATGCGCAAAGAGTATAATTTTACTAATTCAAACATGGTATATTAATTGAATTTAATAACAGGGCTAGTAGTGCGACTTTCATGAAAGTAGTGACTAAATCGCTATGACTTAAGGTGAAACGAGACAGATTCCAAAAATGGCCGCCACATAGGTCGGCTTGAACCTCCAACGCGCGTTTTCAATGCCAAATACTATTCTTGTTCTAAGCCTGTGCACTGCAGCAAAGTTAAAATAGGAAGATCGCCGTTGTTTGGGGCTTTCTTGCTTCAATTTTTTCTAAAATCGCGAGAAGGTAATGTATGACATAAGAGTCTGCAGTATTATTCCATGAGTAATTTGACCGGAAAAAATTTTTCACATAGTGGGGGAGGTTGCTCATCAAATCCTCCGGTTCACCTCTAAGCATATTACTATGAGGTACCAGGTGGTTATCCACCGATTGCCTGTCGATCTGCCAAATTTGGAAGACGTCAGCATTGAGTTGTCACAAATAATAATAATTCGTCCACTGTATCACAAAACATTGCGATTGGTTGAGCGAACTGGAGATAATGAAATCATTGGGTATAGGACCAAGTCTCCCCCGGTTGGTGCTAAACCGATGAGCTTGGAAATCAATAGAAACATAAAGATGCCAGAAGGCACGAAATGCTTCTAAGGACTCTACAGGGTGCGGCAGAAAATAATGCGAAAATGTTCAAACTTGAGTATTGGGTTAATTCGTGTAGCTAGTGACTAATTTCTGTCGAAAGTGTATTTGTTTATGTTTACTTTCAAGTGCTGCATCCAAACATTCTATTTGTTTTATTGCAAATTCGTCAAAATGTTCGCGAAAGAAGTGATCACCAGTTTGTTGCTCGCCCAGAAGAAGCCGAAAGAGATTGCCAAGGTGGTAGGGTGCCATTTGGCAACAGTTTACCGCATAAAAAAGTCCCTGCAGGATGGTCCAAAGCAGCGAAAGCCGGGAAGCGGACGTCCGCGCTTTGCACGCACGCCGAACGTGATCAAATCAGTCCGTGCAAAAATTGTTCGCAACCCGGTGCGTTCCATAAGAAAACTTGCAAAGGAAGCCAATATTTCGAAGAAAACCATGCGGAGAATCACCAAAGAAGACCTGCATGCATCTTCCAGAGCCAGAGTGAAACGCCACTTGATTACGGACCGGGTCAAGGAACTATGAGTGACTCGTTCCAAGAGGTTGCTTTCCTTGTTGAAGAAGGAAAAAATGGTATTCCTGTTCTCCGACGAAAAGCTTTTCAGCATCGATGCTGTGGTCAACAGCCGCACGGACCGGTTCATTTCACCGCAGAAAATGGAGAACGTTCCGGAAAAAGTGAAATTCAAATTTCAAACCAAACATCCGGCTGGTGTCATGATGTTTGGCTTGGTGGCGTCCAACGGTTTGAAAATGCCGCCTGTTTTCATTGATGCTGGAGTTAAAATCAATACCGAAGAGTATATCGGTATTTTAAAGGACCAAGTGCTTCCCTGAGTGAAGGCCAACTGCTCCAAAGACTAAAACGTTGTCCTACAGCAGGATGGAGCGCCGTGTCACACGTTCAATCGAACCCAATAATGGTTGAACGATAGCATGAAGTTTTGGCCGAAGGATTTGTGCCCCCTAGCAGTCCAGATCTTAATCCGTTGGATTATTCGATTTGGGCATATGTTGAAGCACGAGCCTGCAAAACACCACACCCTAGTGTGAAAACCTTGAAGTAAACCATAATACGCACATGGCGTCGGCTCGAGGATGTTATTAATAAAAATGGAGGACACATTGAATAAATTTGTTTAAAAGAACTTTATAAAGATAACTGCACTCGAAAATGTTGATATTATTGCTTTAATTAGTTGAAAATGGGATTTGAAAGAAATAGAAAAAAAAATTGCATTATTTTCTGCCGCACCCTGTAGTTTCGTCCGGTCCTTCAATCGTAACTTTAAATGGATTAGCATCGATTGTAGACGCTTCTACTTGATTGATGCAGGTAGTAGTCACAGTAGTATAATAGTTTGTAGGATACAGTTGTAAAAATTTAAAGTTTACAAAAAAAGAGTTTTCTTCGAGCATCGGCTGTGAATGGTTGTGTCAAGGTTTTGTTGCGCACTATTTTGGTGTCGGGCATAGCACGTTGTCTATTGTTTCGGTTATTTACCGCCTGGCGCGAGGGATCGAGTGAACACAGAAATAAACAAATAAACACCAAAGCTGCTTCCCGGTGGTGGGGATCATAATTAGTTATGATCCATGCCATTTGTTCGCCATACTCACCGTGACACCATATTATGGAACGAGTAAACCAGTATCCCGTTTTGTGACTGGCTCTAACAAGATCCTTACTGTTGGGATAGATCGATCCAAATTGTCATTCAAGCGTTAACGTAAATTAAATTGTTTTCCTAATGAAAAACCAACAACACAATTTTTAAGTGGCCCTAATAGCATCCTTGTTTTTGTTTTAAATCGGTTCAAATCGGCTATCCAGTATTATAAAAAGCAGTTTTCTACCCAATCCTGTTATCCAACATCCCAGTGATTCCTCGTGGAAGTACAGAGGTGTTCTCGGCTTCCAATAAAGCGAGTATCACTTCAACATATTCCAACCCTTTCCACATTGGACCTGCATTCGGGCGGGACCGGCACCGGTATTACCTTAATTTGTGATCTCCAGTTTTTACACATTAAGGGTGTATGTTAGTCCCTGGCATCATCTGTTGGTTCTCTGTGTAATAACAGCTGATCTGGCAATAGCGGAGTAGCAACCTCGGGCGGTCAATCATGCTCATCCCCATGGAAAAAAAAATCCAAACAGTGTCGTAATTTTAATGTTTCATTATTAACGAGGGCTGGTTCATCTCCAACCAACAGTGACGTGAAATTTTGAAAACGTAGCAGTAATTGATCAAAAACTTTTGGTACGAATAATTGCCATAAACTTTGGTAACAAAAACAGCTTATTGCTTCAGTAAATACTGTTACATGTTATCAAAATCAAAAACCGAAGCGATGCCTGTATGTAACGACTTAACGAATTGGCGGATTTGTTCGTTTCGGGCCCATCGAGTTTATTGAGCTTGAGCTTGAGGTTGGATGATCGCAAAGTTCGTAGTTACTACTCCGTGATTGACCGGAACCAGCACAATTGCACAAAGATCCAAACGAATGGGGTCTGGGATTAACAAACCATTTTCAATATAAACGTTTCGAAGCTTCCTTACTTTATGTCGGCAACAATAGCACCGGCCACGTCCTCATTGTTCATCGGGAAAGGGAAGGACACAAACGGAACTATCAACACTTTCTCTTCATATTTTTCGTTCTAACTAAATTCCTGTTCACTCTTGGGGCCTCATGGTGATGAGAGAATGTTTCCTTCTACATCATCATAATCGTTACTCCACGTATGGAGAATACAAAAAAAAATACAATTATAGTGGGGAAGGAAGGTTAGTTTAACTTCCGTTGCTACTAGAGACCGAATACACCTCTGCATCTGCACGGTTGTTAAAGGAAAGATGTTTTGTTAGCAGGAAAGGGATCATGGGATCTTAATAAGACAAAAAAAGGTGAAAAAGGTGAGCTAAAACGGTTACCAACTGGTCACTGAACCCACTTTCATGACAACAGGCGAATACGACCGACAACGATTTACTTGGGACAATTTAAAGCCGAAGTATCTGGGCTTTCCTGATTGGATCGCCGGGTGGTTGCGCTCTTACTTATCTGGTCGGAGCGCTTTCGTCAAATTAAACGGTAGTCGGTCACGCGTCTTCTTCATCACTTCAGGTGTATTGCAAGGAAGCGTTCCGCTGATTTTTATACTGTTCGTGAATGACTTGTGCTTTCGGATGAAATCGCGCATTTTCCTCTACGCTGACGATCTAAAAACCTACAATGTGATATCATCGCATCTCGACGGTTGCGCACTTCAGGCTGACATCGACCAGCTTCTATTATGGGGATCTGAGAATGGAATGGAACTGAACATCAAAAAGTGCAAAGTTATTTCGTTCACCTGCCGGCAATCCCGAACAGAATTTGAATGCTCTATCAGCTCAGAAGCTATAGAGCGTGTTCAAGCAATTCGTAGCCTAGGGGTTACTGTAGATACGAGGTTCCGGTTCAATGAGCATATTAGCACAACTACCGCAAATGGCCTTTGCAGCACTGGGATTTATCCGTCGCAATACTTACAAGTGGCTTCACCGATATATATGCTCTCACGGCACTGTACTATTCGATCGTTCATAGTAATATATATATACCAGCGTTTGGTGGGAGAAAAGTTGGCAGATATCTATATGATCCATACAAATGCGGAACAAATCATTTGAGCAGAATTGGTAGCCCAAAACCAATCAAACACTGTTCACGTGGAATTCTGAGAGCCCCTTATTTGTTGATGTAATCCTAAACTAGGCAATGGTAAAATAGAGTGGCAATAACCGGTCATTGGTACTTGTGAAAATTGCAGTGTACCAAGATATTTTGATTCCGTAAATGTGGTTTTTAAGAAATTTTGATTCAAGTATAACATAGCAGATCATAGCATTGGTATTTGCACACCTCGAGGATAGATCTACGATGATGAATAATTCGTTGAAGCCATTGCATGTCACTCTTCTACGTATATGCAACCGTGAAAGATGTGGAGGATTTGGTATCAACCTTAAGAAGAACCCACGTAGTCTTCAGTAGATATCAAAGGAAAAGGTAAATTGGGTACTCGGAGAAAATAGTTAGACAAACTGACCTTTTTGGTGAACAAAACCGGAAAAAATACAAAACAAACAATGGCTTAAAAAAACAATGGCTGGTCTTTGGGAGCATCTAGTCTAAGAAGGTTAAATGATACTCCATTCTTTATAAACGGTTGGAACGTAAGTATTAACTGTAGTCCTAGCCAGTGCTGTATCGCACTCTCACGTCTTAGGTTTTAAAGTTAAAGCAATAGCACAATAATTTCATCATACGTGATATTTCGAAAATCAGTTTCTGGCATGAGATATTGACAAATGAATCGCGTTGGGTCGAAATGACAAATTGCCTGCAGCAGTAGGGAAGGATCCCAGAAAGTATTCGGATGTTTTGATAAGTAAATATTCATCTTGGAAAAAACTTTCTAGAACAAACATTACGGTATGAAAACCATAAGAGAAAAGTTTTGGTTTAAAATCAATAGTTTGCCAATTGTTTTTCAATAGTTACTGGCTTGAATTCTCAAGAATACATATTGATCATATTAATTATTACCAGGAGAGGCCTAGTTAAAAATTGACTAATGAATGCCCTAGTAAAGTTTAATGATTTTTTGTTTTCTCTACTCTATTGTTAAAACTAAACTCCTAACTCCAAACAAAAGTCATTAATTTCCTAAGTTCTTAAATAAAATACAACTGAAGCTGACTTACGAGGGCCAATCTAACAAGAGGATCAATCATTCCATTTTTCTGTAAAGATAGAATTATAGAGGACTACTCGCTTCTTATCTCTTGTGGAGAATTAATTCATGGCAGTATATGCTCTTTTATTAATTATTAGCAAATAAATTACAACATGGATGACTCATGATGCATTGAAAAGAATACATTAAATTTTGAAAAATATCTCCAACAAAATTACCTTTCACGCACGCAAAATACCATTCATATCGTTTCGCTGCGTTGCAAAAATCCAATTCCGACAGACAAATTTGTTTTTCAGAATGTAAACAAAGACACCCAGTGAAAATCAGCAGTCTTACGTCATCCGGTTCCATGCAGTTTCGTGTAGAAGTCGTGCTTATACTTTCTGGAATACCTTTTACTCGTCCTTAATAAAAAGTAACAAAAATTAAAATGCACTGAAATGGATACTTGAGTGGTAGTTCGCCCAAAAGTAGTCATATGTGCTAACATGGTAAAATAAGGGTTAAAAACGAGTCATTTGTGGCGGTCATATCTTCATCAAACTTGTAGGTTAATTAATAAAATCGAAAGTAATATGCAATTAATGCATTTTTTTCAGCAATGTGGGAAGCATGTACCTTAGAATAAATTTGAAACTAAAATCTACGGATCAAATATTAGGGGTACGTTTAAAGCTCCAGTTAACCTATTAATCTGGGTAAACAAGAACAAAGCTCACCCACACACACACAGAAATCGATGGCCCTAAATCTCATTTCCAGTCGAATCAGCTGTGGCAGAGAAGCAGAGAAGGAAAACTCATTCCCGTTTTACCCTAACCTCGCTCACAAGCTGTTTAGCTCGGTGGAGAAGATTTCACTCGTTGGAAAAATGCCTATTTTCAGACTTGCGAGTCAGGCTCCATCAAGTCTGATGTTGAAAGATGAGCAGTGAACTTGAGACCGTGAGACCAAAGTACATAAATACGCAGTATTGTTATTAAGAGTGAACGTTAGGTTTTAAAATTTCTTTAAATTGTGGAATTTATCGTTGTGGGATCTTTCTTCTAGGTGAACAGATAAGGAAGTACGGGGATATATGTGGATACACGTAACATATGGGCTGTAATGTGAACTGTACACTGCACGTCTCTTCGGTTTAGGACGTGCAATCACACTGCATTGTGTCAGCTCGGCAGTGCTTTGTGTGGCCTCTGTCCGCCTCTGGATACGTCACTCATCCAATACATATATCTCGCGTAACATTTGAAAAGGAGCAATCTTCGTTGATCGGATCTCTTCGTCGATTTTCTCTTCTGCGAATAACGCAACGGCAAGTAACAAATTTATTGGTTTAAATGGTGGAAAAAAATCGATAAAGAAAATCAATCAATAGGCTCTTTTCAAATGTTAGGCGAGATATAAAGATATTCTTCAAATTCTTCAGCCACATAGCTTATAATAAAATCAATATCTCAGCCGCAAATGAATTACATCACACGTTATGCGTGTATCTTCTTCGTACCTGGTATGGGTCAGCATCCCGGTTGAATTCCATTCGGCATTCTCAATGTCAGAGGATGTTTTTCCATTCGATATCGACATTTTCGCTGCGTAATCCTCGGATGGTGTGCTGTGTTGATTTTCGTTGATGATTTTCACTTTTCACACAGTAATTAATTTTCCTGTTTTGTCGGCCGATATCGAAACAAAAACACTTCGCCGTTCCGAAATACGAACCCGTCAACCCACACCAAAAGCTGCCAGATTCTGCTCCTCTACTGGCTCACTGCTTTAGCACAGGAACAACCAAACAAAAATCCCAATTTTATACGTTCGTAACACATTGACATAAACGCACATTAACACGATGCCACCATCAATCTAATTTTAGTCGTGGCATTAAACAACTCGTGAATGAACAACTTTTTGCATTGGCTCAATCTTCTAACAGCGGTGGCAGTAGCAGCTTCGAATGCATCATCGCACACGCTGTCTGACTGAAACGATGATTGCAATCGGCCCTCAATTGACCCGTGATGACACACCGACCAAGATCACTGTTAGACTATGTAAACCAGGTCACACACACGGCATGGCAAAATAGGGAACGTTTCCGTCTTCAGCATTTACGAATCAGTTTCATTCATTCTGATTGTCTTCACCATCGGCGAAAAATCACTAATTCACCACTCGTCACCACCTCTGGACAATGCATGTGTTACTTTATCGGCTGTTTCGCTTCGCTATTGGTGCATTTTGGCCGCTATTGTCGATGACACACATATGTGGTCAATTTCGATCTCGTTACATAAACCATATTATCACCGACTCGACATACATATTTTCTTCCTGTTTTATGGTTTTCCGCTCAACCGTTTATAACGAGAGGACCTAGATCATCCGTGCTATCTTCACTTTTCACATTCACTCGAAGAACCGTGGTCAATGCTTCTGCAAACTCGCTGCGTCTGCCGTTTATTCGTGCGAAAGTCTGGAAGAGTGATGCCAATCGATGGTCGAACAACGGTTGGAATCTGAAAACGAAAAACAGATGAGATATGGAAAATGTATTAGTAGAGCCTCGGTACGTTGGGTTTGTTTTGATTTCAATCCTGTGTAAACAATCGGTTGTTTTGAATAAATATACATACGGATACTCACTCGGCCTGATTCGCAGCCAATCGTTGTCCCTGTTGGGGCCAACATATTCGGTAATCTAATCGTACAACCGCTATGGTTTTATCTGCACCATACATTGTATCGACAATAGCGGTTGTTCAACCAAATTTTAGTGTGTACATAAACGGTCTACTTCGTCGTTTTCAACCAGACTAGAACGACGGTGCCCACTTTTAACAAAATTGTGTCGGACAACGACTCAATTTTGAGTTAATCAGAGCGGCCATGTGTAGGGAATTGCACCGTCGAATATAACCTCACGTTTTTGGTACAGTCACTTGTTCACGCGGACATAGAATTTTATTTCAGAACATATAATTAGAGATGCCTAATTAAAAAAAAATAGTTTAAAGTTTTTAAAAAGTGTTTTTTAAGACATCATGGGTTATCATATTTTACAGACAGTTTGATCTCAATGCCCAAAATAACTCGAATTAAGGGCTTACGCTGAAGCATTCACGACGGCAGCCATTACCTCAAAATTTAGAATTGATATAACTCAGAATCTGTGCTAGATATTGGACAATTAATCACATCAGTTTGTATGCTAATTGCTGTAAGCAATCTGATGTAGTTCGATTCAATGTTCATTCACTAACAATCTAAATTTATCAATTTGAAAAAGCGAGGTAAATTTGCGAGAGAGAGAGAGAGAGAGAGAGAGAGAGAAAAAATAGGAAAAAATACACGGAGCAGCAATTTACCTTAACTAAACAAGATTTCATCGCATGTTATCCGCCACTGGATTATTTCAAATCCTCAGGTAGTTTATTTAGTCAGCTGATGAGCTTATTGTGCTCGGTAACAAGAACCTCGCCGGGATTACAAGGATATCGTATCGATTCGGCTTTCTCTATCCAGATGACGAACGATCCGTTTTACGTTCAGCAGTTTTCAGAAGTTCCCGAAAGCTAACCTCAATGACTTTTCCAGTGGTTTTCCCCAACAGGAACTGCTTGAGGACCTTACTCCGAATGGTTTTAAATGGACCAAAAAAACCATCTGTCTACTGGTTGAAAAATTCTTGTGGAGTTAGGTTGAAGCGAAATCAGAATTATTGTTTGACGTCTGTTTTCTATACTGGGGTACAATTTAAAAAACTATCTATTGCAACCGTCACGAAATGCGGTCAGGTTTTGAGCGTTAATATCTCAGTCGTTTTCCAAACATTTTCTAAATGTTTGCCCCAATCGTAGAAATATTTCCACGCGTCGATTCCAATAATGAAAAGTATTGATTTTCAACATTAAACTATTTAAATTAACGCCAATATAAAATGATGTCTTATAATGTCGATATTTCAGAGTAATTTTACTAAATACACAGTATTCTCCTAGCACAGACTACAAATTTAAGTAAGGAACGTCTCCCAAGCATCCGTGAAAGATATATAAAGGGTACACCTCAGCATTTCGCTTCAGTCGTTCGGCCATCTCGAATATAAAGGATGTCCACAGTTAAATTGCATCACTTTCAATAAGCTGTAACATTTCGTCCTTTTGGTTGATTTCAACGAAATTTTGGGTGAAATGACCTGTGTGTATTGCTTACACTGCGTGAGTTTCATGTGTTGTGAAATGTGTCGTAGTTTCGAAAATGGAGTCGAAGGAACAGCAAGTGCGCGAGATCATTTTGTACACGCACCTCGACAACCCACTTCTTTCGCACCGAGCCATCGGAAAGATGTTGAAAATTCACTAGTCTACAGTGTCTCGTGTCATAAAACGTTTCGGGGAACGTTTAACTGTCGATCGGAAGAAGGTGAGTGGTAGAAAAAGTGTTCCGTACTGTGTGAAGGATCACAAGCGAGTGGTTGCTGCCTTTAGACGCAAACCCAACTGTTCCGTTCGGGATGTCGCGAAAAAGCTGCACTTGACCAAAAGTTTCGTGCAGAAAGCCAAGAAACGAGCCGGGCTCCGTTCATTCAAAGTTCAGAAAGCTCCAAACCGCAATGAAAAACAGAATAGGACAGCTAAAACACGTGCGCGTAAGGGAACGGACATTAATTACGTCACGCAAAAAATTACTTTTTGTACCCCCCCCCCCCCCCATGTCACGTTTTTTGTATGGACCTTCAAATTTTTTTGTATGGATCGTCACGTTTTCTCGAACCCCCCCCCCCCCCTACTGCGTGACATAATTAATGGACCTTCCCTAAGCTGTACACACAAATGTTGACGAAATCACACTGCTGCATCATGGACGATGAAACACACGTAAAAGCGGACTTTAAACAAATTTCCGGCAATCAGACCAATTTTCAGAGTCTCTCAGAAAACAGCAAGTGCCAAAGTTCCCCAAGAAATGCATTGTTTGGCAGGGGATTTGTTCGTGTGGTAAACGGAGCAAGCCTTTCGTGACAACTTCAACTGTAAATGGTCAAATATACATGAATGAACGTCTGAAAAAACGACTGCTTCTGTTTCTCAAAACACACAACGTTCCTACATTTTTTGGCCGGACCTAGCCTTTTGTTACTACTCCAAGGATGTTCTGTTGGTGTCAATTTCGTGCCGAAGGATCTTAATTCCCCAAACTCTTCAGAGTTGCGGCCAATTGAAAAATATTGGGCTTTAATGAAGCACGAGCTTTGTAAGCATCCTAAAGTTGTCACTACAGAACAGGACATGTTGAAGTCATTGTTGAAAGCGGAAAAAATGTCGGTTCAAGCGTTGTACAAAAACTTATGCGTGGTATTAAGAAGAAAGCTCGGGCTTTTGGATTAGGTTAAGAAATACAGTGAAATAAAAATACCTAAACCAAGATTATACATTGTATTTTATTCCCTGAATATTTCATGACAATCGGTTGGGAGACTTGTTTTTCAGGACGAGTTTGAGGTGATGCAATTTAACAGTGGACACCCTTTATTATATCTGCGCTCGGCTACGCACCGTCAAATCGTCCAAGCACACTCTGCTGCCTAGCAACATGTCAGGCCATGTCAAAGAAGGAAACGTTTAGGGAAAGGCAAAGTCCCGCTCGAACCACGTCGGTTGCAGTTCTCAGTTCTCGGTGGCATTCACCGTCTGCTCCGGTAGGGTAATACAGCGAGCGCGTTGGTGCCGGTGCCCCCGTCTACCTCGCTGCGGTGAGGTAGGAAACGCCGCTCGTGACAACAAGATGATCAGAATCATTTACGTCACCTGCAGCAGGCCATCCGCAACGACGAGGAGCTAAACAAACATCTCGCCGGTGTGACCATTGCAAAGGGAGGTGTCCCGCCAAACATCCAGGCCGTGCATGCTGCCTAAGAAGACTGACAAAAAAAAGCCTGAGTTCAATCGCGAAGCATGTTCTCCCCATCAACAAATAAAATCCGTCCTTTCCAAGATGACCAAATTAATTTGGCCAACTAAAGAGTTCGTTTAATTGAAGTACCACGCACCGGCTCAACATGGCATTTCTTTAAAAGTCGCGTGACGTTGGACAACCACTGAACTAAATATTAACAGTTAATTCGAGCCAAACTACAACACGGCTGACGGACCATGTGAGCATAACGTCTACCTAACTCGTAATTCCTGGCCGATTCGTAATTTTATTCTAAGAGCGGAGTATTCACGAAATATCGCAATCCAGGTAATAAATCTACACAGAAAAAAAAATTAATTAACTTTAACAAACACGTAAATTTTACAAAAATTTCCAATCCTTCATACGAGTGAATTCCAGGCGTTAGGTTAATTTACATGAAATATCTCATTTTTTTCCAGCATTCCCTTCATGTGCATTAGATAACGCAGAAAATTCAATGTTTCTTTTTATCTGTGTATATAAAAACTCAAACAAAGTGGAATTTTCGACAATCTTAATTCAGAGTTGTGCAAGTATAGCAAGAAACCGACGAAATATGCTAATTATGACAAGTAATAAGCTGGAAAGTCCTAGATCGAAATGATGAATTAGACGGATTTTTTCTGTTACTTTCATGCTAATTCCCTTTCACGGAATTCAATATCCAATATCAATATATTGGCAGAATGAAACATTCTCTATTAACTTCATTAAGTGAAATTTGGTTTCACGTTGGATTGAGTACTACTTGGGAACAGGTAGTGAGAATTTTGCAAATCATTGATATGTCGCATCATTTGGCTACTATGTACAAGCGCAATTCCCGGAAGCGCAAAATGGATCAACAGGCGAACATTCATTCGAAATAACCGAACACGGCCGCTGAGCGAGCTCAGTGTTATCGGACTAAAATTAAAGCGGCCAAAGGTAATTCGTCGTCAACTATTGGCTGCGATGCTGGAGAAGGGTCTTCAACTCGACGTAGGATAACAGATAGAATGTTTATTAGCTTGTTGAACTTTTCAATTTAACAAATAATATTTTGTCAATTTTAAACAGTGGTGTCTCGACTATATTATTTTACAGGTACCTATGATGCGACAAATATAAGATATTATCGTTCTGATCTGGACACTGAACATCACTGTATCCTTTTCCAACATCTACACCGTCCTTAATTCAGAACCACAGAAACCAAAAATAAAAAAAACACAGTTTTAAAAGAGTTAATGTTTATGATGCTTCTGATCTTAAAATAATATTTTTGTTATTTTAAGATGGAAATCACGGGAACTTAAAAAAATCATTTCAAATAAACGGGAAATAGACTTATTATAATCACTAACACCGAAATATTGTTTTGTTATAAAAGTATATTAATTCAAAGAATATTAGAACACACTTCTAGACAAAATCGTAAAAAGGTCGAAAGTAACAATTGTAAACAATGACTTAAAACAGTTCTGTTTCTGCTTTCGTTTGGGACGGTTGAGAGTTTTTTTTTTTTTTGCGCGATAGCCTTCTTATCTACGGCATTGTAATAAATTTGCATTGTCCTTGTTTCATCAACCCGGTCGCTTTTGTTACAGCAGCAATGTGCGAGTTGAAAAATACTGTGCGATTTACCTTCGGCAATGGAGCAGATAAGCCAGTCTTCGGGGAAGTGGCAAATTTCGTCAAAGGCTTGGATGTGGATCTTGATGAAATTGAAGGATTGCATATAGGATTGCAGATGAAAAGTCCCTTCTCGTCAAGTTCAAGTATGAGCGGTCGATGTTGCACGCGTTGACCGCCAACTCGGATGAACTGATGTTCCACTATAGGAATGGAAAAAAGGTTAAAGTGCATATGTCGCATGCCCACACTGAGCGAACAAATCGAGAGGAATTCATTCGAATATCGCATGGAAATTTGCCACAAGATATTATTGCAAATTTCATACGGTTCTCTAATGGAAAGAAGTTCGGACGATTGTATGAAAATTTTCCTCACAGAAAAAAAATGTTGCAATCGGGATTCGAACCATAACCTCGGGATCCAGAGGCGAGCCACAATCCCACGGGACTACACACGCTTGATAAGTGATGTCGATTGTATATGAGGCATGTTATTCTCCACAAATGCAACAGTTATCATTTCATACGATTTCGTATGGAATGAGTCTTGAACCCTTGGCTTTTTGGTTCATAGTTTCGATCGTATGAAAATCATGCGGATAATTTCCTGAGTGCAGGATCACATCTGCTATGTGCGAATATACGACCTCCCACCGGAGGTTCCTGACCAGGAGATCGTTACGGTGTTATATGGACGCGTAAAACGTATCGTGCGGGAGAAGTTTCCGGCGGAGCTGGGCATACCGGCCTACACTGGTGTGCGGGGCGCGTACATGGATGTGAAGCAGGAAATATCGTCATCGCTGCACTTTGCCAGCCGGAAGGGAAACATATACAGCAACTGTTCGCTAACTGGGTGCTGTTTAACTGAGCTGCTTTTTAACTGGGCGTTCGATAACTGGGCTATAGCCCAGTTAAAAACCAAATAAACTTAAATCAGCATTTGACATTTTGCTATCAAAACTAGCAAGGGGCATGCAAAAAGCAGATAAGGTTCGTGGAGGAGTGAAAAATTGTTAAATTGTACGAAATTGAGTCGTAATTCCATACACTGAGTCAAATATTTTGCGCAATGGGGTGCACAATAAGCAACATCGCAATAACGCATAAAGCATAAATATATCATAGAATGTATGTATTGTGCAATGAAATATCCCAACCGAAATCTGATCGAAAACCCCCCCGAAATTTATTTACATTTGAAATATCAGCCCAGTTACCGAGCAGCATCCGCTAACTGGGCTGTGCACTTAGTCCAGTTAGCGAACAGTTGCTTTACTACCAAGACAACTAGGACAAATGCTTTATCTGCAAGAAAGAGGGACACCTGATGGCTTCCTGTCCCAAGCGGCAGAATCGGAGTCAGCCGAAAGTGTAAAGTCAAGAAAATGAGCAAAGCGGTAAGCTGAAGAAAACGTCCGGATGTGCAGTAACTGGAGGTACACTGGAGGTGGTTGGACACCCGCGATCGTGCGTTGTTGCAGTTCGCCGCATTCATGTCAACGGGGATCAGTAAACAAAAAGAATCGGCTAGAATTGCGAAAGAACAAGAAGAAACTAACATAAAATCGCCCCCAAGAAAGAAGAATCATAATTTGTTTAAAAAATATTTTGTGTGTAACCCACAAACATTTGGCTCCGTAAAGCTAACGCGATTGAGCCGTATAAATAAATAAACTGGTTAAAAAAAATGACTTAAAACGTAAATTTCCTGGAAATGCCAGGTTGCTAACATCTATATCCGCTACCGACGGGAAAGTAATAACTCCCTGTACAGTATTGGACAATACATTTGCAACCAGTCAACCCCAATCATGAAACTCTACATTGAAGGTTTATAAAAAGTCAATTGGGAGAAAAATGTTTTTAAGTTTGTAGAAACAGCACTTTTCATGTTTATTATAACAAAAAAAAAAAATTATTCATACATAACAATTCATGAAAAAAATTAATAAATAAAAAGTCAATGTTTTCCTTCTGGACAAAACAAGTGCAACTTCGTGTGATGTTTACCAAATTCAATTTGGCTTTGAATATTTCGTTGCGAATCCTTTATTTTCAATTACGGCCTTGTATCTGCGAGGCATAGACTCGATCAGGTGGTCAATGAAGTTTTGTGGAATTGCTGCCCAAGCCTTTTGGATTTGTGCAAACAACTGATCCTTATTTCGAGCACCTTCACGATCAATTCGCTGATTCACGATCTCCCACAGGTTCTCGATAGGGTTCAGATCCGGAGATTGGGGCGGCCAGTCCATCACCATAATTTGGTTATCCTTAAGTCACTGTTTGACCACTTTGGCGGTGTGCTTGAGGTCTTTATCTTGTTGGAATATCCATTTTAATGGCATATTCCATTCAGCATACGGCAGCATAACATCTTTCAGGATGTTATTGTACATGAAACGGTCCATGATTCCAACGATTCGATGAATTCGACCAAGGCCGTTCGCAGAAAAACATCCCCAGACCATCACATTGACTCCGCCATGCATCACCGTCTTCTGGCAGTACCGTGATTCTAAGCGTTTTCCAGTCGGTCGACGTACACGGCAAATCCCGTCTGACGTACACGGCAAATCCTCGTCTGATTGTCCGGTCCGATACAGATAACTGTAAATCCGTTTGCACCTTGAAGGAAGATTTGAAAGGATCCTTCCTAATGCATCTGACGATCATAGAGTCCTCTCTTGACGTGGTGGACCGTGGTCTTCCACCTCTATTGTCCACAGAAATCTTCCCGTTTGAACGAAATTTTGAGCACAGTCTTGAAACGGTCCATTTTTTCACCTGATATTTGTCACAAATCGTTTTTTGTGACATTCCGCTCTTGTAATCATCGATTATTTTCTTTCGTAGTTCCAATCCAAGGCTGTCAGGAGCCATTTTGGTGTCTAATAATAAAAATATAAGGAAAACATGAGTATTGACCTTACTCAATGTTTATCATGCACTATTTACCTTGTTATGGTACAATAACGCAAGTAAGAACACTTTTGTCAACAAACGAAACCTTTTCCACCTTTTTTTCAAACACTCCTAGAGGAATAAGTCCAAGAAAGCAAGAAGTTGCACTTGTTTTGACCAGCGCAAAATGGCTCTTTTCAACAAAACACTGCCGGTGATCTGTCAGTTGACAGCTGATTGCTGCCATCATCATGTAGCAAACATCTAGACTCCTGAACCGTCAACTGCAGTAACTTGTTTGATTTCGATTTCGAAACATTGAAGTTTACTGATGCTTTTTATGATTGCTCGATTTTAGTTGCACATGTTTTGTCCAATACTGTATCTGTTTCTGGTGCTATTTTGTTTGTGGGTCAAGCAGATCCCAGAAAAATACGCTAGAAGTTTACAAATGTTACTTTCGACCTTTTTACTATTTTGTCAAGACTTTGTCGTAGTCCTACGTCATCATTTCTAACAACTCAATGGGGCTGTACCTTGTAGTTTTTATGCTTTTTTTTTCTATCACAATGAAATTAAAAAAGGACTAAAAATTATTCATTTTTTGGGTTTAAAAACAAGGCATTTTTTGGGTTTAAAAACAAGGCATTTTTTGACGTATGGAGGACGATCATTAAAATGCATAGAATGTAGTCAAAAAAATGACTACCTCAGAATTACCGTGTATGCTGCCATTCCAAAAGAATTTTTCAAAATGTCTTGTAAATTTCTGATTGATTCAATATGTATTATTTGAAGCAATAAAGTGTCGGCAGCAAAGCATCAATAGAATAAATTCTAAACATTGAAGGACAAACACTTGAAGAAAACATCAAATTTTACACATATAAAAACTTATTTTCTCAAGCAAAAAATTAACAAAAGCCAGGATTGTTTTGGAAACTTTCGGTTATTTGAAATTTCTAAGAACTATTAGAACTATCTAATCTATGTTATAATACTTTTTTTCGTGAATGACTCGACTGCAGAAACATGTTTCGTTGAAGAAGAATTGAATGATAAGTAGGTAGGAATATTTGCAATGTAGCAAAACTCGCTCAAATCAGATAGTATCATATAAGGGCCTGCTCATAAACCACATACTCATTTTTGAAAATCTCGAACCCCCTCTGATTCAGTTATAATAATGTTGGTACATCAAAGTACATGTGACAATAAGAATGGTTTGCCGAGAATAATGTTGGCACATCAAAGTACATGTGACAATGCATCTAAGAGTCGCACTGACATGTAAAAGAACACGAACGAAACCGATCTTTGTGGAGTAGGCCTATGGCAGAATATTGCCAATACACACACTCCCAGCAATCGATCTGCTTCTATTTTTGTTCATCGTGCTGTTCCTTCATATGTAGATAGCAGTGCTAGTGCTAGCGCAATATTTGTTTTTGTTATTGTAGGAAACGATACGATATGTTGCGATCAAATTCCCTCACTAGCTTCTATACTTATGTAATCTACCATCGTTCTTAAGATAGGAACCGCTTGCAATCTTCTGATGTGTGAACCCTATACACAATTCGCATTCCAGCACTACCATTTTCGATCAAATAATGAACCTACCTTTGCTTTGTGTTGTCCCAAGAGGCAGCAGCAGCATACGACGCATCAATTTCGCAGCAAAAATGGTAGGATTTTTTCTCTCACCACGGTTTTCGGCCACTTTCTTCCCACAATGTTGTGAATTTTACACACGGACTACAAATCATTTTATTATTAACTTCCCACGGTCATGTCTTCGCCGTCGTCAGCAGAAATCCCAAGCAAAACAGAGCGACTAATTTACCATTACACCGCCTAGTAAAACAACTCGAAACTCTTTTACAATATTTGCGCACTCACGTAATCTTCCTACTTTACTACTGGTTGTTTGTCTTATCATTTTTTTCGGTCCAGCAGCTGGCCTGTGACTGCGACGAACTAATTAAACTCGTTATATTACTGCACTTTGTTTGCAAACGTCTCAAATTGTCTTCCAATGTAAACTACATGCACTTGATAAGGAGAAAGCTTCAGAACGAGAACATTGAGTAAGAATTTATTTGATTTATTGATAAATACGTGACATTGAAAGAAATGGACGCGCACTATGCACGAACGAGATTAGATGTTTCCGCGACGATGGTTGTCACTTTTCTAAAACCTTGTTCGGGGATTTTGTTTTTGTTTTTCGAACGAGAATTAATCCAATGGGAGAGTGGTGGTGGTATAATCCGATAGATAGATAGAGAGAGAGAATTGGATGCACCGAACTATATGCACTTGGCTGCGTTTGTTGCGTCATGCAAGCGTTCGTTAAACATTAGCAACGTATCGAAAAGCATGCAGCTGGTTGATAAAATGTTCATCGACCATTTATTATCACAGAGAACAGACATCCAAATTCGATTTCCAAATTGTGTACGGAATTTGACTGCCATTTGAAACTACACTACAAAAATATCAATATATTTTTATATGATAAGCACATATAAAAATATCAAAACTAACATATCATACATTTTATGAGCTTTTCACACACGACTAACAACATAAAAAGATTGCAAACAAAAGTATTCCATTTGGAAAATACGTGTCAGTACACGAATAAAAAACAGTCCCGTTTGAAACAATAAACTTGTTTGTTGATATCCAAACTAAAAAATAGTTGTTTTAAAAATCCGTGTTGTTGTTTTGAACCAGCGATTCTCATTTGAAACAAACTGGCAGGATGGTTGTTTCTACCTTAAGATATTACCACAAAACAACACAAATTATGGTTGTTCTTAACTAACATATTTGTTGTTTCCATCTCGAATATCAAAACACAGGTTGCAAGGAATCAGGAAAACAAATTAAAAATTTAGATTGATTCAACCAAAGCGGCGGTTAAATCAAACTGATGTATTGTTTGAAGAAAAAACAACTAAAAGTTTAGTTTGAAACAAACTTTTTTTTTGGGTTATTTCATTTTCCGTCCTGTCCCGCACCATGGTCTAGTCGCATAAGTTTTCATCGCAGGTGAAAATTTAATATTTTACCCAAAATAACCTGAAAATAATAGCAAGGCTCGCATTAGCTTAGCATTTGTAGATTTCATTTAGACTGAAAGAGGTCTATAAATGTAAATGTGTGCTTTTCTAATGTCTTTTAGGATTTTATTCAAATAAATTTTATTGAAATTATTACAAAAGAAATGCAGGTGATTGTAAATGGACATGTTTGTTGTTTCAACCGTTTTTGTTCGTTTGTTTCAAACAGAAATTCAGTTTAAATCATACTCAAATTTGTATGAAACAAACCAAAAGCGTTGGTAGAACCAACTAACAAATCTGTTTGTTTTCGTAGCTGTCATAATGAAACAACCAACAAAACAGTAAATTCAAACGGATGTCTGCTGAACTTAACAGTTTTATTTCTGAAACAATTACTCAAAATTTTAGTTTGTTTTAACCACCGTAGGTAGTCAAATCAAATTAATATGATGTTTGTGCCCAATTCAACGTGAAATTCCGGTTAAATGAAACTAGAATATGTTTGCGCTTACACACAAAAAATAAATCGTGTTTTATTAAAAGTTTTGCACTTTACTTCTGAAAAGTGTTCATTTTTCATTAAATTGAAAGTAAAATTATCTACAACGAAAGTTTTTCGTTTGATTTGAAAGTGTTATGTTTTGGTTCAGTGTGTAAATTTAAAAGTGTTTTCTTTTAAAATGAAAATTGTAGAACTGTCAAATCCACCAATGTAAAGCAAGTCGTCGTCGTCGTCGTTTGCAAATTTTCAATGTTTTCCGTCCGCTTTCGTACGCGTTGAGTGAAAATTGCGAGGAAAATGGTTTGTTCGTGTTCGTTTTCTGTAAAAAAAAAAAGTATATCGGCAGTGTTTTCGATTTAAGTAATTATTTTGCTTCTATTATTTCCAGGCGAAGGGTGATAATGAAATCCGATTGATTTGCTACAATCGCTAGTCGATCACATTTGACTGCGCATGGAACAAACATTGAGGAAATTCGTTCGTGATTTAGGAGTACCTTCGGAGCACATTTTAGCCGAGTTGTTGTCAGAACTGCGTAAAGATGGACGAATGCGAATTGCCATTTCAGTGGACGAATGCGGATAACATACTACGCCTTACATATAAGAATCCTTAGCAATTATGTGCTAGAAAGAATCAGTCAGACAGACTACCTGCAGTTTGTCTGAGGCATGCTGTGAAAGTTATAAAGATTCATCGAAAAAACAAACCATTTTATGTTACAACAATTTTTATTTCAATCCATTTTAATTGCACTTTAATCAATTTATTTTAATTTCACGACAAAGTTCATTTTGGAATAAAAATAATTTGCTTTCATGCCTTCATGAAAGTTTGAAAATTCTACAATTTATCTGAAAAATAAACCTTTTAATGTTAAAACTATTTTTTTTTATTTCTATCCAAATGGCATATTTTTACTTTTATTACACGACACTTTCTCGATGTAAGTTTATTTTGGAATATAAATAATTTGTTTTCATTTTCAACGATGCCACGGTTTTGATTTGACAGTTCTACAATTCATTTTGAAAGTTTCAACTTTTAAATGAACCAAGCATAATTTTTTTGATTTGACAGTTTGAACGTGTTTGTAAACCACTTGACGCTTTTTTTGATTTTACAGTTTGAACGTGTTTGCAAACCGCTTTCTACGAAAAAGAACCAAAGCAACTTTTCAATGTTAGCAATGGTTTTTTTAATTCTAACAATCATTATTCTTAGTGTGTACCAATCTTTTTTATCTGTATAGGAATTTTTCGTTACGAAAATTTTTTCGACTCCCTGGGCATAGCGTACACAGATAAAAAACCTTGTAGTAAAAACTACCATTTTTCCCGACTATGGCTATTTTCAAAACTACCATGACATTTCAGTCAAATTTACTACGTTTGTGATACAACCTTCAACATTTCTGGTATATTTGACAGACCTCATATTGATATCAACCACACCATGGTTGATCCAATCGCAGGCAAGGTAAAATCAAACATATTTATAGTGTTGTTTATAGTCACCTGAAAATGGTTGGTGTTTGCGCTTAATATAACCAACAATCAATATGCGACTAGCGATTTGAAATTGGTTCACTCTGAGTTCAATAATGCAATATATATATATATATATATATATATATATATATATATATATATATATATATATATATATATATATATATATATATATATATATATATATATATATATATATATATATATATATATATATATATATATCCTTGGTCCGAAGTACACCTTGAAGCCAGCACCTAACTATACATATTTGGAGCTTGGGACCGATGTGCTAGTACTGACTGAGCCAAGAAAAAAATCGTATTTGTTCGGGACCTACTGGTCTTAGAGTTAGTCTATGATATAACCCTCGAAATGGTAGTTTCTACTACGGTTTTTTTTGCGTGTATGATTGTACTAGCCACACAATCATACTAATGCAAAAATGGTACGTGCCATCGAAAGCTCTTAATCCAAGTAACCACGAGGCTATTATAGCATGCATATATAGGGCATATGCATTACGTCTAGTACATCATTGAAGTTGGATTAAAGCTGAAAAGGGCCCCACTAAGATCGAACTAATGCTATATCTTTTGTAATGCCATAAGACATTATTGCATTGGTAATGCATCACCATATTCTTAGAGCTAATCTAATGCTTCATACTTGACAACTGTTGAATTTATGTGATCCCGCATCAATGATGTTGATTTTCTGGTAAATAAGTGCAATAATATAATGCTTGTGGTGGCGAACCAGCCCAGGAGGCTGAAAGCCACGATAATAAAGAAATAAAAAAAAATAATGCTTGTGGTTAAGGTCGGTATCGTGTTCGAAAGAAATTTATATTTCTATCCCAAACCCATGTTAAATTCCGTTTACTGAAATGGAAAAGTAAAGAATCGAAAAGAAATTTCTGCAGCAGTATCCACCTGAAAAGAACGAAAAATAAAATTGGAATTTGTAAGGTTTCCACGCAAACTAATGGGAGCTGTCACTTTTACTTTCGGAAAAATATTCCGCTCGATTATTTCGTAAGTGAAGGTGACATTTCGTTCCATGCAGATCAATTGTCAAAATTCCGCTTGGTAATATTGAACAAAATTCCGTAACCTCTCTAGTTTTTAAGTTGATACTGGCCTTTACTTGGGAATTAATAACTGTGGAAGTGCATCCCAAGTAACACCAAAAACATCTTTTTGGTCAGTTATCTTGAAATTTTGTTATACAAGAGTATTAAGAATGCAATGAAAAACATCTTTTGTCATATACAAGCTTAGAGAATGCTGTCGCAAAACATTTGCCTTTCATAAGTCACTCATGTATTTTCTAGAACATATGACTTAATTTTCGACTCAAATATAACCAAAACAGCGCAATCAACCGATCTTTTTATAACATCTTTTAGGTAGCATAAGAAGTTTTAAAGATGCAGTGCATAACATGACTTTGACAAGACGATGTCTTATCTAGGTAGTTTATAGCATCACAATAACCAATAAGTTATAATCAAGTCATTAAAAAGTAAAACTTAATGCAGAAATGCACGAACACAACAATTCAATCCAACAAGTGTCAAACTAGCAGATGTAAACAAAGATCGAATTTTAAAGTAATGTTTGTTATGAATATGATGAATATGTTTATGAAAGAAAAAAAACAAATATATTTTCAGAACTATAGCATGCAATAAGAATCACCATCAGTAGTTGATTCATTTTGATGGTCCACAAGAAACGTAATTTTTTTTAAAAAAATTCTGGAGCCAAATGACATTCCACTAAGAAGATGCTCTAATATGGTTATTATGATGTTATAATAACTAACACAAATAATTTGCAATGGACCATCATGAGCATGCTATTAGACTGCTCTCAAGATGCATTTTGGACTCAATTTCAACTTCACGCCATAGCTATGGACAAAATTACAGTGCTGGTTGAAACTATGATTACAATTATCATAAAAAATTTCGAAAGCTGTTTTTTTGTCGATGATTGATATGATACATTTTGAGTAAGAAAGAAAATTGCTCGATAATCTAGACTTTTTTTAGGTTTTAAAGATAATTTTAATGGACAGTGTAGACCATGTGTCTAATCCACCATGACGGTTTTTGATGATTCCAACATGAGATGCTACAAAATTGCAAAATATAAGAGAATTTTCAGTGGATTTTTTTCAATCTTTAGAATGGCGCATACATTTTGCAAGGGTAAAACCAAAAGTTATATGATATTTTGTTAAGCGTTCAGAGTATTTACAATTTTAAGATCTCTTATATTTATTAAACAATCGAGTTAGCCAAAAACGATTGTCATTTTTTTACTATGAGCTGTGCATATTCTGATCATAAACAAACATAATTTTCACAATCACAACAATCTTAACAATCGTTGTTAACTTCTGTTCGTTTGACATTTTTCAAACTAGCATGTCATGTTCTTGTATTTCTGCATTTTTTTTTACATTGGAATTACTTGATTATAACTTATTTGTTGTTATGATGCTCGAAACTACCAAGATAAGACATCATCATGTTGAAAGCATGCTATTCAAAGTATCTTGAAAACGTATTATTAGTCCTAAATCTGTATCTAAAAACTTCTTGTGTGACCTTATAGATGTTTCAAATAGATCGATTTATTGCGCTGTTTTGGTCATATAAGATACCAAAAATAAGTTATGTGTACTAGAAAAATACATGAGATCATGTCTTAAAGATGAATTTTTGAACATTACATAACAAGCTGTGTTACTTGGGATTTAGAACGCGAAGTTGAGAGCAAGCAATAAGTTAATTGTGAAAGCCATAGGCTTGAAATGCTAAAAGAAGAAGAAGGAAATATCACTAAGGAGTTTACGAATCAAGAGAGAAAACGTTCACGCATGAATTAAAAATATTTAAAATGCCCTTTATTTTCATTGTAAAGCCTTTTTCAAGCAGATTTAGATCTTAATAACGATTTGGACGAGAACTTCAAAGGAAAAACTAGTGGATGCAATTGTGGAACCATATTCATCGTGGCAAAGTTGAAACATCGGTGGTATATTCCGACATATAGTTGACTGGTGACAGGTCCCAGGTAATTCGTGTGTTAATCTTTATTCTACTAATACAAATCTTGTATTTCATAGGGTCACGATACCGTAGTTAACACTGGTTCACCACAGTGAAACTGGGAGAGTTTTGGTTCAAACCTATCTCGTCTAAAGGGGAAGAGCAATGGAATTCATGAGATCAACAGGTAGAAGAACTGTTTGAACAGAATAAAAAATAATTCTGTGAATACCGTTGCGATCATTTCTCCTAAGACTTTCATTTCATCATCATCTAGCAATTCTTACTTCGTGTATTTTTCTCTAAAAAAAACAGCAACTGTGCACTCATATTTTCAAAAATAAATTTTGGTAAATTATTTGAGAAATTATTTCCTTTACTATTTCTTCTTGATGAAGTTGATGTGTACAACGTCTTTTCATAGAAAATATATGAGTGCTTATCATTTGTATACTATTTGTTTGTTTATTTTACCGTTCAACCTTTTAATGTGTATGAATAACAAATCATAAATAATATGTGTATAACTTATACATTTTCAGACAGCCTACACATAAAAGTATTAGTTTGAGGTGATTGCAAATATCAATATTGTTCAGACATAAACTTGATATGGAATTTTTCCTCAGTGCAGCATCATTGTGGTGGCGCTAGTATCGCTAAACATTGCCGACTAGCAAATGTCATTGCAAATCGTAATCGAAGAGCAAATATCAAATGTCACACTTTTCATGCAGCAAATATTGTTTACCGTGGTAATTCTTAAACGGTTAAGAGGAAACAGAATGGCACTGCTCGAAAAATTTGACAACAAAAATTTCCAGATATTGAATGACATTTCTCGCTTCCATATATTCGATCAATAAAATTTTCTTCTGACATCGTAAGAAAAACGAAGTTTTCACCTCGGTTTTCACAATCCGTGCTTCAGAGTTTTTCTTTTCGTGCCCCCCTCTGTGTTAGCCCACCAGGTGAGTCAATTCTGTATTCCATTTACGGTAGATCGATACAGATAACTCTAGATAAACACACAGACTGCCCAGAAAATTCTCTCTAGCACGATCATGGATGATTCGGAGGTAACTAATTAGTTATATTTTCCTAATTCTTACTGTTTGTAGTGAGATTTACAGGCTAATTTCTGGAAGAAAGTTTAAGGTTTTCTCAAGTACACCATACCAGCCCACATAAAAAACATAGTCGAGAGAACAGGCTTCATAAACCCGGCCTTGGAAGACCTCACCGAAGGGCATATTTCACAGACATATGATTGGAACAGATTGGAATATAATGTTGAAAAACTAAAAATATGGAGCAACCTGGATACGAACCTTGAACGTTGAGGTTACGGGTCCAGTGACTTGCCACTAATTCCCCGTAGAAAATTTGACAGCTGTGAAATTTCCCAATCGGCCGACGAAATCGGGTGTCTTCGAAGTCGGTATATTAGTCCATCGACTTAATTACTTCGTGTCAGTGGGTGTATTTCGTTGGTATATTAATTGGTGAATTAAATCTTTTTCAAGCTTAGTAATTTGGTACCAAAGTAAATCGGTTGTTAAAATAGGTGACTATATCGGGATGCATAAGACTCGATTTAATTGAAATATTTATTATCAAATTTGGTTTTGTTTTTTAGTGAATGGGCTAAAGTATATATACCAACGAAATACACCCACTGACACGAAGTAATTAAGTCGATAGACTAATATACCGACTTCGAAGACACCCGATTTCGTCGGCTGATTGGGAAATTTCACAGCTGTCAAATTTTCTACGGGGTTATGTAATATTTATGTGACTGCTCGTGGGACGTGCGATTCAGTTTAGGCACCACTGTACCGTTCACCCTCTATGTAGTAAGCGGCTTCTGTTGTGATCGTACAACCAAATTTCACTGAATACGCGATACTCTACCCAGTTTAAACACCAAATTAACAGAAACTAAATTCGCAAAACTGTTTTCAACTTCTATTAAACTCTCCCACTATACAATTCCCGTTTGTTTTTGTTCGTACATAAGTTGAACCTTATGAAATTCTTAGGTTTATTTGCCTGAGTGAAGTTATCGATTAATTTTCAGCCTTATTCTGACTCTCCGTGCAAATGAAATGGAGCCACCTCACACGATGCGACAATTGTCACCTCGTATTTGAGAGCGAGTCGTCTCGACTCACACGCCACGCAGAATAATGGCTGGCCCACAATTAATACGTTGCGGATGCGTTTGCGTTAATTTGACATTTTTCCCATAGCTTTTCTGTCAAATTTACGTCAACGCATCCGCAACGTATCAATTGTGGGTGACCCTGAAGGCTGTTTGTTCTTGCTTCAACGTCTGTCTGCGGTAGTGCATTAATTTCACATTTCTTTTTAAAGGTTTATTTTAGTGATTTTTTATGAACATATTGAACATTGCCCTTCGTTTGAATTCGTCGTCAAATGCTAGTACGGACACGAACCAGATGACCCTGGCAAAATTAAGGCGAGTTTGTTTACACGCAGCTTTTGACTTTTCGGTATCGTTGGGGTGGCTGTTTGAATAAAACTTACGAAAATCCAACAAGAACGGTTTTGTCCTCAAACCGGAAGCTACCGTCAAGTGATCACTTAACAATCTTTTTGATTTAAAATTCAAAAATGTCAACTTACCTTCTGAAAGACCGCCCTCAGTACGAACAGCTGTGCAAAGATTATCTTAATTTGAAAACCATTGTTGGAAATCGCTGTATCCAACAATCGGAGCTATTACCGAAATACAAAGATGTTTTGAAGCATGACATTAATTCCGTTAGGAAAATGGAACAAGCGGAAGGAGTAGATGATCTATTCCTTCTATTAGAGAGGAGAAACTTGATGAGTATGATTAAAGTGCAGTTAATGGTGAAGCTGGATCTCGTTACAGAAGATACCGAATTTTCGAAATATCTAGAAAAATATAGATATGTTTTGGAGCAACACTTCTCTACAATAAGACGTTTGTACCTGGAAGGTAGGTTTGTTGAAAAAAAAATCCAGTTGAAAAGGTGTAAATCTATCTATCTTTTAGATCTCCGGCATCGCGACCGTCGTACGCTTTTGGAGAAAGAAATCGAGCAAGCTAAACTAGGATCATCGGAAGAAAAGCCATTAAACGAAGAGGCGCCTGCGAAAAAAGAAATGCGGCTTCCTGAACCTAGCTCGAGTGACACTTTGGCAAACGAGTATCTGTACCATCGGAATAGCATATTTAGTCTCTTAACTAAGGAAGTTGTCCGCAATTGGAGCACTTTTGGGCGGTTAATGCAACTGAGTGATAGTAGCCTAGAGGAGATTGAATTTCGCCATCCTAGGAATGTTAAAGCAATAGTCGGCGATATCCTGGAGACGGCCGAAAGGGCGTGCAGCAATGACCGGGAGTTTACGGGTGTGTTGCTGAAGGCCTTGGTGGATTTCAGGCGAAAAGATTTGAAAGTTAAAATTGAAAAGATGCTGAGATGACAGCTATTAGTGTTGAATAAATATGTCAGCTACATGATTATAATCCCCCTGATTCCACTCCCCGGATGTGGTGAGGTGACAAAACAGTCACGTCATCCACGGTGACTGCAAATTTAAATGACTAATGTTTTTTTTTAATTATCGTTGACTTTAGTCACCTCGGCTGACAGCAAGTCGCTTTACCTCACTTGTGGTGCGGAATAAGCGGGAATCCAGTCATATCTAGTGTACCTAGTCCGGATGCAGTTCATTCCGATGAAAGGTTTTAAGCCGTACAATAAAAACTAGAACATTTCAGACTGTTTAGATTAGATGACATTGGATGCTAAATTTAGCTTATTTTGAGTCTAAACTAGAGGTTACAAATGGCGTTTTATTTCTAGTAGTTTTTTTTTTCCGTTAGTCCAAAGATTGTTTCGAAAACGCGAAATACCCTGATTCGCTATCATGTTTGTAAGGAGGAATAAGGGGCTTACTGCGGTTCTCACTTTCCCCGTGATGCAGACAGTGAGGGTTATTCCTAGAGTCGAAGTGACGTTTGTCACTTAGTGAAGTGAGAAGTCACCTGCAGTGACATGACTCTCCATTTGATTTACCCAGAAGAGTCATGTCACTGCAGGTGACTTTTCTCTTTTCACCCAAGAGACGAACCAGCCACCGGCTGAAAGTCTCTTTAATAAAGACATCTAATCTCTAATCTCTTTTCGCCAAGAGGCAAAAGTTACTTCGACTCTGTGAATAACCCCTAGTGACTCCCATTTGATTTAAACGTGAGCCTTTTCACCGTGAAGTTTCACCCGTAATAAGACCCTAATTTTCTTTCGGAGTAAAATAAACCTCGGTAATAGGAGGAGATTCAAAACTACGGACTACGGTGTAAATGGCTGGGTTCGTTTGTCGGTTCAATTTTTTTCCTGTTTGGAAATCATCAAAATTATCTCCAGACAATGGTGGTTACAATCACGGAGGATTTCTTTCCGAATTTTGCTTGACCGTAGTCTGCTCCCTCGCTCTATGTTTTAGAAAAAATATGTTGTAATAAATGACTTCCATACGTTACAATAATTAATCATCATAGTATTTATAGTAAAAAATAATCCATACATAATCATTATAGTAGTAAATTAGTCAATAATTCCATTATATTAATCCATATCTAAACAAAAAAAAATCAAACTGTCCTATCTGGGGACCATCCTGCTACTTTCTCCACGCCGTCATATCAAACCTACTAGAACAGTCCTAACAGACTATGCGAAAGCAATTAAATCTTTTCTGATTTATTGTTTTTTTTTGGGTTACCTGCTACACAACATTGCTCCGCAAATTAAGTGTCACGCATGCCCAGCGATGTAGGTGGTTCTCCAAACTAGTTCAGAAACCAAAAGAAACGAGGGGTTCAATTTCCATAAAAGTAGTGATTTTCTCTTAACAATTTTTGTTTTTTTTTTTACTTTCGTACAAGCGCATTGCCTTCCTTCCATCTCTGATACCCTTTCGCACTTGTAATCGATTACAAAGGTGTAATTTTAATTGATTTCCTAAGAGTTTCGTTGGTAATGTTTGCCACTCATAGGGTTCGTGGGTCGATACGTGTTAATTCGAACGATCTTGTATAAATTCTTTTATTTAGTATTAATTCGTAATATAAATATGCATGTTCCTGTGTTTAGCCCTGCGTTTTGCTAAAACGTTCAAGCAAGAAGGGAAAGTACGAGAAGCATCAGGAGGAAAGTGCTCGCAGTGTTGTATGCTTAAGTCGTAAATATATGTCTATATATAGGGCTTCCGCATGGATAGTGTTTTCCGGTTTGCATTCGTCGTGCGTTCATCGTAAATCCAATCCTCAAAAGCGGGGGTGTTCATCGATCTATCTAGTTGATTGATTGACTGATTGGTTTGCAAACGAAGGAGTAACGGCGAAGAAAATTCAACAAACAAGGGGGAGCGAAAAGAAGAGAATATAAGAAGTAATAGTTCCGCTGCTAAGTGGCTGGCACAATGCGTTCGGTGATCTACAGGGTGTAGACGGCTTTCACGTTCGAGCCGGATTTGGCCATCGTGTCCTTGTGAAGATGGTATGTGATAGGTGCTTTGATTCCTAACCGTTCCTTGTAAATGCGGCCGATCGAGAGGATGGCATCGCGGTTCTGGAAGTTGGCAGTCCAAATGGCTGTGAAGAAATAGATAGAATGAAAATTAGTTAGGAGTGAGGTGTGTTTATTTGCGTGGATTAAAAGATTTGAGTTGAGGGGAAAAAATAGAGAGTCCCACAGAGATCGCCACAATCACGTGTGTGGCAAACTCGTGTTTTCAAAGGCGAAAATCTCAATCAATTTTGAGCTGTGGATCATGCCCAGACAACCAAAATGCACGTATAGTGAAAAACGTAAAGTCTAACGACGTAAATCCGATTTAGTTTGTGACGCTGTACGATGCATAAATGACACCACGTAGGGAAGATGTACCTATATTAATCTCATTGTTCCTATATTCATCCTACTTGAAATAAAACGATATACACGTGACAGGATTAGTTAGTAATGTTTGTTGTAGTTATTTAACGTAAGCAAACATTATTAGAAAACGAAACCGATCCTTCAACTGCCCAATTATTTGATCCATCGTAGGATGAATTAGAAACAATGAGATTAATATGGGGGCAGTTTCCCTATATAACTGAAAATTTGCACTCTTTACGAATAAATTTAAACACAATACGATAATGGCCACAATTATATTCGATTGTGACTTAACATGTAAGAATTTACGATACTATCTGAACTCTGTTATATGACTTCTGGTTGTCTGGGTGTTATTTTTATTTTTTTTTTTCTCCTTTAATAACAGAAACCTAAAAATAAGATCCGTTCTGTCACTTCACATCTCGAATGAATAGCGTACGGGCTGTACCTCTAAACCTTACCCGTCGCGGGGGTCGTGGGGGGATTTGGGTGGGAATGTGGTTCTTAACTCGGTGTCAACAGTGGGGGCCAACGTGGGCCTCTGCCATGGGCGAAAAAAGTGTATCAAAACCGGATTGATCCCAGTCCGGTAGTTACTTCTTTCTCTAAACTACTACTTTACGCCTCATTATAATCGTGTGGTTAAGACGCGGTGGTATACGCTACACCACGGCAAATAATCTACACATATTTATTGGCAAAAATCCATGTAAAATTCCACGTAATATTCATTTATTCACACATAAACAGAACCTTCTGAGAAGCACAAATGAAGTTTATGTAGCAAATGAAAAGTATGTGTGGCCACACATAGTGATTATGTGTACACATAGGAAGTATGTGTGGTTACCAATAGATATCATTTGTTGATTATATTGCAAAAAATCATAGATGGGACACATAGATATTATCATTGCTTTTTTATCAGTGTATAATCCGTCACCCATGTTGTGTTTCTGCTGTTACGAGTTCGGGCACACACGAATGCGTTGCCAAAGGCAAGAGTCACCGGTATGTGGTCACTGCTCAACTCAGCATGCTACAACAAAGGATACGCCGTGCACTCTCGCTATTTTTAGCAAACGTTGTCAGACAAACGACCATCAGCTGTCAAACAAAAAACAGCCCACCTTCCTCCAAAAGAAAAAACACCTCATTTTGGGGGGGGGGATGATATTTCTACAACCCCAACCCACGCTCCACCCAGGAAACAAATCCAAGCCAATGGTCTCGGTGGGGGATACTAGCAATGACTGGCAATTCAATCACTTCTCTCTCTGCGAATGATGTTCATATCCATAGTCAGGGAGAGAGAGAGTTATTTTCACTCTCCCTCTTCCTACCTCAGCGATCTGTTCTCTTTTTTATTTATACTCCTCTGTGTTTGCGTGGGGGGGGGGCTGGGGAGGGGAGAAAAAGTTGTTATTCACACAACACTCGATCGCTCTAGAGTGAGAAGAAGAGCTCTCAAATTCACAGAAGCGAATGCAGATAAATTCCCTGACGTGTTCGCCCCAGTGAGCTCACTGGTGGGCTCTTCTGCTTATATACAGCATTGATTGTAAATTCGCATTGACGGTGCATACACGGAGAAAAAACAGTCCCGTTTGAAACAACAAAGTTGCTTGTTGACATTAAAACAAAAAAACTAGTTGTTTCAAAAATCCGTTTTGTTGTTTTAAACCAACTATTTTGTTTTGAAACAAGCAGACAAGTTGGTTGTTTCTACCTAAACATATTATGGTTGTTCTTAACTAATATGTTTTGTTGTTTCCACCTTGAAAGGGGTTTATTATTACCAAGAAGCAGGTTGCTTTGACCCAGGGAAACATATTAAAATTTTAGATTTATTCAACCAAAGCGGTGGTTAAAACAAACTGATATTTTGTTTGGAGAAAAAATAACTAAAAATTTAGTTTGAAAAAAAAATGTTTTTGGGTTATTTCATTTTCCGTCATCCGGTCCTACTGCATGCTGTGACGCTGTCACTCAACAATACTCAAACATGTATTATCGCGGAAATCGTAAGGTTCCGGTAAGGTAAACGTTAAGCCCATAAATAATACACATTTTTTTACTTTCAGTTCTATAACGAAGATGAAGCCCACAACACAAACAACACCCGGATTATCGTCATCCCGGTACAGGTGTGTGAACGAGCAATAGAGTTGCTCGCCCTGAAGAGGATGAAAAGCGCCTTTTCTTGGATGTTGGCTGAGGTTCGGGACTTTCCGGAAGTGTTCTGGATGATCAGGGCCACGATTGACGATTGCGGTAATACGTGGAATGGAAGCGTGCGATTAATTAAAAATAGTGAAACATAACAATAGTAGCAAGGCTCGCATTAACATTTGTAGATTTCTCTTAAATGGTGTCCACGATGAAATTGCCACACTATGAAATTGCTCTAACTTTTTAACCGTTGGGTAGAATTTAATGAAAATTTGGTTCATAGTGCATTATTTACATCCTGCAAGTTTTAAAGTCCTGTGATCAAAACTCGCGGAAATGGAGTCGAAAGAACAGTTCGTGCGTGATAAAATCTTGCGCATTCATCACGAGAACAAGGATCTCTCGCATCGTTCCATCGCTAAAACGTTGGGAATCGCGAATTCCACGGTGTCGCGAGTGATTAAGCGGTTCGAGGAACGGTTGACCACCGATCGGAAGCCCAGAAGTGAAGGAAAAAGTATTCCGTACAACACCAAAAATCACAACCGCGTAGTTGGGGCCTTCAACCGAAATCCGAACGCCTCCGTTCGGGATGTGGCTAAGAAGCTGCACCTAAGCCGAAGTTTTGTCCAGAAGGCCAAAACTAAGGCTGGGCTTCGAACGTTCAAGGTACAAAAGGCCCCTAATCGCGACGAGAAGCAGAACAAGTCCGCCAAAACCCGTGCCAGGAAGTTGTACCTCAACATGCTGACGAAAGTTGAATGCTGCATCATGGACGACGAAACATATGTGAAGGCCGACTTCAAACAGATCCCCGGCAACCTGTTTTTCACGGCCAAGGATAAGTTCAGCGTTCCGGAGCATGTCCGCACTCAGAAGATGTCCAAATTTGCGAAGAAATTCCTGGTTTGGCAAGCCATCTGCACGTGCGGGAAGCGGAGTGCACCTTTCGTGACCCAGGACACGATGAACGGACAGAAAAGAGTGTCTCCAGAAGCGGCTGCTTTCTCTCCTGAAGGCCCACAACGTCCCAACAATCTTCTGGCCGGATTTGGCCTCATGCCACTACTCCAAGGACGTGCTGAAGTGGTATGCGGACAATAAGGTCAATTTCGTGCCGAAAATGTTCAACCCTCCCAACACTCCGGAGCTCCACCCCATCGAGAAGTACTGGGCGATTATGAAGCAGCACCTTCTTAAACGACCTAAGGTAGTGAAGACAGTCGAGGAACTGAAGAAAGTATGGGTTTACATGCAAAAAACGGTTGATTCACAGGTTGTGCAGAATCTTATGGCCGGGGTTAAGGCCAAGGTGCGGGCATTTGCGTATGGACTGTAAATAAAATACGAGTAAAATGGTAAAATGAAGTTTAATAGTTATTTCTCAATCCCTGAAAATTTGATGGCAATCGGATGAAAACTCGAATTTTGCGAATCAATTTTGTGTGTGGCAATTTCATCGTGGACACCCTTGAGACTGAGAGAAGTCTATAAATTGGATGTGCACTTTTCTAATAGCTGTTAGCATTTCATTCAAATAAATATTCTTGAAATTACAGAAAAAATGTAGTTGATTGTGAACGGAAGTGTTTGTTGTTTCAACCGCTTTCGTTTGTTTGTATCAAACACCAAATCAGTTTAAATCATACTAAAATTTGTTTGAAACAAACCATAAGCGTTGGTAGAATCAACCAACAAATCTGTTTGTTTTCGTAGCTGTCATAATAAAACAACCAACATAATGGTAAATTAAAACGGACGTCAGTTGAACTTAACTGCTCAATTCCCGAAACAGTTACTCAAAATTTTAGTTTGTATTAACCACCATATGTAGTCAAATCAAACTAATATGATGTTTGTGCCCAATTCAACGTGAAATTCCGGTTAAATGAAACTAGAATATGTTTGCGTTTACCAATCTTTATTCTCAGTGTAACAAAGGAAGAAAGAAGAATGAAACGCTTCCTTTTTTTGGTCATTTTCTAAAACTCCGACGAGGTTTTCACTATCAACCGCACCAGCGAATCACAGAGCACTGGCGCGTCCTCGCACAAGTGTGTGCGGCAGCGATCGCAGGCGAGAGCACATGGGCGAAGACAGATGAGAGCACGTGACAGCGGACGTTTAAAAGAGAGAGTGGTTCACTCACTCCAAGCCATCCCATTACATGCGCACACTTTCACTCTGTCTTTTCACCACCGAATAAAAGGGCACTTTGCTTTATCTGCGGTGAGTTATGGTTGTACCGTCTGTGAAGGTACAAATCTCACGCGCCGGCGTAACATTAGTGCGAAATGCCATCTCTGCTGCGAAGTTCGATCATTTCTAGTCGATGTCGAAAAAAAAAGACGCAAAAATTGACTCCCTTATAGCAGAAATCCAAAAACGGGACCAGGAGATCGTAAAAAAGGAAAGAAGGATTACCAAGCTGAATAACTATATCAAATCGAACCCTAACAAACGATTATACATCGACAGGAAATACGAAACAATCCAAAACTTGCTCGACTGGGTACACTACTTAGAAGCTGAACTTTCAAAGAAAAATATATCTCTCCTTTCCACGGCTGACAACATATCGGCGAAAAACCACCTCCGGAAACATGATGATCATCCAACACGAGAACAACCGCCCATTAAAGGAAACAAATGTACAGCGAACTCTAAAACATCGAAAGTACCAGATAACAACAGCAAAAAGCAAACGAGACGGCTAAGCGAATTGGAAAGCATCAGCACCAAAACGAAAACTACGAAAGAAGATACCGCCGACTACCTCCAGAAGCAAATTCAGTGCGTATCTATAAAGATAGGACGAGAAAAAGGGGTGCTCAAATAACCCCGTATGCTCATTATGCCCCTTGTCCCCCTAAACCGCTGATTGGAATTAGGGAGATTCACGTTACGCTGTTTCTTCTATAAGAATAAAAGGGGAATTAAAATAATTATTATTTCCAGTCCATCCACAACCCATGTTCGTCGACTGTGAACATAATACATGTTCAGAAAATCAACTCGATTGGTTTCAGTCCGGCTGAGAAATAGCGATGATAGACGGAAATAGGTCCGCTTAGTGCTGCTCTCTATTTTGGCTTAGAGACGCCCTCTTGTGGCCGCAATCAAGACGTCGAGTTCTCTTTCTCCTAACTGGCTCTTTTCACCGACTGCTCTCAACTTAGTATTCTCTGAGGCACTTCCACAGTTATTGATTGCAGTGTGGCCACTCATTGGCCTTTTTTAAATTCCCGGAGTTTTCCTGGTTTTCCCGGTATATAAGCTGTCAATTATGGGAACCCTAACGATAGTGTGCTGATATACATATTAAACTAGGATATGGTTGAAAAACTAAAAGACAGGTAATTAGTTCTGTCTGTTGGAGAATTTCAAAATCTGGTTAAATATTATTTTCACTCGTTTAAACATTTATTATTCGCTTCATCATCCATTCAAATTCGAAACCATTTACCTCAACGGACCAAATCTTTCATTTGCTCCTCCAAAATTGCCACCTGTCGTTGAGCATCAGCTAGCAGCTTAGCTTTCTTCACTTCCAGTTCATTTACCATTCGATCTGTTTCTCGCCTCCTTTGTTTCTCCTTTTCTTCCTCGTTTTTATCGCGTTTCTTCCTGTCCAACGATTCTTTGTACGGTCCATGAGCATTCTTCATATATTGAAATAAGGACTTGGTAATTTCGACTTCACTCACACCACCGGCACTAAGAACGGCATCATATACCAGTCGTTGAGCAACGAGGCTTTCTTCGGCTTAGTTTTCGATCAGGCACTGTTTATTTACCGAAAATCCTCTTCCAACTGTCGCATTCCCATGGGATAGAATCAACTTTTTTTTTAATAACCGCCATCAGGTAAACATATTCCTTGCCAGATTCTGAAACCACTTTGCACCAGAAGCTGTCCAAGCGCTCCTGTCTTCGGAAGGTCGTTAAGGCATTTTTCAACAAAAGCAGGTTACATAGCTCGAAGAACTCGGCTTTGGCAGCGAAACCAATATCGACTTGAGAATAAGGGAGCAAGTTTTTGTCACTAATTTCCAAATCTACCAAGCATTTAACCTTAACCTTGAGACATTCAGGTTTGAGGGCTTTGTCCATTATTGGTTTAATAAGCCCAATAAGCTCGGTGAACAAAAAGGGGGGAACGGTTCTACGAATGCAGCTGCAGCCATAAAGAAATGAAGCTTCGGTCCTAGCAGTCGATCCTCAACTTGCATTGGCAACATCATTAAAAGCCTTCGATTTAAGAACCAGCGAAAAACTTCTTTTGAATTTGTTATCAGACTCCTTGAGCTTTTTGTCATGCTGATACTTCACAGTTGTCACGTACATTCTGAGGAATGGTAGCATTTTAAACGCCCTATCCGCGACACGTTGGTTTTCAACACACCGCACAGAACAAAACTTCAAAGGGAATTCTTCCGAACCGGTTACTGCCATGTAATCAGCGCGTCTCAAAGGCACGTTCTTGAATAAATAGTACAACGACTGCAGGAACCCATCTATGCGCCATCTAGTTTTTTTACTGCCACTCTTAAATGCGTTGTTAACAACATGTAATCCACAACTACCGATACTTAAAATATCGAGTGAGGTTTTACGAAACTGTTTTAAATCCTGACACAAATCCTTGGCAAACTTGAAATTAACGTTAGGTCCGTCCATCGAAGGTAGCACATAGAATGTTCCTGTCCGCTTCTAGGCTTCTTCCTATGAAGTACAAGGGCGTTAAGCAACGATTGCTTGTCAATATGCCAAATTTGAAAGACGGCTGCATTTAAATTGGGAAACCATTGCATTGCGATTGGTCTTCCGTGGTTGATACAAAAACAATCAGCTTGGAAATCAATAAGAGCATAAAGTTGCTAGAATACACGTAATGCTAATTTCACCAAATTCTTCAATCGTAATTTTAGGTGGATAACGAAGAAGCAACCTCGCGGGTCAATCATGCTCATGCTCATCCTGAATAAGAATCTACACGCATTATCTCACTACGGGAGCGGGCGTTTTTTCGAGCCAAGGTGATCGTAGTTGAAATGTTATTCAGTACTGCTTGCAGTGAAAAAAGAAACAACGGATGCATATTCAATATTTCGAAAAGCTTCGCCACAGCGACGATTTAGAGAAGCAAGTGGAAAGTACGATGTAGCGGATGTAACAAATAATCTAGGTTTAACTTCAGGAATACGACCAAAACTCCGTTGGATTTAATGTTGAAAGATCAAATGAGTGTGGAATCAAAACCACTCCATGTTGAATACCCTATTAGCCATGGATAAGAAAATATCCCAAGCGATCAAACATGTTCGTTCGTCGGCCATCTTCATTGTATGCCAATTATCACCGGATAAAAGTTCATTCATGCACGTATTAAAAAAAAAACACCCTTCACTCCCATCACCGATGTCATTGTCGATGGCAATCTTCGGTAAAGGTCATTGGGGTAGGGATCGACCGTTCCCTGACGTTCCGTTCACATATCGATGAGGTGATATCTAGCTGCCATGCAGATAGGTCTATTCTGCGAGACGAATGAGTCGATCTCGCTTAACGAGTCGACAATAGTCGAACCGAGTGATTCGACTCTGCGTGCTATTTAAATGGAGAGTCTACTCACACGCTTCGACAACAGTCAACTCGTCAAATGAAAGCAAGAGAATAGACCCAGCTATCACTTGAAGGGACGATACTTGTCGAATCGAGTGAACCGACTCCCCGACCGAATCGAAAATCTAAACCACCGCTTCTGCTTTAGTTATACCGTGTCTTTATTGACTAGCATGCCTGAGGCACTGGTTCTTTTCCGGTTGTTTAAGTGCCTTCAGCTAGACACTCCGAATTTTATACTATTTCACCTTATGTGCGCCCTGAACCAAAACCCACATAAGATACTTACCAATCTTGTCACCTTTGGGGCGTACATTCACTACAGCTCCGCAAATTTCCTCTGCGCTTTCGAATGCCTCGCCAATAAGACACAATATCTGCGAACAATAAAAGAAAAAGCTCAGCTTGAATCTATCTATAGCCACAATCAAATAAAACATACCGTATCCAACCAGTACTTGTCCAGGTCCTGGCGTTGCCCTCGAGGAACATTGACCATCCACCGGCCGCCGCGCTGGTTATGCTCATCTTCCCACATAGGACGGATCCCCGTTTTGAACAGTGAATAATCGCTACCGGTCTTGATGTCGGCCGGGCTCTTGATGTGATTGTATAGACTCCAGAAGTCTTCGACGGTCGAGAAGCTAGTTACCTCGTTCAGAGTGTCCTCCCACGTTTTGGTGCGATCCGGTTCCTGATACCAAAGCGTCCAGGTAAACTGCAGTGGGTGCTTGATTAGGCATTCCGGATCTACCACGGTACCCTGATCGGCGTGGTTCTGCTCAGTGCTTTCTGCCTGTTTCTGCTGGGGTTGAGAGAGAGGAAGAGAAGAAATTCAGGTAACTATTGGAATATAATACTGTAGCTACGTTTCACCGACATAATCATAGCCATCATAGGGATAGATATAGTCGTAATCATAGTGATAATCTTCGAGCGAACGGCGAACGGGGATGAAATTTGGAGATCCGGGTTGCGCCAGGTGCTTGCAGTAACGTTTTAGATTCATTATTATTGTTCTACTTGGATACCGGTCTTTTCCAGCTAATTCAGGAGTTCAGTTCTTCGGGATTTTCACAAACGGCTAATCTTATCAGAGAACACCATTTGAATGACAGCTGTCGAATGAAATCCTTACTTGGATTACTGCGATTCAATTTCGATGTTTAATTTGATCAAACTTATTCCAAAATCGAATTGAAAATTAAAACAAGGACCCTACTTCTACAACTCAATAAGAAATTGAACGCTATTGTTTAGATGTTGGATAACATCCTCCGGCAACATTAGGGGGGTGGTGTAAATTTGAAAATCTAAAATTGAGTACGTCTCGAAAATGGTCAGCTTTTGAACTCATTGATTTCTCGTCGTAAAAAAATTTTAAATCACTCGGTTGGAACTATTGCTAGCAGATAGTTTCCATTTTTCAAAAAATTCAATATTCAGCGGCAAAGACTGAAAAATCAGCAAAAGTCATGTCTTATAATTGTGAAAACCGATGATTTCTATCGATTTTTCGTGAGTGTTACTATCTCAGACTTCGGTATTGCGTACTTATCGTGATTGGGCTTGCTAGTAATCTTAATAATAATTCAGGTACAAGCCGAAAGATTCCAGTGGTGCACATCTGCTTTCAGCTTTCGAGTTATCTATTTTTTCAATTAAAGATGGCTCAATGTCAGTCAAAACAACGGCTCTTTCCAGGTTACAAAATAACCAAAAAAGTTAGTATTGAGGAAATTGGATTAGAAAGATCCCCAGATGACTAAAAAAATTGTTTTCACAAAAAAAAAAAAAATTGCAATAGATATATCATCCAACGTCGATCCTCAGATGACTACTAAAAATTGTTTTCACAAAAAAAAAACAGCAATAGATATATCATCCAACGTCAACCATGCGGCTGTGCCTTGTCTTCAACTCCTCAAATTTTTGGAATCTGTTATATGTTCCCGAAATCTCTCAGGAAACTGGCGTTCTGGCCTTAATCACGTTGAACCCATCATGCCGTAGATCAGATCATATGAGAATCCAATAATAAAATCAATAGTAATAGTAGTATTGACTCTTCAGAACCAATTGGCCACATCCATAAGTGTTTCAGGTACCGCCACGGGAAGTGGTCAATTTTTGGATATATATCAAGACCCATCATGCGACGCTCCAATCACATGGAAATTAAAAAAAAAAAAAACAAATACAATGGTGGTTATATCAAGTATCTAGAACCACATTGGATACATCCAGAAATGTTCCGGGGTACCCCAGCAGAATTGGCCAGTTTCGGATTTGTATCAAACCCTAGCATGAAATACTTAAAATACTTTGGAATTCGAAAATAAATAAAATGGTGATTATACTATGCCCACGAGAACATTGGGCACATGTTCCGGGTACCGCAGAGTAGGGGCAGTTTTGGACTTAGACCAAAACCAACCACCCGACATCTAAGTTCACTTGGAAATTTTAAGAGATCCATTGGTGGTTATATCAAGTATTCAGAACCGCTTTGAACCCATTCGGATATGTTTCGAGGTACCTCAATGGATGTTTCGACACCATTTTGAGATTCAAGATGGAAGCCATCAGTTTTTAACAAACATATTTTCGGAATGGAGATGGTGTAACGATGCCAATAATCGGTAACTGAAGCCATTTTGGATTTCAGAAAGGCTGTTATTGGTTCTAAAAAGTGGTTTCAAATATTACACAATATGGCAATTTGCATCAGCACAGCGACAATGCATTAGACCATTAGATGCAAGTTTCATCGATAATGGCCACAGCATCAGGAAATAATTGAAAAAAGTTCTCGAAGAAAAGTGGTAGAATTTTGCTTTTAGTTCTAAATCGACTTTAGTACATTAAATAGCATAGTCGAATTGGGCTTAGGATGAATGCATTTTTAATAGAAATAATTCAATGGAACTCATTGAATGAATCAATTATTTTATATACCAATTGAATGAGTACTTCGATGAAGTCTTACAATGTCGTGAAACATATTAATTACGGATGAGCTATTTAATTTTTTAAGAGTTCATAGCGTGCATATTGCTGTTATAACTGAGACTTATCTCAAACCTGCCCATAAGGTCAAAAGAGATCCAAATTATTTTGTCTACCGAAATGATCGCCTTAATGGAGCTGGTGGTGGCGTTGCCATCATTGTACATAGGCGTATCAAACATCACATTCTTTCTTCATTTGAAACCAAAGTTTTTGAAACTTTGGGGGTTTCAGTTGAAACAAAATTTGGCCAATTTACTTTTATAGCTGCCTATTTGCCTTTCCAATGCACTGGCCAGCAAAAGAACTGGCTCAAGGGTGACCTCCAGAAACTTACCCGTCATAGGTCTAAATTCTTCGTTATTGGTGATTTCAATGCAAAACACCGCTCATGGAATAATTCGCAAAGCAATGCCAATGGTAATATACTTTTTGATCATTGTTCTGCAGGCTACTACACTATTCAATACCCAAACAGCCCAACTTAGTTTTCTTCAGCCAGAAATCTCTCAACTATTGATTTGGTCCTAACTGATTCATGTCAACTTTGTAGTCAATTGATAACCCATGCTGACTTTGGTGCTGATCACCTTCCAGTTACATTTGAAATATCTCAAGAAATCATTTCTAATTCCAGCAGTTCTACTTTCAACTACCATAGAGCTAATTGGGATCAATATCGAACATTTATGGAATACAACTTTGATCCTAATGTTCCATTGCAAACAAAACATTAAATTAATAATGCTCTTGAATCTCTGTCTTTCTCAAGAAGTAGAGCAAGAGCTGCTTCAGTGCCAAAATGCGAGGTTAAATTCGATTCAGTTATAAATGATGACGATCTTCAACTCTTGATTCGTCTGAAAAATGTACGTAGGCGTCAATATCAAAGAACACGTGATCCCGCTATGAAAGTCATGTGGCGAGATTTACAAAAACAAATAAAAAAATGCTTCTCTGCCCTGAGGAACAAACATTTTGAAAATAATGTGTCAAAATTAGATCCGAGTTCCAAACCTTTCTGGAAACTCTCCAAAATATTGAAAAAACCTCAAAAGCCTATAACAGCGCTTAAGGAAGGTGATCAAATTTTGCTCACAAATGCGCAAAAAGCTCAAAAACTTGTTAAGCAGTTTGAGAGCTCCCATAATTTCAGTTTGGGTCTTACATGTCCCATTGAGGATCAGGTTTCCAGGGAGTATCTGAATATTTTCTCACAAGAAAATATTTTTGATGATTCTTGGGGAACTGATTTGGATGAAGTGAAAACTACAACTAAAAAATTTCAAAACATGAAAGCACCAGGTGATGATGGAAATTTCTATATCCTCATCAATAAACTCCCTGACAGTACTTTGTCTTTTTTGGTAAAACTATTTAACAGCTTTTGATTGTTGTTTTGATGTATTCTCCTAATGCGCGGAGTAACGATATCTAATGATGAAATTTGTCAGAAGCAGATAATTTCCCATCATCATGAGAGGCTCTAGGAGTGGACAGTAATTTATTGCAAGCCTCTCATGTTGATGGGAAATTATCTGCTTCTGACAAATTTCATCATTATTTAACAGATGTTTTCATCTGGCACACTTTCCAGATAAATGGAAAAATGCAAAAGTCGTACCTGTTTTGAAGCCAGACAAAAATCCGGCTGAAGCTTCTAGCTACCGACCAATCAGTTTGCTTTCTTCATTAAATAAGCTTTTAGAAAAAATAATTTTGAATACAATGATGCTTCACCTCAATACAAACTCAATTTTTGCTGATGAACAGTTTGGATTTCGCCATGGGCATTCAACTACGCATCAACTTTTGAGAGTTACAAATTTAATTCGTTCAAACAAAGCTGAATGCTGCTGGAGTTGCTCTTCTAGACATAGAAAAAGTATTCGACAGTGTTTGGAATGAAGGTACACAGAAATGATTTTTCAACAGCGTTTTTCTCGACTTGCTGTTTTTTTTTCAGCTATGCTTTTATGGGCAGTAACGCTGGTAGATTACCTTTTCTTGGTGAGTTGCGGGGTATCAGGTCTACCTCCGAACTCTAGTCTGAATAAATTCAAACTAGGGAACATATTTGTTTTTGTAGTCAAAGGAACATTATATTAGTCCATATTATGTTTTATGTCTTGTAAGTGACAATACTCGGACTGAGCCCTGAGCCACCGAGGATGAGCTTGGAATAAGGAAAACATGGTTAGTATTCATTTATGTGAATTCTCATTTCCTATTTGATGTTCTATAGTTTTAATTGGTTATGACTTGGTTTCTGATGCATGGTCAGTATCGGAGTCATGGTTTGTTTTCTTTGCAGTGAACCCGGCTTTGATTGATAAAGGGGCGCGCCTTTGAAGATTGCTCTCTCTCTCTCTCTCTCTCTCTCTCTCTCTCTCCTCAAAGGGTTTATAGCGGAAACTTTCAATAAAACTGAAGTAACTCGACATGCACTAAACAAAGGATACGGGATATACTACAATTGATCGAATTACTGGTCGCAATGGTTTTTGTCCCGAACAGAGAAAAAAGAAAAAAAAATTGGGCGGTATGCTTTAATTTTCGTCGCTACGCATTCCTTAAATCCTCGATCAATAATAGAATAGGGCCTAACAGCATTTGTAAACAAACACTTCAGAGCATCTTTTCTCGCAAGCCGTAGGCTACACACGCCCACCTACAGCATCATCGTCTAGGAGAAACTTTCCTCTACATCTTTGGTTTGCGTCCGGTGGCCTACGATGAAAAATGCTGTGGGCCAAATCAACAATATCCTCTATTGGAATCGATAGATATATTTCCGATCGGTTGGTGCTAAAATTTTGAAATTTTTTGGATGAACGACTGAGATATTAACGCTCAAAACATGACCACTTTTCGTGACGGTAACAATTCGATTTTTTTTAAATTGTACCTCAGTATAGAAAACAAAGGGGGACTCCTACGTCAAAATCCTCCTAAAACTGCAGAAGCCACCTTCAAAATTAATACCAATTATATCCAAACATTCACCATAATCAAATGGGTTGCATAAAGTTTTACGGTAGCACGATAATAATTCAACAAACTTCACCTTTTCAACATAACACGACCTTCCTTCATACGATGGTAAAATTCGAGAATTAAAGTAGTTGGTTAGTTCCTTTATTATCGACATTTTCAGCCCCGGGCTGGTTCATCTCCCGTCGTAGTCACTCAAATGCCTTTTTGGGTTTTTTTCATAACTTGTCCGGGGGTGAGATTCGAACTCGTGACTTTGGCGTGAAAGGTATGGATGTTAACCACTACGTTGCGTCGCCCCCGATAGAAGAATTTAAGTATTTTTTTTTAAATAAACTTTTTCAATATAATATGTGCTCTAAAATGGGACATTCGTCTTTTTTTTCCAATTGTATACCGGCACAATACGTTAGTAACACAATTCTGTCAATATGTTGCAGCAACCAACTTACTTTGACAGAATTATGTTACTCAAGGAATTGTATTGCTATTGAAGGGCCCAGAAGTCAAGGGTTAAAAAGTTAAAAAAAAAATGATCATAATTATGTTAGGTATGCCAAAAGAGCTTCAACTTATACAACTAAAAGATCGCTTCAAAGTCTGGACAGAATTAAGATACTGCTATTTTATCTTGTCCAACGTTCCGGCCCATTTGGGACCGTCTTCAGGGAGTCAATGTTACAGCTTTTTTTTTTTTCTTTTCTGTCATCTGGCTCCGACCTATCGATCCATAAAGAATGTTACAGCTTTGTATGTCCAGTGTTGTTCTGTGTAACGTTTAACTGTCATGAGGTCAACGTTTTCCCTCGCAAAAAACGAACGGTTGGACAATCCCAACCTTTAAAAAGCACTTCTGAAAATTAGGACTGCGGTATTCAGTATCTGGCACAAGATTGGTGATAAATTGAATGTAGTAAGGATCAGATCTCACCGTCGGTCCACCTTCAGGTTTTGATGTATTAACTTAAACATTAATTGCTATAAAAAAACTAAGCTTTGCATGTCCTGTACACAATGTGGAGTTTTAACATGGCATAAAAATGCAAATAACAGCAGATGGCCAATCAACATTCTTCTTTTCATTGCAACTTTTTTTTTACTTATTGAACAGTGACATTTGCAAGAAAATGTTTCCTCATTTGAATATTTTATAATAAACGATAATGATTGCTTTTTTCGACAAAGATTTTTCATAACTGAAAAACGTAAACAATGGATTTTTTCATAAATTTCTCGTAACACATAATCTACCCGATAAAGCAACGTATCATACTAAAGGATAAGAGGACTTCCTCTTTTTAATCATCGTAATGGATTAATGAAGTTTTCAATGTTGATTTGTCAAGCTACCACTAGATCAAATGTAGCAGACGTCTTGTCTTGAACACTTCCAGTATGCTGAGTGTTACACGAAGAACATCCAGTTAATTGAAAGCTATGCCACTTGTGTATATTATGAACAATGAAATGATCCTAAAACCAAAAAAAAAAAAACCTTAATTAGTTAGATAGGACTCTTCGATCGACAAAAAAAAACCCTGAAACTTAGGGGCTATTCATAAACCACGTAGACTTTTCTGGGGGGGGGGGGGGGGGGGGGTGGTTGACCAGTCTACGCTCCATACAAAATTTCAAAAAATTGTATGGAGAAAAGTCTACGAGGGGGGAGGGGGGTCTGAGATTTTCAAAAATGAGTCTACGTGGTTTATGAACAGGCCCTTACTGCAAACACTTGATATATGATACACTTTCAGTACGAACAGGCAATTGTAACTAACAAAACAACACATCACAAAAGAAAATCTGTAGAAACCGGCATAAAACCTCACTTCTTTTTCTAACTGGCAACCCTCCACAAAAGGCAACCAAAAACCCCAAAATCGACTATCAGTCGTCGTCAGCCATCGCAAAAGGCGAAGCAGGGAAAACGGGGGACGAAAAATTAGCACCCGTCTCGTGAATGATTCAATATGGTTGCAGCAGTAGTGACATTATGCAAAAGACATAATAGGATTTCTCCTGGAGACGAAAATCACTGCTACTGGTCCAAATTTTCCGCAACAAACTAACGGAACTTCGTCTCCATTGCACGCGCCGCTGATGATTGCCAAGAGAAAAGCCACCACCTAGCCAGGTTGTGTTGGACAGAACCTCACCTCGACTTCTTCGTTAGATTTGCCAGCCATTGTCGACGCGGTAGATAATATCCCGGAAACGGCAGATTATGCGAATGATCCAGATATAGCCAAGAAAATATCACTCTTTTACACTTTTCGGTGGCACTGAATGTTAAGAAAAATGTTGTCGGAAATTGATTGACAAGAAACTGGAATTTTGTGTCACAAGCACGGCACCGTCACTGAGCCGCACCACCGCCGCACAGGATTGAAAGAGGATGGAAAACGTCTTGGCAATTTCACTCGACGAAAGTGACTGCTAAGGAAACTGACACGCGATAATCGAGCTCCGTTGCAGTGTAATGCGATAGATGGTGATAAATGTGCGTGGAATGAGTGATAAAAATGACAGATACTGGCTGCAGGCTGCAAAACTGAACGAAACTAATGGCTGCGTACTTGGAACCAGGGGCGTCAATCTGTCGCAAAAAATATGGATAATACACGCTAAGACAAGAATCCTGAAAAGTCAGTAATAAATACCGAAAACCGCACAAAAATTCATATGCTGAAATTATCGTTTAACATCCCTGATAAAAAATTAGCCTGTCACAAATCCTTCAACCATTTATTTAATGGTTTGGATGATACCTCAAATAGGTCGTTAAGTTAAAAAAAAACTACGAAATTTATTGGGGATGGATTACCGAAAATTTGGTATTGTTGAGGTGAAGGGAAAAACGTTAATAATTACTTATTTTTGTACGGTTCTTTTTTACCGAAATTGCTGGCAGCCCAATAGTTGCATTTTAAACCTAATTTAGGTAAAAATTAATGATAAAAGTAAAGCCACTTTACTGAAAATATAAGTAAAAAGAATCGTTTTCTTTTGGTTAATTATACCGATACTTGCTACCATAACTTAATTTTCGGTAAAATCAAAACCTTATTTTCGGTAATATTATCGTAACTTGTAAGTCAATCTTCTCGCTCTGAGAAAAATTCAATCGTTATACCGACAATTAAATCATTGTCAAGATGACTATTGCATATAATGGTTACAATAACCATGAAAATGGACGAATTTACCATGTTCATGGAATTCTTGACTATGACCATGGTAAAAAGGACTATTCCGACATTATGGTAAATTTTGAATCACCTATTTTTAATGGCCGTTTTGACCATGATCATTCAGAATCACTACACTTCAATAGTCATCCTAACCCCCAATAATGGTAAATTTGACAATCAAATTTGTCTCCGTGCGTATAAAAATATTAAAATTGAAAATTTATCGAATTTATCGACTAGCGACAATGGATTTTACTGTCGATCCATACGTTGTACCTAATGTTGGAAGTAGCGTGTTGTATAGCGCATTAGATTTACAAGGAATGGGTTTTCGGGAGAAAATATGTTGAGGCTACTAGTCTGCTAATGCAGATAAATTTATTCAATTAGATATTTATCCACTTCTCTGCTCTTCCATCTGCTCCATCAGCTTCCATCTGCTCTGTAGGACAGTGCCAAATGAAGACGATACCAGCTGCTGCCAAATCTTTGACGAAACAGTACTTGGTGTCGATATGTTTCGACTTTTGTGACGTCCTGTCCGCCGCTGTAAGTGCGATACAGCTCTGGTTGTCCTCGTTGACCATACTGGGCAAAACCAGATGTTCGCCCAAATCATCTACCAATCGACGTAACCACTGCAGTTCCTGAAAGCATTTGGCTAGTGCAATTTACTCCGCTTCAGTGCTTGAAAAGGACAGACATGTTTGCTTCCTGCTTCCCCAGCCAACGAGTCTGCCACCGAACTTGAAAATATAACCAGTGTTGGATTTCCTGTTGTCAACTTCACCAGCCCAGTCTGCGTCCACGAAACACTCCCCTTGAAGGTTGCTACCACCCCCCAAATGTAGCTCGTGGCCAGCCGTTCAGGTAGCGAAGCACCTGCTTCGCTTCGTTGCAATCCGCCGTTATTGGTTTGGTGACTCTCCGCCCGAGAATACAAGTCGATATCGCAATATCCGGGCGTGTATTGACCGCGATGTACAACAAAGCTTCGACCAGATTTTGGTACTGTTTTCCATTTGCCAATGCGTCATTGTCCTCCTTCTTTTGTTGTACGAAGCCGCTGTTCAACGGAACACGAGATACTTTGCAGTTTTCCATGTTAAACCGGGACAAAATCTTCAGCACGTACGACTTCTGGCATAACACGAACCTGCCGTTCTCCAACGAAGGTGGATTCCTAAGAAAAACTTCCGGTCACCCAGCTCCGTGTTCTTGAAGGTCTTGCTCAAAGCTCTGTTCAAGCTTCGAAATTCCTGCTCCGTTCTACATACAACAACGATATCTTCCACGTAAATCAACACATACGTATACATACCGTCAACAATCCGCAAGTAGAGACACGGGTCGATGAAATTCCATGTTCTTCAACACCGCATCAATCCGCTGGTTCCATACCTGCGCAGCTTGCTTGACCCAATAAAGACACCGCTTCATGGAGCACACGGTATTTGGATCACCATTCGAGTACTCCGGTGGCTACTTCATGAATATCTCCTCCTAAAATGCTCTGAATGTTATTTGCTTCAATACTGGTGCAAACTCCTGGTCGTAATTAGTACCGTGCCGTGGGAGAAACCTTATGCGACCAACCTGGCCTTGTATCGCACAATCTGTCCGGACTCGTATTCCTTACACATGTACACCCATTTCCAGCTAATTACTTTACGATGTTGGAGTGCCTTGGTAAGTGTCCATGTTTCGTTGTCACGGAGGGTTGCCATTTCCTCGTCCATGACCGCTTTCGAAAAGTGTGCTGATTTGTGCTAATCAAATATTTCAAATTTGTCAACTGTGTTTATATGATCAAAGGCAGCGTTTCAACTGTTCACAAATACTGTACTTAACCATTAGTCACCATCTTAGAATTATAATGTTCATCGATAAAATCTACTGAAGGATTATTAGAAGCACTTTTGAGCTGCATTACTACCCAGGTAACCAATAAGCATTAGCATATGCAGTAAATCAACCCTTAATCTGCATTTCAGATGCTACAAGCATTATATTAGCATTATATCAGCATCTTGAATGCTGTGTGTTGTAAAGTTGCATTTCAAATGACATTTAAATGCTCGTAGCCTGTAATAAACATTTGGAATGCAAAATAGCATTAATGAAGCATTATCATAGCATTGCAGTAAAGCAGCCGTATATTGGGCCAAAAGTGGCATTTATTTTGCATTTAAGGCGACTTAATTGCTTGATAGGCTGCCATAAAGACGCTTTGGAACTGCTTATTGATTAAGGCTGGTTTACAGTTCGGGAAACGCGTCACGGGATTTGGGCGCCTGTGTGTTTTAAATGGAGCCCGGGATTTGATGTCCCGTGGCGGGAATTAAGTCTACACAAAAATTACAGTTTTCCTGAAGTGTAAACCCAACCGCGGGATTTACTCCGGGAATTAAAATTCATCTCTACACACTACTGCTTCGGCGGGAACAAATCATTCCGAATTGTTTCCGGGCGGATTTTGCAAGTTTGAACTCGAACAGGGAAAAAATATTAAAATGGAGCCGAGTTCCGAAACAGTTTTTTTTTTCGATTTTGATGTGCTCGGAGACTTTGATGGGTTTGTCAGTCATGATAAAATTGATGAACAGCTAACCCAGGATGAAATATTGGTCGAAGAAAATATATAAATAGAAACGCGTAGCAAAAACGACAAAACGGAACAAGGAGATGGACATTAAAGTTGTTCTTTGCCAAGAAATTTCAAAACATTCTTGCTTGTACCAAATAACAAGCAAGAGTATTCCAAAAAATAGCTAAAGATGCCATTTAGCAACAAATCAGTTGTACTATTTCATCGTCCCTGAATAAATCCATCAGAGTCCAGCAGTGCAGGAAGTACTCACGGGTAAAAATCCACACATTTTATTGGAAAAAAAAAAATTCATTTGTACACACATAAACCGAACGCTCTGAGATACACATATGAAGTTTATGTGGCAAATGAAAAATACGTGTGGTCAAACATAGTGGTTATGTGTACACAAAGGAAGTATGTGTGGTTACAAATAGATATCATTTGTTTATCAAATTGAATTGCAAAATTCATGTGTGGGACACATAGATATTATCATTGCTTATTTCAGTGCTGGGATGCTTTGATGTAATCGATCAGGTAAAAACATACATCGTTAAAGCAACAGTTAAAGTAAACTTAAATAAAGTTATTCGTAAATTTCTAGAATTTCTTTTGATAAAGTAAAACTCCAAAAAATTTGTGATAAATCCAGTCTATATAACTGTCCATTTTTTCAATGCTTCCTGCAAGAAAAAACGCACACGAATGTAAACAATACGCAAAACCTGAGACGCAAAACATGCTTGTCACTGAGTGTGGAGAAATGTGGAGAAATGTCATCTGGAAAATTTCCCGAGCCAAATCCCGAGCGAAATCCCGTTTCCAAATCCCGTGATACTTTTCCCGAACTGTAAACCAGCCTTTATCTGGATACTGATCTGGGACCACTAGTGTGTATCTTTCCGAAATGGTAAATAATCAGACGAGCCCTGGGGCCTAGTACTTGAAGTTAAACTACCAAAAGGTTTTGCCAGTGCCTAGGGAGCTGGTCAGAATATCGTGAAAGTTTTTTTTTTCTTTTTGAAATTATTCAGTCGTAGTCCCGAGTCAAATCAGATTGAAACCCTCAGCAAGATACGCAAAAAATTATAGCTTGATACAATACACACTTAGAAAATAAAACCGAACGCGGTTGAATTTCAACCGAGTTTTTATCTGCTGAACGCTTGATAGTCTGTTCGGTTCAAATTGAAGCAACCGAACTCTCGTTAAATTTTTACTTTCTCGCAATCTGTCCAATTTACCGAAAAGCTCGGTTTACAAAAATAAATTCAATCTGCATTAACCGAACATCGATTTACTCAAATATTACCGGACGCAGTCAAACAAACCGACTTTTTTTACGGAATTCGGTTCTTTTTGGCAGAGCTAGAATTTTGGTTGACACAGCTTCGAATTTCATAGTATTAAAACCAGTGATGCAAACAATCCTCATACATTACTAAACGTGCATCCTCCTGTTGTAGTCTCTCGGTACTTTTTTTCCATTTTCACCTGACAAAAAAAAAACACAGTACGGAGAATTTTCTCAAAAAGACATTCTTCGCGCACACGAGAGATAAAATGGCTGACGAATTTTCAGGCCTTATCGAGTCAGCTAAAACAACTGAGTTTTTCTGTAGACAGCCTTTGCGGATGATAGCCGTCGAAGAGAAGTGTTTGACGTTTAAGAATATTCAGCAAATGCTCGGTTCAGTTTACCGAGTTTTCTTGGTTTTCGTGTATCGAACTCTTGAATATCAATGAATATCAATGCTTTACCGTACTGTTTGGTTCATCTTTCATTTTTATCTGTCAAATATATATTATAGTAACCGAAATTCGCGTTTGACTCAAAATAAAACACCCGAAAACAGTATACACTACCATTCATAAGTTGTTCTATCTCATAGTTCTGATAAGATAGAAAGTTCGAGTCTTCTGAAAAGCTGTTCAGAAGATGAAGGGCATCCGGATAGTGAAGAGTTTGGTTTAAAATTTCACCGCTACGTGATACTAAAGACTGGACTCGGAAAAAATGAGACACACAAAAATGATCACCAAAAAATCATTTTAAATCGGATACTTCTCAAATTTTCAGGGAATAAATAACTTTATATTAGCTATGTTTGAGCATAATTTATTTATTGAATTTTCTTCCCCAAGCTGAATGCTCGTACATTTCTCTTATCACTGCTCATGAGATCTTGGGCGAGGCTTTGTCCATCTTCTTTACACAATTTCTCCCAGTTTTTCTTCAAAGCTTCATCGGCTTTGAATGTTTTTCCGCTTTTCATCAACTTCTTCTTCATTATCGCCCAAAACTTTTCGATCGGACGAAGTTCTGGTGTATTTGGCGGGTTCGCCTCCTTCGGGACCACATTAACGCCCTTCGCTTCGTACCAATCCATTACAGGCTTGGCGTAATGGCACGAAACGAGATCCGCCCAGAACAGCGTGGGACCACGGTGAGAGCGGAGGAAGGGCAGCAAGCGCTTCTGCAAGCATTCCTCTCGATAAATCTGCCCGTTTATGGTGCCGATTGTACCGAACGGCTAGCTGTACCGTCCGCACTCGCAGATCACCTGCCACAACAAGTACTTCTTCGCGAATTTGTCCATCTTTCTCTTCCGGAACTTTTCCGGAACCTCCATGCGGGACGTACCGACAAAAAACTCGAGGCTGGGGATTTGTTTGGTGTCCGCCTTGATATATGTCTCGTCGTCCATGACGAGACAGCCTGGCTTGACCAGCCACTTACGGTACAGCTTCCGCGCACGCTATTTGGCCACCGTGTTTTGCTTGTCAGTCCGGATTGGCGCCTTTCTGACCTTAAAAACACGTAGCCCAGCCCGCTTCATGTTCTGCTGGACGAACCACTTCGACGAATTGACCTTTTTGGCCAGGTCTCGGGTAGAAAGGTTCGGGTTATTCTTAAAGTACTGCCTTATCTTCCGCGCCTTCTCTGGGTATTCCGTTTTCGGTTTTCGGCCGCTTCCAGCGCGCCGCTCGATGGTCTTCGTCTCCTGGAACATCTTCACAACGCGGGACACGGTGGAATGGTCGATTCCAAGCCTTTTGCCGATCCATCTGTGCGACTGACCAGGATTATCGATCACCGCGCCCAAGATTTGCTGGCGTAGCTCTTCTTGTTTCGAATGCATCTTGAAAACTATAAAATTTTGCACACATTAACATAACAATCTAAACTAGTATTACCCAAAATTTCATTAATTTTTACCCACGCGATAAAAAGTTACACCCAAAGCAAAGTGTCGCATTTTTTCCGAGTCCAATCTTTAGTGAGCATGCAGCATTGAGCACTTTAAATTTGTTCTACTTTTTGATTCTGATAAGATCGAATCTTATTGTCTTTGGCAAAGTTATTTATAAGGTCAAAGGCATCCGGTAGGTGAACCGTTTTGTTCGGAATTCCACCACTACGTGGCATTAGTGAGCATGCCAAATTGAACATTTTCAACTTGCTCTATCTCGTGATTCTGAAAAGATAGAAAGTTCGAGTCTTCGGGAAAGTTTTTCAGAAGAGGTTATTTGGGCCTGATTCATTTACTATTCAAGTGATTCAGGACTGACTAACCTCAAATTCAGTTGATGCGTCAGTCAGTCCTAGACTTCTCAATCAAGTGTTTATATATTTTTTTAGATCTGATTCATTTCGTATTCAAATGATTCCGGCCTGATTTTATTCATATTCAAGGAATTCAGGAAGTACTAACCTCAAATTCAAATATTTCAGGACTGACTCACAATACATTCAGTACATGTCTAATTTACTTCATATTAATGTGATTAAAGTCTTAAATGTCATATTCATGTAATTCAAGGCTGATTCACTTCATGTTCAAGTTATTCAGGCCTGATTCACTTCATATTCAAGTGCTTCACTTCATATTTAAGTGATTAAGGTCAGATTCACTACATATTCAAGGACTTTCAACTGATTTAGGACTAATTCACCACGTAGTGGTGGAATTACGAACCAAACCCTCCACTTTTCGGATGTCCTTGACCTGCTGAAAAACTTTGCTGAAGACGAGAACTTTTCGAATGTCATAATCACAAGGTAGAACAAGTTGAAACGGTCCACCTTACGGATGCCCTCAATCTTCTGAAAATTTTTGCTCAAGACCGCACCTTTGCAGATAATCAGAGTGCCGAGATATAGTATCATGAATGTACCTGTATTTAGGTGATGCTAAACTTTTTAGGGGGTGATGTAATATGCAACTGCGTGTTGCAATACTTTTCCATGCGGGTCCGTACTTATGACTGGTAGTGTATGAAAACGATTTATTCGGTTTTTTGTTGGTAACCGATGAGGTTCAGTAGAAAATTGAACCGAGTTCGGAGTTATTTTCTTAGTGTGTAGGGAAAATATGAGCACATTATAAGTCGTTCGAAAAGTTGTCACGTTACATCCGCCGGGTGCATTACGTCGTGTCGCAAAATAATATGTCGCATTCGTCAAGTCTGTTTCGACATGCAATCACCTGTCATGTTGCTTACGCCAAAATGACTCAGCTGTATCGGTGTGGAGCATAGAAAAGCACTTAAGTCAAACTGATAAAGCCACAAATGTGCCATTTTTTTAAAATAATATCTAGCAGCAATTCGCTGCAATTCATATTATGTTGTGTATAATTCATATTGAGGAGTACCCAAGCTATCATTTCGTGGAAAAAAACATCATTTTTGTTGACATTGTTACTTACGACCTATTGAAAAATTGCTCTAGAATTAGTTTAAATAAAGAGTGGAACGGTCAAACATGCTTAAGTGCACACTGATTAGTTTATTATATAAATGATCAATCTTTATTTCTTTTTGAAGTTCATCGTCTACAAAACACAGGAAAATTATTTGATTGGGCTTCGTATTTTACAAATGCAAACTGTCGGTCTTTACGTTTCACACCTTCCATCAAGTTTTGTTCCGCTGTTATGTCCACCTTATTTGATGCTGAACGCCAATTTGCCTTGAACTGTTTTTCACTTCCAACTGTTTTTTTGTGTTCTCTTGAGGTTTCTCTTTACGATTGCCCAATATTTTTCAGTTGGGCGCAGTTCCGGTAAGTTTGGAGGGTTTGTCTCTTTGGGTACGATTTGCACACTATTGGCGGTAAACTATTCCTGAGCCATTTTTTTCGTAGTGGCAAGAAGCGAGGTCTGGCCAAAACAGTACAGAACAACTATGTATCTTCAAGAAAGGCAATAAGTGTTTTTACAAGCATTCCTTTACATAAATAGCTTGATTGACAGTGCTAATTGCCACGAAACTTTCGCATTTTAGCCCACAGGTGCTAATCACCTGCCAAACCACGTATTTTTTCGGGAACTTTGACATTTTTTCTGCTTAAACTTATCTTGAACCTTTCCTTTTCCCGTAGCCGTATAAAACTCTTGACTTGGGAGCTGCTTGAAATCAGCCTTGACGGATGTTTCATCATCCATTACAACGCAATCAAAACTGGTCAACAAACTCGTGTAAAACTTACGTGCTCTTCCTTTGGCTGTTGTGTTTTGCTTATCATCTCGAATTGGTGTCACTGTAACCTGATATGTTGACAGTCCGGCTCGTTTGCACTGTTGTGTGGGACTTTCCCAATTTGTTGTGTGGGACTTTCCCAATTTGTTTCCGATATTTCTGATGGAAAGGTTGGAGTTGTGATTGAAAATGCTGGCCACTGTTCTTCCGGTCACTATGGCTTCCTGGTTTCGGTTTCCTCCTGATCCCGGCTTCCTGGCAGTCGTCAAATGTTCGGCGTGGAAATAATTTGGATTTTGTTTATTCGCGTGCAAAATTTTGAAACGCTGCTCTTCTTGCTTCGACGCCATTTTGACAACCGAATAAAAAATGGCAAAAACAAAATAGAGTCAACATTTCGTACGCAAAAATGAGGGGTGTTCAAGTTTTTTAAAGACACGATTAAAAAAACTACGTCATATTTGAGAACGCAGTAAAATGTTCCTTGTCTTCTATAACTAAACGTGATGGAATGGAGTGAACGAGTGGAAACTCATCGGGAATGATCTCTGATATGCATCCGTCGAACCAATCTGAACGGCCGTTGTCAGAATATCACCATGAAAATCTCACATGCGCATAGCATGTTACCAATTACTAATGCTTCTCTCCTTTCTCCTGTTCTCTTCCCTATCACATGGCCACGAGCGGTGCCATATGACACATTGTGAGTCTCGATATTCGCTACCAAAGTCAGCTCTTCAAAAGCAGAAACACCGAGATGACTATCTAGACCCTACATCAAATGGAGGTAGAAGCAGCAAATGGGGAACGGTATATAAGCTAACCAATTTTACTTTCATCAAATTTTTTTAACACAAGCTTCAAATCAAGGAATGAAAATCATATTATTTTTCTGAATTTTTCATATATTTATATAACACCAATGTTGGGATGAAGAGAGGGGCCATCAGAGCACTCTATTGAAGCGATTTGGATTGTTAGAGTGGGACTACCAACTTCCTGTTGTTAACATTTCGTGAATAAAGGGCCGGCTCTTCTCCCCATCTAGTGGGAATTTTTACTAGGCGAGGGCTCGGTTTTGGTGTAGTTTCTGCGAACTTGTTTCTGAAAGGAGATTCTCTCTAGACCCCTGTAGCTTTGCGTTGCGCGTAAGTATATCTGTTTACGGCCCACAATACGTCTTTGGCCCTTCATACAGGAACACGATGAAACGTTTACCATAGTACAACCATAGACTAACTCTAAGACCAGTAGGTCCCGAACAAATACGATTTTTTTCTTGGCTCAGTCAGTACTAGCACATCGGTCCCAAGCTCGGTCCCAAGCTAAATAATGCGCCCCTAATAATGAACTCACACGAACACACTCTCAAATATTCTGTCAAAATAACACAGCAAATCAAAACAAAGGCGCAAATATGTATAGTTAGGTGCTGGCTTCAAGGTGTACTTCGGACCAAGGGGTTCTACAACAGTGAACCAATTTCCAATAGCTAGTTGCATATTGATTGTTGGTACAACCTTGTTCAAATCGTTGAATTAAAACAGTCCAATGCTATATGCAGTTGCTTTGTTACATTAGATGGTAGTTCACATCATCATCATCATCATCTAAACTTAATCGTTGAGTGGTACACGCAAAAAAAAAACCGCAGTTGAAACTACCATTTCGAGGGTTAAATTAAACGCAAACACCAACAATTTTCACCTGACTATAAATGCGTTTGATTTACCATGCCTGCGATTAGATCAACCATGATGCGGTTGATATCAATATGAGGTCTGTCAAATATACCACAAATGTTGAAGGTTGTACCATAAACGAAGTAAATTTGACTAAAATTTCAAGTAGTATTGAAAATAGGCCAAATCGGGTAAAATGGTAGTTTTTACTACAAGATTTGTTTCTGTCGTTCAAGTATTCATGAACAATATTAGCCAGTGTACAAACAACAAAAACTCATGAAAAGTCGAAAAAAAAAATGCAAAAAATATATTTGTCCGCCTGCTTGTTCGGAAATCCCCGTTACAGGCAGGCGTATTATTCTTCCCTTTCGTTTCTCATGTTTTCAGTTAATTCATTTGACAGGTTCATTTGACTCTATTCGTTTTCAATTTCAGCCCGGTCAAATTGACTCAACTTTGAGTCGTTTACGACTTACTTTCGTCAAAACTTAAGTCACTCAAATTCGAGTACCTCTTATTGAGATTGACAAGTCGAAAAATAAAGAAGATTCATCTGATGCAAGTCGATGTTTTCGTTTTGTCGACTTGTTAATTCCATGTCCATGTTCACTCAAGTATGAGTGGCCCTACTTTTGACGAATATGAGTCAAACACGACTCAAAACTAAGAAAAATGCAGCAGGTGTGTATTAGTTTTTAGTTTTATAGGTTTTTTTTTTTAACTATCCGGGATTTCTTTCAAATCGAACACTCAAACAATAAAATACGCCCAACTCTATTTCGAAGAGATAATTTATTTATTGAAAAATCCAACTATCACTAAAATATTATTAAGTATAACAAAAAAGATGTGAAATGATTAGCTTTTCTGATTTGATATAGTTGTAAATGTCGTCTCTATTGCCTGCTTTCTTCCACACAATATAGTATAATGATCATTTCTGTCATCGAACTTCCTATTTTTCTTTATCAACAATATGGTAATCGAGGTGTTAATTAGAATAAATAATAATGTTAACGGTAAACATATTCGTTATACGATACTGCTTCGGAAACAAAGAACAAAAAAAAAAAAAAATGAATCTGACCTTAACAATTCTAAATTCAAGGGTACTTATCTGCCTGTTTCTTTTCTTCTCTCTAGCATTAGGGTTATCTTTAGTAAATGTTAAATCAATCATCTCTGACAGAGTTATTTTATCATATAATTTTTTTTTATTCGTTTAAATACAGTTTTCTTCATTTCGTTGACCGCCTAGTTATAGTAGTAGTAATAATTGATTTCTCTTTCTGCAGAATTCTGCCCAATTATACGATTATCAACACAGAACATAAAGAGGAAGGAGAAAAGCGATCAATGTTAAGTATACATTTTCTATATGAAAGCATTTTTCTTCATTCTACGTTTTAAATACTTTATTTTGGGATATTTTTTTTTATTCTGTAAAAGCCCCTAAAAACTTGAACGACAATAATTTTAAAATTTGTCACATTCTCATTTTAAGGTGTAGGTTTAATGTTTGTTTCTTAGTTTTGTTCTTTAGTAAAAGGCAACTTTAGTGAATATAGGCCGTTCCCGCTAATCTCGTGTTTGTGTGTTGCTTTCAAAGTGTCACAATAACTATACAGTTAATGAAGCCCATAGCGTAACCATCGTCAAATCAAATTCACAGCATAGTATTTTTTGATTTATTAAAATATATTTATTCCGGGTTTCTAGGAAAAATACTTCATCGCGTCCCTGTTCTTTTTAAAAACATTCACTATGGCAAAAATTGTAGCATATTGCCGCGTATGTGTGATAGGAGATAAACAGTGATCTCTACCAGGAAAAAATGTCAAGCCGAAAAGCATTCTTTAAAATCAGGGTTTAATATAATAAAATTTAAATAGAGAATAAATAAGCTTTCGGTTTCTAAGCAAAAGCAATAAACATTGACGTAACATATCGTGAAACTTAATCCAACTGAAAGATGGCCGTCTGTTGTCAACGTGATGACTTGTACACTGTGAAAGACTTTGCTACACTTTTTGACATGCTTTCTTCTTCTTTTCCCTTTCTAAATTGAAGTTTTTTTTCCACTCATTTTCAATTCCTTAACGCCTTGTTGTCGGTTTGTTTTAGAATATCATTGTGTTGGGTTTCGTTGTTTGATGTTTCCGTTGCTTTTGTTCACAATCGAGAGAGGAAGTTAACCGCAGACAAAGACAGAAACGTTTGCCATTAAATATGATTTTTAAATTTCATAAGTTGGCAGTGTGAGAGAACACTATTGCCACGGCAGATTGAAAACCTTGAAGATTTGTAAGACCTATTTGTCTGCGGTTTTTTTTTCATAGGCTGGTTATTTCATTTGTTTTCGTGTTGTTTTCTACATGTGAGTGTATGTGTTTGTGTATGTGTCTGCGTTTGTTTGTGTACATATGTTAAGAAGCGCCACTGACCGGTGTAATAAAAGTTGTTGTGATTTCTTACATCAGTTTCTGCTTGGCGCATTCCGGACAGATGACATCCTGTTCGTCGGTAATGAAACCGCGACCAACCAGCGACGTTTTGCAGATGGCGCAGATGAAGCAATCGTTGTGCCAGTGACGGTCCTCGAATGAGATGAAACGGGTACCGCCGATTCCTGTGAACGAAGGAGAAGCAATAGTTGAGTTAGTGGTTGATGGATCACAAGCTATGAATGTATCTATCATCGCCATTTATAATAAGGCCTTGGAGGAAAATGGAATTAAGAACGTTCTTCACGCAAAAACTGCTCAATGTTAACCCCCTTAAAATTGATTGTCACGGTTTTCGATACCACCCCCCTTTCAAAATGAAATCGTGACGTATTCAATAGACGTTCCATTGTGCGTTTTTCTTATGACAGCGTGAAAAGTATAAGGGAGTCCAAATAGTTCTTCTGAATTGTTCGTAAGTAAAATTACAGAATTTATCTGTGTCGAGAAATATTTAAAATATGTAAGTGAGATGGGACCTCTCTTAGCTTACTCAGTAAAAGCGCAGCTACAAAGAAACACCATGCTGCAGGTAACTGGGTTCGATTCCCGGATTGGTTTAGGGAAATTTCCAGAATGACTCCCTGGGCATAGAGTATTATTCTAATGCCACACAATCATACTTATGCTAAAATTGTACCGACTTTCAACTAATTACTGTGAAAATGCATTTAGAACACTAAGCAAGCTATAAGATAGTTGTAATACCAACAAGCTTGAAATGCTAAGAAGGAAAGATGAGGAAGCAAGATGATTACTCTCTCAAGATAAGTCTTCTCACTTATTTGAGCTTTTACACCTGTTCTACAGTAGACCGATCTATCAGAACAGTTGATTTTTACATTCTTGAATAAAACCTGACAGGAAATGACCCAGCTGCTATTAAACCAACGTGAATATCACTAAAAGACTCTAGGTTTCTTTCATCTCGTGAAATAACCACTAACTTATTAAAAACCCTCCCTCCGATTCCTTCCGATATCGATTAACTGAATTTTCTAAGCATCTCCGAAGTTTTTTTTTAGAATTATGGCAGAATTTCAGAGGTATCCTAGAGCTGCTTTCGGAGCGTCTCGAACTATCTGAAAGCCCCCCAGAAGTATTCAGGGACCACGAAGACAAAATTATAGTTAATTCAATGATATTACGGCTTAGATCAACCATATTTTTGCATTGAATTTTAGGTAATTTAGGAGTTTAATTCTACTATAAAGTATGGTTAAAAAAGGGAATAATGGTTGATTAAACAATAAAATGTTTATTTCAAAATATTGTTTTTTTGGTATTTTGACATTTTGTTTTATTTGCAGGCAAATTCAACTACACTGAGAATAATTCCATGGCTGTTCCGACAATTAAATCATGGTCAAGATGCCTATTACATAAAATGATAACAATAACCATGAAAATGGTCGAATTCACCACGTTCCTGGCATTCTTGACTATGGTCATGGATACAAGGGCTACTCCGGCATTATAGTCATCCTAACTGCCATATTCATACTAACCCCCCAATAATGGTAAAATTGACTATCAAATTTTTTTCTGTGTGATAGAATAATACCAGAAAAGTTATTTTAAAGATGTTTGGGGTTGATTGTTTTAAATTTTTTTTCTACATTATTTATTTTTCATTCAGGCTTAATGAGAACAAATTTCAAATCATTATCCGTTAACAAGTGTATTCATTCTCAAGTGTTTTACATTTTTACTGAAATTCAATATGTTTACAAATAAAATAACTATAGTAGGAGTTTCTTGTAGTGGTTTCTTTCTGTGTAGTACTCTAAACCCGAGTAGAGTCTGAGATCAAATAGAAAACTTAATATGATGTTGTGATGTTGCTGATAATTATTACTCAGGATGCTGTCTTTTTGGTCGTTTTAACGGTTAAAAGATCAAAATTGATTGCAGAAATTTATTCCTGTGACATCAAATTTAAAACTGATCCTGCTATCAGTGAGAGCAAATTGAAAAGTCAATTTGCTGCACCCTTTTTTCTGTTGATAGCAAAATGAGTATTCCAGTTGATGTTCTGTCAAGACAATGAAAACACAACTACTGTTCTAGAAATTTTTTTTTAACTTAAGTGAAGGCATGGTAGGCCTGAAAAAAAGCAGACCGGGCAAAACGGAAAAAAAAAAATATTAAGGCGCAGGAACCGCGGACCCCCAATTAGGGCGAAGGGGCGCCGGGTCCACGGACCCGGGGGGGGGGGGGGGGGAGAGAGGAGGCGGGGGGGGGGGGGGGGGGGGGGGGGGGGGGGGGGGGGGGGGGGGGGGGGGGGCGGGGGGGCGGGGCGTTCTTTCGAATTGCCTGACGCAAACGTCTGATAACTTGTCAATGATACTCTGTGTTAACCGTTCGACCTTCTGGAAGGAATTCAGAATGGACGACACCGCGAAAATCAAAGAAAACGGTCAGTAAAACTTTAATTTTGGAGCGACTTTGTCGTGATTTTTTTGGTTTCGGCTCATCTTCGGCGCGCCATTCGGACGATTGTTGACTTGTGAGCATATCAAATTCATATACCCACGTTTCATCACCAGTTATGATGCGTTCCATGAATGTGGGATCGCTATCTGCGTTCGCAATCATCTGTTTAGCGACCTCAACTCGATGCTGTTTTTGCAAAAAATTCAGCTCTTTTGGAACAAGTCGTGCTTCAATGCGTTTCATGCCCAGAATTTCCGTCAAAATGTGTTCGGTCGATCCAAATGAGATATCAAGGAGTGCAGCTATCTTCCGAATGCTAATTGAGCGGTTTTCCATAACTAAATTCTTCACGGAAGCGATGTTTTCATCGGTAGTTGAGGTCGATGGTCGTCCAGAACGCGGCATGTCACTCACGCTTTCACGGCCTTCTTTAAAGTCTTTGTGCCAAACAAATGTACGATTTTGTGACATACAGTCCTCACCAAAGGCTTTTTGCAACATTCTGAGCGTTTCCGCTGCAGAAAATCCGTTTGCAACACAAAATTTCACACAAACGCGTTGTTCCAATTTTTTATCCATGGTAAAAATCGCCGAGCGTCTATTTTTCGACTAACAAAAGCAGTTGTCAAAACAAAACTAATGGATAATTTGCTCTCACACTTTGACAGAATATCAGAACTAGTGTTGCCATCTTACACTAAAAAGATTTTACCGAAAAAATAAAGGCGGCCTTTTTAAATTGAAAAAAATCGAAGTAGGTCGCGCTCGAGGACTGACGTGTTTGTGTTTCGCTGCTTGTTTTTGTCGAGAAAATTTGACAGTGGAAATTGATAAGTAGTGTTGATTGCGGTCTACCACGAGCCTTTACTTGGTGTGGAAACAAAGTGTCCCCGCTGGAGACGGAATACCGAACATACAGCATCGCGGCAGGAGGAGCAAGTGTTCAGCCGTGTCACTCGGATCGTTTGGTTCATGGTCTTGGAGTGAAATCCTCAAGAACAGGATGTGATCTGGTGGGCACACGGACCTGCTCTGGTTGCTCGATGATATAACCACAGCAACGGAATGTCCTGAAAATCCGGGTGAGCTCTTTCCATTTTATCTATTTGTGTCCCACTCCCAAATTTTGGAAATATTGTTTGACAATATCTGAGGGAGGGGGTGCTACTAAAGGTCGTGCACCTTTAAATCATATGGTTTGTTTTTAGTTCTCATTTGGTTAATTATTTCGGAACACTTTGGAATCGTCTTTACATTCAAAAAACATTTAACTTAAGAGCATGTAGATCAATTAAAGGCTCAATTTATTTTTTGAGCATTTCAGGCTCGAAATAAGACGCGGTTTAACAGTAGTGTGGTGAGGGCGTGCGACTGTAGATCGTGTGCCTTTTAGTCATGTTGTGTACTTTCCGTACTCATTTGATTGATGGTTTCAGTGCGCCATGGAGTCATCATTGAATTTCGAAACCATTTAACTTTAGAGCATGCCGATCAATTAGAGGCTCGATTGGTTTTTGGGCTTTTCAGCATGAACATGTGGATTGCACTTCGGAATTTCAACTGCTATTTTCATAGGGGACTAGCATGCGATCGTGGGCAGTATAGGATTGTATTTGAATAAATTTGTTAAGTGGTGTCGTCATTGGATAGGCCATTTGTTTCGGCAATCATCAGGACGGGATCTTCAGTCACTTATACTGCTGTCCTTGGAGTGTGACTGGAGAAGTGTACGAGTGTATTATTTACTATTTCATTGTAACATCGTGGTGTTTTCATCGTATCATTGTATATTATTCGAAATCATGTTGAATTTTTGGGATATGGAGTCTCAATTGTTATATACATGTACGTGTGTTTCCGTTTTGCATATCTAGGTATTCTTATATTTATCATATTTGTTTATGGATGTTATTATTTGGATACATACAGGTTTTCACATACATAAATTCATGTTTTGGTTGAGGGAGCCAGTATCCATTGTAGTCATTTTTTTCTCATTTTTTACATGGACCTTTCAGTATACATTCATAGACTACTAGTTGAGCGGTGTACAGCTAAATCTTATTATTAGTTGCATATCATTGATATTTTCCTTTGGAAAATAATAATAATAATAACAATAATAATAATAATAATAATAATAATAATAATAATAATAATAATAATAATGGAATTTGGTCTGCATTTGAGTTGCAAGCAGTTGATACCAGGTTGTATAGATGTTTTGTTGCATTGTACCATGAGATTGTATTAATTGGGATCAACGGATGTTATTTTATTTTTTATATTTTATTAATAAGTGCTGTTCAATTCTGCAACGGTTGTGTTGGATGAGACTAGATCAGTGACCAACCAGTTGATGTCATCATTTAAGCCAATGAGATCTACTACAAATGAGAATAGCGGTGCATGGAAACGGAACAGCACACCAACATTTTAGATACACTATTTTTTATATATAGTTTCAGGTCATCCATGGAAATAGAATGATGATATTGTCATCGAGCTGACCACTGAAGCTGTTTTTCGGGTACGTTCCGCTTTTAAACATCTATGATATTGTGAATCACTAAATACGCGTCAATCAAGCATTGCACATACGTTTGATTGAAAGTTTCAGTATGTCACTACTGGAGCGGGGCTTATTGTGTACGAAGATAGCTTCGGAATGCTTGCGTTCTTGAAATGGGCTATTGGAGTCGCGGTAGAGCTGTCACCTTCTAATCCCCGGATCTAAGCTTTTTGCAACTGTAAACAGCAAATATGAAACAGTTGCAGGAAGATTCTATCCATAATACCGCTGCCAGACAGTGGGAATTAGATTGTGAACACACACACACACACACAGTGCAGAAAAGACGCGGAGTCCTTCTAAATATCAAGCAACTGATAATTTCTCACCATGGCTTGGGAAACGGATACAAACAATTCGCTCAAACGGCTAATTTAAGCAAGAATACAGGTGTCATCATTTTTCAAAAGTTTAAACATTTGGGTACAGTTGGTTGCCAAAAAGGAGAAGGACAAAAACGCAAAACAACAGCTTGAGTCGATAGATTTATTTATTTCACGATAGATTCTGGACAATCGGCGGATCTCGGAACCAAACAACACTTGAAAAAAACTACTACAATGTAACGGTACATTAAGGAGTTGAGTTTTGCAGGACATGTTGCTGTTAAAAAGCAATGACTGCCAAAAATTAATGGGAGACTTCGACTGAAATGGGCTAAGGAACATGCACCTTGGTGTGTTATTGTTCGATGGGACAAAACTCGTCTTGTTTGGATCTGATAGAATCAAAAGGTCGTGGAGGAAGCCAGGAGCGCGCATGGACGCAATGTATTTAAGGCCTACATGGTTAAGCATGGAGGAGGTATGCATGTTTGAATAAGGGTTATTGAAGGAATGAAGCTTAACCTGTTTGCTCTGCTTTAGGACAAGTTGTGTTATGGGGCTTAATTCCTTGGAACGGCTGTGGAATGTTGGAGTTTATCGAGAAGATAATGACAAAGGAGGCTTGATTGGCTATTCTTGACCGTTACCTTCGCGCCAGTGCCAGAAAGTTAAAAATGTCACGAAATTTCATCTTCAAACAAGACTCAAGCATACCGCTAAACTAATGGTTTGAAAAGATGAAACATGAGTCTACGTGGTTTATGAACCGGCCCTATGCCGCACATTAATCGACCGGACGTTGAGAAGATGAAGGACGAGGGGATCGATTCAAAGAAAAAAACAGGTCGTCCTCGCATTGAACGTATCAAATGGCTTGTGAAGGCGGTGCGCGAGCGAATTCGCCGAATTCCTTGTCGTTCTTCATATAAACTGGCTCAGGATATGGAAGTCTCCAGGAAAACTATCAGATCAGTTCTCAAAGAGGATTTGAGATTGGTGCCGTACAAGAAAAGAAAAATTCATGGATTTTCGGAAGCCAATAAGAAGAACAGAGTCATTCGTTGTCGCGAATTACTTCGTCGGCACGGTGATTCCATAATTGTGTTTTCGGATGAGAAAAATTTCGTATTGCAGCAAAGTTTCAACGCTCAAAAAGACAGGGTCTATGCAGCGAGTATTCAGGATATTCCTTCTTAATTCGCGCAGTTCTACGCTTCCAAAATCATACTTCGGTCATGGTTTGGGGAGCGATTTCTGCGGAAGGTCGTCTACCACTGCTTTTCAATGATAAGGGTGTAAAAATCAACGCAGCTTACTACGTAACAGAGGTCCTGGAAAAGCATTTGAAGAAGCATACTTCAACGATGTTCGGTAGCCGCAAATGGGTGTTTCAACCCAATGGGTGTTAAGTCTATTGCATGATTATGCTCCATAGACTGGGATCGCGCTAAACTGAAAAATGTGTCAGAAAAGTATCCCAGTTGAATGCATGGGAATCAATGTTCAATGTTCATTTCTGACATTTTGAAATTCATATTGAAAATGAACCTGTTTCCATAAATGAATATCAAAGCATTTTGAAAATCGAACGTTCATTCTTCTGGTTACGTTTGTTGTCACGAGTTATAATTTGATTTTCGCATGGAACTTATAGGTAGTCAAAGTTATGTTGCCTGAAAATCCACGCTTTTGAACGTAATGAGCATGAATTTTATCAAGACTGATATCTAGTATGAAGCTGTGATCGTTCTCTTCGTGTAATCAGTTGGACATCGTCCTGTAGATGGGCAGCATCGACCCCGAAACCGGTCGATAATAAAAGGTAAATTTTATGTTCCTTTTTCGTTTGTAAGAACCATAAGTGTTGTGTCCAGTCTCGCGTCGTGTTTTCATTAGTGAACTGCAGTTCTTACGTTAGCACTAAATCAAAATTATGAGTGGCTTCAAAGCATCCCCGAATTTTTCTGGAAGCTTTCAATTGAAATACTGAAAACATTTCAAAACTACTTATGAACGGGAGTAAAATCGATCGACACCAGTTAAATTTTCCTGTTTTGAATTGCAATGGAATGTCATGATTTTGTCCACGAATGCGAGAACAAAATCTTTTATTTTCACTGTTTTTCTTTCAACAAAAAAACAAGCACTGATCAAATTGGCACTAGCTCGAGTACAACGCAGCCGTTGTAGCTGGTACAAACAGCCAAAAGTGTTGATGCACCATCACCTTTCACTATTTAATGGTTCGAACTAGTGCATCAATCACAATTGCTGCGTTGAGAAAAGCCAAAAACTCTAAGAACTAACCATCTGTTGGGATCTATCTTCTCTGATGATTTTTTGGGAATTCTACAGAGAGAAATGTTAGGTAGTCAATTTTACCAATATTATTGGGGTTAGGATGACTATGGCAGTATAGTGATTTTGTACCGACTATGACCATGATCACGATGATTATGAAAAAAAGTTGATTCAACATTTACTATATTGTCGAGATAGTACTTGTTACCATGGCCATAGTCAAGAATACCATGAACGTGGTGAATTCGACCATTTTCATGGTTATTTTGTTTTCGCTACACCGTTGCGAAACTGCCTGTCCGCCTAAAACTGTGAGTGAACTCCATTTTGAGATAAATTTCAGGTAAATGCGCTTTGCTCGATCACGATGATCATTCAATACGTTTATTTGTCTGCACTAATACCAAAAATCAATAGGAAACTAGCGATTTAAATTTAATTCACTCAAGGGCTGGATAGTCAAGAAGAAAATGGATACAGATTTTGGCACAGGAAGTATCAGCACGTCGGTCCCAAGCTCAGTCTCACGCTTGATGAATAATCCCTAAAAATACAACTAACAACGAACAACAAACAATCAATATGCAACTAGCGATTTGAAATTGGTTCACTGTTGTAGAACCCCTTGGTCCGAAGTACACGTTGAAGCCAGCACCTAACTATACGTATTTGCGCCTTTGTTTTGATTTGCTGTGTTATTTTGACAGAATATTTGAGAGTGTGTTCGTGTGAATTCATTATTAGGGGCGTATTATTGAGCTTGGGGGGACCGAGCTCGGGACCGATGTGCTAGTACTGACCAAGCCAAGAAAAAAATCGTATTTGTTCGGGACCTACTGGTCTTAGAGTTAGTCTATGGAACAACCGCTCAAATATTCTGTCAAAATAACACAGCGAATCGAAACACGAACAAAGATTCCAGTACATAAAAGCGTAAGAATGTATTGAAAGGTACAAGATGCAAGGTGTACTTGGGATCAACGGGGTTGCCAGCAGTGAATCAATTTTTAATCTCTACTCTGAGAAAAATTTCATCGTTGTACCGACAATAAAATCATGGTCAAGACGACAATTGCTTGTAATGGTTACAATAACCATGAAAATGGTCGAATTCACCACGTTCATGGCATTCTTGACTATGGTCATGGTAACAAGGACTATTCAGACATTATAGTAAATGTTGAATAAACTATTTTTGATGGTTGATTTGACCATGATCATGATCGGTTGAAAATCACTATGCTGTCATAGTCATCCTAAATGGTAAAATTGACTATCAAATTTGCCTCTGAGTAGTTTTCTATTAATTGTTGGTTCACTGCTTTAGATGCTCATTGGTCCCAAGTACACCTTGCACCTTGCATCTTGCAATACATTCTTACCCTTTTCGGTAATAGAATCTGTGTTTTTGTTTTGATTCGCTGTTATTTTGACAGAATATTTGAGAGGTTTTACGTTGTGAGTTATGTTTTTTGGGGTGATTCATCAACCTTGGGACTGATGTGCTGGTACTTCCTGAGATAAAAACTACATCCATTTTCTTCTTGACTATCCAGCGCCTGTTAATACTGTCGATCCTAGGATTTACTACAACCCAATCTATTTTAGCACTGAACAAGAAGAACTTCCAAAATAAATGGGTGTCAAAAGATTCCAGAAATGACCATTAGGGGGCGTTGCCAAAGGCGTTGCTAGAAAATGAGCAGAGCATCCAGATTTAAGTTGACACAAGTGCCTTCGGTAGATCACAGAAGTCACGGCGGATCTTGAGTGAGTGCACTAGAATATACAAAAGAACGCTGGAAAACTTTAGATAATCCTCATGGAGATAGACATTTTAAAATGTTTATGTTTATCTAAAGCTATTATAATAATGGTCAGTTTTTGACAACTAAATCAAAACGACGTATTTGTTTTTATAAACAAAGATTCAAAAATAAATTTTACAGACCTTCCAATTGACTCCAATGTGCTATTTTAGAAGCGGTTTGGAGCCAAGCGAAGATTCATCTTTTTTCAATGAAGTTATTTACAACTACTGGATGCATTTTCTTTAGCGATTTGATTGGATGGAGAATTTTCTTTAAAATTACTTCATAGTATTTGTTCTTGACCGATTATTCTGAACTTTTGGCTTTTCCTAGAAATTATAAATTGCTGTTCTATTGTTTTCATGAATTTGCTAAGCTTCCTTTGGGTATGTCATGTTGTTAATCACTGTCTGCTCGTAAGATTCATAATAGGAATCGATGTTTAAACCCAAAGTTTAAAAAGCATATTATCTACTTACCAGTGATTGGCTTGATACAGGCGGTGCATCTCTTGGCGAAAAGTTCCCCGAAACACTCGGCACAGTACGGCTTCTCGTCGCGGCTGGTGAAGCGCTGCCCGGCCAATGACACCTGACAGTGGGTGCAGGTGAAGCACTCGCGATGCCACGGTTCATTCTTGTAGGTCACACCGCCGCTGGTGATGATCTGGAATAAAGCAGTGATTGTTTAAAAAAAATTTTCCCTCGATTTGCTGTCCCAGGCTTCGACTTACCTTCTTGCACTTGATGCAACGGGTTGCGTACTTTTCCTCGTAGCAACCGGCGCAGTAGATTTCCTGCTCACGGGGGATGAACGATTTGGTACCGATGGCGGTCTTGCAGACGCAGCAGCAGAAGCACTTCTCGTGCCACTGTCTGGTCTTATATTCCATTTTTTTGGTTCCTGTTCGATGGAGGGGGAAATAATTCGAAAAGTTTTAGTCGAAATTGAAAATCAGGCACTTGGGAATAACATGTCACCACTTAGAAAAATCGACGCAACATACTTGTACATTTGAATAAGGTATTGATTGGTTCATCATAATAAACCGATAGCAATCCATATAAGATTCAATATGTATCAATTGAACTCGGTCATTATTTAATTAGTTTCAGTAAACAAGGCGTTCAAGCTGCACTCTTCGGTAGTTTATTCCATTAAGCAACGCCCAAGAGTGCACTTCATTGACGGAAATGCATGTGCCGGCACTTGATAAGTTGCACCAAGAAAACCCGTTTAATCCTACGAAGAAAGAACGTCGTACGCGAGTTGCGAGAGCAAGCAGGAGACAGGGCAACGTGATTGAGCCAGGTCAGTGAAACGCATGATTTCCTCGCGATGCGATCTCGGAGGACCGTATGGACAAACATGGCGAAAAGAAGAACGCAATAAAGTGTACATGCATAGATGCTATTAAACCTAGAAGTATGATATTGTTATTGTTATTGCTAAACTAAACTCATCTAGAGGGCGTCCTACACGGTAGAACATCACGATGAGGATGATTCATGGAGGCTGGCCCGTTCGCTACCGTAGAAGGCCAGGAATTTACGCGAACTGTCAAATAAAAAGCTCGAGCTCTCAAGATGAATAAGCACCAATGGGGCTACAAAGTGGCAATTTAAATAACAATTTTGCGTCTCATCGAAGGTTCTGGACAAAAGCGCTCAACGATTGTGAGGGGTTTGATTTGTTCATGGAATAGCCACAGCACAGACAGCTGCTCAACGAAAAGGTGCGGAAGAAGAGTGCAGCACATTCATAATCTTGTCAGCCGGGAGCAAATTTATGACCACTGGTCAACCCTATAAGGCGACGTTTTCACTTTCCACATGGCTGTTGATCGCCGCCTAGCTCCGCTTCATAGCGTGTAGGCGTTAAGATTTTTTTTCTAGTGCAATGAACGTTAAAAGTGCTGTCGTAATGTTTATTACCCGAGAAGGTTGGCGCAATCAACGATGGTAGATTGGCGAGACAACTTTATGCAAAACCATTATAACTAATAGTACCACTTTTCTTCAGTGGAGAAAGAATCCGAATGCATCGGATCCATGGAAAACGTGATCACCGGCAACGCACGCAGCCACCGCAAGCTGTCACAGTCTAATTGCATCGTTATGGTTTTTCGTTGTTGGAAACCCAAAGTGACATAAGCTAAACCGGAATGGATTGACACGCAAAAAGTTAAGTCGATAGCATTTCCGAACTCTGTGCTGGATCGCCTTCGAGTGCACTCAATCGGGATTTAACCGCACTATATTCCGTGGGATGTCATGCCAACCGAGACTGTCAATCGCATTGGTATGTAAGCAACGAGATTGATATGCAATTAACAGTCGCTTGGGGTTCCTCTGGTTGTGGGACGATCATAAGAGATCAAAACAAGCTAGATAAAAATCATCACGGTACAGAAGGAAGTGGAATCTAATTTTGAATGGTATTCTCTATAAATGAGCTGGAATACAACAGAACCACTGAGCTGGGTTTGATTCCAATTATGGCAAAACAATCGCGTATAACCTGGTTTCGAACTTCGTTTTTTTTCGTATATGATCTATGTGCGCGTGGGTGCCATCATTGTGAATCGCTTAGCCACAACAAACGACACTTGTTGCCACTGGCAACGGCTTAACACAAGACTTCGGTTGACCTCTTGCCGCCGGGAAAATATGGCGACACGCAATTTAAAATTCAAATTTTTTGCTAACTATAGCTATTTCATCCGAGCATTTGTGGACTTATTGAGGCATAAAGATTGATTGCGGATCGTTAGTATGTAACTCACTGCCTTAACGGATGCAAGCTACGGCGTGGGTGCTCGTTGGGAAAGACTTGTACATTGACTTGAGACTTGTGAAAACATCTGTAGGTCTACGCTCCACATTGGAATAAATCAGAAATGAATTAGAAATGTTTCTCATTCGTAACATCGATTATTTAATAAGGACCTATGACCTAGTTAGTATATTATATGGGGCTCATATAGATAAACTGACTACGTGCTTGACCATTTCTTAATCACTATAAGGTAGTTATCATTGTAATATACCAGTCAACGGCAAACTAAAGTACCTGTCGACGGTTTCTTAATTTTCATATTTTATAGCTCTATAATTCCATTTAACATCGATTAAATCCCACTAAGATGATCGTTTCCTGTCCCATCAACTGTGATGGCTACCGGCATCAATGGTTCTCATTTTAATACCATATTACACCCATTGCCGTTACAATTATTAACGTTATCTACTAACGACAGTGCTAATGATCTGCTCAACAGATTCTCAAAGATTCCTTAACACATGAAAAGCTCTCAAATTCCCAAATGTACATGTACATTTTCACATAAGGCTTAATGTCATCATTACCAGAAAAACCATTTCAGCGAACAAGTCGAAGCCGGAACGAAGCTATAAAATCGATTTTATTATCACCTACCGGATCGTAGCTCGGTAGTTTTGTGATAAATAAGGATCGATCAACTCTCCGGCAGCACTTGTCAATGCTTGAGTGGGAGCCTTTGTACGGTTGCCCCATTCGGTCACCTTAGCTCTCCCCCATCATCTAGATGAAAAAACCCGAGCGAGAGAAACTGCGCAGAAATTCTACACCAACGAGCATCACAATTAATAAATTGATGTTTTGGACGCCATATTAGGATGTTAATACGGTTGACATTTCCAGCTGGCTGCGTCCCTATGGGCACGTGAGAAACCTTCAAACCGCAGTCGATAACGTTAATGACCCGCGCGGATGATGACCATAAACATATTGCCGCGTTTTGCAAAATATCATCGACTTCCTTGAATGCGATCGCACGGTGGCGACCGAAGCGCCCACGCCTGATTTCTGTCAATGGCTCTTGCTTTGACGCAAAAAAGAAAGATCACAACTCGGAAACCTTGTACCTGGCGGTGGTCACACAAAAGCAGAACGCTTTTTTTCTCCGTTCGATTGAAGCGTCTCTTCAGAAGAGAGCGGAATTAATTCGACGACCGCCCAGGTATGTGGGCTGCGTACTGCATGTGTAACACGTGAAGATCACAAACGCTTCCGCACAACGGCGGAGTGGATTGGATGGGATGGGGAAGAATTTGCATAGAAATCCCATATACAATTTCGCGGGTGTTGGCATGAATCAGTGTGCCTGAGCATGCCGTTCTCGTCATCGTCACCGCAAATCTTGGCGATGGGATTCGAACCGGCGTGTGCAAAATTTGGACGATTAGCCACTTAGCCTCAAACTTGTGTTTGGTGGAATTGTGGAGTGTTTGTTTATGCCGAATTCATGTGGGAATGATTGAATCGGTGCAGGTGGAAGTTAATATGACGCAAGAGTTGAACATTTGATGGGCATGATTGAGAGCTGGTCTGGTTTAACCTGTCATGTCGGTTTTAGGATAGGAATATTGAATCAGCGCTGATGTTGTTAAAATAAGAAACTTTAGTCATTCTGAATTACTCATTGGTAATCATTTGAGTTTTCGTGGTTTTAATCGTTTGAGTTTTCGTCAAAAAAATAAAACGTCTGGCTTTCGTGAACAATTTCAGGGAAGCAGAATTTATTATGTAGCCTTAAGAATTGTGTTTTAACTATTAGACCATATTGGCGCTCTGTTGATCTAAGACCCTTCAATGTACAATACTATGACGATAATTTTTGAGAATGTTTTGACGGTAGACAACATATGTTCAGGCATTCTTCTATTCTCAGAGAGCGAGTAATGGTGCTATAACCAAAAGCCATATGGGACTAGGACTAAAGTTCATGCTTAAGTCCCAATTGTGTAAAGAAAAATAGAACATAACTTAACCTTCTTAGGCTAGATGCTCTCAACGACCATTTTTAAATAAATTTTTGTTCTGTACACCAAACAGGACATTCTGTTTAACCATTCTCTCCGACTATTTATTTATCTTTTCTTTTGATATCTGGAGATATCTGGAGATAGGGAATTCTCCCTATCTCCAACGGTTACATGGAAGTGGCCAGGTGAGCGACCGAGGAGTGTCTTCATGGACAGGCAATGTTTTCAATGAATCATCTTTCATCGCAGCTCTATGCACAAGGGGTGCACACGTCAATGCTTATGCTAATGATAATAGAGAACTGAAATTTACTCTACTTTTTCGAACTGTGTACATATAAAACAAAATATTTCAATTTAAATTTTCTTTGATCTGCGAAGGCATATAATTTCAAATTTGGAATCCAGCAAAGTGAAACAAACAAACCCAGGGTGTTCCCAAAATCAGCCTTTATTTTTCCATGTCCAGCAAACATGAGCGGTTTTCTATAAATCAGCAAAAACTCATCAAAGTGTTAGCGTCATAAGTAATCAACACAGTTTAAAGGAAACATGTTATTTTCTGCATTATGTAAAACACATATATAAAATGCTAGATTTAGTTACAGCCATCTTCGAGACAAATTAGCTACAGATCAGTTATGAATATAGATAAAGGCTTTATTTATTTATTTATCATTTATGTCGTCCATAAATCATTCTAAACTGGTGGCCGTAGAAATATTAATTCATATAACGGTAACAAGAAATAAACAATGATACATAAAGTTGTATATTAAAGGAACGCAATGTTGTTCCGCAATGTTGTTCCTGCCATCCAAAAAATCTGACAAATTCTCTTTCACCACCCGTTCTTATATTTTCAGACATTTTTCTCTTTTCAGAGAGTGAGTAATGGCGCTATAACCATAAGCCATAGGAAGCTAGAACTATAGTTAATGCTTAAGTCCCAACCGTTTGAAGAGAAATGGAGCATCACTTAACCTTCTTAGACTAGATGCTCCCAACGACAATATTTAAATAAATGTTTGTTCTGTTCACCAAACACGGCATTCTGTTCAACTATTCTCTCCGACTATTCATTTCCTTTTTCCTTTGATATCTACTGAAGGCTACGTGGGTTCCCCGTGTCTTCTTAAGGTAGATATCAAATCCTCCCTATCACCAACGGTTGCATGGACGTGGCCAGGTGAGCGATCGAGGAGTGTCTTTGTGGAGATTATTGTGTGAAGAAACGTATCAGCAACTGGTTTCGTTTCATGGTGGCATGTAATGTCTTCAACGAATTATTCCTCATCGTAGCTTCATCCACGAGGTGTGCAAACGTTAATGCTAATGCTAATGCTAAAGTTGTGTTGAAGAGTCTGACATTATAAGTTTTGCATTTGAATGTGTTGTCATTGTGAATGGATGTCTTTCCAGTTTTTTTTTTCTGCCAAGATGGTTTGCAAATTAGTTCGCAAGAAACCAAGAATTTTCCTTTAAAACTTAATTGCTTGGTTAAACTTTATCGACCAATACAGTTTGACGTACACCGTGTCCAATATATACTCATGCACCTTTTCAGCTCATCGTAGAGGTGAAGCTACACTGCCGTGAAACGCATGTCAGTCCCATATGACTTTTGGGTGGTTTTGAGTTATGATTATAATAGTTCTAATTATCGTTGTTTTTTACGTTTTGATGAAATATTTGGGTAGTTTGTTCTAACGAAACATAAAAAGAACATTGGGCCAGTTTGTCCCATCTTAAAAATAATTGATAACGATCTTTTCTTAAGGGGGTCTTCTCTTCTCGTGGTTTAGAAAATCGATTTTTTTTATCTTTAATTTCAATCTATATATATCTGAGAATACGCCACTGAAAAGATTTTGTGAAAATCGCATTCGTTTGTCAGTTTCTGGGATCCGAAATATACCCGTCACCCGTCAAGTTATACACCGTAATTCATCTTCAAATGCGTTTTTTTTTGTTCCGAAAGTAGTGTTTTTTTAGCTGCCGAGTATGAATTTTCATCAATTTGGTCCAATTCCAATAATCTTTTTTTCAAATTATTCAGTAAACATGCCACTATGTTTTCCCGAGTACGATTTGCAAAATTTTATTTTGTTGCATGCAGTTTCAACATTAATGTAACCAATGACGTTTCAAGGACGTCAATTTTTTTTGGTCTTTAAAATTAAAATTTGAAAGTTTGTGCTGAAATGTGTTACTTCAAAATAAAAAAAATCTATTTTATCCATTTAGAAGATCCTTTGCAATTTATTCCCTTTCCAAAAACCTTTCAATTTCGGGCGTCGAGAGTAGAGGGACCCCTTAAAGATCTACTCGGAGTATCCTCCAAACCATACATGGTACAGTTTATGCATTTGGGTTATCAAAGATTCATCACTAGCTACTATCCGTAAATGGAAAATGTATGGATGACGCTTTCCAAGATGCTCTTCTGTATAACGTACCGACTTCGTCTTTCAACAGTTACTCGGTTAACTCTCTCGCGTATGAAGAATTTCTTTATTTATATCGATTTTTTCATCTTTGGAAACTACAGCCAGAATCGTCCATAATTTCGTTATGTGCAAGATGCCATTTTATTGCGGTATCCTACTTCCGGATTTCTGTTTTGGTCCTCTTCCTTGACGTTTTCCGTGTATCCTCATCATTTCCGTCAGCATCAAAAAAGCTGCCATCCGAATCAGGTTCTATCGTTGGTGGTGCTTTGATCTCCTCCGTAGGTTCGATGATGTTTTCCGTCGATTTGCTCCCGTTTTCCACTTGTCCATTACTCCAAAACTGATGAGGTGTTGAAAAAACACCGGAAGTTTTTTATTGTTTCCAGTTCACGACATGAAAACCGTTCAATGTTTCTCGATGCCAGATCGAATCCGGGAAGATCTTCATCGGAAATATCATCGCAGGCGTAAGAAACCTTGATCATGTGTAAGGAGGACATATTGAAGACAATTCGGAATACATTTTTTTGCGAACTAAAAATATCATACTCCGAGCAAAATAAGCAACTTTGACAGCTTAGCCAGAGGGAAAAAAATCACTAAGTTGGAATTGCATTTGGCTACATGTAAAGCTACGCTCATGATAGCGGAAGCGGAACGGAATTGGCATTTCCCTCGTGGGACTTTTCGCCGGCCCTGTGTTCTAGATGTACTTCCCAGTTGTTAGTTGAGAGCATGGCATATGGCAGCGACAATTATAGGCAACTATACCAAATCGCTTGTGATTAAAGCATTACTGAGCAACAGCAAGCAACAACTCTCATGCTACCATTTAAAATGCTCAATTTACATAAAGTTGTAACAATCTATTTATTTTTATTTACATGGCATAACGTCACAATACTATAACATACACAATATCCCTCTATAATGCCCGATTCGTGGCTGCTCCTCTCCAATCCCTTGGGCACCTTGTACCCCCTAGGTCTTGCTCCACCTGGTCTGACCAACAGGATTCCCGTCGAACACCATTTTTGCAGGATAGAGGCCCGGCATTCTCGCAACAAGTCCTGCCCAGTGTATCCTTCCAGCTTTTGCCACCTTATGAATACAGGGTTCGCCAGCGAGTAGCGCGAGCTCATGGTTCATCCTTCGCCTCCATAGTTCGTCCTCCTGTACTCCACCAAAGATGGTTCTTAACACCCGTCGCTCAAAAACTCCAAGTGCTCCAAAACTCAAAAACTCCAGGTCCTCTTCAAGCATTGTCCACGTCTCATGCCCGTACAGAACAACCGGTCTTATTAGCGTTTTGTGCAGGATGCACTTCGTACGGTAGGCACGACTTTCACTGATAATCCGCCTCCGGGTCTCACGGCTGTTATCGTTATCGTAACCAGTGAGCCGAGATAGACAAATTCATCGACTACCTCGAACTCATCGCCGTCGATCGTTACACTGCTGCCCAGTCGGGTCCTGTCGTGCTCGGTTCCGCCTGCCAGCATGTACTTCGTTTTGGACGTATTTATCTTCAACCTAATCTTCTCTGCTTCGCGCTTTAGTCTGGTGTACTACTCTGCTACCGCCTCAAATGTTCTGCCGACAATATCCACGTCATCAGCAAAGCAGATAAATTGACAAGATCTGTTGAAAATCATTCCTCGCATATTAAACGCCACTCGTCATACATAACACCTTAGAGAAACAATGTTGAACGAAGAGACTAAGAAGAGAACCATCACCTTGACAGAGCTCCCTGCGAGATTCGAATGAACCTGATAATCCACCCGATATCCTCACTCTTTTTTTCGTTCCATCCATCGTAGCCTTGATTATTCAGAATTCGACTTCCCCGGAAAGCTGTTCTCGTCCATGATCTTCCATAGCTCAAATCGGTTAATTGTATCATATGCGGCTTTGAAGTCGACGAATAGATGATGCGTTGGGACTCTATATTTACGGCACTTTTGGAGGATCTGCCGCAAAGTGAAGATTTGGTTTGTTGTAGACCGTCCTTCGATGTAACAATCTAATTCTTCCTAAAAAAAGATTGGAACTGATATGCGATTATTGTACAATCGGAGTGTATTTCGAAAAACATCATCACAACTTTCACTTTTGTTTTGTCCATTCGATGATTTTCCATACTGATATGCGTTTCACGGCAGTACAGTTCATACACTATATTTGTATTGGTGTAATATTGCACTGTGTCTACACAAAAAATTGAATGTTCTGTTTGATTATTTTCATTCAATGTCCATCTTTTATCAACGATGAAAGAATTTCGTGCTGTGGCGTTAAAATTTTTTTTGGAAGGAGAGCACCCAGGCGCTAATTTCCAAGTGTTTGAAGAACCTGGGAGTAAAGCATGATTTTGGGTATCCGAACTATTAAAAGTTACCGTGAGACTTCCTCGTTCGATGACCGGAAAAGATCCGGCCGTAAACGTTCAGTTAGGACTGAACGAATGATTACGACTGTCAAGGATCGAATTCGACGAAAATTACAACGCTCTGTACATAAAATAGCCGCTGATCTTAATGTCTCCAAATTAAACTTTCGCAATGTACCTAAACAGCACATGGGATGCCAAGCTTTCAAGAAACGTAAAGTTCACGGAGTTTCGGAATCTTCCAAGCCGAAACGGCTTGAAAGAGCAACTCTTCTGCTATCGCGGCACGTTGGACGAGGCATTATCTTTTCCGATGAAAAGTTTTTTGTCCTGCAGCAGTCTCAAAATGTCCAAAACGACAGTTTGTGGGCCTTCAGGTCTAAGAACATCTCAGATAGCGACAGAAACATTCTGCGATTCCAAAGTGCCGCTTCCGTGATGGTTCAAATATCCCCCAATGCAAGCGCGGCAAGAAACGTAAAGTTCACGGCACGCCAAAAAATACCGCTTTTTTTCATCGAGAAAGGTGTTAAAATCAACGCTTTATATTATCAAACGAAAGTTTTGTTGAATGTCGTGAAGCCAAGCTAAGAAAAAAATGTACGGAAAGGATGATCACATGTTACAGCACGACGGAGCGCCTTCTCAACAGCGAATTTTGTCCAAAACCGACGTCGAGCAAATTTGACCGACATTTTGACCAATGATGAATCTCGTTTAGGCAAAAATATCCCCAGGTCATTTAACTCAAAAACTTCTCATCTACTTCAAAGTTTTACCAATTACTCGAAGTTTTTTTCGAAACGAAAGATTCGTTTTCAAAATTGAAGAAGAACTGATCCTTCAGATTGCTTTTGTATGGTAAATGTTTTAAAATGATTAATTTGGATATAAGGCTTTTAAAGCTAAAACGACATATTCCGCTTTTTCAACTACCGTAATGGTGCAAGTTTTCGCAGATGAGGTATTTATTTGAACCAAATGAAAAATAAACCTTGACCACTACTAACAAAATGTTCGCTTATAGCTATACATTTTACAGTCGACCGTAAGTAAACAGTGGAACAAAGTAAAGTGCCCACTAACTAATTGAAATCGACAGTTTTTATCACGGAACATATCAAGTTTCAGTATTTTTTTAGTACATGAATTCATCTTAAGACGAATCTTCGAGTTTCAGGTATTGTTTTACCAAAATAACTCCTTTTTGAAACCCCAGATCTGAAGCATTTTTTGCAGATTTTACAGATCTTCAACCGATTTTATGCACATTAACTGATGTATTCCAGTTCTACACTATACTGCATTTGTAAACTATGTGGACCAAATATTCTAACATTGGTACCAACCCATAATATCTTCAATATTTATCCTCCGATAGTTAATATTTGCTCCGCTTCATCATACCTGGAGTCGTGTCGCGGCAATCGTCCAACCGGCACTCGATGCCCCAGGTGACATCGAAAGTTGGCATTCTCTTTCGCAGCCGTAGCTCCCGGCAGGAACATGCTCAGCACGGCGATATCCTCATTGTTGTCCTTTGCCCGTTTGATCCTTTCGCCACCGACGGTTTTGGTCTTGAGCCTCAACCGATCGAAATCCGTCGAAAGGATATCGGTTGCCATGTTTGCTTCTGAACTCTTCAAACCCTGATTCCACACCACCCGTTCGTTTGGGACTCGCAAAAGCCCAACACTTTTCACTTTTACTTTTCCGATCAACGTAAGCGATATGCCAATCGCTTTCTAATAGCTTCAATAATAGACCCGGAAAGATCTCAACCACATTTTTTTTTCACAGAGTATGAGTCACTTTTCCACGCGCTGCGTTGTTTTTTTTTTCGATCGAATCCGAATCACGGCGCCTACGAAGATCGATGGCTGAAGTTGTAAAGCCAGATCTAAACCGACTTATAGGGTGTTATATTGCGCGAGCGGAATCTTGGAATCGCCGTCGTAGTCGCTACCAACGATGTAACCCAATCAAAAGTTCATTCATAACTGAAACCGTGACCAGCGCTAGTGTTATTCTTATTGTGTGTAGCGTGTGTCTCCGGTTGTCCGTTCGTTTGTTGGTTGGTTGCTTGTGTTGTGCTGGAGCAAAGCTCTCCTCAACAATTCACGGACATAAGAAAAGCTTGCTACTCGTAAACGGTGCTTGGAGCAGAAGGTAAAACCTGATAGATGGATAGGTGGATAGGTCTTATGCGAGGTTTGCGTGTCTGGTTGTTTCGTATAAACTTTTCGTGGTTTGAGAATGGCAGCACTATCGAATTTAATATTATCACAACAACCCTGATAGGTGGATTGTCGCAAACCACGTCTTCTTTTGTCTAGCAAGAGCCTCAAGTTCCACAGCTCGAAAAGTGATACTTTCCAGCACAGTGACACTGGGGAAAATGCAACAGCCCAGCAGTTATGCCGACTGCACATGAAACATCTGATTTATGGAGGAGAGAATTTGCATGTCAGAGGGAGGTACGAATTTTACGGAGGAAGATTTTAAATTAGAACCCTTGGGGGGTTTCTTTCGCATCAAGTTACGTTCTGGTTGCATGTTGTGAAACTCTATATGGAGTTACGGTAGCTTTTGAATGTTTCAAATAGTTATGAGCCAAAAGTGAGAGATTGTACAACGGTGGCACAATGGAATTCATGGGTTCTTTAAACCACGAAACAAAATTCCTGAGAAGTTTGTTGGCGAATGGCAAAAATCAGAAAATTAATGATCTAGAAATTAAGTTAGACAGTATCGAAACAGCACCATTCTCAACTGAATAGCCTGTAAAGGCACAGCTACAAGGCAAAATCATGCTGGAGGTGTCTGGATTTGATTCCTTATCTGGTTTTTTGTAAAGGAAAACTACTCGACTCCCTGAGCAAAGAGTATGATTGTACGTATTCAATCATACAAATGTAGGTAGCCATTCCTAGCTGTTGAAAGAGCTCAAATAGTTCCTGTCAAAATGCACTGTGAACACAAAATTGAAAGCCAGCAACTAATTAATTTCAATAAAAAATAAACTTGGAATGCTAAAAAAGAAGAAAGAACGGAATCAAGACATGTGGTTTGTACCAGTGTTATAACCTTGGTGTAGGTGCTGCTCAAGCAGTAGTTTCCTACATTATTTGCTTCTTTTACGGACAAATGTAGTTTTGAATGATAAAAAAAACATATTATTTTTAATAAAAGAAGCAATGAATCTGTTGGAGTCAAAGGCGAACGTCAACCCGAGCGTCAACCACACCCACTGACTGACAGATGGATCGGTTGCAAAAATGTCATAGCGAAAAGTCAAAGTAATTCTTTATAGAAGAAAATAAAGACTGGACTCGGAAAAAATGAGACACACAAAAATGATCACCAAAAATTCATTTTAAATCGGATACTTCTCAAATTTTATAAGAATTAGTTATTAGATTTATTTTTTTATAAGAACTAGAAAGTGAAAGTGATTTCTAAAACTGTTTTCTTGTTAAAACTAAAATTTTCTATTTAATTGGATCTAGTTTACTCTTTTTTTCTACATCTATTGGTTAGAACCATTGCCCTTGCGCTGAACTGGCCGGCTTGACGTGCCGCAAGGGCTCAGTAGGGATCAAGACCCGAAGCTAAGAGTCAGTTCCATTGTGGTTATATCACATTTATTAGCAGAGCAGCACATCGAAATTTTAGGTTCATTATTCTTTATATGCTATACAATTTCAGATCATCCATGGATATCCCAAGTTTTGTAAAATAATTTAAAATCATTTTTTTTTCTGGTGGCCATGATACATTATCTAAGCTTTCAGGTTCATGGTGGATGTGCGGGTCCGTATACAATTGCAGCAGGACCACAATCTGCAGACACATAAATACAAATGAAATTATTATCGTTTTATATTATAACATCCATTCACTACATTTTGTATGCTTTTTTATAAGTCATTTTCAGCTTCGCATTTATGCATCCTTGTCAGTTATAGCTCATCTAACTTACGTTATGTATTTGAAAAGATAGGAAGGTTTTTATTGTTTTTTTTTTTTAGAAAGGATCATATTCGAAAAATTCTACTTAAAAAAGCACTTTCCTTCTTCATCAGAAATATATATTAATTCAAAACCTAACAGTTTACAATCATTCATTTCCTATTTCACAGACATGAGGAATCATTTATGGGTGTACAAGAGCTATAGAAAAATTCAATTTCCTAATTTTTTATTTTTTTAGTTTTATTAAGATTCAGTTTTTAGATTCATACTCATCTGAAATTTATTTCGCCTTATTATTAGCTGTCTTCAGTTTTTCCAATATTATTATGAAATTAATACACATCTAATTTTTATTTTCAGTAACATACCAGTAGATGTCATATATATCTTGTACCTACGCTTATTATGTTCTCTGACTATTATTGTGAAAACAAATTCTAATCTTAGTAGATCTTATTTCAATAGAAACTGCAACAGTGGAAGTCTTTCGATGAGTGGATGATCAGATTAGTTACGGATATATGTATTCTACTATAGTTTACTGGCTTGCTGGTATTATTATTTTATATTTTAACGTCAGTTTATTATTTTATGTTATGATATTAAATGATGTGACATAATTACATTTAAATTCATTTCATTAAAATCGCTATTTCCGATGAGACTCACTACATAAATTATTGCAAGGAAACGGAACAGCACATCGAAATTTTGGGTTTACCATTCTATTGCTATATAATTTCAGATTATCCATGGATATTCCAAGTTTGATGAGATAATTTTAAATCAATTTTTTTTCTCGCAGCTACATTGTCTAAACTTTCAGGTCCACAAATGGAATTGTTATTTTCATTCTTATATTCATTCACTATATTATTTGTCATTATAATATTCATTCGCTATATTTATTATAATTATAATATTAATTCACTATATTTTATACATTACTATATGACATTAAATATATATTGGGAAGGGAGGGAGCATCAGGGTATCACTCAAGCTGGAATTGGACAATGGAGTGGTATGACAACCGGCGTCTAGGAGGGAACAAACAGTATCATTTTCTTTATCCTACCGATTCGATTGTGGTGCTGTGAATTCTACTCCAACAGTTTCAGTGAGAGTGACGCGCCCTTCTTAACAAGCCATCCCGTAGAAAGCTTAATGAGTATTGCGAATTGGGTTATTCGATTTGTTGGATCGTATCGTTGGAAGGAGAATCTCATGTTCCCGCGGGTTTCGCGTAAGTGTCTCTGCTTACGGGTCCGCCCCACCGTTTTTGGCCCTTCATACAGCGTTACTGTGAATGCAAACCGGTAACTCAATTTGATCTTGCTATTAAGTGGAGCTGCATACATGACAAGGTCTTAGAAGGGATGGTGGCTACCTTACATACATACATACATCAAATCGGCCAATCTTTACAAAAATCAGTGGCGTCGATCTATCTCTTGGCGGCTAAAAGGACAAATAAGACACTAAGCTACTACAAATCGGTTATGCTGCTCGCAAATAAAAGAAAAATGGGATGATCCGGTAACGACCGGACATATCGCGCGTATTTTGAACGAATCTCCGAACATCAAATGGACGAAACTTCAAAGTAAACCGAAACTCACATGTAAGCAGAACCGGCTTAAATTCGCCAGGAAATACATGGAATGGAAACCCGTATGGCGAAATGTGATCTTTTCGGATGAATTTTTTTTTAATCTGGACGGACCGGATTATTGCAGCTGCTATTGGCCTAATTTAAACCAAATAGGCATCGTTAGATCCAAACGTAATTTTGGGGGTTGAAGTTTGATGGTGTGGGGAGCCTTTTCTTACAATGCCAAACTTCCAATTTGTTTCATTTTGACAAGAATGAATTCCGGAATGTATCTGGATCTGCTGGAGGATGTTTTGGTAGGATACATGGTGTACGACGCAACAGATGACATATTTTTTCAGCAGGACAACGCATCGATCCATGTGTCTAAGCAATCCATGGTATGGTTTGCTGACAAAAACATTCCACTGCTTGAATAGCCGGCCTGCAGTCCCGATTTCAACCCTATAGAGAATCTCTGTGGTATCCTAGTCAAGATGGTGTATGCAAATGGACGACAATTCAACAGTGTTTCCAGCGATTCAGGAGTGTTGGGCCAAAATTGACATGACAACACTACAAAAGCTATCCTATTCGATGCCAAATCGGATTTTTGAGGTTATCCGAAACGTAGGAGGCCATACCAAATACTAACTATGGATGAACTTCAAAATTTGTCACTCAGCATTACTATTTTTTATAGTATATAAGGTGCGGCTAAGCAAATTTCTGGCCTATATTCTTATTTTTTTTTCGATTTTCTGAACTAAAAATAATTGTTTGTTTTTCTTGAACATTGTATTAGATGAAAATAAATTGTCTGTTGTTTCCTAATCCAAAAAATATGAACAATGAATTAGTTTATGTTTTAAAAAACGAAAAAAACATGGGGTGCGGCTAAACGAATGTATAGCACTGTATACTCACAATACCAAAGGGTCATTCTAGTTCAAAACATAAATACATCGCTCAAGCGTCAACTTCTTGTTTACCACTTGCCATTTCTCCATAAACGGCAGAAAATATAACAATAATACCAATCAACAACTCTGAACGACAAAGCAGTGAATTTTTAATTCTGCTGATCGTTGATTTTTGGGTCTTAAATTTGGGAAGGCCAAATTTGCCTGAGAGCATGATCATGATTGACCACCCGAGGTTGCTCCTCCGTTATTGTCAGCTGTGATTACACGGAGAACCAACAGATGCCAACCAAGCTAAGGCAATAAGGAGCCGGCTCCATCCGAATGCAGGTTAAATGAGGAAAGCGTAGGGATGTGTTGACGAAATACACGCTTTATTGATAGCCGTTAACTCCCGTGTACATGAGAAATCACTGGAATGTTAGACAAAGGGTTGAGTTGACAGCTTGATTCGTTTAGGCAAAGAGACCACTCACATACAGGGCAGTAAAAAAAGCGAAAATGTTTAAACATTAATATTGGGTTCATTTGTGTAGCTAACGACTTATTTCTGTTGACAGAGTTTTAGTACATGTTTACTTTGAAGTACTGCATCATAGCATTGAATTTGTTCTACTGCCATTTTGTACGCCAAAGAAGTGATTACTAGTTTGCTACTCACTCAGAAAACGGCGAAAGAGATTGCCAAGATGGTAGGATGTCATTTGACCACAGTTCATCGCAACAAAATGTCTCTAAATCATATGTTGCAACTTAAAAAAAACGTCGGCTGGTGGCAGCAGAAAAGTTTCATCAATGGTAGAAAACATTTCAAGAATTCCATGACATTTTCCCCCATGATGGTTCACTTTGCGTGTATTCAATTTGGTCGATATGAAAAATGTGAAATTTTATGAAAATAATATCAAAATACAGAACATTTACTACCACTGCTCACAAATCCCCCAACACATGACGAAAAGTAGACTTATTTCGCTCAAACATGGAGTAACGTGTATTTTTAACATACCATAAATGTGGAATGTTTGCATACAGGGTGTTTCGATCAAAATTTGGTCGACTTAAACTTGATGCATTTCCTTTCATCGTGCATTAATTTTGCACTCCACTAATTTTGAAGATGTGTGCGTGTAGCATCATGCTTCTATTTTGATTTTGAGATTTGCACTTCAGTTATCAAAATGTCGTCGAAGGAAGAGAAGCAACGCATCAAAATTTTGCACGTGCATGGCGAAAATCCAAACTACTCTCCCGCCAAGTTGGCGAAATTGTTGAATGTGGCTAAATCAACTGTTACCAACGTATTAAAAGTGTTCGGTGAACGTTTGTCGACAGCCTGGTAAGGAAAGCTGGATCGGGGGGAAATCGAATGCCAGAGGCCACAGCGACGACACAAAGAGTTGCCCGCTGTTTCGAGCGGAACCCCAACCTCTCCGTCCGAGATGTCGCAAAGAAGCTGATGGCGCTGAACTGTCGACTTACAAGAAAGTGGTGACTCCAACTCCGCGACGATAAACAAAACACGTCAGCCAAAGCACGATCGCGAAAGTTGTGCACGATGATGCTGCCGAAGTTTGATTGCGTGGTACAGGACGATGAAACTTACGTCAAGGCAGACTTTAAACCGCTTCCTGAACAGGAATTTTATACGGCAACCGGACGAGGAGAGGTGGCAGATATTTTCAAGCACATTAAACTGTCAAAGTTCGCGAAGAAATATCAGGTGTGGCAGGCCATCTGTACCTGTGCCTTGAATAGCAACGTTTACATTGCGACCGAACCGTCAACCAGGAAATTTATCTGAGCGAGTGCCTACAAAAACGTCTACTGCCTTTCCTGAAGCGACACAATTGTTCCGTTCTATTTTGGCCGGATTTGGCATCTTGCCATTACGGAAAAAAGGCCATGGAGTGGTATGCTGTCAACAATGTTCAAGTGGTGCCCAAGGACAAAAACCCTCCTAACAAGCCAGAGCTCCGCCCAATCGAACAATATTGGGCCACCGTCAAGAGGAACCTTAAGAAGACTCAAAAAGCTGTTGTGAGCGAGAACAGAAGGCAAACTGCCGTTCTGCGGCGAATAAAGTGGACAAGAAAACTGTACAAAATCTTATGGCAGGTGTTAAACGACAGACCCGGCAATTCGCATTCGGTAAAGAGGAAGCTTAGCTGAATATTTCTCCTGAATTATGTATTAACTGAACTTGAAAAAGAAAAAGAATTTGACTTATTAATAAAAACTTTGATCGACTCACACACATTACTGTTTGACCAAATTTTGATCGGAACACCCTTTAGAATCTTTGTTTTTATTTTGATTCGCCGTTTTATTTTGACGGAATATTTGAGGGGTTTCGTTGGAAGTTATGTTTTGAGGGGTGATTCGTTTAGCTTGGGACCAATGTGCTGGTACTTCTAGCGCCAAAACAATATAAATTTTCCGGCTGGGCACCCAGGGCAAGGGGGAGAACAACTTGGGGAGGGGACTCATTTGCGTCTCTGTTTTGTGTTTTTTATTAGTTTTGTTTTTTTGTATTTTTTTTTTTTGTGATAGGTATGCGCACAGCTAAATCCAGCAAGTGTTGGCTACATCTTTGCTATTTCTCAATACATAGTTAAAACCAATACAGCTAACGAATGTTCATTGTATTTGTAACTAACTAAAAAATATGGTCTGTTGAGATTTGACCTTTGTTTTGAAAATGGAGTCGAAGCAACAACAAATGCGTGAACAAATCTGCACAAATCCGATCTTATGATAATTTGTTTATGTCACACCTTGACATAGTAAAATCACTCGGAATCCCTCGGTTGACAGTAAGTATCGTTTTAAAACGCTTCCATGATCGGTTGACGGTTGATCGGAAACCAGGATCCGGCGGTAAGCGAAACGACAACTTCAAATTGCAGTGAAATACAGTGCTCAGAATGTTTAACCGGAATCCGAACCGTTCTATCCGCGAGGTGGCCAAAAAAGTCAAAATTGATTCTCGTGATCAAAAAGTGAGGAAATAAATCTTTCTAGATAATTAAAACCCCGAACCGGAATGAGAACCAGGACGCCATAGCAAAAACGCGAGTACGGAAACTGTACGACAACATGCTGACAAAATTTGACTGTGTGTTGTAATGGACGATAAAACGAACGTCAAAGCAGACTTCAAGCAGCTTTCTGGTCTTGAGTTTTGTACTGCATTACAACGTGACAACGTCTACGATTACTTTAAGGCCCTTTAAGTTCTGGCAGGCTACATATAGTTGTGGATTGAGGAGCAAAGTTTTCATACGATAAATCAGCAAGTGGACGTCGAAGATTTCGTGAAGAAACGGCTACTACCTTCCATTCAAAAGCACACATGCTCTGCGTTGTTTTGGCCAGATTTGGAGTCTTGTCATAATGGAAATGTGGCTCAGGAATGGTATACGGAATACATCGTCCACATTGTGCCAAAGGACTGCAATCCTCCAAACACCCCAGAGCTTCTAACAATCGAAATATTTTGGGCAATCGTGAAGCGAAATTTTAGAAAATCGAAAGGAAATGCCAATATGCTTTGTCATATAATTTCCAAGTTGTTGAGGGCACTGTGCAACATCTTATGGATGTAAACATGAACTGAAAATTTATCCCTTCTAATGATTAAATGGTTCTTTTGGTTGAAAATAAATTGAAATAAATTTAAACTGTGAAGTTGTCTGGATTTTCCGCGCAAACCTTATGCAGGTTTCCTAATAGGCCTACTGATTTTTTATGGAGTAGCGTGGTGTTTTATATGATTGTGTGTCCATTCGAAGCAAGCCACTGGAATTTCAAAAATAAAAAAAGTTAAAAATTTTAACATAAGAAAACTATGCATTTTACACAAATCAATAGTACCAGAAATCAAATCAATTTGGTCAGAGAATGTAGTCCTAGAAGGATAGTTAGAATATTATAAGTAAAGATATTTGAGAAGAAACAATCCAAACTAGTTTCGGCTTTTTAAATTATTATCATCCAATGCGTAGTTCAAAAAAAAAATTATGATATATAATGTACGTAAATTATCGCAAACTTAAATAGAAAACAATCAAATATGAAAGATAGTTCAAACGTTTTGGCTAGTAGCTGCCAAAAGCCAGTTGGCCGGTTGGTTTACTGTCGATCGTAAAGCGGCATTTTTTACTACTAACAGCCGATAAATACAATAAGACGGTCGTAAAAAACAAAGAACTCCACGCTGCCTTTTATGTAACCAATTTAGTCATATTTTTATGACTATTTTCATTCCGTATGGTAGAATTCTCCGAAGAAACAGTAGGCCATGAAGGTCAGGGTAAAGACGCAGTACATGTGGGGCAAAATTTCCGACGGATCCCAATTTTCATTCGACACGCAACCCGTTCATCTCCTCAGCGGCTTGACTAACAATATTGTAGCCCCCCATGTCAATAAGTTTCGGGTCACGCGAACTTTTGTTTAGGGCCTCGATTGGTGTAGGTTATGCTCTTTGTTTGGAATTGCGTTACAAATGTCAATATCAATTTTGCAAGTTCAGGAATCAATTTGCACACAAACTACCGCTTCGTGCGAAAAATCACAATTCAATGCTGGCGTAGATGGATGATAAATGCAGGAACAAACAACTTCTATGCCATTTTCTTTCGTGTAGGTTTGAGGCGTTCGACGCCCGGTGGTCGCCGCCACTTCAAGTTCACCTTTCACAGTGACAACTGTTAAAACTCGATTGATAACCAATTGCTGCCTCTAATGTAAATAGAGACACATTTCGTTCATATTTCAATAAAAGGCATTATTTATCGAATCGATTGGCGTTCGTCGTCGCCATTGGGAACGGCTTCCGGGGGCGGCGGTAGCAAAATAGAATGAAAAAATGTCCGTACGTGGGGGTGCCTGATATGGTGGGCCCGAGTCTGTTTTATTCCCCTTCCTGCCCGGCGAGAAACGGCCAGTGTTAATGTGTGGAGTAGGTGACATTGCTCGACGCCATCTATCGCGTTCAAATTAGAAATTTAAATAAATTGTTATGAATTGTTCGGTGGGGTGGCTGGTGGACTGGTCCCAAGACTGGAGCCACGAAAGGGTTTTATGATAATTGATAATAGGTTTACATGGCACGGGGGCGGGTTTTTGTTTATCACACGTGCCATAGAAGGTAGGTATCATACTAATGGAAACCTTAAGTGCCAGTTTCGAAGACAGATTGGCGACTAATGGAGTTCGGAAGTCACTTGATGCGTGTACCTCTCATCACGAAGGAGATGTTGATCATCTGAGCCATAACTCAAAATTTGACATCCTTCCAAGAATTCGAATTGCTAACAGTCATAAATTCGCACAAATATGATGAGAACAGACAGCTAACATTTTCGTTCACCCCATTTGGGCGTCGTCTTTGTCAAGATGGGGAAAAAAAAGAGTAGATCATCAGCTCATGGTCAGTTGGCAGTCTCCATTAGTAATAATAATTATTTGGTCCGTAACAATTGAGTCGTCGGCACCGTCGTCGTTCGATGATTACTGGGCGTCCTCTTCACCCCTTCTAGGAAGATATCAGACAGCGGTGCGTAGGTGGTTCCGCAAAAAATGCAAGACGAAATTTATTCCAAATGACACCTTCGGGTCTGAATGGGCGGTACAACAAATTACTGTTTCCGAGAGGAAGAGTTAAGCGATAAAAATTTAAACCTAATTGGCACAAGTTAAATAAAATAATTTCTTACTGCACAGTTGTTGCAGCGTACCGGGAGAGGTGTTGAGTAATTTAAAGTTCCATCTAGAGTAAGATGAAGGTTAAAACTGACCCGAACGGAGAACAGAACACAAGACATCAAAACAGTGGGACCCAATGATGGGTTGTTCATGTTAGTTAGTTATTGACTCTAGGTTTGTGCCTTGATTCCGATGCGGAAATTTATATGACTAATAAGATTTATTGATTACCAATTCAGACAAGGCGAAATATCCGCCAGACGAATGGTCATTAAAATTGAACTGCGATGATGACAAATATCACAACTTTTGTTTGCACAACGGCAGAAAAGCGTTTTAGCAGCGCCATGTGAAAATCAATTTGGTGCCACAGGTGGGTGTTGTTGAGTTATGAATGTTCTAATAACGTTTACAGAACCAATTCAGCCGTACTATTTTAAGTCGTTTTTCGTCATGCGAGTCAACGGACAGATCGGTTTGGTTGGTTGTTTTGGTTGTCTAACCAAATTGACCGGAGTGTGATTGGCACATTTGCGGCAAATATCTATTACGATCTTCAACTTGCACATCGCCGGCCACTGCTGACTGTGTACCAATCAATGGATGAGTTACAATGATGTTTACCGTGTATTTTTCCGAGAGATGGCATCATCTATGTTGTTGGTTGCTGAACGTCTAAGGCACGTGTGGTAGCCACAAAACACATTAGTTTGTTAAACGATCCAGGGAACTATTGCTGCCTGATAGAATGCTGTTTTTTTCTTTCAACGGATTGCAATAGGGATGATTGAATTTCGTTCAAAAATAAATGTGCGGCATTGAAGCTTGAATTCAAATCGAACAAACAACCGAGGAGCAACTAGTTTTATTGACGACTGGATTGCTCTGTAATTCTGTGCATAGAATTAGTTTCGAATTTTTGACTTCTGAAATTCTTTGGTTTGTGGGTTTGGTTATAGCTTTTTTTTTGTCGTATGCCGTTTGCAGTTTGAGATTTTTTTTTTGCATCTTTCCTAAGTCAGTTTTAAACTAACAATCATTCCTATCCTTACCAGTTGCAAGGACTAGGCCAGGACAGTTTTCGATTGTTGGAGAGTGCATCACAACCATCGAGAGAACCATTTATTTAATTCCAAAATACTGCTTTTATTGGTAGATGTCTAAAGCGGTTATGGTTCATTAAAGGGTGTCCACAGTTAAATTGCATCACTTTAAACTCGTCCTCAAAAACAAGTCTCTCAACTGATTGTCATGAAATATTCAGGGAATAAAATACAATGTATAATCTTGGTTTAGGCATTTTAATTTCACTGTATTTCTTTACCAAATCCAAAAGCCTGAACTTTCTTCTTAATACCACGCAGAAGATTTTGTGCAATGCTTGAACCGACATTTTTTCCGCTTTCAACCATGACTTCAACATTTCCTGTTCTGTAGTGACAACTTTAGGATGCTTACGAAGTTCGTGCTTCATTACAGCCCAATATTTTTCAATTGGCCGCAACTCTGGAGAGTTTGGGGGATTAAGATCCTTCGGCACGAAACTGACACCATTCGTCTTGTACCACTCCAGAACATCCTGGGAGTAGTGACAAGAGGCTAGGTCCAGCCTAAAAATTGTAGGAACGATGTGTTTTGAGAAACGGAAGCAGTCGTTTTTTCAGGCATTCATTCATGTATACTTGACCATTTACAGTTGAAGTTGTCACGAAAGGCTTTCTCCGTTTACCACACGAACAAATTCCCTGCCAAATCATGAATTTCTTGGGGAACTTTGACACTTGCTGTTTCCTTAGAGACTCTGGAACATCGAACTTGCATTTCGCAATCACATACTGGTTGCCGGGAATTTGTTTAAAGCCCGCTTTTACGTGTGTTTCATCATCCATGATGCATCCATGATCCATGTGGTTTCGTCAAGATTTATGTCTACAGCTTACGCGCACGTGTTTTAGCTGTCCTATTCTGATTTTCATTGCGGTTTGGAGCTTTCTGAACTTTGAATGAACGGAGCCCGGCTCGTTTCTTGGATTTCTGCACGAAACTTTTGGTCAAGTGCAGCTTTTTCGCGACACCCCGAACGGAACAGTTGGGTTTGCGTTTAAAGGCAGCAACCACTCGCTTGTGATCCTTCACACAGTACGAAACACTTTTTCTACCACTCACCTTCTTCCGATCGACAGTTAGACGTTCCCCGAAACGTTTTATGACAGGAGACACTGTAGACTGGTGAATTTTCAACATCTTTCTGATGGCTCGGTGCGAAAGAAGTGGGTTGTCGAGGTGCGTGTGCCAAATGTTCTCGCGCACTTGCTGTTCTTTCGACTCAATTTTCGAAACTACGACACATTCCACAATGAAACTCACGCAGTGTAAACAATACACGCTGAGGTCATTTCACCCGAAATGTCGTTGAAATCAACCCAAAGGGCGAAATGTTACAGCTTATTGAAAGTGATGCAATTTAACTGTGGACACCCTTTAGGCCAAATGTCATTATGACGAATTGCCATTTAGTGGAACGCCATAAGGCCAAATGTGCTTAAGCCGAATCGGTTACTAAATTCATTGAGTGACTGATAATTCATTTATTTGTGTCTGTTTGCTTGGAATCGCTTTCAATTCTAATGTCAAAGATCGAAAAAACCTCAACGAGATATGTTAGTGGATTAAAAGTTATGAAATTAAAAATAATTGCTTATGATTGAAAGAGAGAACTGCTTATGGTTGTTTGTCCAAAAGATTACGAGAAAACCTAACTTCATGTCTTCAATAAGACATGCAAGAAAATTGAAAATTTTGTTTTCAAAAGAAATGATCATAATTCAAGGAAGGAGAAATCTCCTTTGGAAGATCGATTGTTTCATGTCCCAAAAATATCAAGTTGAAATCTTATATCACGATTTTTTAAATTAGCAAGAACTACTCATGATTGAAAGACGAAAGAATGCCTCATAATAGTTGATTGTTTCAGTTACCATTTCCTTCTTCTAACATTTCTAAGTTTTAACTTAAAATATTAGAAGATGACGAGATTTTAAATAAGAAAGAACAGCTTACAATTTAAAGAACAAGAAATCTCCCATACAATTTATTGATTTCGTGTCATAAAGGATTTCAAAAAATACTAAATTTTATCTTCCACAAGGCATGATTAAAAGTTCTTAAATAAGATGGGTCTGCTAGATGCTGCATGATTAAAAGAAGCGAATGATTTCATGTATTGCAGATTTCAATCCACCTCGTGACAGGATAGTAGAATAAAAGTATTAACATTAGAAACAGTTGCTCATGGATTAAGAAGGAATAATCTCCAATTAAAAATTAGCAAGGATTTCATGAAGTATTAATTTAAATCTTTTACTTTGTCTAAATTCAGCCTCGTGATCCATTCGGCCTAATGAGTTATATGTCGTTCGGCCGCATGGACCCTCACTATTTATTTATGGCGTTAACTATTTACAGCTTGTACCAGCTACGAATTTGAAATTGGGTCAATGCCGATGCTTGTGCAGTTTGCCGGTTTTGTACAAAAATTTCAGTAAGTTTGCTCTTATTGAAATTCGACCGCTTTCTGACAACCGATTACAACAGAAGGATGAATGGGTGAAAAAGTAGAGTGATCGAGAAACCAAAATAAGGAGATGGACCCACAAGGAAAAATTTAGCCCCACCTACAACGAAACGCAAAAGGAACACACCACCACACTTAATTACTTTCTTGTAAAAGCTATTGAAAGCGTTCTGATTCAAAAGGATTGTTCATTCAATGGTGGAAACATCATCAGGATTCAAAACACGTTCAAAAGTTTCCAAAAATACGATGTGAGAGTCGAGATAACATTCTGCACGTTAAAAACTCTACGTGACCAAGACTTTTGATCTACGTGACCAAGACTATTGATCTCAAAATTTTTAAATCAATTTTTGAGAAAGACAATGTGGTTTAATAATCAATAAAGCAATAATTGATAACTAGTTCTTGTTTCAACCCAAAACAATTAATGAATACTCTCAAGAAATAACTCAAGTCAACAGCGCAGACGCGGAGAGTAACAAAAAAACTAGACTTGGGGAAGCCGCGCGATATAAAAACTCGGGGACAATGAACAAAATAACAATATGTACACCCACGCACGGGAGACGTAAGGAAGACGCCAGATGACACCAAACCTGGGCACGATCTAAGGTATAAATCTAGCTGCTCAGCCAAAACAAATCGACCGGCACACCAGGGCGAGACGGCACCCAGAAAAACCGAGAGGAACAAAGGTGCCAACGAAATGACGGAGGGAAATGGGGGGAAGGGCGGAGGAAGAGGAGAACGGAACAAATCCGTCGAAAACGGGTGGAGGTATGTTTTTTTTTGCCTCGTTGGGATTAACGTATAATGAAGGCATTCGAGCACATGAAGGAGGTTTCAGAGCGGGATACGGCCTGAAAATTTGGCACTTAAAAGGCCTATGTTAATCGTGCCAAAGAACGTTTGAATCTTCGATCCTGTAAGAAGCAGAAGCGGCCGTAAAGGAGTCCAAAACTTGATGCATCGATGAGTCCCAGAGTACGAAAGTTGTACGATACGATGCTTGCTGGGAATTCAAACTGTATAATAATGGATGACAAAACCTACTTGAAATTCGACAATACATCCTTGCTGAGGCTACAATATTATATGGTGCGTATAGGGGAAGTATTGAATAGTCTGAGACATCCATTCCAGTCGAAAAGTTTGGTAAGAAAGCTATGGTCTAGCAAGCTATTTGTGGGTGTGGTAAGATTTCCCAACCCTTCATTACAACTGCTTCGATGATCAGTGAAATATACTTTAACCCATGATTCGAAGCCACAAGGATCCTGTTGTCTTTTGGCCAGATCTCGCGTCTTGCCATAACGCGAAATCAACGATAGAATGGTATACTACCAAGCGAGTTTTATTCGTTTCATAGGACATGCATTGACGAAGGTACATCTTAGGAAATATGTCTCGGTAGCAGATACCATACAACAGTGTTTAAAAGATTGGAAGAAAGTGTCAAAACTTGTCGCTAAGAATTATATGAAGAACGTTCGCAAGAAGCTGCACCACCTATCAATTTAAAATCACTAGATTTTAAATATTTAGAACACTAACCTGTTGTGATACTCTAATGTTAATAGTATATCTAATAAAAATTGAACACTTGTGTAGTAGTTTTACTGAAAAATGGGTGCATCAGTACTTTCTGGGATAGTCTTTATGCGCCGACCGATGCTGCCAAGCTACATGAAAAAAAGAACTTTTACAGTCCGCTGAATGCCGTCATGGATAATGTTTCAAAGGATGATATCAAGATCTAAACTGGCGACTTCAATGCGTGTGGAACATAACTCGCGTCAACTCCGAAGCCCCATCACTGCAATGCACTGCACTGAGATCGAAGCACCTATCTGAAGCATGAAATCTAATAAGGCTCCCGGGGTCGTTCGCATATCACCAGAAATGCTCAAAGTTGACCCCATGCTATCCGCACAGATGTTGCATCAACTATTCTGGGATATCGCGATAATTCCGGCCAACTAGATGCAGAGCGTCTTAGTAACTGACTGTGTGCGACAATTGGCGAGTTATTGTGTATTGTTCTCAAAGTTCTGTGCAAAGTTATCCTGAATCGGATACAAGGAAAGATCGACGCGACTCTACCGCGGTAGCAGGCAGAAAGCCGTGCCGGAAGATCTTGTGTGGACTATATTGTCGTGCTCTGAATCATCCTGGAGTAGGTTCATGAATTCCAAGAGTCTATTTGGCATTCATTGACTACGAAAAAGCTTTCGATAGACTCAATCACGATGATTTGTGGGGCACTCTAAGACGCAAAGGAGTCCAGGATTAAATCGTCAACCATAGAGGCGCAGTGCGATGCTTTCACGTGCAGAGTCATGCAAAATAGAGCCTTGTTCGACACTATACGGGTAGGCGCCGTTGTGAGGTGGGAGCCTATCACTATGGAGCACCTCAGTGACTTCAATTTCACTGATGACGTTTCTCTGTTAGCGAAACGACGCTCAAATATGCAGAGTAAGCTCAACGACCTCGCCGAAAGCTCCTCTGTGGTCTCACCATCAATTTTAACAAGGCTAAATCGTTGCATGTCACGAATAACCGTTCCAACTTTTTGGTACCGGGCCAAACAGTGGAGAAAGTCGATAGTTTCCAATATCTTGGTAGATAGCCAGATAGCGTCAGACGACAGGATCAAGAGCGATAAAGGTGCACAAATCAAGAAGGCTAGAGTTGCTCGTCAATCGGACTAAGTTCCGGCGAATGTGGTGGGTTGAAGTCTTTTGGTAAAAATGGCAAAATTGTCATTTCTGTGCCCGTCTAACACCAGCCGCGCGTAGTGGCAGGATGCCAAATCCGGGCAAAATAGCGTCTCGCTTCCGTGAGACCACAGGCAGCAGGTGCTTTTGGAGGCACTCGTCTCGGTAGATTTGCCCATTCTTGGTACCCAAGTATGGCTGGCTGATCTCTCCACACCCACAGATGGGCTGCCAAACCAAGAACATATTGGCGAATTTGTCCACCTTCATCTTCCTTACCTCCTCAGGAACAGTCAACTGTGATGTGGCTATGTAAAACTCCTGTCCCGGCAATTGCTTTTTGTCTGCCTAGATGTACGTCTCGTCGTCCATCACGACGCACCGCGGTTTTTTTCTGTCGCTCGCCGTGGAGGCCGGCACGTTTCATAGTTTTTTTTTGACGAACCAGATGGAAACCTCCGCCTTCTTCGCCACATCGCGGATCGAAAGGTTCGGTCGACGCTTGAGCAGATTCAACACCTTCCTTGTCTTCACCGGATCTGCTGTCTTCGATTTTCTGCCGCCGCTGGTTCACCTGGGTCACTTTTAATGACTTTACCACCCGAGACACCGTCGAATGATGGTAGTCCAGGTGTGCGATGCAGTCGGATTTTCCATGACGGCGCACATAATTTGTTGGCGGATCTGCTCTTGTTACGATGCCATCTCGATAAGGACTTGGCAGATTGTGATGAAATTTTGCCAACGTAAAAATTACACTCTTAGCTAGTTTTAGTCGAAACACACACGCTGTCAATTTTAACCTACACACTCAAAAGTTACAAGCTAATTATTGTGTCTCATTTTTTTTCGAGTACAGTCTTTAAGTAAGAATTAGTTTTTTTTGTTTAATTTGAGCACAACTAGTTCATGTGTATTGGTTACGTCTGCCATGTTTCATAACAATCTGTGAAATACGTTTGGCTATGATTTCGGAACAGAATATTTTGCAGGAAAAAAATTCAAATGCATCCCATGGAGGTATAGCTGAGAATTTTGGCATCGCTAAGGAGAGCGTTTGACTGTCTAACCGAAGGAAGGAAGTGGTGGCTGAAGTGGTCCGGTTGATTCCAAATCGGCCACGAAGGTCGTAGCAGAGTTCAAGCGCCGGCCGAAAATCGAAGATGTCGATCTGTTTAGTCCAGAAAAGCATGAAACGGTCTGGATTAGATGCCTACAATGTGCAGAAGGCCCCAAACAGGATTGAAAAGCAATATGTTGCTACTAAAAAACCGTGCACGGAAGCTCTACACGCAGTTGCTCACCAATCCGCATATCATCGTGATGGACTACAAAACCTCCGTTAACCGACTTCCGCCAACTACCCGGAAAGCAATATTTTGTCGGCCAGTCCAAGTTAGACGTTCCAGAAGATTATCGGAGGTAGAAAATGTCGAAAGAGTGATTTCAAGAGAGTCTTAAAAAGCGACTTTTGACAGCTTTTTGTGCCAAAAGACATGAATCCTTCGAATTCCTGGAAAATTCGTCAAATTGAAAAAAGGGCTACCTCGAAAACAACTCCTTGCAAGAATCCCAAAATAATCAAATTTGAGCTCGAATTGAATAAAGTCTGGCTGAAAGTGACCAACCAGATGGGAGAAGCTGTAGTACAGAACTTGATGGATGGGGTCAAGTGAAAGGCGCAAGCATTTGAAATGGGAAAAAAAGTCGTGCAAGCATACATTTCTTAAGATCATTTTTCATACCTTATGAACAAATTCCATTTGATATGAGAATTTTAACATAAAATTCAGATTTAAAAGAGCCGAGTTCAGTCAACAGATTTTCTTAAAAAAAAAAAACACTTTTAAGACATTTGTGGCGCTGATCAATTTTCTGATCTAAGCCTCATTTCGGTGGACTCATTTTTTCTATTCAAAAAATATCGTATAACTAAATTTTATTAAAAAGACTACAAAGGACAGCCCAATGAGGTTGTACGCAAAGGTGACGTAGGACTACGTAGCAATGTCTAATGAATGTTATAATCATTTATTTCAATATTTCGTGACGGTCGTCATATGTAATATTTCTGTTTGGCATGGTACTCTTGGCATAAGCTTACTTTATATTTGCGCTTCGGAATAATATACAGACCGTATAAATTTACGAGCCGTGTTTGAAATTGTCTAAAAGATTTAAGGTATGCGGTGAAGGGAAAGCTGAAACTTTTTTAGCCACCGCTGGCTACCAATTGACAAGAATTTGAAACGATATGTTAGATATATTTCAATCCAAACAAACTCTTTGGTTGAGAAAATCAAATTGGTCGTCCTAAAAAGGACGGATTTTAAAGAGCCCATGTTTGATCGATCTTCTTTGGACCTGTCGTTCACATATTTACTAATATTGAGCGACGATTCATTAGCCAGCAATATTTGCAACAGCTGTTAGCAGATAATTGAAATCAGTAACTGGTCATGCTAATGTTGCTAGTTAATGCATTCTCTAAATACATTAACGATGATGATGATGGCTGGCTGGTTTATACCGATCATACCACTCAACCGCCTTACCGAAAGATGGCTGCCAACCAGATCACACTTATTGAACTCGTGGTTGCGCCAACAAATACATATTCACCTGCTTTTCTTCTTTTTAGCACTTCAAGCTTATTGCTTTCACAATTAGCTTATTGCTTGCGTAACGTAGTGTTCTAAATGCACTTGCACGGTTATTAATTGAGAGCTTTCGATGCCAGGTACCATTTTTGCATTAGTATGATTGTGTGGCAAGTACAATCATATCCTATGCCCAGGGAGTAGAGAAATTTTCCTTAACGAAAAATTCCTAGATAAGACCGGGAATCGAACCCACCCGCCTCCAGCACGGTGATGCTTTGTAGCTACGCCTTTACCGACTGAGCTAAGGGAGTACAAATTCACCACTGGCTTGATTAACTGACTGCATAACCAATGGCTGCCTAGTAGTGGGCAACAAAGGCGATAGAGCCATCAGCTACTACCCTTCAAGGTACTTTTCCCCGCCAACTGCCAATTCAATACTGGCTCATTTCCGCTCTGAACAGCTTTAAGGATGCAGAGCGAATGAAGCATTTTGTGAAGGTGTACCCCTTTTATATCATTCACTGCTGCATATGAGATCTCCTTTACCTACATTTGAAGTCTGTGGCAGGAAAATACTTGGCATTTAGTAAATTTGCAAAACGAAATTATAGGACATCACCTTGTACTTCGACAAATTTTTTTTATTAGAGCCTAACTGAAAAATGTAAACAATGGCTTTTCAGCGAATTTCTCGTCATTAAAAACTCGCCTAATCCACAACGGTCATTTCGAAGAGGAACAGTTCATCTATCCAATAGAATTGGAGGCTCACATGGGTAGCCTATGTGCCACGAGAAATTTCGGAAGACGCCATTGTTTACGTTTGTCAGTTACGCCCTAATGAAAAATCTTTGTCGACTTGCGTTATTTTCAATAGTTTAATGTTGAAAATAAATAGTTTTCAATATTGGAATTGACGCGTAGAAATATTTCCAATTGATTGGGGCAACCATTTTGAAAATGTTTGGAGAAACGACTGAGATATTAACGCTAAAACCCTGACCGCTTTTCGTGACGGTCGTTAAAGCTTTATTTTTTAATTGTATCCCAGTATAGAAAACAAAAACGTAGTCATACGTCAAAACATAATAACATTCAGAAACACTCGAAATTTCGATCTACCAGCTCATTACAAAAAAAAGCTGTGATTTTTCTTCGCATTCCAATTATTTACGAATCTCTTCTGAATCTCTATGGAAGAAAATGTCCTCACAGAGTTTCAAATGTCTTTACATTGTAGCTATATTTTCAAATATGGCATGCCCGAATTATAAGTTTATTTGAATGCCAACAATTTCGCTTGACCGTTGCAAATAAAAAATATCCAACCAAAAAATATCGTTTGGAATTAGCTGAGTGAGTGCACAATATTAGCCGGTCAATCTCCGAGTCTGTCTTTTATTCTCAGCTATAAATTAATGTTACATTTATATACTGTCACTGAACTGCCATTGAAAGTTTTCTTTTGCGTTGTTGAGCATCTTGCAATTGTTACTATCTCAAAGATATCATATTCCACAATCGAGACCACCGCAGTCGGTATGCATGTAAAAAATAAACACCATTCGAAATAAAAACCGATGGTTATCTGAAATAGGCTCGCAGTTTCTTTAAATCATCCCAACTAGGATGGACACGATCGGTGGTGGAAGGAAGCCGCAAGAAATTACGTCTCATTATACTGCAATTAACACGCGCTCGAATTGCGAGTCTTGAATATCGTCTTGGCAATACCAAGACAGCAGTTGTCAGCGGGAAAAATGACGATCAATCTTACGATGCTCATCAGGCTTAAGGGGAAGCGATGCTGCATCCATCAAGCTTTGAGCGCTAGTTGTGGTTGGTTTGACATTGACTCAAGCTAGGAAGAATAGATTATCCCTTTTTGTGAGCGTGGGATACTGAATCGCACTGACTATTGAGCAATTCCGCTAATGAGAATGCGAATTCAACCGCAGATTTTTTAATTAAGAAATCTTATTCCTAGTGATCTACACCATTAGCATATATTTTTAGAATAATTTTCACTCTGTTTTGAAATAATATTTCTGCATTTCAGCGCCGCCATGTTGACAAACAAAACAGTCAGTCAGTTCAGTTGTGTAATCAACCACAAGAAAGCCATCTCCCAAGATCAAGATTTCAAAGTCAAACCAATAAATTTACTAATATTGTGCCATCGCGCTTCACAGCATGTGAAGTTCTCGTCTTTATTTTGAGGTTTTGGTTACTGTCAGTCAATTGTGTCCGTCAGTGCCTCATCAACTGTATGCATTTGTATCGCGTGTTCTCCACCTCGCTCCTCAAAGTGACTGATTTGTCGTGATCGTCAAAGACTACAAAGATGCCAAACTAAAATATAAAGGAAGATATAACCTCACCGTAAGACAACAGGCAGATAATCTGACTTAAAACTGCATTTTTTGTTTGTTTGCGGCGAGCAACCCACATGAATGTTAGCTTCGCTGCAAAAGTGCAAGCAGCAAACTTTTCCGGTGTATGTAGGTATTGTACGGAACAAGGCTTGACATTGAAACTTGGAGATATACGGTTGAAGGACTTTTTCCTCTGTCTCTCTCCAGATGAAATACCCACGGAGTTTTGTGCACCTCGTTCTTGATGACTGCAAGTTCGCGGCAAGTGTCACCACGTCACAATCCACATAATGCGTGGAGGTGGGTCGCTCATGATGCATATTTGCAACGATAATTTTTATTATTTATGGGTAGGCAGAAAGACGAGTAATTTGAAAGTTGGGTAGACGAAAATACGATTACCGTGCTGCATGAATATCCGGTCACTTTGCCCATAAATCCGGACACTACTCACAGTTGTTTATCTTAGTCTGCCATGCAGTTATCAGCGCAAATTTGTCACCGTTAAAACCCAGCCCGTTTGTTTATAATGTTGAAAAAAAAAACGACCTACTATTTCCTAAGAAAGGAAAATGTCCGCATTTACTTACTGTCCGGGTTTTTATTCAGCACGGTAACCGTGTAAACGATCAGTCATCCTGAGACATTTAACCTTCAACATTCTGATGCTTTGGAGCAGTAAACAAGTGCCTACTATGGAATAAATATTTGTTTTAAAGTAACAGACCTTACAATTATTCTGAGTTTGCTGGCTCACAAGCGCTTACAACTCAATGATGGATTATTCAAAACAATGAACAACGGAGGGTCTTTTGATGGCCGTGCCTTGGGACAGTCATTCTAGTACCGCATCAACCGTCGTGATAGGTTGTGGGAGGGTAGCATCGTTTTTGGGATTAAATTTCAAGTTTCTCTTTTGCTTCACCAATGTGCTGATCGGTATTGTTACTGTTGTGGCTAAACTTGGCACAAGTAGCTGAAGATTTATGAATCCGAATCCGAAACTTCAAAGTCGTATGCGCACGGCTGTACAATGTTCAGGTTGAGATGATGATGGCGGCCTCGAAAGTGGATTGTAAGCACAAAATAATTGTACGGCCCCGTCGAGCGGGTTCAAGTGTGGGGGTGTTGTCCAAATACACGGACATAAACAGAAATGTTTTGAACGGAGGAAAGGGAGATCAAATCTCTGGTTGCCTTTGAATTCAATTGTTGTCCCGAAATGGTGAAAACAGATGCCAGATTTCGTCGAGTGGAAGTGGGGGTTCAACAAGATTAGCGCCATTAGCACTCTGGGAATGATAATGTGTCGAATTCCGGATCGAATTGGTCGTTAACAGCCGCCACTGGTCTGGGCGACTGAAGATGAATGGACTTTACTTGCATAACAAATCATACTTGTAACGATTGTGCGTCAATTTCAACAGCAGTGACATAATAGTATGGGTAAGGTTTTGAATTTGCACATCTAACTTACCAGCGCGGAAGATTTCTCCACAACCGTCACACCTGGAAGCGAACTGGGCATCGTAGCAGTTTCCACAGTAGATCTTGTCGGCTTTGGAGCCGAACTGTTTGTCGACTAGCGAAATGCGACACTTGTTGCACAGGAAGCACGCTTCGTGCCAGTGCTTGTCTTTGTAGGACAGGTCCTGAAAAAAGCAAGGATTATATTGGTTACTTGAGGTTGGATTATACTGATAAAATAGTTTTAAGGTGAAATTTAAAGAACGTTCGATGATACGATTTTTAGCAACACGATAGCAATAGATAGGCCAGAATTAATGTTTATATATGGTGACAATTCTAGTCATTTGAAAATATTTAGAACGGCCCAAAAAGGCACATTTAAAGCTCGATTCACCTAAAATCTGGACGCAAAAAATTAGTTCTATCTCGGGAATGTTTTGAGGAAATAAAAAAGTTGAGCAATCAAGGTAAAGGCATTTTTATAGCACTTTCATTAAAAAACATCAACAGTCTTCTTCCGTTTTGGTTTTAGTGAAATGACAAACTTTTGATGAAATGCCGCGCGTCAACTTTGGCGACCATTTATTCCGGCAGCATTGAGCGAGTCACTATTTCGGCTTCCAATTTACTACTGCCCAATATTTCTCGATTGGGCAAAATCGACCTCAATTGGGTGGATTGAGGTCCATTACGATGAAATCTACCCTATTGTCACGATACCACTGAAATGTCTCTCGACTATAGTGGCAGCTAGCCAAATCCAGCCCAACAATTTACACGACATTTGTGTGCTTTGATGAATGGTAGAATGCGAATTACATTAAGGAAGGATTCTCAGCAGGAATTTTGGAGAATCTTTGGATTTTGATTTTGAAAGATTGTAGGCTTAAATTTTTGGGAATACCCAATTGAAATTTCAAAATTAAACTGCAACTGGAATTCTGGAGACTTTGTGGCCGAAATTTGCTTAGTCAGTATTTCTTGAAGGAGTTTCGCAGTTCCTCGTTGAGCGCTTAATTCAGCATTCCAGAGCATCTAATCGTAAAAATTTACCGGTCAGAATCAATGGCGAATTTCATAAAGGAATGATTCCCAGCAGGAACTTTGGAAAATATTTCAATTTTGATTTTTATTTGGATTTTGAAAGATTGTATTCTTAAATATTTGGGAATTCCCAGCTAAAATTTCAAAATAAAGTCTAATCTTGAAATTCTGGAGAATTGGCCGAAAAGAGGCTGAAATTTGCTTAATCAGTATTTCTTAAGATTTCATAGTTCTTAAATGAGAGCTTACTTCTGCATAACAGAGCATAAAATCATGTTCCAGGACAGTTAAACGCATTTCCCATCCGAAAAAAACATTCGATTTTATCATCAATCGAAACCTTGAAGGCTGGATTGGAAAAACCGACGCGTTTTCTGACTATACTACGAGGTCCTGGGCAAAACTGGGATAACGTGGTTGGATTTCAGAAGAATTGCAGATTGGGATTCTGTACAATCACCAGTTAAGATATTGAAGACTGAGATTTTGACTACGTAAGCCCTGGTAGAAATTCCGGAGAATATCGTGTTGGTGCACAGAAACAAAAACGTTCCCAAAAATGAAAACGAACCGTGAACTAGTTCACGTTTTCAGGATTTTTACCTTTAAATGTGATTTAGTTCATGTTTGCATGATTCAGTTCACGGTGTATTTTTGCTTGTTCTCGAATTTATGACTGCAGTTCACAGATTTGGGCATGGATTTTTTTCCGTGTTTACTGAGGAAGCCTTAGTCTACATTTTTTGAGTATCCGCGGTTGGCATTCTAGAAAATCTCTGTAAGGAAATATGGGAAATATTCAATTCGTACAATTCGGGTCCCTGAAGACTTTTCGGGTGTTATGAGCAATTATCTGCTTATATATTTCGGATACTTCCATTGTGAACTTTGAAGGAGCTTGCATATCATAAACTTTTATGGCTAATATTTTGGAAAAATCTCAGTTGAACTAGGAAATTTGTTGCCGGAAATGTGCCGGAATTCACTCCTCTATTTTCTCTTTAAACTTGACAACATTCCCAGCGTTGATGTTGGATAACTCAACTTGTGATACAATAGAACTCTAGCAAGGCTTCTATAGAAATCAAATTGAGACTCTAAAGACCTAAACTAGAGGTTTATCAGTACGTTCTGGAAAATTCAGTGCTGTGAATTTGGAGAACTATATAAGTTAATTTCCACTTAAGATTCGTGAAAGCCTCCAGTTGAGGTACTGTAGAATCATTGATGGGGATTCTGGAGACTCCCTAGTTGAGATTCTGGAGAATTACTCTGTGGGATTTGAGAGAATCCTTTTTTGGCATTATGAAAACTCCTATTTGTTGGAATTATGAAAAACCACTAGTTGGAATCCTGGTTTGGTCTGGAGAATTGCTGATTATAGCTGATGATGGCTACAATACCAAACAGTCTTTAAATACCGTTCTGAATGATTCAAGGCATACATTGCTCTGTTTATTTTCAGACATTTGGACATTCACATTTGGAAAAAAAATCAAGAGTTTCAAGCTTAAAATCAGGAACATTTCCTGTTGAAATTATTAACAATTTCTCACAGAAATTCCATTGAATAATTCTCTGCTGTGATGTTTGATGAATTCACGAATAAGATTCTATAAAATCTACGGATTCAGGAAAACTCCTATGTAGGATTCAGGAAAATCTTCGGTTGATCTTTTAGGAATTTTGGAAAATTCCTGGTTTGGATTTATGATATTTCCTTCGATGGAAACCTACTTTGGCATGCAGAATTACCGTTTAAGAATATGAATCATCTTCGGATTGAATTCTGAAGAATACTAAACACATACAACAAACTAACTGAATTTTAGAAGAATTCGTCACTCGTATTCTTAAAACTTCCTGGTAAAAACTCTTGAATACAGCAACTACTGTATTCCCTGCTGAAAATCTGAAGCATCTATGTTGATATTTTCAAGAATTCACAGCGTGGATTCGGATCGCTTCAGTTGAGATTCTGGAGACTTTCAGGTTGGAATTCTGGAGAATTCTCGTTAAGAATCCATTGTTGGAATTATGGAGAATCTTTTGTTGGGATTATGGAGAATTCTCAGTTAGGATTTAAGATAAATCATTGGTTGAAATAATCTTTTAGTCAAGAGAATTGGCGGGTAAAATTCTGACTAATCAAATCGTCGATTGAGTCTGATTACAATATCAAACAGTCTCTAAATACCGTTCTGAACAATTCTTGGCATTCATAGTTCTGATTACTATCAGGTTCACTTTCAGGAAAATTTGCAAGAGTTTTAGGCAGAAAATCTGGAACACTTTCTGTTGAAATTAAAAATAACTCCTTGCAGGAACTCCCAGTAACATTGAAATATTAACTCCATTTTCGATTATGAAAAGCTCTCCCATTTGCGCAACAATCCAATCAAGTGAACTTAAGTGCTTCTCTATGAGGTTGCCATCATGTACACGGTCCGGTGGAATGTACACAACACAGATGAAATACGTAACTTCGAAACTAGTAATTGCTACCCACAGTTGTTCAACTGTTGAGCTTCCAGGGGGATTCAATAAACGCGATTTTTAGCAGGACCGGATTGCCAGAAGAACACCTCCACCCGATTGCTTGTTGCTGTTAGCGGATGACCGATCCTGGCGGTAGACTGCGTATGAGTCGTCAAACAATTGCGATGATAAAGTGTTGTCATTCAGCCACGTTTCAGTAAACGCGTAGATATCATAGCACGCATCGTTACATGCCAACTGGTATTTAGTCAAGCTGCTGTTGATTCCGCCAACATTTTGGTAGTTAAGTATAAGTTGGGAGCGTGGTAGAAGTTCTTCGCGGACAGCGACGTCCAAAGCGCTGAAATTTGAGCCGGCATCAGGCAGTGAAAGTACGCAATCGTGTATGTACTTGCCTTGAATTGCAAGTTGGAAGATGTTAGATTTATACACTAGAATTTTTTTATGGTGTTCAGTAATGTTGTACTAAAGTCATACCGGTGAAAATGTGGTACAACGTTGATCATAACTTTAAAACTTGATAATTTTACTCAAAACCGTAAGAATACTGGTAAGAATGATCAAATCTTGTTATCTTAATAGGAAATTCGTTTAAAAGTAAATTAAAAAATCACTAAATAGAGATGTACATAAATTTCACCAAAAAATTCAGCTGTCGGCAATAATTTCATATTGTGAAGTGTCAGAGAATTGATTTTGACTATGCTGTTTGTTTGCTAAATTGTGTGATTAAAATTGATATAAACCCTGCAAATCTCGAGTATTTTCTAAGCTAATTATAATTACTGGAATCTAGTCACCAATAACTTAATTAAATATTTAAAGAAATGCTTTGCATTTCGAATTCACGGGATTCAGCAAAATGAAAGCACTTTAAGTGCATTTCATATTCGGATAAGATATTGGGATTTGTAGATATCATATACTACGTAAGTATTCCATTCACGTTAGATTAAACGTTTTCTCCAGCATACTTGAACAAGTTACAGTGAATTTTAAAATTTGCAGCTTAATTTCGTCTTACCCTCATATGAAACGCACACCCCTGAGTTCAACTGATTGACTGTCACTCGTCAAGTTTTGTACTTGTTAAATGTCCCCATGGTCTAATTCACAAACTATCTCCTAAAGCAAAATCCAATCTACTCAATATCAACCCCTTACTCACCTTAGAATCGATGCCGATCGTCTTGTTGCACTCCTCGCACACGTTGGCGAACACGTTCTCGTAGCACTTGATGCAATAGGGATGTTCATCGCGCAGCACATACCGCTGGCCAGTGAGACTTTCGTCGCACTGCCAACAGCAGAAGTGGCCCGAATGCCAATCCTTCGACATGGCCTTGGTGTACTCGCCACTGAAAATTAGCTGTAAATCAAAATAAACACGAATAAAAGGTGTTAGTTGAAGGGTATGATGATAAGCATGTTTCATCGGATGGTCCTGAAATGTTTGCATGTCTTTTGTCACCAGCATATATCAGTACCTTGGCATTAGTCGGGGGTAAAAGTGGCCTTGGACGTCCTTTGGATGAATTTGAGGAAGAACAGGTGTCACCGGGTGCAATTCATCATATTCCACCAACTCAAGCGCATAGCTCAAGGTTAGCAAACTACAATATCCTAATTCATTTCTGCCGAAAACTCATTACATCAGCTCTCGTATGACCGGACGTCGGAGTTGAGAATATGCATTTGTTTCTAGACTTGACTGCTTTTTCTGCTCAAATAGGCCACTCACACACCGACTGAGTGGGAGAATATTTCGGTGAAATATCGCTAGGTATTCCAAAAATAGCAGACACGTTCGAAAATCCTGCACCGGTGTGTGCAGGAGCTGTTTTTCCAACCGGGCCACCGCAGTACAAACAACAAATTCGACATTTGGGAAAGAAAAAAAGTCGGTCATTGTTGCGAGCCGAGTGCAAAATAATGTTTCCAAATTTTTACAAAATATTGAAGATTTTAAAATTGTTGTAAACATAACTGCACGTGTGACCAAGTGTAACGCTTTGCACTGATGGAGTGACAGGTGATAGATAACTGCCATTTGTTTACAAACTACGAACTAAAATCTTTAAACTATGTTGCTGACCATCTTTTCATTCACCATCTCCTCAGGTCCGCGTGGGCGACAATTACGAAAAGGCATTTTTTTGTTGTTGTTCAAATATCAAATTCGATAAAGGGAAAGGGTGAACCGTTTGAATATAAATTGATACTTTCCATGATGATAGATTAACATTAGCTACTATGATTCAGAGTTCGGCCATACGAAGACTTGGTTATGAGCACAGTTTTATAACATGACGGGTGGGCCACAAAGACGATACGTAATTTGAGCTAATTTCTGTCGCACTACTAAGCGCGTTAATCTAGTGGAACTAATGAGCGAGGCGCGTGGGTGGCCAGACCGCAGTGTGTGTCTAATATATTTTCTTGATCTTTTCGAGATAGGCGCAGTTCTGCCTGCGGATTTTATTTCTATCAACGGAAATGATTGGTTCATTAGCTGTGCAAAATGAAGCGTGTGGACTTTGAAGTTGTGGAGTGCCTAACTCAACGCTGAGAATCGACGATTATTAATTTATAATATTACTTGATTACACATATGAAATTATGAAATTGGTAGAGATGTTTAAATATTGTTTTTATCTACCCAGAAAACCTGCATCTTTGAATAGAAAAAATGTAATTAAAATTTTCATTGTATACAGAAATTACAACGTTTCACTGTATCTTCCAGTTCTATTATGTGGCCATCGGATGCTGTTTTATATAGCTATAATGATAATAACTACAACGTTGACATATTTTTTTAAAACTGTCAATAAGAACTGTCATGAACTCGTAAAGCTTTTATAAGAAAATGTTATTGCTGGAAATGCTTCTATACAGTGTTATAGTTGATGATGAGAACAAAATCTTTTTTTTTAATACATTAAGGGAGACTTGATCTCCAAGGAGGCTTTATCCTATCTTTTTATATCATAGACATATTAGATTTTGATGATGTTTTTGAAGGAAATATTTTCTCATCACCATTAGTCTCTAGGAGTGGACAATCATTTTGCTAGAACGCAGATATGAAGAGAAAGTGTTGATAGTTCCGTTAGTGTACGGCAGGCTGTGAAAATTGAAAAGAAGTAGTTGAAAACTGAACGGAGGCTATTTTAAAGGCACTACCCGATCAAGCACACAATCTTTTACCAAGCTACCCAAATGCTGGATAGGCAAGGCCTTGACTGGCAAAAGAATGTGCGTCTGATCGTGTTCATGTACTACCAGTGGCTTGGAATCGTTCTAGCGATTGTTTGTTCACACGACCCAATTAGAAATTAGAAGTTGTTTTCTCTTATGTACTTGATAAAATGCACAGTTTTAACATAAACTAATTTTCTGTTACAAAAAAATTAGATACACCAATGTAAAACTTGTTTTTTTTCTGAATCAAATAAAAAACTCGAAAAATCGTCAAATAACTGCTTAAGTTTTTCTTCTTCTCTATATTGTAGATCTTTTACAACACAGTTGAAATCTTAAACAGAATTTCAATGTTCGGATACAATCGATGGGAGTCAACAAATATCAAATTTGATCTGATATCTAATTATTAATTATTTTCATAAAAAAGTTACTGTGAGTTTAGTTGATCGCTCATATGGTAATTTGATGCCTTCCAACATTTTACACACACACTACTAAACATAATGAAATATACATTATAACAAACTTAAGTAAATGTTTCCACTTATAAGCGTACAAATATGTCGAAAACTGACATATTCTCATACAGAAAATTTAATGCAATTAATTCAACCAGTGTTGTTGGGAATCCTGCTTACACAAATAGTTTCCAAAAATCTATTAAACTTATTTTCAGCACAAGCATCCAACTCTGTTCAATTTCTTCACTAAGGCAGTAAGGCAAAAAGTAGTAAAGTATCCCCTTATGAGGAATCAAGTGTCCACTAGTAAGAGAGCTCATAATTTTATTCCAGCTTTAGAAAAATCATTATAATTCTCGATAAGTATATGAGTTGAATTCCCAAAACCTTACTTGGGATTATTATGCTATGGTATTTTAATTATTGTATTCTGTTACTGATGTATGTTAAATCGGTCATATGTTATACAACCACTTTCCATACACCATTTAAGATGAACTATGACTGGGTATTATTAGGCTACTTATTATGATTCAAGATGCCTACTGGACATTGTATGACGTTTACTTATATGGAAAAGTTTCATCTAACTACTTTAATTTTTTGTTGATGATTTTACAGGTTCCAATGCATGGCATGGGAATTAAAGTAAGTTCGCTGCGGATATATGAGAATGAACTGCCGTGCGGGTCCAAAATTCGTATTTCTAAGTACAGGACAATGTTTGAAGATCAATTTAAAATTATAATTTAAACATATTTTTCGTATCACATTTTTCTCAGTTTTTTCTTTTCAGTGTACAACCATTTGTTTGAAGGAATCTAGTTCTGCTAATAACTATTAAAAAACACGTGTGCAAAAAATACATCTCACGAATCAAAATGCGCACACTGAGCTGTGACTGAGTCGAAATTCGTACACTTTTGAATCAAAATCCGAACAATGTATTGAGGGAAGGAAACGAAGTTTCCTCAGTGGAAACGATACCCATGCGACATTTGTACAGAAAGCGTGACGAAGAAATGGCATAGTCTTCGCCACAGTACATAATTATGAAACTGTCAAAAAATTTCACTGTAAAAACATGTCACCTTATGTTTGAAAATTATGCTTCACAGAAAAAAATAATAAATTTTAACACTCGCGTAAAATTTCCCCTCGTTCTATTGCAAGCCAAAGCAATCATAAACTGCGAAATGGTTTGCAATCTTTCATACAACAGACCCGATTTAAACAATATCGACAAAGATTTTTCATTAGCGCCTAACTGACAAACGTAAACAATGGCTTCTTCCGTAAATTTCTACCCATGTTAACTTCCAGTTCTATCGAATAGAAGGATTCTTGTTCTTCGAAATGGCTGTCGTAGATTAATGAGGCAAGTTTCCAAGGTCGACAAATTCAAGGAAGAAGCCATTGTTTACGTTTGTTAGTTAGGCAGTTAGGGTTTTTTTTCGATTTGCGGCATAGCTTCACATAAAATATTCCGTGAATTTATGCCAAATCTAGCGTTCCATATATGTGCCTTAGATAACGCAGGAAATTACTGTGAACAAATTGATGCTATAATGGAACTTCTTACATCTTTTTTTTAAAGCGCACATTATTGGTAAAAATATTCAGTCGCTGTTGGCACGGTTCGAATATGGTTACATGACAATTTCGGACTTGTTCCAAATACTGAACGAATTCTGTAGGATGATTCAGGATGTAGGATGAGTCAATCATCGCTATAGTTCAGCTGTATTTAATCCAAATGACTTTATTATGTATCATATGATTAGTGTATCTGTGGCACGGTTGACGGAAATGGTACTGCTGATGAAGTGGTGCTCCACCTTAGTTCTATTTCGATGAAAGTTTTGATTTGATTTGATGGCAATGAATAATTATCCGAAATTCCCTAGAGCACTTCTGAATCTATTATACAGTAACCGTTGGATTTTGGCAACATGTTCAAAATAATTTCACGTTATAAAAATCGAACCGAGCCAAGAGCGAACGGATATTTTTAAAGTAATGTACGGAATTTGGTTTGAAGAACCCACAGTTAAAAACATCGCAATTCTAGAACTGCATGTCATTTTTTCAACCTCCATTACATTTTTGACATTCAAGAAATTGACAGCCCAGAGAGCAGCTCGTGAACAATTGTATCTTCAACATTCTGTACACGGAAAATAATCCACACACATTTATTGGCAAAAATTCATGTGAAATTCCACACAATATTTATTTATTCACACATGAATAGACCTCCCTGAGAAACACAAATGAAGTTTATGCAGCAAATGAAAAGTATGTGTGGCCAGCAGCAACCATAAGCTAAAGAATGAGGATTTTGGATTTTGGATGGAAATGGATGAAATTACCATAATGCATGAAAAAATCTTAAATTAAAACCTGATGCTTGTTCAATATCCTTAATTTCATAAATCCATGGTCATGTGTCCAAGTTTTTACATTTGAAATATCTCAAAACTTGAATTTCAGGAACAACAAGACACCAATCAAATTTAATAATAACGTTTTTTGTGGTCAATAGGTGTTTTTATCAACTTTAATTACCGTATTAAACTTGTTGTACTTGAAGCGTGGATTATCATACATTCTTATTATTTCAACTTCATTAATTGCGATGTCTTCATTTTGATCTTTTAAAATCCAAATGAAAGCATCGGAGGAGCGAGCGAAAACTTTTCGCTCATGCCCACCACTTTAAGTCTTGGCACCGATCAGGTTATAATTTTCACCCAAATCTTTCACAACATTGACCTGTTGCATACTCAGCTCATATATCCTGTTGCATACTCAGCAATAATAGAGCCATCTTTCCCGTTTCTAAAGTTACGGACCTGGGGGTTTTTGGATCAAGTTTACTTTTCTTGCGAGTATTATTGGTGTCTTTCGGTTTGATCACAACCACCGGACGAGACTTGCGAGTTACTCTTTTGATAGGGCTCAGTGCTTTTTTCCTTATATGTTTGACTATTTATTATTATTAGTCCCAAAATCACTTTTAATTACGTCCCTGAAACTAATAATTTCAATAAAAACATATATCATGCAACGTTAGTCTAGTTGTTAGTCTGATAAAAAGCAGATTCTTGATCCAAATCTTGTCTGAGGATTTTTTTTTTATTTTTCCAATTTATACATCAGTAAGTTTTTGCAAATTTACCCAAAAGTAGATCGGATATGAGCCAAAAAAACATCATTTTACGTACTTTATTATTCCCTTGTATTATGTATTTGTCACGATTTTCGGTCACTGATATTAGGGTGGTTAATCTTATTAGGGAGTTTAAAACATCAAAATATTATTCTTTTGAGATGACGATTGTTTTGTTCTACAACATTGTAGAACTACTAAAATTGAATACCTTTGCCGAATATTTTTTTTAATCTATTGTAGTTCGAGGTTTATACCTTTATTTTCACATTTCTATATGGAATAAAATACATCTTTACACACAGTTATGTTAACATCAGAATAAAAAAATCTTGTCCAGCTGTTGTGTGAAAAACTGTAAATCAACCACTCAAAAATGGTTATTCCACACAAACCAAAAATGTCTAACATTGAATGTGAGGCACATCAATTCGGACTACGTTAAAAATGGCCTGTCTTTAATTCTTAGTGAGACAATACTACTGTATATTTTTGATTTTCAGGGTAAAAATAGTGAATTAATATTTACTTCCAATTTTAAAAATAGGCCGAATCCTAGACCCACATTCCGAGCACCTTCCCGCCACAAGCAAAATCTTTTCAAATCACGTATCATATTTTTGTTACATTGAACCGCAAATTTTTTATTGCAATTGTTCACGCGTTTTCCACAAATATTCACTGGCGAAATACCTAACAAAACGGATATAGAAATTATCATCCGCCGGTTGGGGTGTAACACTGGCCATTCACTAAATATTCAGATTTGCATCGCCCAAATCTCAAAGTGGGATTGTTAGAAAAGATAACAAAATTTTTGCTGCTTTCCGTATCATCTTAAATTTTTTTTGTTCGTAGACATCGAGATTTTCAGCCTCTGGCTGGTTCATCTCCCGTCGTAGTCACTCAAACACCGCTTTTGGCATTTTCGCAACTTGTCCGGGGGTGAGATTCGAACTCGTGACTTTGGCGTGAGAGGTATGGATGTTAACCACTACTAGTCGCCCCCTCATCTTAAATGCCACACACGACAATTGAATGAATCGTATGTCAATCGACTAAAATCATACAAACATTGCGGCGGAAATTTGTTTCATCTGCTTGATCACAGTACGCAACTGCTTCAAATTTTGTTGTTTATATGAAAACCACCCGAACAACAAGTTGAATCTGTTATTCATGGGGCGACCCTAGTGAGGTTAAGCGTTATACAGTATCGATTTTGGAAAGATGCGAGGTTACGGAATTTTGTTCAATATTACCAAGAGGAATTTTGACAATTGATCAGCATGGAAAAAAAAGGTCACCTTCACTTACGGAATCGAGCGAAATATTTTTCCGAAAGGAAAAGTTGCGTGGAAACCTAACAAATTCTAATTTTATTTTTCGTTCCTTTCAGGTGGATACTGCTGCAGAAATTTTTTTTCGATTTTTTACTTTTCCGTTTCAGTAAACGGAATTAAACATGGGTTTAAGATAGGAAAAGAAATTTCTTTTGAACACGATACCGACCTTTAGCATCTATACCTCTCACGCCAAAGTCACGAGTTCGAATCTAACCCCCGGACAAGTTACGAAAATACCCAAATGGTATTTGAGTGACTACGACGGGAGATGAACCAGCACAGGGCCGAAAATCTAGATAATCAAGGAACTAAAAAAACAACCTGTTATTCATAAAATCGGCATATGATGTAAGCCTAATAAATCTGTGGGATTACTTGAACAACGCTATCAAAGTTGTTCCGGTGACTTATGGTAAATTCAGGATATCTGTAGGCATCTCTTATAAATGCATTCACGGTGAACGTATCGGTTGGACGTTTTGTAAAGTTGTGGAAGTTAAAATTGAGAGTAAACCTCTGCACAGGATTTTAAGTGTATTTGTATGGAAAATGATAATCTTAAAATGGTTCCAAGCATATCCTATTTTGTATTGCGGTTTCACCATACCCAAATTTTGCTGCGAATTATAAGTATGAGCTTATACAGTTCCGATATAGGAGAGAGCTTTGTTGAAACTTACAAATGAACAAATCTTAATCGGGACATAGAGCGAAGCTTTTTTAGGCGAATCCTGCTTGAAAGTCTCAGCGAATGTTGTTTTAGACTCTATTTGAATGTTTCCCAGAGTTTTCATCAAATCTTTCTGAGTTGCGGAGTAAATCCTGCTTGTGATTCGGATTGAAACATATTAAGATATTTTGTTAATCTTATTGGAGATTTCGAATCAGGACTCCAAAACGTGTCATGTCCTGGCTCTTCTCCAAATAATTTAACTTATTTGGTTGCGAACTTGAGATGTATTGGCCTTTTAAATTTTATATGGGAATGACTAAGGAAAAACAAAACTATTTGCACTCATCCTTCTTGTTCTGTTGCATAATGACGCACGGAAATGCTTCCTATCTATGCTTCATTTCATCAACAATTTAGCTGAAAACTAGATTTGGATTAGAGGTCGAGTAATCTAATTGCCAATAGATTTCCAAAGCAACAACGTCCAGTTACAAATGATCCACATATTTTGTGTCATGTTGCTGTTTGTCATAGGTGCCTTGGTTTTTAGCTGCATTCTACACAACAGACGACTTAGTTTGCTTGCTCAGTAGTTTGAACGCCTATTAGTTAATATCTAATCATGCTGATGGGCTATTGAAAAGTAGTTTTTAGCAAAGTTGAAGTTGGATCAATTTCTCGTAAGCATCGCAAGCAAACAATTTCACATACTTTATACCAAAGAGTAAGGACTCTCCGGCTCCTCACCAGGTGTGAAGTTATGAACCCCCAGGTAATCGAAAATTTTGAGAAGCTTCTCGAGTTGAATCCTCAAACTCGCTTCATGACTTTGTACCATTTGTACATAACACAGGATGTCAGCCCTTCACCGAATATTTCCAATCGTGTTTGTTTCTCCGACTTCGGCAGTTCGGTTCATTTTGATTTATCCATGGAATCCCAGAGCATCATCGTCTTATGATTGCTCCGGTAATATTTGCTGCAAAGTTTGGCCAAGTTGATTCCACTAAATCGTTTTTCACTGACGGATCTTTGATAGCAGAGTCAGCAGGCTTTGGTATATTTAATGAAATTTATAGCGCCAATCGAAAACTTCAAGCTCCTTGTTCCGTATATGTCGCTGAATTAGCGGCAATACACTTTACACTAGAAATTGTTGCCTCACTAACACCGGATCAGTACTTCATTTTCACGGATAGTCTCAGTTCTATAGAGAATATTCGCTCCTTGAGGCCGGTAAAGCACTCCTCGTATTTTCTCATGAAAATACAGGAGCTTCTAAGTGCTTTATCTTCGCGTTATTTTATCATCACCTTTGTATGGGTCCCATCTCATTGTTCAATTCTGGGCAAGGGGAGAGCGGACTCGCTTGCAAAGGTGAGCACTATGGAAGGCGATATTTACGATCGATTTAATAAAAAAAATCCGGACTCGCTTGCAAAGGTGAGCACTATGGAAGGCGATATTTACGATCGATTTAATAAAAAAAATCCTATATTTTTCGTCAACAGTTACTCGGCTGCTGACAGTATAAATGGAGTAAAGGAGATTTGGGGCGATGGCAACATTCTATCATCCCAAAGGTGTTGAAGAAATCTTGGTTAGGGGGGATGGATGTGGGTCGAGACTTTATTCGCGTGATATCTCGCCTCATGTCCAATCATTATTCTTTGAACGCTCATTTATACCGTGTTGGACTTAGCGACAGCAATCTCTGTGAATGTGGACAAGGTTACCAGGATGCAGATCACGTAATTTGGTCATGTGCTGAGCATCATGGAGTCAGATCTGAGCTTTATGATTTCCTTCGGGCTCGAGGTAGACAACTCAATGTACCGGTTCGAGATATTTTGGCTCTACGTGATCTGGAGTTTGTGAAACTCATTTATGTGTTTTTGACTAACAGTAGTCTAAGATTGTAGTTAATTTAACGTTTCCCAAAAAAGTCAAAACAAAGAAAAAGTTGTATAGTTATAAGCCAGTCAATTTGCCAATTTAGAATCTATACCAAATGTGTTATGTAAAACAAACGACAAATTCCCACCCATCTTCCCATCCGTTACATTGTTATTCCTATTAACCTCGAGACGGCCTCGAGTAATCGGTTCTATCCTCCTAACTTTAGTTTTAAGATAACTGATGTTTATACACATGAAAACTTGGCTCTGTAAAGTGGATTCGATTGAGCCTGTACAAATAAATGATTTAATAAAAAAAAAGTAACGAGTAAACAATAGGTGATGAACCAGCCCAGGAGGCTGAAAATCACCACATTTATTAAAGCCAAAAAAAAGGAGTATGCAAATGAAAAGTTTTATTTTTCCGTATGTAGTTTCCATAGAAACTCCAAACGGCCAGTGCAGTTCAAGTACGCAACCAATTGAGTTCAAATTTTGTGAGAAGAGTCAAAACCTAATTTAAAATCGACAGGGTGGGGTGGAAATGCATCGATACTTTACTTTACATTCAAAACCAATTATCTTAAGAACATTTAAATGAACTTCTGACCTTACTAACTAAGCAGTATAGGATTATGTTTCAATATTTTTGTTCAGTGGTATTATGATTAGATTTTCTATCAGATTTGTTTCAGAAATCATCGAACCGGGATTTGCGATCAGTCAAATTGATATCCTTGAATGGTAACTAGAACGGTATAAAGAAAGCTTATGAAACATGTCTTAGAGAATGATCTGTTGCTTTCAGAAAAAAAACATATCTTTTTACTGCAGTTTTATCTATGATAATTGGAATGATTACAATTTCAGAGCTATTAGGAAAATAAAACATACATAATTCTTCTTTTCAGTACCAAGACCATATTATATTGTCTTACATATAAATTCATATAGTCGGGATATGGAAGGGACCATCACGACACCCGATTGAAGCGAATTGGATGGGGAGAGTGAGAATGTTAACAGTTGGTGGATAAAGAGCGGGATCTTCTTCCAACTTATTGGCTTCGTGTAAGTGTATCTGCTTGCTGGTCCACCGCTTCGTTTTTGGCTTCTCATACAGCGTTTCTATGAAGTCAGACGGATAGTTCAAATTGACCTTGCTACTCAGTGGAGCTGCATACAAGTTAAGGATTTAAAAAGTATACATACATACATACTAGCCTTCAAAATAAATATTGCGATTGAAACCATTGAAATCAATAAACTAGTTATAAAATTCGTTGATAGATTAATCTTCTTTCAATGTTCTTGAAATAATTTCGTACCATGGGATGGTCCTTAAGACAGTCCGAGTTGATTTGCATACCCCGGACAAGTTGAATCTAATGAGGTAGATTAAATGATTATTTGAAAATATATCCATCATCTTATAATGGAAAATTTTCCAACGAGTTCGTCAAAAATGCTCTCTCTTATAAAATTTTAACTACACAAAAAAAAGAATTTTAACAGACGCGTAAAATTTCCCCTCGTTCAATTTCAAGCCAAAGCAAACGTAAACATCGAAGTTGTTTGCAATCTTTAATGCAGCAGATCTGATTTAGGCAACATCTTGCTTGTGCATCACACCTGAGAAATAATTAATCTTAACCAGGAGTAAATTTACCGTATTTTGACATTGTTTCCTTAGCATTTTACATTTTACTGTATGACCAAATTAAATACACGCAAAAGTAGTCTGGCATAAGAGCAAACGTCATGACATTCTTCTACTGTTATCTAGCGGCGACGAAACATTTCTAATACCTCCAGCCGACGGTTTTAACACAGTTACGCCATGGATTTATGTCGTTCAGAATTTCGTTGATTGCATCAGTGCATGATGTTTATTGTATGGAATCAAAGAATAGGAATAAATACTAACACTCATATCAAATAAGTGTGTTTCATGCTGTCAAATACAGTCACACGCAATTTCAAAACTGTTTGAAAATATCGGCAAAAAAGAGAGCAACGTTTTTCTCTTTCTGTTTTCTATCCTTTGTGTTTGCTTGAACTGTACGTAAGAATGATTTCTGGTGTAAGGTTCTCAACATTACATATTGGGTGATTGTTTTGCGAAAAGTTTACATTTACCACCACTGATTTTCTTACATAATCTTAAAATATTTTGCATGTGAAAATATTCAATTGCAAAGTATCGACCAATTATAGAATTCGACTGTGGTTAACAGCGGTTGAAATGTATTTTTTTTAAAGCTTGGGAAGTTCGCCATCTAAGTGGGAAGCTTTAGCGAAAAAAAATACTCAAAGAAAACTTTTTCGATTAGCGAGATTCCTACAGGATTGATTATTTGTTTGTTCGTAAAGAGGACATCTTCATCAATTTCAAAAATTCATAACCTGTATTTTACTAAAAACTGAAATTCTGCTAATGTCATCACTGTCTTCCAATTGGCGACAGAATACAATGATGGCTTTTTTATGAACAACATTTTGATATTAAACGAATAAACTGCTTGGTGATGGTGATCATTATTATGATGATACCTTTTGATGTATCCAAACACAAAATTGTTGAAAATTTTACAATTGACAATTTGTAGTTGGTTTTCTTTCGTTTAAAATTAATAGTTTCTTTTAACAAATCCTTATTACTGTTGTTTAAGAACATTACAAGGACAGCTCTTTAACATTTCTTTTCCTTTTCAAAAGAAAGCAAGGCCCTTATGAGATTTCAACTCAGAGCTATGAAGTTAAGCTAAGAATTGTTTTGTTTTATAGATTTAACTCGATTTTTCAAATAATCAATTATACATTTTAGGAATTTTTCAATCAATCAGCAGAAGTCGCTGGATGTACACTTTGAATCCATTTAGATTTTTTTTTGTTAAATTCAACCTTTTCCCAGAACAAAATTCCAACAGCAAGTTTGCTTGCTTTCCTAGGCATACGAACGATTTAAAAACTGTTTGCCCGTAAAAAGACCGATAAATTGACTAACATCAGACTGCCCGTTTGGCTTGAACAGATTGTGCTATTCGTTACAGTCAACGATGAGCATCCTTTGGAAGCAGATGAGATCATCACCGAGCTGCAGCTTGCAACTACACGCTTCACATTGATCATAATTCATTTCGTTATTCGTTTCGGTCAATATCAATCCATGGGACTCATCATCATCAGCCATCGCTGCACAACCAGTGATTGGGAGTGGTGATGTCACACATTGCAAACAGTAAATTAAGTAGTGATATTTCACGCCACCGAAAGTAAATTGCTCCCAGTCTGATCTTGACAACCCACGATCGATTGTATCGATCTCTACACACAGCACTTATCATTTTAATCCTCTTATCCTGTAAATGGAAGCTGGCCTTTTCGCACTCCCAGGAGGTGTCAAAAAGATCATAAATATTTCATGAACTGACTGCCAATCGATTGGATCAATAAATCCTGCCATTTGCAAACATCCGCACAATCACCCAGAGAAACACACTGAGCCATCCTTTTTTGGTCCTGTCTGCGACAATCCTGTTCTTCACGATCAATTTCCAAGGAGCCCGAAAGCACCGAAGGCCACCGTTACCCCTTATCCTCGATGGCGTTTGGATTCTGCAGCTGCGTCTGGTAGTCAGTCTGCTCCATCTCGGTGATCGTGACCTCTCCGGTCTGATCGGACGACTCCCGGCGCTTGGTGGTCGTCTTCTTCACCTTGCGCGTTTTCTTGACCTCGACGGTCTGGGTACGCATCACATCGACATCGGCCATCGTTTCCGTTTGATTTATTTAATTTAGTTTAGCAGGAAAGCACTTTGGTTTTGAGCAATCACAATTTCTGTCGTCTCAGGACTAGAACAGATGCACAGATTCACACGGTATCACACGCGTTGATTCACTAGGATAGTAAGCAGAAAGAAGGTAGCCCGGCGTCCGGCGGATCCGCGATGCTGCGAATTATTAGTAAGTATATTTGAGCTAAGCTAGTAGCGAACTGTAGCGCCTCGAGGTTCGAATTTGATCTCGATCTCTTGTCGATCGTTGTGTAGTTTTTTTTCTTCACTTGCTTCTATGCTACTGCTGCCGTTGTTACTCGCGCATTTTGTGAGCCGTTAGTTCAAGTAGCAGCTCCAGAGCGTTTTCACTCTCAGTATGAAAATTTTGTTGGGGTCGTCTGCGTCGTCGATTTCGTTTAACGCTTCGAAATGGATGGAAGGCAACAAACCAACACCCACGTGAAAAACGACGCCCGTCGACGTCATCGTTGAAAATTTTTTGATGACGCAGCTCGGTCCGGCTGTTGGTCGATGTGGAGTGGATGACCTGCGTGAGTGAGTTTCATGACTGTATAGCAGTCGCAGCCAGCTATCATTGGAAACAAGTGAACATTGCATTAGAACGCCGAGGCAAAATCGAGTATGATGGCGCTGCAGCAGTTTGGATTGATGTTGTTTTGTTTTTACGATGTGTGCTTTGCACAGTCAGGTGCAGATGTGGCATTTTGGGGTCTGGTTTGTAGTAGGGTTTTCAACAGTCGGCTCGGCGCATTTTCAGAAGGAGTTGTAGAGATTCATATAACCGCATTCTGAATAAGCGTTGTGTGCCTCTGTGCGGTGGGAAGTTGAATGTTGGGTTGGGTATCCTAAAAATAGACTGTTAATTGCGATGAAAGAATGTGCAACACCTAGTTGCAATTCTAGGAATTTATACTAGGCCTTATCGCAAGCTGAGATCTTTATTTTGTATGCCTGCAAGATTGACGATTTGAATAAGGAGATTCTTCCTTTTAATTTTTTATTTGCATGTCTACTGGAACTGAACGCCAGTTTTCAACCTTTTTATTTTATTCTAGCTATTACTGGCTATGGAGGTTAAGCGGGAGCCTTCTGAGTGTATTTTTTTTTTTTTTGACAATAGTTTTACAATCATGTCAAGGCAAGTCCTAAAGTTCAAACCAATCAAACCAAATGTTAATTAGGCATGAGATAATAAAAAATCTACCTAAACATTTGACAGACAATTGATTCAGTGGTGCAAATTTTGAAATTTTGCAAAATTCAACTGATATACAAGCGCACGAGATAAATGCAGGAAAATTTACCCTGGTCATTTGAAGTTTGAAAAATATTTAAGTCATAAACAACCCATCTTGTTAGCTATTTGATTCATAGACAAATAGATTTGATCGAAAAAAATTTATATAATCTAGGCAGAGGATTCGTGGCACAGAGCAAATTTTTGTATTTATTGTATTCAAAGTAAACTATTTAATCCATTCCAGGCTTACATTTATAAACATGTGGTGTAACAGAAAACATAACATGTTTGAAAAAGTCAATCAACTTTAGAAACTTCAAAAACCGATGAGAGAAGAGTTTTAATTGAAATGAGAAATATTTGTTGCGGGATTCCAATCTTGAATCTATGTGACGAGGGTTTTGAAAAATCACCCTCCCAAGATTGTTTGTTGATCGAAGTGCCGAAACTTCATTATGTTTTCATAGTGGTTTCACTAACCAGATTAACTAGATTGCTCATTGAATCTTCCTTGCAATGATATTTTTGTTCCTTTCAGATTCTCCGAATACCTTTTTAAGGAGCTTCTTTACAAAGCCTGGATTTTCAAAAATAACAATTTCATAACTATACCAACTGCCATTCTGTTCAATATTTCTTCATTATTTTCTTGACAATTAGATAATCATATATAATCAACCCTTTCGAATCATTTTGCCAACCGTACAAGGAACATGTCGTCCAAGGAGACGCTGTTGTAAATAACTCGGTAGGAGCCACGTTTGGGAATTTTGAATCCTTTCGTCTGTTGCTTCAATTGTCCTTTTGTTGTTTTGTTAGTCAATGCCACGTTTATAAGTTTAATAAGGCGTTTCGTAATGTCTTCAGTCTTTAGTAGTTTAGTTCGTTGGTGTGTCATTTGTGTGCTCTGAGAGTCTTCCGAAGCAGTTTTTTTGAACCAAAGAATAAGAAGTTATTGTATAGTTACTTGTGCGTTAGAATGATATAACTTAGCTCCCTTTGAAGCATTTCACCAGCCGTGCAAGGATCATGTCGTCATTTTCAAGTTTGCTTTCCCTTTCTCTCAGCCATGTTCATGGTCACTGTTTTGCATGGTGGCGTTTCGTCTTTTTGTCTTTTTGCTATTTGTTTTCGAGTTATTTTTTAATTTCGTAATTTCTTCAGTCTTTTGTAGTTTGTGAGTTTCTGCATCTTCTTGTCTGGTGCCGCTTTGTTCCATTCTGTGAAATGATTTCCACTCCGATCAATGTCTTGCCAAATGCGGTTTCGCCGTGAATATGCGGGTTACCCTCTTTTCTATGGAGTGGGAATTTTATATTCTAGGGCTGGTTTTAGAATACTCTCGTGAACACTTCTGATAAAGGGTGTCCCACATCAAATTGCATCACGGAAAAAAACACTGTAGAAAATTACCCATTGGGTATTGTTTCTTGAAAATTCGGGTAGAAGTAGTTTAGAGTGTTTTTTGTTGTTGTATTTTTATCGCTGTCAGTTTTTCGAAAATTGGAAAAAATGGCGTCACCCGAAAAGCAACATCGCGAATTGATTTTTGCGCAAGCACCTGAAAAGTCCTCAACTCTCTCATCGGGACATCGAAAAACAACTCGGAATCGTGCAGTCAACGGTGAGTCGTGTGATTAAACGTTTCTACGAAGCTCTGAGCATCGAACGGAAGGAGAAATGCGGCCAGAATGGATGTTCTATTAGCGATCAGGATCACAAGCGTATCGTGAAAGCGTTTAAGCGGAATCCCACAGCTTCGGTCAGGGATGTGGCCAAAAAGATGAATCTGTCCAAGTCTTTCGTTCAAAATGCCAAGAACTGGGGTGGACTGCATCTGTACAAAGTGGAGAAGGCTCCAAATTGTGACGAACGGCAAAATACGGTGGGAATGTCACGGGCCCGGAAACTGAACACCCAGATGCTGACGAAGCCTCATTGTCAAGGCGGACTTCCAGCAACTTTCGGAGCTACTGCTCTTCACCGCCCAGCACAAGTTTGATGTTTCTGAGGAAGTAAGGAAGCAGAAACTTTCAAAGTTTGCCAAGAAATACATGATTTGGCAAGCGATCTGCTCATGTGGCAAACGGAGTGTGCCGTTCATGACTACCGGGACTGTAAACGGGGAGATCTTAAGGAGTGTCTACAGAAGCGTCTGCTCCTCTGTTGAAGCAACACGAGGGCACTACGATCTTCTGGCCGGATCTAGCTTCATGCCACTATTCAAATGTTGTCCTGGAGTGGAACGAAGCCAACGGGGTCACTTTCGTACCCAAGGGCATGAACCCCCCAACGCACCGGAACTAAGGCCCATCGAAAAATACTGGGCTATTATGAAGCAGGCTCTTCGGAAGCATCCCAAGGATGTCTGAGGAAGACATGAAGAAAAAGTGGATTTCCGTACAGAAAAACCTGCAGCCAGACGTTGTACAGAACCTAATGAGTGAAGTTAGCGTAAGGTGCAAGTGTACGGTTATGGAATTTAAGTTGAATGAAATAAATTTGCCAAAAGCTTACTAATGGGTTATATTTTATTGTCTAAAAGTTTGAAAAGGATCGGTAAGCTAGGTTATTTTCCACAGCGTTTTTTCCGTGATGCAATTCAATGTGGGATACCCTTTAATGTGTCGGAAGTAGTTTAGTCTGGCAGTTCTAATTTTGTTGTTAAGGGTTCTGTTTTAAATCGATTTCGGTGCAATATGTGGATTTTTTGAAATCGAATCTCAAAAATGAGCAAATGAATTTTATATGGTTACGATTCACTTAACGAAGTATTATTTGTAATAAATCCAATGAAATATTGTTTCAATCAAGAGCGAAGCGATTTGGCTTAACAACTCATCGAGACCAGGATTTGAAGCCTTACCTTATCAAGGCCTGGTAGGCGTCTACTGTATACAGAAGTCGTAAAGTTGTATCATTCAACTTTTAGGTTATCTCAGCAACCACTATTTTTTAAGCATTCAAAAGCAGTTAGTAGTTTTAATGCTCAATATAAAAAATATTTGTTGATCGTTTCCTTCACACCAATTCGAACACAGCGAATAGATTTAAACTGTTTTTGATTTTTTTTTAAGGAGATGATCACGCTCCTTTGTAAAATAATGACCTTAAAGATGGAAAAGCATAACTTCAACATGACACAACCAATAAGGTCTGTGTCCACAGTAATCCGGACCCCACAACACATAAGTTAAACACAAATTTCGCTTTATATTGTAGTTGTTTATTTCAGATTCATGGGATATGATTTAATAATTCACGAAGTCAATACTTAGTAATTCGGCATTTGCATAAAATTTCCGAACTTTGCACCTTACTCCATCCATTGGTGTACGGACTCGTTCGATACCGTGGTGGCCGTCTTTGTCCAAATTAGAAGGTGTTGATATCTTCTATTCCTTGTTTCTTTCCAGAAAGCTTCCGCTTCATCAGAGTCCAATATCTCACGATTGGACGTAACTCTGGACAATTTAGCGGATTTGCGGTTTTTGGTACAATATGCACTTAATTTGCTTCGTCCCACTTCATCCGAGTTTTAGCATAATAGCATGATGTGAAATCGGGCCAGAGCAAAGGTTTTTCCTTGCGGATTTTTATGAAAGGTAGCAATCGCTTTTGCAGGCACTCTTGCTGGTAAATCTCCTTGTTGATTGTGCCTGTAGTGGCGAAAGATATAATATTTCTGCCACACGTACAAATTGCTTGCCAAATAAGGTGAAATTTTTTGGGAAATTTCGATGCCTTTTTTGTCTTTAAATGCTAGCAGAATAAAAAACTTGCTCTGGAAGCTGCTTAAAATCCTCCAAGACATAAGTTTCATTGTCCATAGCAAGGCATGAAAACATCGTCAAATATTTGCAGTACAATCATCTGGCCCGTGATTTTGCTGTCAAGTTCTGTTTGTCGTTGTGATTTGGAACTGTTTCGACTTTATACGACTTCTACCCCCAACGCTATTTTGATTTTTGGGCAACTTCAGATCCACTGTAAAGACCCTGCCCTTCGGTTCAGAAAGGGGTATGGGCGCGTTCTGCCGAGTTGGTCGCGGCAGATTTCATGTGTGAATAGGCTGCCACATCAACGTTCAAAGGTGCCTGCACCAAATGAACAGCTTGTAACGATCACTTGAAGATGCGATGGTATTCTCAAATGTAGCACTTATTTAGTAAAACGTTTCTTGTCTTCTATGACTAAACGTTATGGAATGGAGTAAACTAGTGGAAACTCATCGGGAGTGATCTCTCATATGCATCCGTCGAATTATTTTGAACGGCCGTTGTGAGAATATCACCATGAAAAGCTCACAGACGCATGTCATGTTACCAATTATTAATGCTTCTCTCCTTTCTCCAATTCTCTTCCCTATCCCATGGCCACAAGCGGTGCAATATGACACATTGTGAGTCTCAATATGCACTACTGATGTCAGCTCTTCAAAAGCAGAAACATCGAGACGACAGCAGAGGAAGGTTGAAGCAGTTAGTGGGGAACTGTATATAACCCTAATAAATTTTATCAGCCAAATTTACAAACACAAGCTTCAAGGTAAGATGATTTCAAAATCAAGGCAAGAAAATCATATTATTTCTCTAAATTTTGCATATATTTATAAAACACCATATGCTGGGATAAAGGGAGGGACCATCAGAGCACCCGATTGAAGCGATTTGGATAGGAAGAGTGGGACTACCAACTTCCTGTTGTTAACATTTCGTGAATAAAGGGCGGGCTCTTCTCTCCATCTAGTGGGACTTTTTACTAGGCGGGGTCTCGGTTTTGTTGTGGTTTCTGGGGACTTGTTTCTGGAAGGAGATTCTCTTTAGACCCCTGTAGCTCTGGGCCCACAATACGTTTTTGGCCCTTCATAAAGGGACATGATGAAACATTTACCACAATGCAACCTCGATCAAACCGTTTAATTAAAACAGTCCAGAGCTATAGGCAGTTGCCTTGCTACATTAGATCGTAGTTCACATCATCATCATCATCATCACTTCAGATCCACTGTAAAGAAAAGCGCAATATGATGCACATTGACGACGCATCTTTCCAGAATTCTCCCCGCATCAAACAATAATCCGTCGTTTTGGCTGTATAGCGTTGACTGCTGATATCACCGGTCTTGGCAGCGTGAGGAGACGTGTTGCCAATCTCAACATCCTCAACATCCTCCTCCGATTCATATTTTACGAACCACCCTTCGAAAAAGAGAGATACGGGTTTTTCCTTCAATATCCTCTTCACCTTTCGGTCCATGACAGGATCAGCACGTCCATTGTTTTCATCCTTTCTCGGCCATCTATCCCAAAAGGATTTGAGCTCATCGTGAACAGAGGACTTCGATGTAGTCAAAATCAGTCTAACTATAAAAATAATTGTCGACGGACTCTATCCCTGCATAGAACCGTTCAGTAATTCAATAATAAAGCTCCTTCATGTTTGTTTAGAAGAGTCATGATAAAATATTTCATAAGCACGCTTTATCATAACAAAAATCACTTAGCCATAGGGCTTCTGACGAGAGCATAAAGCATACACCAAAGCCCGATTTTCATACAAAATGGTCATGTTTGGAGGCTTGTTTTTACTTTCCCGTGAAGTAATTGAACTGAAATTTTGGCAATAGCCTAGAAATAACCTGAATTTTCATCTTTAATAAATTCATAATTTTTCATTCACCACTTCAGAAACTACAGACACCACCTACGACAAAACAATAAGACCTCCTTTTGATATCCATAGTTTAGGCCATGCTGATGAGTGTGAATTACAATCTATAGGATACTGATATTAAATGACCCGTGCTTCAATAATAAAAATTCAGATTCTCAAATTCGAGCATCCTTTATGGAAATCAAAAAGTGGTCTTATTGTTTTGTCGTATGCGGTGTTTGTAACTTTTAAAGTGGTGAATGAAAAAATGATGGATTGAATGCAGATGAGATTTTAGGCTACTTCTGGACCACAGCCGAAATTTCAGCTCAATTGGTTCTCGAAAAATGAAAGGCAAGCCCCCTAACATGACCATTTTGTATGAAAATCAGACTTTGGTCTTATTGTAATGTCTGTCACTGTATATTGTAGCCAGGGTCATAAAATTTCACTTTCAATTGAAACACATTATCTTCTTTTGACAGCCACTTCTTAGTCAATTTCAGCAAAACAATCTTCAAACAAACATATCCGACTAAGCTTTTCATTCATCGGTGTTTGTTTTAGCGTTCGGTGTCAAACTAGTATGAAGCAGGAAAATGTTTATTTCTGAGGTGTTCATTAGTTTTAAGACTAACAACAGTGTCATCAGATAAAGTAATGGTTACACCGAAAACAATAATCAACCATTTTATGAATTGATACCACCGGTACCACGTTGTTCTGACTTAAGTCTACACTCCATACGGAATTTCAAAAAAATGTATGGAGAAAATACTACAAGGGGGGGGGGGGGGGGGGGTCTGGTATTTTCAAAAATAAGTCTACGTAGTTTATGAACAAGCCCTTACGTTTATGATAAGATGATCTGCCATTGTTGTCATAATAAAATAAAACAAAGATGGATTCGAATGTCAACAAACTAAGAAAAATGAAAACAAGTGGCACGTTTAAGCGAAAAGTTAAGCAAAACTCCTTGAGCATTGTGAATAGTGATTTGCCAACTACCCATCAATTAAGGTCACTGAAAAACCCACGACATCAGTCAGTTGGCAATAACCGCACCATTCCCCCGCCAGCAGAGCCGCTCGGAGCCGTTGGATCATTTGAATCTAAAGTTTTCACGCAATCAAATAAAAAATGAAAAATGACTGAAACCGAGAACTGTTCAAGCGAAAGCACTGCATTTTTCTTTGGTCAACGAAGGATTCCATTTTTCTCCCATCCAAATGGAATTATCGTGAGGCATGTTTCGCCTCGTTCGATTGTCTGCACTATTATATACGGCACTGCTTTCTCGTATTCTTTCGTATAAACTTGCTTCGTGTGGACTAACTATTGATGTAGCTTGAACTGTCAAAACTGGTTTCTGGCAGCAGCTTGGTTACCATAGAGGTTGTACGGAACCAAATTGCACCACATTTCATTGGCTGTAACGTTTTACCCGTTGGGTATTATCTATTGAAATTTTGAGTGGAATTAGTTCAATGTGTATTTGTTTATGCAGATGTGCAATCGTTGCGAAGATGGAGTCGGAAGAACAGCAGCGGCACAAATAAATTTTGGGCACGAACCTAGAAAATTCGGATCTTTCTCATCGTGCCATCAGCAGGAAGCCGGGAATGGTACATTCTACGGTGTCTCGTGTTTTCGATCGGTACCACGAACGTTTGACCATCGATCGGAAAGAAAAAAGTGGTAAAAATGAATCTCCGTATAGTGATAAGGATCACAAGCGGGTAGTGCAAGCTTTCAAGAGGAATCCCAACAGTTCAGTTCGAGATGTGGCGAAGAAACTGAATCTAACCCAAACTTTCGTGCAAGATGCGAAAAAACGTGAAGGACTACACACGTACAAAGTCCAAAAGGCGCCTAATCGCGATGATCGGCAGAATACGGAAAGTAAAACACGTGCACGGAAGCTCTACACCCAGATGTTGACGAAACCACATTGCCTCATTATGGACGAAGAGACGTATGTAAAAGCAGACTTCCGGTAGCTTCCGGGTCTCCAGTTTTTCACTGCTCATCATAAATTCGATGTCTTTGAGGACGTTAGAAAGCAGAAGATGACAAAGTTTGCCAAAAGATATATGATATCGAAGCATCTCAACTCCCCGAACGCACCGGAACTGCGGCCAATCAAAAAGTACTGGGCCATCGTGAAGCAGGCACTTTGGAAGCAAATAGTTCAAATGTTGTACAGGACCTTATGAATAGTGTAAAGAAGAAGGTTCGTGCATTTGGATATGAAATGGAAATTGAATAAAACAAACATGGGAAAATATTTATAACATGTTTTACTTTACTCTCTGAAAGTTTGAAGATGATTGGAGGAACGGGTGAATTTTGCCGAATATTTGTGTGTGTCGCAATTTGATTCCGTACACCCTTTATAAACTGACAGCCAAACGGTCTTGCATATAGCAGATTAGCGTTGCAAAGAAGCCTCAACATTATTTTCATAAATGCCATATCAAAACATCATTTATTTATAGATGCTTTCATGAAAAAAAAAACAGCATTTTCAATAATCGCTCATGTAAAATCAAGGTTAACGCCGCTGCCATTTTTATTTCTATCTTCATGCAGGTTTATAATTTCCATATGATAATATCGTGAAAATATATTATTTTTTCTTTGACACAGCTTATTGTTATACAGCAGTTTATGTGGGATAGAAAAAAGTATTAAATAAGAGTTATTGAGTTTTAAATTTAACTTCAATGAAGAATTACACTTTATCTAAATAACAAATAATAAAAAAGTACTTCTCAGATCTTTTCAAGCACTTTACACAATGAATTTAATTTAGCACTTACAATTTGAGCACTATACGTTGACACTAGAGATAAATTATGATAAATCAATGGGATAAATATTTAACTTTGACAAAACTGACGTTTTATTTGACATGGGCAATTTTTTTCTTCAATCAGAAGTTTTTGTTTTTGTCAAAATGAATTGGTAGAGACTGAAGAAAATTTAAGAATACGATTATAATATGAATACAACTGTTTTGAGTGGTTTTGGGAAGCGTCTAGCGGAATTGGCACGAAAGAGGTTTTAATAGATGCTTTTATTGTAGCCTATGGGTTTCAAACGGTTTTAATTCGGTCACAATAAAAAAAATATTTTTGAATCCAATCATCTAGAACTGCCTCTAAAATACAGAACCACTGCCAGGGTGGGCTAACTAGGAAATTTTTAGTCTTATGAGGTTTTGGAGGAAGCCTTCAAGACAAATAAGCCTTGACCAGGGTTTTATGGATGTCGTTTTATAGTACCATTGTAGGAATTCAACAAAACAAAAATGTTACTTGGGATATTACCTCAGTATCAAATGGACGTATAGTGAAGGTCGCTAGAATCCAAAAATGGTTACAAGCATGGCCTATAGGCATCGGTACTTTGCATTTTTAAAGGCACAGATCTATGAAACAACAAAGATTTCACATTTAAAATCTATTAGAGATCTTGCAGCAAGGTTTTGGCATCTGAAGCTGTCATTAAAGTTTGGCATCTGAAATCTTTACAGCTTCTCAGATTGGTGCCTTCAAAAATTTGAAGTAGCAATGCAAACCGGCCATGTGAGCGGCTAGTTTTGTTTCCTTGATCTTCACCTTAAGTCGAATTAATTTGATATTTAATTATGTACTACACGATATTAAAAGCAATATCAAATTGAACAAACTTTTGTGATTGGCTAGTGACAGTTGACCTCAATGAATTTGGAACTTAAACAATGCATGATAGCTTTCCAACGAGTTATATGTGGTTTTAAGTGGTTATCTGAATCGTAGATACTATTTCATATAGTGATTAGAAGAACTTTTATAATAGTATTACAAAAATGAGGTGCTACATTCTAAATTGGTTGAAAACAGCAGGCAAACCTCTTCTCTGACGCATGGCAACGTGCACCCATCATGTCATGAACAGTTTCCTTAAAATAAAACACATGCATCTTCGGAAATTGCTACATTCTGAATAACACAAAGTCTGAAACAAAATAAAGAACACGCTCAATTCACCTTTCCACTAAATTCCTAGACGAAATACTAGAAACATAACATAGGTGCGCAGTGTGAAACCAAAACAAAAACTAAAACATCCGCACCAGCCCAAACCAGATGGGCGGCGGGTGCAACAACAAAAACAACACAACGCAGCAGTACAAATTTATTAGGACGTCTATTTTTGAAAACTCCTATTCCAACACATAGCCAATCCGCCCGTTAATGAAAACATACTCTCTGAATCTCTCTCTCCTGTGTAGGTTTCCCACCCAGACTGAATGGCTTTCCTTGCTGCGCTTCACTCGTGTCTAGAAGTTTCCCGCTTGACATTTTGCCGGAAAATGCCGTTATAGAAACGGCCAACAACAACGGCGGCGACGTTACCACCATAAAGTAAAGGAAGCACGCGCCACCGTTTAACGACGCTCACTTGCACCGACCCAGTCTGGGTGGAAAAAGAGTGCGAGCATCATCCGACGGCGATCTCCCGTTTGTTTCCCGAGACCGACAGCCAGCGCCGTTTGCAATGTAATTATTATTTGGCCGATGCACACGACCCCAAGGAAAATTTTGCAAACATGGGCCACTGCTGCCACTGGTCCGGGTGTTTCCGATGGGAGAAAAGTGTGTGAACAAGATTTTTTTTTTCCCATCCCGTCGTCAGTCAGCCGTTCTCATGTTCATCTTTCAAGTGATGATGACGATGATGACGATGATGATCGTGGCGAGAGCGCCGATCAATGGGTGGTTTTTTTTCGGGTGAGTTTTTCTTCGTGCGGCTGTGTGTTTTTCGATGTTGTATCGAGAAAATTTGTAAATAAAGTCGGTTTTTATTTGGCTAAATTCATCGGAGCGTCGTCGATCTAATTGAATGGGCCGGGAGTGGGTGGGTAGACGTGGGTTGATGAAGATATGAAGAATATTATTTTAGATATGGAAAGCGGCGAAAGGCATTCCATTCTTAATTGGTGTTTTTTTTTCAAGGATTGTGGATACAGTCGTTATTCGGCTCTTGACGTCGTTAATGGTGTTTTTCTTATGGAAATTTTGTGGAATGAATAGTTGAATAGATGTGGAATTGGACATTCGCGTAAGATAAGGTTATGGAAAATTATTTATGCAGCTATTGATAGTATTTAACGAATCAAGGAATGATGTACGACGATCGAGCAGATTTTGCATAAAAAAGGTCAATTCAACATTTGCTTTGTTTAACATTAAAAAGTATTACCTGTTTTAAACACAGTTTAAAAAATTTGATGAAATCGGAAAAACTTTTTAATGAGGGCTTATTAAAACAAATACTCAGGTGGAAGAAAAATGTGTCATCTGTGCCACTTCTAAAAACCAGTTTCTCATATTTCTTTGCAAATAAGTTGTGCAATCTTAAATAAAAATGCTATCATGTTTAAGGAAATTGTTGGAAAAAATGAACTAAATGACCGTTGGATTGAATCAAACAACCTGCTATCAAATACGCAATTTGGTTTCCGAAAGAGCAAAGGAACAAACGATTGTTTAGCGTTGCTTTCATCTGATATACAACTGACCTTTGCACACAAGGAGCAATTGGCTTCAGTATATCTGGATATTAAGGGCGCATTTGATTCAGTTTCCATAGATACACTGGCAGATAGTCTACACAGTAGTGGTTGACCAGGAATTTTAAATAACTTTTTGTATAATTTACTGTCAGAAAAATAATTGACGTTCAATCTAGGTCAACTGAAAACTTCCAGAATTAGCTGAATGGGCTTACCTCAAGGCTCATGTTTATGTTCCTTGCTTTATAATTTTTATGCTAAAGATATTGATAACTGCTTGGAAAATAGATGCACGCTAAGACAACTTGCAGACGATGCTGTGATCTCTTTTAGAGGTCCACGTGCAGAAATCTTGCAAAGACCATTGCAAAATTCCCTAGATAATCTGTCCATCTGGGCCAGAAATTTGGGTATCGAGTTTTCACCGCATAAAACCGAATTGGTAGTGTTTACTAGAAAGCGGTTCCCAGCCCAATTGCGTCTCAAGCTATTGGAAAGAGACATTATCCAATCTTTGACCTTCAAATACCTTGGAGTCAAGTTTGATTCAAAATGCACTTGAAGTACTCACATTGGGTATTTAAAACAGAAATGTCAACAAAGGATCAATTTTCTAAGATCAATTTCCGGAACATGGTGGGGTGCTCACCCGAAAGACCTCATTAAACTCTATAAAACAACTATTCTTTCAGTTCTCGAATATGGCTCTTTTTTTTCCTCTCGGCAAGGAACAGCCTCCTCATTAAATTGGAACGCATTCAATAACGTTGTGTACGTATTGCCCTTTGCTGTAGGCATTCAACGCATAATATGAGCCTGGAGGTTTTGGCAGGAGTAAAACCCTTACACTACCGGTTCTGGGAGCTCTCATCTAGAATACTAAGGAGTGTATCGAAAATTGCTTCACGATTGCCCAGTAACGTTCGATGGGTCGAAGCTGAGGGCAATTTGGTGGATTGATATTTTTCTCAACGAAATCTATACCCTTTTCCGCAAGCCAATTGAGAGTGGTTTTGGCATAGTGAGCCAACGCTAAATCCGGCCAAAACAGTGGAGGTGTACTATGCTTCTTATATAAAGGCAACAATCTCTTCTGGAGACACTCAGATCGATAAATTTCCGCATTTATAGTTCCGGTAGTGTAAAAAATGGTTGACTTCAAACCACAGGAACATATTGCTTGTCATACCAGTACCTTTCGACCGAATTTCTCCACTTGAATCGACCTGTCCGCATCGCTCACATCCTCCCCAACGACGGCAGTAAAGTATTGTGGACCTGGAAGGGTTTTTGTGTCCTCCTTTACATAGGTCTCATCGTCCATCAAAACGCATGCATCCGGACGCTGCAAAAGACGCGAATACAATTTCCGGGCCCTTGTTGCTGCTCGCTTCTTCTGTTCTGCACTTTGTTTCGAGATTTTCTGCTTCTTGTAGGTCTTCAGGTGGTTTCGCCTCTTGATACGCGTATTGACATTGATTTGTTCTTCATGATTGGAGATACCACTTTCTGCTCCAGTTTCGGGTTGGAAGAACCGGGTTTTCTGCCTCTTCCTGGTAGCTCATCCAAAGAATAGTGTTCTCCAAACTTATTAATGATGGTTTTAACACTCGCATGATGAATTCCAAACCGCTTCGCCAATTTTCGCATAGTAATACCCTTCTCACTTAGCCATGTGTCCAGAACCTTAATTTTCACTTCCTTTTCAATACGCGACATTTTGAAAACGCAGAATTTGAACCGCACAAACAAGAAAACATAAGAAAACTGACAGTCAAACGCACAGCATGCAGTGTTCAGAGCATAAAAAACCATCACAAATACATGCGTACAACGCAAATGTATGTGGATAGCTTATATTCGATACACTCCTTATATGTCATCCGGTATTAGTCTTCCATGCTATAACTCTCCTAGTGTACGCTTTCCTTATCACAGTTCCTCCATTGATTATGATCTCTCCATGAAACAGGCTATTCAAGGAGTCCCAAATCAACTTCGACCTATTTTAATTCCCCGTATTTTCATTGAATAGTACCAACATGTCAATTGCAATAGAAGAATTTTCACTGATGGGTCGCGCATTGATGGATCCACTGGTTTCGGTGTCTACAATGAATACTTATCTGCTTTCCGAAAACTTCAGGAACCTTGTTCCGTATATGTTGCTGAGCTGGCAGCAATCAATTTCACATTGGGGATAATTTGCCCATACATCATTATTTCATCTTCTCGGATAGTCTCAGTTCTATTGAGGCCCTCCAGTCGATGAAAACAGTGAGGCATTCATCTTACTTTCTTTCAAAAATAAGGGAGCAGATGTGTGCGTTGGTCGAAAGATCATTTAGATTTACCTTTGTATGGGTCCCCTCTCTAGCAAAGGAAGGCGCATAAGAAGGCGAGCCTTTTGAAAGAAGAATTTCACATGAATCACATTCGTGTGATGTCAAGACTTATGTCCAACCACTACTCGCTAGACGCACATCTCTACAGAATTAACCTCGTCGATAGCGACATATGTAGGTGCGGAATCGGTTATGATGACATCGCTCACGCAGTTTGGCATTGCCCGGATAATGATGGCTCCAGAGCACGACTATTGGATACCCTAGTGGCCTGAGGTAGACAACCCATCCGCGAGGTAAGAGATGTTTTGGGAATGCGTGATCTTCCCTACATGCAAGCTTCCCTACGAATTCTTTTGTTTGTCTGATCTAAGAGTGTAATGTCATCACCCCCTCCCTTTCACTCTAGTAAATTCCCTGCCATTGTGTTCCAGTTATATTATCCTTTTGTTTTCGTGCTACTTGTACCTTATCTGAATTCCCATTACACAACTTTTTTGCATATGCTTTTGTCTAAAAGAAACGTTATACACTCTCATTGAAAAAAATCTTAGTACCAACATAATAATATGTGATAAACATAATAGCCCAAGTAATAATTTAAGTTTTGTCACGATCTAAAGCCTTGCCACGTTAAATTTCGAAAACTTTCCTTTCAGTGTAGATTTTGAACTATTTCACGGATCTCTGAAATGTTTCACTTATATGACAGCTGAAACTCTTCACTTTATTTCGTGGTACAACATGTTTACACTCATGTTACATTCAGTTAAATGGCGTCGAATCAAGTGGAAGTGCGCAAACGTATTTTGTACGAACGGCAGCAAAATTCGAATTTATCGGTACGCGAACTTTCCAAGAAACTGAAACTATCGAAAAGTACTGTGTTTTGGGGTTTGCAAATCATTTGACCAGCGCTTGACTGTGGATCGGAAGGTTGGAAGTGGAACAAATCGAAAAGTATGCTCCCGACAAATGGACAAGAAGGTGGTTGCCATTATTGAGAAAAATCCTAATCTTTCTGTGCGAAATGTGGCTCGCAAAGTTGGGAAGTCAAAATCTTACGTACTAAAAATCAAGCAGACTCTTCGAAACTAGGAAGAAAGCAAACGGTACCGATGATTTTAAAAGAAGATGGAGAATCGTCACGGCGGACGTATCTGAGGATACCGTACGGAACCTGATTGTACGGTTTTGTAAAAATCTAATTTTTAATTCTAAATGTTGTCGAGCACTCGACACTGAAGAAGTCTATAAGTCGCAGACGGAATAGGCTTATCTGTCAAAAAAAAAAGTTTCTTTTTTATGTTTGCTGCGTTGTTTATGCGAATTTCAACTTCCAACATTTGATCGAATATGTGAAATAAAATTTGAATAAATTACCATTACATAATTATCCAAGTGCCGTTCTATACAATCGTATTATGCACCGAGTGCTATCCTCATTGTATAATTGCTGCAATTCGTTTTTTGGGTTCTGCTATAGTGGTTCCCTTATATTTGGTGGTCCGCAACTGGTGGAAGTGGGTTTGATGTTTTATTTTGACCTGCCTTACGTGTGGATCAACTTTTCAAGAATCTGTGTATCATATGTATGAATCTGTGTTTGTTAGATAACTTCCTGTGTTATCTTCCGGAATATTTGCAAAGAAGTAAATCGGTCCTGGGCATGATTTTTCGTATTATAGTGCGTTTAAAGAGGCAAGTGGCTGCAATGACAATTCTTTCCTTTAATTTTGTTAGTTTTTTACTACGTTCAGAATGCTTCATCGTCAAACAGATTTTCATTGAATGGAAGTGTTCCGGAAGTGACTGTGCGAAGAGCGATTTTAGCGAACCTGATATCTCGTAGTGTTGACGTTTGTTCCGGTTATATGGTAGTACGCTACCAGGCTACCATTCGAGAAGCTGTGTTGAAACAGAACTGCATTGGAAAACAAACCAATTGCAACGAATGGTATTCCACCTGAGGAGTCCGAACATGGTGGCGTTCATCTGGAACCTTAAGTATTTATCGGAACGTGATTGTTGAAATTCTAGAAAAGATGCTCACTATGTCCTTAAGAACATTTCAGCCGCTTTGATCTACAATTCGGTTGAGCTCTTCCAATATGTTATCCTGTTGATCAGATTCATATTGTTGCCACTTATGAAATAGCTTGATTGTTCTTTATAGTCAGGTTCTGTGCATTGTCGGTGCCTGTTACTATTCAATGATGTATTTTAATACAGTGAAGTACCGAAAACATGTTTAGTTTTAAATGATAGGACAAGAATTGGTGACCATGTTCCTATCATTCTTCTCTTTTCAGAAAGCGAGTAATGGTGCCTTAACCATAAGCCATATGAGACTATGACTAAAGTTAATGCTCAAGTCTCAACCATTTGAAGAGAAATGGAGCATCACTCTTAGACTAGAAGCTCCCAACGAGCATTTATAAGTCAATTTTTGTTCTGGGGCATTCTGTTTAACTATTCTCTCTGACAATTCATTTCCCTTTTCTTATGATACCTACTGAAGGTTGCGTGGGTTCCTGTGTCGCCACCGTTTGCCTGAATTTGAGCCAGGTGAGACAATCGAGTACTGTCTTCGTGGAGATTATTGCGTGAAGAAACGTATCAATAAGTGGTTCTGTTTCATGGTGGCATGCGTAATATCTTCAACGAATTATTTCTCATCGTTGCTCCATCCTCGAGGTGTGCAAACGTGAATGCTAATGCTAGTCTCTTGTTCAGTAACTCCTTTTCCCTTCCTCCACGTGGTACCAACTGGGTTAAGAATAACCTTTGGAAAAAATCGGGTAAACAACCCCTGCGGGCCTTAGTCCTAAGCTTCCCTGACCCTCTCTTCGTGTCTGAGCGTCTGTTATCCATGTTAGTGGTGACTGATCATCGTCCTCGTCCCAGCGTAGGACTCTAATCAGTGCTGTGACCGATGGTCCTCCGGCGAGACAGGGTGTGGATGCATGCCCTACAAGCCAGCCCCAAAAATCATAAGTACAGGAAACAAACAATAAAGGAAAGGCTTGTAAGATGGAACGACTTGTAAGATGGAACAGTGCCTCTTTTGACATTCACAGCGATAACACTACCGCGCTGTCAAGTGTTGACCTCATTTTTTTTACTATTCTTCGACATCGATTCGAACCACTACCTGGTTTTGTGCTCAAGATTTTCCGTTGCATACAACATTCGGTACCGACGCCCATCACAGTAAAATCTGGATCGACTGAAGCTACCCGTAGTCGCAACTCATTACAGCCAAAGCCTAGAAATACCGTTGCCGTTGACCTGATCGAAGCCCCTCTTGAGGACTGCTGGAGTAATGTCAACTCTAGCAAAGGAAAATAACAAGCTGGAATCATATAAATAACAAGTTCTGTTATCCCAGATATCATTTTGATTTCCGCTGTTATCGCATAAAACATTTAGTAATCACCATTGGCAAATTTTGTTATCATATGTTAACATTATCAACATACATTTTCTTACGAACATTATTAGTTGAATGCAAAACTATGAATATTACCAGCATATTTGAACAAGAAATTTGTTTGAATCAAACAAATTTTTCAACAAGAAATTATGTTTGAATAAAAAATAAAAAATCAAAAATCATAAAAACTGTTTGAATCAACAAGAAATTATGTTTGAATCAAAAAATTCGTGACAATTTTTATCAGGACTATTGACACAATGTGTTATGCACACCTTATGAATTTTATATCACATAACATGCAAGAAAAATCGTTATTGAGATTGAAGAGGGTTTAGTATCCATATCGTCAATTATCGTTCGTCATTCGCTTATTTTCTATTTCAACAAGAATGCATACATTTTTGTTTTGTGGCATGTGAAAAATTCATTTTTGCTTTGAACGCGGTACCACACAATCACCAAGTGATCCGATCGGAAGCTTCGAGCACTAGCACTCAATCGAATCAGGAAACGAAAATGAATCACCAACATAAGCCAACGAACGAATCAATAAATTGTACAAGCAAGCAGTGATGAACATACATACAATTGACAGGCGACGACGTTCAAGCTATGTTTATTCAATGTTTACCTTTGCGCATCAGTTTTCGGTTTGAGAGGTGAAGCAGAACTTCTCATTGTGTGCGTCTATTGAATCAAAGAAGAGCGTGCAACAAATGATTTATGGTACGATTGGAACCATCCTTGGCTGTGTTAGGACCTCGCTTGGACTGATGAACATTGCAGGTGCGGGCATAAACTTTCGGGCACGATTTTCAATAAATCCAGTCAAATCATTTGCGTCGCTGACGATGTGGACACTGTCGGAAGATCGTTCCTGGCGGTTACTGAGCAGAATACCAGGCGTGAAGCAGAAAAATTGGATTAAGCATGAATACGTAGTAGACTTAATTTAAGGCCTCCCTTAGCTCATTCGGCAAAGGCGCAGCTAAAAAGCAACACCATTATGGAGGTGGCTGGGTTCGATAACCGGTCTAGTCTAGGAATTTTTCGTTAAGGAAAATGTGTCGACTCCCTGGACATAAAGTATGATTGTACTTGCCACACAACCATATATACTAATGTAAATATGGCAATTGGCACCGAAAGCTACCAATTAATATAAGTGGAAGTGCATTTAAAACACGTAGTTGAGAGCAAGCAATAAGCTAATTGTGAAAGCAATAAGCTTGAACCGCTAAAAAGAAGAACGTAGAAAACTTACTATCTGCTGAGAGGAGGAACTCAGTGCAATCAAGCTCGCACAGGCAGAAGTGTGATTATCAAAGTAGATGAGTTCGAGGTGGTAGAGTTTGTGTACCTCGGATCATTGGTGATATCAGGTAAGACATGCAGCAGAGAAATTTGGAGATGCATAAGAGCCAGAAGTCGTGCTAACTATGGACTCCACAACGCCTCAAGCTCTGGTAAACATCACCCCCGTACTATGTACAAGACGCTGATAAGACCGGTATTTCTCTATGGCCATGAGATATCGACAACGCTTCAGGAGGACTTGCAATCATTTTGATTTTTTTCGAACGACATGTGCTTATGTGAAAACGGCGTATGCAGGAGAAGAATGAACTACGAGCTGGCCCAACTCGAGCTGGTAAACACAGTATCCCGAAAGTCGTTAAACCTGGAAGGGTACAATGGGCGGGACAAGTTGCAAGGATGCCAGACGACAATCCCGCAAAAATGGCGTTTACCTCATATCCGGATGGTACAAGACGCAGCAGAGTGCAGCAACCAAGGTGGTTAACACCAAGTGGAGCAAGACCTAAATAGGAAATGTATGACGCTCGAGGAATAGGAGACAAGTCGTCCGAAACCGAGATTCTTTTCGAAACATCGTGGCGGTGCGGCCCAGATGGGGCATGGACAAAAGTAAAAGTACCTATTGGCTGAAAATCACAAGGTGTTCAAAGTAGATTGAAGAAAATCTGCAATGGCAGGGTAATAAAACATCAATAAAAATGGAAAAAATAGCAATAAAAATGTGTGAAATCGCCACTACATTCTTAAACACTGTGCCAACGAAAAAATAACAATTCGCACTAGAAAAACATAAAATAGCAATAAAAAATTGATAATTCACTTTCAATAATTCAAAAGTGACTGGTAAAACTTTCAAAAAAAAAAAGCAATAGTAATTAGTATAAACGCAATAATAAGCTGATAGTTTTCCGTCATAATAATAACTTCTAGCACTATACATGCGACAAAAGTCTTTAAATTTTTCAAATCTTTCCAATTAAAATCAAACAAATTATTTAATATTTTTTGTTTTTTAATTTTTTGATTTTTTATTGCAATTTGTTTGGTTTCAATTAGAAGATTTGAAAGATTTGAAGATTTTTGTCACATGTATAGTGCTAGGAGTTATTATTATGACGGAAAACTATCAGCTTATTATTGCGTTTATACTAATTGCCATTGCTTTTTTTGAAAGTTTTACCGGCCACTTTTGAATTGTTGAAAGTGAATTATCAATTTTTTATTGCTATTTTGAGTTTTTCTAGTGCGAATTGTTATTTTTTCGTTGGCACAGTGTTTAATAATGTAGTGGCAATTTTGTGCATTTTCATTGCTAAATGTTCATTAATTAGTGCCAGTATATATTTTAGTCAATCTGCAATGTAGAAAAATGCATCTGCATTACGTTGAGCACAGTCAAATTTAGAGGCAAGATAAAGTTTAACCCACATTATTTGGTAAAGGCGCTGTTGAAATATTGTCGATTTGAGGAAGATGAGGAAGTCTGCTTTAATTAAATTTTGTAATTATTGTTTTTTGTGAAAGAGAGTTAATTGATTATTTTTCACCGCCGTATTTTCTATCCCGTATCACCTACGAATTTGTACGACATGGTCGACGCTTATGCTTATGCTAATGTTATTACAAATATTTTCATGAGTATTTTTATACAAAATTATGATTTGTTGAAACAAAAAAATGAAACAAGAAAAAAATGAGTTCGATTTTACATGTATTGATTAAGGATAACCGAGTCGGAAAGTAACCACCGTTTACACCACATCTATTTGCCAGCAAACAAACCAATTCGATTGCCTTTCAAGTAGCTTCATAATTGCTATTTAAAAGCTTCATTAACTCTGCTTCAAACTGTCCTCGTTTTCAGAGACCCATCTCGTCAGCTGATTGGCAGTTTTGTGCGCTTCACGCTGTCAAATCCTACTCAACTGTGTCACATTATAATTAATAGTCGAAAAACTGTTCCCATACTAACTGTTCCCATATCCTCGAGATCCGTTGCATTGCTATATGGTTTATGACATAACCTCCAACCGACTTTGACACTGGTCACAGCCAACCGAAGCAACTTCTCAACTGTGAATAAGTTCAAAATACCACTCGCTCAAGGGCACACGCAGGTGAAATTGGCTTAATGTTGATGACACTCTATGTTGTCAGATGTCAGAAACCTTCTTGTTATAAAACGGCAAACGAAAAATGATGCCAAAATGCAGAATAAATGTTCACAAACATACACAATTTGTGTTGAACTACATTGCCATGGATGTACCTTTCAAAGGCATTCTCAACGTATCGTGTGATCGCTGTTCTGACAGCACTTGGTTTGCAGGGATTTATGAATTAAATGTCTTAGGTACAAGATGGTGAGCGAAAATGATCATCATATTTCGTTTTACTTTTTGTTTGCTTTAGGCGGGCGCGTTGTCAGCCTGTAGCTGATCATGAGATCTTGTCTAAGATTCGTATATGGATTTGACACCTTATTTGCGGCCAAGGACAGCACAGCTGCTGGTGCGTTGTTGACGACCTGAATGATTTTACTTAATTTTGCGTCGTGGAATCATTATCATTTGATTAAATCTTGCCGATGATTTTGGGAACCTCGCTCGAATATCCATACATCAACAAATGTTTTGAATTACCCTTCAACGCAGCTTTCATCCACCATAAAACACTTTCAACGAAAAAATAACACACTTTTTGATACCACATATCTCATCCCACTACTTACTGCCGAGGAAATTGGGATTTCCGCTGCCCGCAAAGAAGCGGTCCGTGTGCGAAAGTAGCCATTTATTTACGATCGTCGTAAAGTCTCGCGGGGACCATTTCGAAAATGACCAGAAAATTAAATGTAGGAAAAAATATAACATATGCCGGGTGGTGATAGAGCGTGACCGTTGGTACTTCTTTTTTATTAGCATTCGGCCTAATTTCCGAGGGTAAACAACTTTTGTTTGTTTGTGATGTAAAACCAAATGAAAAAAAATCATGAATGAAGAAACACAAATCTTAGCTTTTCTAAGAAGAGCTGGTAATTAGAGGCATCATTTTGTCAATCTTTTGCTATTTTTGCTTTGTTCAAAGATGAGCGATCTTTGACGATTTCCTGCCGAAATGTTTATTTTCTACTAATTCGCAACCAATTCGGTTGAATGCGTGATACTTTTCACCGTTGTTTATTGATGACGCCATGACTATAAATAGGTGTTTTTTTTAAGTTATATTAATGAATTAATTCGGCAATTTCCGTAGCGGTTTGTGCAGAATTTTCTGGTTTTAGAGAACTCATTCCCCAAGATGAATTACCAAACCGAAGAGCTTAAAATACAATGCCTGCTGGTGATAATCGATGGTCGGTGTTGCGAGGGATATTTATGATGGTTGTGCGTGTGTCTTGACTATTTTTGGCTGTACGATGAATTGTTTTGAATTTGGCAGTGAATGAAATGGTAGGATACTGTCTAGGAACTTACGGTAGATTTTTAATGGCTACGTCACTCACCTGGAAAGAAATAGAATAAAGAAACGTTGATTAGTCGGTGCAGTTACCGGTTGTTAAGTAATACCTAATTAACGATTGAGAATGCTTGGTAAATTGTAGTTAACCTAAGAGCAGAATATTACTTGTTTTTATTTAATATAACGGCATCAAATGCAGGTTATCCCTCAGTTCAATCGGTTAAGGAGCAGCCACAGAGCAATATTATGCTAGAAATGGCTGGGTTTGATTCATAGACTAGTCCAGGAAATTTAGAATTGGAGCAATTCTTGACTACCTGGATATACAGTACGATTGATCTTGACACACAATTGTATAATTATAATGCAAAAATTGTAGGGGAAGAATAGCTTAGATGGTCAGTGTACCGGTTAGCTATGGTAACATAGTGAAAATTTATTAAATTTTCCATTACAAGCGCCCTTGTTTCTGTTTTTCTTTTTTATATATTTTTTTATTTGTTCAGATCCAACGTTTCGTTTTATACATACATTTAAAAAAAATTACAGCTAAGTTGAGGAGCGAATTTCGAACTCAGTTTACAAACAATTACAACTTTGAATTTAAAATTTTCAAATAAAAAATAACACACGCACACAGTCCTCGAAAATTTAACCAAAACATGTAAGTTATTCAAGCTACAATCTAATATTACTTGAATCTAAGCATGTTTGTCAAAAACACATGTAAAACTTTCATGAATTTCAGATTACGTACAGCGAAAATGTCGCGAATCGATATATTGGGTTATCTACCTAGAGTCCGAAGGGAATCATAAAGCTCTGATCTGACTCCACGATGCTCAGCGCAAAACCAAATTATGTGAACTGCGTCTTGGTAACTTTTTCCACATTCACAGAGAATGCTGTCTTCCAGCCCAGCACGGAGCAAAGGAGCGTTTAAAGAATAATGATTAGACATGAGACGAGACATCGCACGAATGTAGTCTCGACCCACATACAACCCTCTGAACTAACATTTGATAGAATGTAGCAATAGCCCCTTAACTCCTTGACTCTATTTATATAACCAGATGACGAGTGACTATTGATGAAAAATAGGGAAAAATTCTTTGAAGGCGATTTGTCGATCATATATATATCACCTTTCATAGCGCTCACCTTTGCAAGTGAGTCCGCTTTCTCATTGCCTGTAATCGAACAATGAGATGGGCCCACACAAAGGTGACAATAAAAGAGCGTGAAAATAACGCACTGAGAAGATCTTGTATTTTAATATGAAAATAATCGGGGTGCTTTACCGGCCTCAAGGAACAAATGCCTCAATTGAATTGAGCCTATCCATGGAAATAATAATCTGGTGTTAGTTAGGCAACAGTTGCTATCAAAAAATGTGTTGCCGCCAGTTCAGCTTACAGAGCTTAAAGTTTACGATGGCGCTATGAAATTCATTAGATAAACCAAAGCCGGTGGACTCTTCTATCAATGATCCGTCAGTGAAGAACGATTCAGTGGTATCAACTTGACCAAACTTTGCAACTTTGGCCAAATATCACCGGAGCAATCATAGGACGTTGATGCTCTGGGATCATACGAAGCACCTGCTTCATGGGTAAATCAAAATGAACTGATTTGCCAATGTTGGAGAGGCAAACACGATTGGGAATATTCGGCGAAGGGCTTACATCCTGTGGTACAAAGTCATGAAGCGAGTTGGAGGATTCAACTCAAGAAGCTTCTCAAAGTTTTCGATTACCTTTGTATGTTCTTGTTTCTGGTTTTAACATTTTGAGTTACGTCAAGAGAGACTGTTCTGATCCTTTCATCCTGTATATAAGAATACGAACAAATTGTAAACTTTTGGAATGATTTATGGGTAACTTGATTCCAAGGCGTCTTAAAAGCCACGTGATAGAATGCTACTACTCAAACATTGGCATCATGAACAATTAAGATCTGTTCAACTTATCAAGCACCATTAAAATTCTTTTGATTCAATTGAACCATTCACAAATCAGTAATACTATAATTAAAGCCATCTGTACCCTGCTATACGAGATCAGTGCTTTGAACACCATGTTGATAAGATTCAACTCTGTATGCGCCTTGGTCATATGTGTTCTGTTAGATCAACAAAATTCTTTATCGTTATTAGCGTGACTTTTAAAAAAATCTCATAAAATTACGAGGCGGATACACTACCGGCAGACTTGTGGTAACTGAAGTTCAATAATAAAACGTGTCGTGTTACTCTAAACACTATAATTCATACTCCTATGTTTCGTTTCAAAATATTTATTTATATTCGATGGGGACAACGGACAGAAGGCTCAGATCGTTGTCTCCTGGTAATACGGAAAATACATCGTAAAATTGGACATGTCCATGTTGTGACGCCGGTGGTGTAGTGTTGAGCGTGGTTGCCTCTCACCTTGTCGGTCTGGTATCAGTTCCAATTGGCGCCGTTGGGATTTTCTGAGACGAAAAATCGAGAAAGCCGTTGGTCCCGGCCCATTTGTTAATGGATTCGATATGTAGGGTCGTCCAGGTCGTCTCCCTGGCGCACAGTGATTCCAAGGAGGAAAAAACTCATTTTACAATAAATATATTTTTGTAATTTTGTACAGTACTGTACACATTGAAATTTCTTTTTCAGAAATTTTATGGAGATTGGTTGAAAATTGTGCTCTCTTCAATTTTGCAAAGTATGGGTCCTAAATGACCGTGGTTTTTTACTACCATATAAAATGTAAAAAGGAATAAGAAAAAACTTCAACGAAGTTATCGAATGTGAGCACACAAGCGCACGTATACCACAATAGGCTTTAAGAGTGTATTTTGGAAAGCTTGGAATTGCAAATACCAACCTTACACGAAGTTGCTCACCAAATCGTGTTGCATCGTGATGGATGACCAAACTTACGTCAAGGCAGACTTCCGTCAAATTCCTGGGCAAGAATATTGCGTTGCCAAGTCTAAATTCGACGCTCCGCAGGATGTTCGAAAGAAGAAATTATCGAAATGTTCAAAGAACTTCCTGATCTAGCAAGCACCTTCATAAGGAAGCACAAAAGATCAGCTCTGTTTTGGCCTGATCTAGCATCCTGCCACTACGCTCGAAACGTGTTTGTGTGGTACCGAGCCAACGGAGTCAATTTTGTGCCAAAATATATGAACCCAGCAAATTCACCGGAACTTCGCCCAATTTAAAAATTCTGGGTAACTATGCAGAAGGAACTTGAGGTAAAAAAAACAAACGCTGCGAAAATCGGTAGTACAAAATTTGATGTGTGGAGTGAAAAGGAAGGTGCAGGCATTCGGGATGGGAGATGAATTTGAATACAACAAATTTTGTAAGTCATAACTCATTAGTAGTAATTTTCATAACCTGAAAATTAATGTTATCATTTGACATCAATTCTTGCAGACAACAAGGCATCATGAATACGCCTTAGTTTTAAATTTCAAAAATTGATTTGTTTTAAATTGCGCAAATAGCCTTCAAGAGTAAAAATCTGCTTGAAGCGCCAAATAGTCCTAAAGACCATGAAGAAAAACGAATAAAAAATAACAAACATAATTTTTGATCAAATTCAGGATGATTCAAAACGGATTTTAAATGTTTATGTGTAGATTATTATGGTCGATGGAAAAAAAGAAAACGGAAAGTTGAGAAGTTTAACAGGAATAATGTCGGCTGGTAGGAAGAGTACTTGATATTTGACCAACCAGAAATGTCAGGCATTAGAAACACGGAAATCGGAATAATCGCGAGAAGGTTTGTATTGAAGTTGATACAGATGAAATCCAATTTAACATAAAATAAAGTTTCTAATGTTAATTTTGGACATGATTGAAAATGGGATGTATAAGATAGGTAGATTCACAATTTAATTTCGTCGGAAATACAGTTGTTTTGAGTTATTTTTGATTTATTGGACATTTATAGCATCACTTTATACTCGTCCTCAAAAAGAAGTCTCTCAACCGATTGCCATGAAATATTCAGGGAATAAAAAACAATGTATGAGCTTGGTTTAGCTATTTTTATTTCACTGTATTTCTTTAGCAAAGCCAAAAGCTCGAACTTTCTTCTTAATACCACGCATAAGTTTTTGTACAACGCTTGAACCGACATTTTTTCCGCTTTCAACAATGACTTCAACATGTCCTGTTCTGTAGTGACAACTTTAGGATGCTTACAAAGCGCGTGCTTCATTACAGCCCAATATTTTTCAATTGGCCGCAACTCTGGAGAGTTTGGGGGATTAAGATCCTTCGGCACGAAATTGACACCATTCGTCTTGTACCACTCCAGAACATCCTGGGAGTAGTGACAAGAGGCTAGGTCCGGCCAAAAAATTGTAGGAACGTTGTGTATTTTGAGAAACGGAAGCAGTCGTTTTTTCAGGCATTCATTCATGTATACTTGACCATTTACAGTTGAAGTTGTCACGAAAGGCTTCCTCCGGTAACCACACGAACAAATCCCCGGCCAAATCATGAATTTCTTGAGGAACTTTGACACTTGCTGTTTCCTGAGAGACTCTGGAACATCGAACTTGTCTTTCGCAGTCACATACTGGCTGCCGGGAATTTGTTTAAAGTCCGCTTTTACGTGTGATTCATCGTCCATGATGCAGCAGTGTGGTTTCGTCAATATTTGTTTGTACAGCTTACGCGCACGTGTTTTAGTAGGACAGTTCTGTTCTGTTGTTCTGTAATTCATTGCGGTTTGGAGCTTTCTGAACTTTAAATGAACGGAGCCCGGCTCGTTGCTTGGCTTCCTGCACGAAACTTTTGGTCAAGTGCAGCTGTTTCGCGACATCCCGAACGGAACAGTTGGGTTTGCGTTTAAAGGCAGCAACACAGTACGGAGCACTTTTTCTACCACTCACCTTCTTCCAATCGACAATTAAACGTTCCCCGAAACGTTTTATGAAACAAGACACTGTAGACTGTTGAATTTTCAACATCTTTCCGATGGCTCGGTGCGAAAGAAGTGGGTTGTCGAGGTGCGTGTGCAAAATGTTCTCGCGAACTTGCTGTTCCTTCGACTCCATTATTGATACTACGACACATTTCACAATGAAATTCACGTAGTGTAAACAATACACGCTGAGGTCATTTACCCAACATTTCGTTGAAATCAACCCAAAGGGCGAAATGTTACAGCTTATTGAAAGTGATGCAATTTAACTGTGGACACCCTTTAATACTCGACTCTCATTATCTCGTTACAGCGATTTCACTAAAAAGCTCGCACTCACCAGGATTCAAGAAAAGGTATTATTTGGATTTAGCTTGATTTATTAATTTCCATTAACCTTAATTTTCTTTCAAACATAACATTCAAACATTCTTTCTTATAAACATAAAATTAGAATCATACGGGCCTCGGATCAAAAGTCAATTTTCCAAGCGATCTGTTTATCCGTCTTTCGTAAGAAGGGTAAAAAGAAAGAATTTACATATTGCAATGAATAATTACAATCATTATAATGACTTAACGTAATATCGCCAACAAGATAATAAAAATTAAACATTTCTGTAATATTTAAATAATTGGATTTTATTATTTTACATTCATACTTTTTTTGTTTAAATATTACTAATTATTTTTAATTTTCATTCATCATAAAAAAATTAAAATCAGTCCAGTGGTTGAACAACAGTTATAATTCTTTGAAAAATGTATATTTTCTAAAACTGATTGGAACACCCTTTCTCAAAATGGGTCACCCTAATGACAAAATGAAAAATTCGAGTCTTTTATTTTCCGAAAAGGAACAAACCTAGCAAATATTGCGAGATTCTAATTCACCCCTCTCAGAGTCATAAATTGTTCTCCACATCGCTCCACTTCTTACATTTAATCTGCAAATTGTTTAAAAAAAAATTTAAACTAACGAATTAAACATTTTATCGGATATTTCGGATATTCCAGGGAACCATAAAGTGCCCATATATTGGTTGTGAGGTCTAATACAACAGTTTAGATAACATATTTGAAATCAACAGCCCAAAAATACTTAGAAACACAAAACTTAACTATGTAAATTTTTTTTTTAGGCGTTTTTCCGCCTTTTGTATGGAATTTGGCTTAGTGACGCTTAACTCATGCACACTACAGCGTCATTTAGATCAACGGAGTGCAAATTAGAAGGAAAACCATTTGGAGAAAAACAAACCATCATTCTTCTGCATGTGGCAGAAAGGGAAAGGTGATTATACGTCAAAAACCTTAATAGAGTGTGTTCCGATCAAAATTTGGTCAAACAGTAATGTGTGTGAGTCGATCATAGTTTTTATTAATAAGTCAACTTCTTTTTTTTTTCAAGTTCAGTTAATACAAAATACAGGAGAAATATTCAGTTAAGCTTCCTTTTTACCGAATGCGAATTGCCGGGTCTTTCGTTTAACACCTGCCATAAGATTTTGTACAGTCTCCTTGTCCACTTTATCCGGAACGGAACAATTGTGTCGCTTCAGGAAAGGCAGTAGACGTTTTTGTAGGCACTCGCTCAGATAAAGTTCCTCGTTGACGGTTCCGGTTGCAATGTAAACGTTGCTCTTCAAGTCACAGGTACAGATGGCCTGCCACACCCGATATTTCTTCGCGAACTTTGACAGTTCAATGTGCTTGAACATATCTGCCACCTTTCTCCGTCCGTTTGCCTTATAAAATTCCTGTCCAGGAAGCTGTTTAAAGTCTGCCTTGACGTAAGTTTCATCGTCCTGTACCACGCAATCAAAATTCGTCAGCATCGTCGTGTACAACTTTCGCGACTATTGTTTATCGTCGCGATTTGGAGTCACCACTTTCTTGTAAGTCGACAGTCCTGCTCGTTTTTTAGCTCTATCCACGGTTTAAGGCGCCACTCCCAGCTTTTTTGCGACATCTCGGAGGTTGGTCGATCAAATTTTGATCGGAACACCCGCAGGCTGAAAGTGGGGTGACGAACCAGCCTCAGGCTGAAAGTTATTTTAATACAAAACAAAAACAACAACAGATTGAGATCGGCTCCGATCACGGGTAGGGTACCAACAATCATTCTCACGCACACAGTCGTTTTAACTTGGTATAGAATCCTTAATTGACATGTTTTGCATGTAAAATGCTATATATTAGCTTCTTCAATTAAACTGTGTACAGAAAGCAGGCAAAAATAGTTTTCCATGGCTATTGGAATACAAAGTGAAAGTCGATCTATTGTTACATTTGAAAAGTAAAACAAAATCATAAAGTTGTTGTAGAACGATTTTTGAGCTTTGAGAATGGCCTCAAACTCACTTAATCGAACTAAAAACAGGAAAATTTATACTAACACTTCACTCGTTCACTTTTAAAAATAAAGAAATAAAAACCGAAACACTTTTTCAATCTATCACTAGTAAACGTGAGCAAATAACTTAAGATTCCACTAGATAAATCTTATCTTTCGATAGATAGGCCTATTTCGTCTGCGATGTACAGACTTTTTCAGTATCGATTGCTTGGCATAAAGAGAACGTTTCAGTAGGTCTTGTATTTATACTACAGCTTGTTTGTTGGTGTATGTGTATTCTATTTTCTATCTATCAGATTCGTACTATGTCAATCACTGTAAATACACACACTGCCGAATATAAACCACAGGCAAATACACACACTGCCGAATATAAACCACAGGTATATGACAAGGTTGCAGATTTGGTTGAGATTAGTTGGAGTGTTCATTTTCCCCTTGATCAACCGTAATAATCAAAACAAGTTTTTAAAATCAATGATAACGTTAAAAAGTAATTCAATCAGTGTCAACTATGTACTAGGTGGCAACGGTTACTTGTAGTTACTAAATGTTCATTGGAACACAACGAATGGCTTAAAATCACTTTATTTCCTATAAACTAACATTTTATTGCTAGGAAATTAAACGTTTTGCTCAAACCGAACCTTTTTGTTTTATGATCAGCTGTAAGTGTTTCCAAAACGCTTTGCAACTGGCACGCATTGTTTCATGAGGCATACTGTCCAAAAATTTATCAAGAGTTTTTTTTGAAAAATTCTAGACTGTGACTTTTTGTGCTTCCAATTTTGCTGAGCATGTATCCCCATGCTAAGAAATCTAAAGGATTGAGTTCTGGCGATGAGGCATTCTTGTGATGATATTAAACGAGGAAAATTTTGGGAACACCACTTCTGGATGCTTTCGATTCATCCTGCAGATCCTGTTGAAAACAGTAAAATTTTACTCTGGACTCTACGAAAAGTAGTGGAAGCTTGACGTTTTCTGAAATTCCACCCCATACCATTCCTCTCGACACATTTCACATATAAATTTATTACCTGCTCTCGTTTTGCGTCCATGTTTATAGCGTAACCAAAACAAACAATCTTCCAAAACAAATCAGATCCATCATGTACTAAACACAGACATGCAATCTTCGTCATTCTGTAGAACATTGCAGAAAATCTACTTCAAATGCAAACATGGTTGTAACATTGATTACAAATTTCGAAAAAACCTTGATAAGTATACCAGCATAGCAAATTTCCAAAATCGATAGTAATGACTGTGCCTCAACGTTACCGGGAAACACTAACGCTGGTTCGAGCAAATCAAAACAAGCGTGGAAGTGCAACATACGACCGGAAACTACGAGCTAAGATAAGCAGAGCCAATAAGTCCAAAAAATCCTGAGGTATCCGGGCGTGATTTGGAGAAAAAGTTCACAGCGTCGCACAGTACAGTTTGACGAATCTGTATACGAGAAAGATTTCGGTCGTACCATGTTAGCAAACATCTCAGCAGGACGCTGAAACAAATCCTGGTTGCCAAAACCCGTATATGAGCAAGTACTGACCACGTACAACGGATGTATTTCGATAGACGATGAAACTTACGTGAAAATGTATTTTGTACAAATCCTGGGTTAAAAATTAAACCTTGCTAAACGTAAGGAGGATGCACAGGGTATGTTCAAATATGTGTTCAAATAGATAAATTCGCCCGCAAGTTGATGAATTCACAAGGTGGCTACAGTTGTGGAAGAAACCCAAAGGTTTTCATCAATGGAGTAACTATAAATTTACAAAGAATTTCGCCGTAAAGTTCTGGCCTGGAATACCCCTAATACCCCTTGAACTTGACCAATTTCTTTCAATGTTGGTTATTCAATCTGGGATAGTTCTGTGAACTTCTTCTTCTAAATTGGAAACAGCCGTTGAATTTTTCCTTAACCTTAAAAATGTTACCCCTTTTTATCAATCGGTTTATTTTGTGTGCTTGAATGTCGTTAAAACAAAGTACCCATCGGGGCTAGCGCAAGTGCCATTTTAAAGAGCTAAATTTGCTGCTTTTTTAGCGGTCTGTCGTTAAACTAAATTTTACGATTAACTGCCGCGCGAACTGAGGGAGGATGAAATGGTCGTTTCAGACGTTTGGTTATTTATTTTGGGCCACAGCAATTGCCTCTCAATTGTATTTTTTCACTGGGTCGATTGCATAATAATGTTCATTTATAATACCAAAAAATCCTTCAAATAATTACTTAAGCTATGATTTTAACAATTCTCGTTATATTTTGAGAAAGAAGTTCCACACGTATCTCCCATTCCTTCAATTCTCTAATTATAGTAAAATTCGGTCCCCGTGCAGATCATGGCTATGCACCCGGCACGCGACTTTTGAATCAATGAATCCAAACCAAAACCCGACGATCCAACCAAGGCAGACGGTTTGGGCAGGAAGGGAGCAGTGTTATAAATTTGGCGACGACAAACGGCGACCGACCGACAGCCAGCGCTGTCTTCGTTCTCATGCATGGAGGAAAACAATTTTCACTTCGAGGTAAGGAGAAAAATCCATGCAAACTTGAAAATCTGGATCTTGAACGAGGTTCTATGTTTATCGTTAGAGATGCTTTTAACGAATCCCCGGATTATACAACAGAGCAACATGGTTTATACACATTGATGATACATGGTAGTGGGTGACCGTGCCAGTTGAGCCAGCCAGCCGATTCGAGTGGAGTGCAATATAATTTGTTAGGCGTTCGTGCAAAAAGCAGCGATCGGCCGGAGCAGATTTACGAATGTATTTTAGGTTCCAAGATGCTCAAAGTGGAGAAACTCAATTGAGCGATGACGTCGGTCGGTGTGGTATTCCGTAATCTTGCCACATCATCATCTTACATTCCTGACCAATTTTACGAAAGTTAGCTAAAGGTGTGTTCCCTTGCTAGGGTATGGTGCCGGTCACAAACGACGACGGTTCTTGATGATGATGGTGATGAACACATAAAATTTGTCACCCATGATATTTACAAAATAGGTGCGTGTGGGTGTGAATGCTCCAGATAACTTTATTTTTGGAACCTGACACGGCTTGCAAATAGTGGCCATTAGTTTGGCTAAGCTTGGGTGCGAAGATGAACCTTGAAATATCTCACGATGTGGGATGGTTTGCCCTTTATGCTTTGGCAGAAGGAGCAGTGTCATGTTTGACATTGTATGATTCCAAAAGGTTTGTTATTTTTATCCCTAATTAGCGAGTTGGGTTCGTTAGGATTATAAAATATCAACTTTCTTCTATTCTAGGCTAATCATATTTCCCTTGTGGGCATTACGATATTAGGCCAAACGATTTAAGATTAAACAGCAAAATTCATGCGCATGAAATAAGAATCAGTAAAATGACATCTTTGAGGAACATGATTTTGAAGCATGATTTCTTTTGGATCGATCTTTTTAGTTTTACTCTTATTAATGTCCAAGTAATGTTTGTTTTCTTAACAATTTTATACTGGACTTTTAAATGGTTGTTACCATTTTAACTTGCAAATGGTAGCTGAAAGGTTTTTCTTAATTCAGCTTATTGTTGATTCTTTAACCTATTGTGTTATAGTGATCAACAAATGTTAATTCAGAGTATAAAATTATTCTTAAATCTCTAATTAACTTTTTTTGACATATTAACTTCCCTATGTAACTGAAAAAAAAGTTCTCGGCATTTTGGGCTTTTAGCTTATCATAATTAACTTATTGCCGGTTCTTAATTTAGTGTTCTAAATGCACTTCCACAACTATTTATTGGGAGCTTCCGATGCCATACACCATTTTTGCATTAGTACAGTGTAGAAAATTCGGTTAAGCGCACTGACGGTTTTGAACAATTTTTATTATGAACGATTCACAAATTGTTCAAAGTAGTTTGAGACCAAAATGGTCAAAGGTAGTCGAAAACAAATGATTGAAAAGTATGGCAAGCAGTATATCAAGAACAGGAACTAGACGAATACCCAGTTCCAGCAATTCCTTATTCGACCAAAAAGTCTTCGATTATGTATTATGTATTATTCGTTGCAATTTATTTTTAATGATGTCGGCTCGCAAGGCCCACAACCAATCCCACTATATCGTAGGAGGACCATCGTGATGCTACTGTTTAACATTCCCAAGCACCACCAGGACTTTCGGCATTTGTATTTAGAGTCCTGGGCGCACTAACTAGACAATGACTTATCCGCTCCTAACATGGAGAACAGACGCTGTTTTGAGCCGCCCCTAACATGGAGAACAGACGCTCGAATGGGTGAAGGCTTGGACTTTTACCTTTATTTTTGAAAAGCGGGGTGGCTCGCTTTTGTCAGGGCTGCTTCCGGATATTTGTGGGTTTTTGGAAGAAACTCAAGTGCAGATACGACTGTTTGAACGGAAATATTCGGTGAGAAGGTGCTCGTATGGCAAGTAATTTGCACATGTGGCTTGCGATCTTACATTTTTTACACAAAAGGAACAATAAATGCAAACAATAACAACAACACAAATTTGAGATTCCTACTCTATTCTGGCCGGATTTGGTCTTTGCCCATTATGCCAGATCAACTCTACAGTGGTTTTCTGATAACAAGGATGATTTCGTTACAAACAAAATCAAAACACCAAACTGCGATTGATCGAACGCTACTGGGCCATCGTAAAGTGGATCCTCAAAAAGGCAAGTGTCCACGACGTGTCAGACTTCAAGAAAAACAGCTCAGCAGCGCCCAGGAATTGCACAACAACCACTGTGCAGAACTTGATGGACGTTGTTAAGGCTTGTTGACGTAGCAAAACACCGTTTTTTACAGCTCCAGTTGCGGCAGAATCTCGTATAGAGCATTTTTTGCAGGAGTGATCTCCTTTGGCACTCATCTTAACGTGCGCGATTTTGATTCGATCTCACAATACTTCTGTGGACGAATAATTTTGAAGTTTGTTGACGTAGCAAAACACCGTTTTTTACAGCTCCAGTTGCGGCAGCTTCAAAACTGCAATTTTATTAAATTAGGATTACATTTGTGTGAGGAACGGTGATCAGATTATCTTACTTATTCGGTGTTCCGACAACTGTTTCACCACAACTAAGAATTACCACTTATTTAAGGATGGTATTATATCTAAAAAGTATATAATATAAATTACAGAATTTCTGTGATACTATTCAAAATATAATTAGCTGTTTAGTTACCCTCAATACCGATTCGGGAAATTTGAGGTTACTGAATCGCGAATGACTAGCTAAAAATAGAAAAGAATTTAATAACGACTTCTTCTGCAACTTTACCATTTCTTCACCTTTCTCTACAATCTAGCTCTCGCTATTTCCACTACTTCACTCGTTTGTATCGATATTATCTTAACTTTGCAAATAAATGTTACAGCTAATTTACTTTTTCACTTCACTCACGTAATGTTCTTTTATCTACTTCTTTTTCTTCTTTTTCTTCTTTTTTACTTTCCATCTATCGTTGGCATATGTCAAATGTCTTCATAAGTCAGCTGGCCATCGGTATTGGGATTCATCTCCACTACATCGTTGTGCCCAAGAAGTGTGGCAACAAGGCTAAAGTACGATCATATTACCGAAATCAGCAGTTTAATTAATTTGTCAGTTTCATTGATATTATAACATGTTAAGCTTTGGCTCAAAAACAAAGCAAGCATCATCAGATCTAAGCTGTGGAAATTAAGCACTAATACACTCGTATGTTAGTGGAATGAGAAACGTGAAGCATACCGATATAAAAAAATCCGGCGTTTTTACTATCAGTCATTTAACGATATTGATTTTTACAAATTGCAACTCCTGTCTTCAACTTATCCTTTCCTTTTTTTTCGTAATGGTGAATAATTACGCTTTATCTGCTTATCTTATTAGAGAGCTGTGACTACCCAAATAACCCTCCAAAAGAATTCGGCATAAAAGTGATAAAGTAAGTCACATACCAACCAACTTCCAGTATGCAATCAACGGAAATGCTCCATTACTAACGCAATGCAACGTAGAACGTCAGTTTGCTTCAAACTGCTTCTCGCTTCCAACAACGTTCGGGTCTTGTTTATGTTCCGCTCGATGATGGCCCTTATGTCTCGATTGGGCGGATCTTTAGGGTGTTTCAAGGGTTGTTGTAATTGTACACTACCTACGCGTAAATTCAAGTATATTTTTTGATTAACGGTCCCAGTTGCAATGAGAATGTCGCTTTTCTCGCCACTGGTGCAGATAGTCTGCCAAACCAGGTTTTTCTTAAAGAACTTCGCCAGCTTTATATGTTAGAAACTATATTTTCTTTCCGATTGCTGTATAAAACTCATGCTAAGGAAGTTTGAAGTCTGCCATGCCGTAGGTTTCGTCTTCCAATATCACACAATCGAATTTTGTCAGCATTGTTTTAGCCTTGTTTTGTTTATCGTTGCAATTTGGAGTCACTATCTTCTTATAAGTCGTCAGCTAGGCTCATTTTATAGCTCAATAAAAGGTTGTAGACGACACTCTCAGCTTGCTTGCGACATCTAGAACAGAGAGGTTGGGGTTCCACTTTGATCTGCTGGTCAATCTTTTTGTCATGTCTGCGGCTTCAGGCTATCGAATTTCTTCCGATTCAGGCTTCCTGGCTGTCGATAATCATTCCCAATCACATTTACAGGTCTAATTCGATAATACGTACATGAAACTTAGCTCTTCCAATACCAACTTCTCGGAAATAGCAAGTCAATTCCTCAAACACAAGGTGTAGGTGAATGTTTCTTCTGTCTGATGATGTTATTGCTTTTCGTGATTGATTTTCCATTTTCGGTAAATAGGCATTTGAAGAGCTTAGTGTCATTTAAGTGTACATCTAATCGAAGTATATCTGTAGTTTGTTGATTTGGTCACTTTTAACGATTTTCCTATCTTTGAGTATACACTGAGAAGTTCGGATTTTCGCGATCCTCGAGGATAATTTTGATACGTTTCTTCTCTTACTTGGAATCCACGTTGATATCTGAAGAGCGAATGTTAAGATCAAAATACACACATCTACAAAAAGAGGGTTGATCAAGATTTTTAAAATGCAAAATTAAAGAAATCAGGTCAAATTCAGGATTAGTTGAACATATTGATTCCATTGATACAATTCCTATCGTGCGAAATACTTTGGTTCACGCATAAGTCGTACATATTTAAAAAAATCTACAATGAAAGCATGATATTTCAAACACACGATGTAATAAAAAAACAGGAATGCAAAAAACAATTTATTGATTCGTGCAAATGATAACGTAAAAGTGTTTCGCGAAAGAGTGTACTCATGTTCACCAAAGTTACTAGTTTTCATTTGACTTTAAATTTGACTCAGTGTATGATGTTGTTATCCAATGCATTCAACAATGCTTCAAACATTCATGAACAATTTCTAGCAATTATGAAACGAACTTGAAGAATAATGACCAATTTTTTTGCAAATGTAATACGACGATTTTATTTAGAAGAAAAAAACACAGGTAAATAACACAGAAAAAATATATGAATAATCTGAATCTTCACTGAAAGAACGTTTACTTAATAAATGAATTTTCAATTTGAAATACTGTAAATTGCAAGAAGCATTGCCTTCATGGAAAGGTTTATCATATTTGTTACACTTTTTCAGGATGAATTCATATTTACGACCTAAAACATCTAATTATATGACGAGCACATAGTTTTGCGTCGTAGACGCTTGGAATTTACATGATCTCAACATAATTCAGTACCACCGCTAAGTTTGTTAATTCAGAATTAAAAAGTTGTCACCGCCATATTGTGTAACTGCACCTACAGGAAAATTGTGAAGAACAGGGAGAAAAGCACGAAACCATTTTGTGTGACTGTGGACATCGCAGCGAGTATTATGAATCACAGTCAAATTCACCGAAATTTAAGACCACACGTAAATTTCAACTTAATATAATGGAGATAAATTTGTTACATCCAATTTGTCATAATTTTACAGCTTTTGTTCAAACTATGAAGGATTCAAAGATAACTCTTCGCACTTCTACGGAAACTAGCACCACCATCATTTTAGAGGAATATTAGACTTTGTTATGCCGATCCTATTTTGCGAGGGAGTGCCAAGTGTTCCGAGAAATTTACGTTTGAATCTTTGTTTACCTCTTTGTTTAAAAAATCAGATACGCCGTTTTGAATAAGTCGAACTTCCCTGATAAAAAATTACCTTAAATGAACGATATCACAAACCCTCCAACCATTTCTTTAATGGTTTGGATGATACCCCAAATAGGTCTATGAAAAAAATAACCGTATGAAATTTGTTAGGGTTGTCGTAAAAACGAATTCTAGGGTTATTTTTCATTAGGGCGAATCTATAAAACTTTCGAGGATTCTTTAGTACAGATCGAATCACAACAGTGCTGGCTTGCATACTCTACAAATAGTAGAATGAAAAACGTAAAGGGTATTGGTATATGAATGAAAAAGAAAGTAATCAAAGAGAGTCTGTCAATGCTAGATTCACCCTAATGAAAAAAAAACCCCTAGAATTCCTTTTGAAAGGCGTTTTTTGCAAAATTCAAGGTGACATGCTTTTTGGACTCCATTTTGTTTTGATTGGCCCAAAATCGAAAATATTTGCTTTCATACCAATTCGCAATCGCATCTCCCACTATCTGAGAACTCTTACCCTAATAGAGCATGTTTTCTGTAGTTTCGGTCTTACTCTCTCACTCTTTATAGTTGCTTCCTTGCTTTTTCGGCTGGAGGTCAATTTCGGTTTGGCAACGTTGTATTTAGTACCAAGATTGCAGTTATTTAATTTTTTTTGGTTCCTAAATCCCATCTTACAATAATTATTGCATGTCTTATATGCCACACACGGTATTTCAGGATTAACGTTGTTTACAAGATTTGATGTTATTTTTCCTAAACTGTTTTAAAAATTTATTGCTTACACAGCTCTAAAAATAGTGTAAATTTTATTCACAATTATGGAACATCACAAAACATACAAGTTTACATTCTAAAACGTGTGAAGTTCCGATGCATTTCATACGTTGTAAGAATATTGCATTCCTGTATTTCTTGTAAGTTGATACTTGGGTGGAATAAGGTACAATTTTACAGACATTAAAATTTACATCACAATGAAATTTCAGATTTTGTTTTCTGACTGGTATTTCAAAATTTGAATGCTCGAAAGTATAGCCCTGCTATTTATTGCTAGGAAAATATTTCTTTCCAAATTTTCTTGTAGCTGTCAGTTTTTGGTTCTGAGGCATCTTGATATAAATATGCACGCACTCGCGCACTGTCAGCATTTACCACGAACTAACAAACACCCAACTAGGTGAACGATTGATTATGTCGGCTATTCCTCTACACAACAAACAATTGTCAATCACCCAAGCAAGCCGTAGACTGCGACACTCAATATTACATATTATTGTCCCATCTTAGTTTGGCTAAACGTTGTGCTTTTCCGTGTTTTATGTTCCTAAAAATCCCACAAACCCAGACCCACTGGGCAATACACGCAGTCACGATAACCACTTCACCATCAGCGCCGACAAAACATATAGGTATGTAGGCGATGAATAAAAACAATACCCTTCCGTTTCCCACCGTTTCCAATGATAACCGAAGTGACACTTGTTCTACAGCTCGCCGTCTCCATTTTGACGCGTCAATGAGTGGGAGTTCAAAAGGAAAACATTGAAACGGGCAACTTGTTTCTCTGAAAAGAGATGACCCATTTGTAAAATTAACTTGGCTTGGTTTTCTAAATTGTAGACCGTGTTGGACTTTCAATTATCGGAACCCACGCGCTAAGTGCAACAACTTAAAACTCGAGACAAACGGAAAAATGGCACAAGACAGGCAAATCATCAATATTTTTTTTTTCTGGCCAATTGTTTCTGCCGGAACGGCACGGGCCAAACCACTGCGGGAAGAACGGTTGATCCGTGTGCGAAATTGTTGTTTTTTTTTCGATGATAGGACGACGGGACGCTCTTTCACACGGATTTCAGTTGGACGAATTTTGCGCCCGGCGGCGGTGGATTGTTTACAGCTGGCCGCCAAATGCTGGTATTGGGTCTATTTCGAGATACGTTTGCGTTGGCGTCGGGACTAAACACACGTCGAAGGAGGACAACAAAAACAATGCCGCTCATTGTTCCCTTGGAAGTGTCTTTTCTCGTCAAATTCGAGGGTCATTCAGCTGGTTACACACAGTTCGTTTCTAAAACTGGCCATCTGCATTTTACTGCAGCATTATGGAGCAACATGGTCAGTATGTATTTTGTAGCAACTCGCTATTACGTCTGGCCTCAATCTTGTCGCAAAATCACAAGCTTCCCATTTATGATGGGAAATTGCATCGTGCTGCAACGGATCAGCCAGAAACAGTGCACGAATGCTATAAATCAAACATATGCAAAATTTGCCAGGAAGCACATTTATAATTTTGTCGATTCCAATCACTGACTCTGACAAGGCCACCGATACTGCGGAAACCTTTGACGGTCGTCAATTAGGGGTTGTTCAAGCTGGTGTGGACGGCCGTCGGAATCGGTTTACTCCAGCATGTTTATATAGACCCAGTTGTTTCCAACTGTCGGCCGGCTGTTCGCCAGTCGACCCGGACCACATCTGCGAGGTCAAATTTACATACTCGGTGGGTACATACTCCTTCAAGCTTTGGGCAAAAACTAAATTGTTGCGCCACCTATGTGGGTTGGCTAATTGTTTATTTATATAAAACGATGCGTTTTTGTAGCGTTCGCCCCACGCTTCCCCCCTGCGGTGATGGTAGGTATTCGTCGGAGCTTAGTTCAACGGATACCTCCGAGCCGTTGAATCTGTGCCGATTACCATGTGTAAACAATAAATCAAAATTATATTTGCTCTAAACATCGGTTTGCTACCGTTCATCGTCGTCGTCGTCGTTGTCGTTTTAGCTGCCGCGGGTGAAGATTGCTTTCCAGTTGCCGAGGATTAGCCAACTATAAATAGCCAAATTGTAATGGATTGATCAATAATAAGTCGAGTTGAATTATCTTAATTGAAACTATGGTTCCAGAACTGGTTTATGCACTGAAATCGAATTGTTTGAAGTACTCGGATTGAAAAGTTGAATCATCTGGGTTCCTAACGTAACGTTAGGAACGTCACACAACGTCGTCAGACGCATAGTATTAATGTGTATGCCTTAAAGCTATGTATAACCAAATATTCTTTTCATTTGGCCCCTAAATTTTATGAGATATACTCATTTGAAGAATCAATTCACTTGTTGTAATTTTAAACTGAATCCAAATTCGTAAAACTCAATACCCTTGTATTTGTTTCAAACGATAGTTGATTAAATCAAATTTATCAATCAATCAAACGTCAACTGCTATTGTATCTTAACACTGCTACCGGAACCATTGCCTTAAGACATTACTTAGTTTTGTTTCGTATTCATGACCTGGTCCCTACATATCGAACGTTGGTCGTCTCGTATATATCGTCTGTTGTGATGAAAGTGGGTTCAGTGCCCAAGTGGTAATCATTTTTGCTTACTGAACAGAAAGCCATGGATTCAAATCCATGCCCCTTGCATGATTTAGTTGTGAAAAATCACGTCGTGTGTAAAGACTTTAAAAATCAAATCGTTGGCCGCGAATCAAGGCGTTCAATGATCCTATTAAATAATGTGATCCAGATACAGTATGTCAGAAAAGTATATCCACTCCGGGAGTTTTACACTAGTTTTCGGTATTTTGAACCAGAACTGTAAATTATTCAATTGATTTATCAACTAGAATGGTATTGGAACAGTATTTAATACTGTTAATATAGACTGTTCCAGAAAGTATAAGCACACTTTCAAAATAAGAAATACGTTTCATCATCCATTATTATACACCCAGAATTTCTACACAATAACGAATCGTAGAGTTTGCGGGCCCGTGGTTTCACGGATGCGACCTGTTTTGGGTTCCTTTTGGGTTTTTTTCTGCTCCCGGTATGTTTTTAGCCCAAGTCTTTCTTTGGCACGCATGACGTTACTAGACGAGGTCCCTAGTTTTTTCGCAACATCCCGAACGGAAGTCGCTGGTTTTTGCTTGTAGGCATCCCTGATCTTTTTATCGATATCCGGACTAACAGAACCGGCTTTCCGACTACTCTTCGGCGCATCTTCAAACGTACACTGTTCTCTATATTTTCGAATCGCAGATCGTACCGCTCCGACGCTTACACCCTCTTCCTTGGCCAATTTTCTCAAGAAGAGCCTACTCACAGTGCACCATTTGTGCACGATACTTTTTCGTTGCTCCGGAGTAAGACCGCGCATTTTGATAAGTAACACAAAACTGAGCACTTTTTTGACCGTTAAAAAAAAGGGGGGTTTTATTTTTTGGGAAAATTAGTTAATTAAAAAAAAACAAGTAAATAAAAAAAAACCCATAAAATTAAATAAGTAAAATTTTGGTTTTTTTTTTCCAAAATACAAAAAAATAAAAAAAATTTTTAAATAAAATCACAAATAAAAAAAAAAAAAAAAAAAAAAAAAAAAAAAAAAATAAAAAAAAAAAAAAAAAAAAAAAAAAAAAAAAAAAAAAATAAAAAAAAGGTGGAATTTTTTTTATTTTTATAGATCGAAGTAGGCACTAGCTATAGGTGGACATGTTTTATCTTTTCGCTGTCATTATTTTTTTCGTTAATTATTGGACAAAAAAAACCAGTGAAATTCATGAGTGTTTTAATCCTAAATAAAAGTGGCGGTGTGTCGTTGAGAAGAGAATAGTGCTTATGAGGCTATACGCAACCCGGCATTTGAGGAAGAGAACAGCCAGCATTTCTTTCCAGCCAAGTATAATATGCATGCAATGTGATTCAACTTCCAGCCCAATATTTCAGACTCATCGGAATAAAACGAATAATCGCTATCGAATACAGTAAACCACATTTATGCTTCATAGCGAGTAAAGGCCGTGAACAGACATCGTGATCAAACCGCATTCTGTTGCAAACGTGGCGTATGCTGACGTTTGTATTACTTCTGGGCGCTGGGCACACCATTCAACCAGATTTGAAGCCAAACTAACTTCGACGACGGAATTCCACCTGAGGAGGTTCAATAGAATGATGATATTGTCATCGAGCTGATCACTGAAGCTGTTTTTCGGGTACGTTCCGCTTTTAAACATCTATGATATTGTGAATCACTAAATACGCGTCAATCAAGCATTGCACATACGCTTGATTGAAAGTTTCAGTATGTCACTACTGGAGCGGGGCTTATTGTGTACGAAGATAGCTTCGGAATGCTTGCGTTCTTGAAATGGGCTATTGGAGTCGCGGTAGAGCTGTCACCTTCTAATCCCCGGATTTAAGCTTTTTGCAACTGTAAACAGCAAATATGAAACAGTTGCAGGAAGATTCTATCCATAATACCGCTGCCAGACAGTAGGAATTAGATTGTAAACACACACACTGTGCATAATAGGGTTTAAACTGTCCAAAGTAAATGGTCTAATATACTTTTTATGACCGGGGACGACTCATTTAGTATGAGTTTGACTCATATGCCAATAGCACCTTTCAGAAAGTGAATTTCAAACATGGCGTATGTATAATATTATATATGAAGGTGCTAGTAACAACGAGAAATACTAAATGATTGGCAACATATGAGGGTGCAAATTTTAAAATGGGAGCGTCACCAAAAAAGTCAACGTTTGAACGTTAATTTGTCATTCATTCCTCTTTAAAATTTTCAAAATTTTCGCATAAATCGATTGGAAATATTTCTAGCAATTGGTTGCATTGTTCAAAAATTTAAGTATTCTGCAGTAAAGAATAAAAAATCAACTAAAGATAAAGTCATGTCCTATAATTATAAGCGTAATGTGAGTGTTACTAACACAGACTTCGCTATTACCTACCTACTGTGATTGTGTCTGATAGAAAACTTATAAATAAACGATCCGTAATGTTGTTTGTTGATTCTTAATTTTTATCGGGTCTCTCATGCCAGTGGAAGATAATAACATATCCCGTCTGAACCATTACAGTTTCCCATCGTTTGCATTCACCGGCTTCTTCGGAAGGGCAACTACGACGAGCGCGTTGGTACAAGTAACAATGTCTACATGATTGCAGTCATGGAATTTGTGTGGATGCCATAATGTTCACCTGCGGTAGCCCTTGCCACGCCTCGGTGATTGATCCTACCTTAGGTACATTTTTAGATTATATTAGATAGATAGATAGATTTTCAGATTATATTATTTTGATTAGATTTTTTTTGCTCCGGTTTTTATGATTGGATAACAATTTCCTTTGAATAAAATATATGCTAATATTTTCTATCAAGCCTCAAATATAACGAGTGTCCAATAAAAATTGAGAATGATTTCAATACCTTTCTGTAATTAAAGTAAAGAGCGTAAATTTTTCTCTCTCCAAGACAATTGCTCTCTGGACTCCCTAGAAATGGGTGGCATGTTTCTTTTCGCTCGAGTGCTGTCAGTTCAATCGAAGATGGCGTCGAAACAGCAAGCACTCCACGAGCGTGTTGTACAGTTTTACGAAACGCATGGTCATCGTGGAAAAAAGTTTACGGTAGACCACTTTCGAGAAGAAAGCGTGCCCGTGAGTACAGTTTACCGGATCCCGGCATGCCTGAGCATAGAGCGCAAAATATTTTTTTTTTTACTATATAACTGAAAAAGTTCTCATTTTTTATTGAACACCCGTTATTCGAAGAAATCCACCTTGTTGTCTTGATACCACTGTAGCACTTCTCTGCTACCTGCCAGCGTGGCAACTTGCCAAAGCAGGCCAAAACTTTACAGGTCCAAGAATACGTTTTTTCAAGCACTCCTGCTTGTACATTTTGGAATCCATTATATTATTTTGATAATATAATGGATTCCAAAATGTACAAGCTGCCATAAAAGGTGTTTCGATCAAAATTTGGTCGACTTAAACTTGACGCATTTCCTTTCATCGTGCTTTAAAAAATTTTGCGCACCCCTCATTTTGAAGATGTGTGCATGTAGCATCATGCCTCTATTTTGATTTTGAGATTAGCACTTCAGTTATCAAAATGTCGTCGAAGGAAGAGAAGCAACGCATCAAAATTTTGCACGTGCATGGTGAAAATCTAAACTACTTGGCCTGATAAAGTTGGCGAAATTGTTGAATGTGGCTAAATCAACTGTTATCAACGTATTAAAAGTGGTCGGTGCTGCCAACAACGTTCATGTGGTGCCCAAGGACAAGAACCTTCCCAACACGCCAGAGCTCCGCCCAATCGAACAATATTGGGCCATCGTCAAGCGGAACCTAAAAAAGACTCAAAAAGCTGTTGTGAGCGAGAAACAGTTCAAGGCAAACTGGTGTTCTGCGGCGAATAAAGTGGACAAGGAGACTGTACAAAATCTTATAGCAGGTGTTAAACAAAAGACTCGACAATTCGCATTCGGTAAAAAGAAAGCTTAGCTGAATATTTCTCCTGTATTCTGTATTAACTGAACTTGAAAAAGAAAAAGAATTTGACTGATTAATAAAAACATTGTTCGACTCACTCATGTTACTGTTTGACCAAATTTTGATCGGAACACCCTTTACCTTGCCAGGTTAGAAGCTTTCTTGCGAATTCGGCAAAAACGAGTTTGAACTTGAATCCATAATCCATTTTCAAGTACGTCTCGTCGTCCATGAGGATACATCCTTTCTACTTCGCAAGAACCTCATTGTACAACTATCGGGCATGTCTTTTGGCTATTAGACTCTGCTTCAGTGTCCCGTTTGGTTGCTTACTTATACAAAAAGATCTAAATCCTTCTCGAAAACGAAGGCTGAGGTTGAATTTTTTGGCGATATCATAATCCGGTTTGCGCTAATCGTTCTCAACTTAATTCAAATGCAACTTCTGATTTTTAGTTCAACTACGACGCTTCTTATGATCCTGTCGATCAATAGTATGCCTCTAACGGATTTTTTTTGGAATCCACCGTTCGATATAGCCAAGTTCAGTGACTTTGCGAGTTTAGAACTTGACCACGTCGGATTTTCGAAGTGGATGTCCAAAATTGACCTTCGGTTCACGGATTCCATCAACTATAACTTCTTTGAAACAAAATGAATCGAGATGAACTTTTTAGCTCTAAGAGATTCAAAACAAACTGCTGTCAAAATATTCCAGATCCAACCACTAGGAGCGCTGCAGTTAAATAAACAGTGCGTCCAGATATTAAATAATTCTAGCCTTAGATCACTTTTATGAGTGACTATGCAATAAAAGCCAGGGAAAGTCATTGAGAATTCGAAAAAAAAAACGAATTGACGAATTGAGTTTCTCATCGCAATGATTTGGTATGTTTGTACAAGCAAACTTAAAAAAACAAAACATTTGCTCAAATGTCTCAGAGATTTGGATAGAGAGCGAGGCTAAATATAACGCCAATCCTGTTAGAATTTCACAGCGGAATATCACAATGAAACTAAAGTTATCCTACATCAAAGGGACATCATGATCATTTTTTGAACAGAGAATACAGAGAACAATTTTTTTTAACCATATCTTATCATACTCCTACTCAGTAAGCTTATACAGTACCATCCAAAGACGTACAATAATAAGCAAATGGCATCACCTGAATAACGCATTACCAGTCAGTACTATGCACACTCAAACTGCAGTTGAGCGATGAATTCCAAAAATAACCCTCTAATAATTTTTACGAAACTTCAGACAACCGTACCGCAGAAGGTGCGCTGAGAGAAAGAGAGCAAACGAATAAATCCGTCGCTTGCTCATCATCAATTTCTTTAATTGGAGCATACTTTCAGCTGTACTGTAATGACTACAATGTCGGTTGACAGGTGCGATAATTTTAGCAGGGCGCAGGAAAGTCGTGCTTATTTGTTGATTGCTTCGTAGACATTTTTGGCGCTGACGGATGATCGGTTGGGGACATTAAGTTCTTTTCAGCGTGCGATAATTAAGCTGTCACATGAATGGAATAGTTTGAAATTGTTTAAGCCAGCAGAAAGCGCTGACGGTTCATCTTCGGAGGTTGAAATACGAAAAGGAAAGCAAAAAGGTGAAATAAAAGAGATAGAAGGTTATGACGGATGGTCAGAAATCGGTTTTTATTAACAAACGAATAATAAACAGTTTTGGGTATGTTTGAATCGAGTCAATTTGATTCGTGTTTATAGAAAAATAAAATCAAAACTTCTAATCTAACCAGTCAGTGAGTGTATGTGTGTGTTGAGTGGAAAGTAATCGAAAACTTTAAACTAACTTAATCGATCGTTACAAGCCTTACAAGGATTAATTGGTGTCGTCGTGTGTGGTTGTGCGTCGGGGATTGCCAGCACTGTTGAAGCTACTGGAGTCTGCGTCTGAAAGTGACGGTGCCTGTAGTGAGGTCCACGCAGACGATAACGACGATCCTGGTGTTGGTGATGACGACGGAGGAAGAGGCGATACAGACCGACTCGGTGGGCCCAGGATTAATCCGCCGAGGTTTCCAATATCGTAGGCAAGCTCTTCCGGAGACAAGGGCGTTAATTGAGCCGGCAAAGGCGTTGAAGAACGACTTCGGGTTTCAAAGATCAGTCCGTCGAGGTGACCGATATCGAAGATAACCTCCTCCGGTGTCAAGTTCGATGGGATAGGCGATGCAGTTGGGGATCGTGGCGGGATCTGCAGTTTTGGTATTGGATGAGGTGAGAGGGAGTGTGTGTTTGGAGTTGGGGACTTTAATGAAGGGATAGGGGATGTTATGGGAGTGAAATGTGTTGATGGAGAGGGTACGGAGTTCAACAGTGGGGATCCCATGGCCATTGAGGATGTATCCGGTGCAGATGCAGACGACAGCGAGATGTCTGAAATTTCCGATGCTGGTGAAGGTGTAGCATGTGGTTCTAAGTTTATCGAAAACTCGGTTCGATTATCATGGATCTCTGGCAGCGGTGGTGCTGGACTTAGTGATAAATCCTTCAGTGGTTCTGATGCTGGAGTGGAGGACACAGATTTTTCAACGAGGTTTGCAGATTTCTTGCTTTCCGCAGCCATAGATCCATTGATGATATTCTCAACTTCCTCGTCATCGCTGTCGTAGTCTTCCAGCTCCAAATGACTAGTCATATTATCCGGGAACTTTTTTATCCACTCAACGTAACTCACTCGATGGTTAATAACTCGCCCGGGATCAAGACGATTGTTGCCATAGAATGACTTCGATGATAATGAATCGTGAAAACGTGCATCAGCTCCCTTTTCGTCTGTAACTAGTAAGCTGGGCACGCCGGATGTCATGGGAGTGGTCGGAATAAAATAGTTTGGTGCGACTGGCTTAGGTGGATCAATCTTGATTTCATCCATACTGTTGATGTAGTCTTCCAGTTCCGACGGAGACACGCTGACCCGGCATTCGCTGAAATTATCCATGAATGTCTGATCGAAGTTGATCGGTGTGACACTGCGAACGGCTCGTTTTCTAATACGGAATCGTCTAGGTGGGGCTGGCTTTTCGGCATCCTGAGCTGGACTGGCTGAGCTCTTCCGGTCGTTACCACCAGCGACAAGATCGACCGCCACCGCAGCATGGTGCTGTAGTGGTGGTGAGATTGGTGGTGCGGGGAGTGCTTGGTCAACATGCAAGTCTAGACTAGCAGTGGAGGCATCGGTAGAAGCAAGAGAAACACTACCATCTCTACTTACATTTCGTTCGGATTGGACGGGAGAGGATCGGTCACTTCCTTGGGTATGGCAAGGACCGTCCTTGACGTATTCGTCCTAAAATTCGAGATAAGAGATTTTCAATGTTATCGATACGTACGAATGGCTAGAGGATGAAGGAGGGGATCGAGTACTCACTACGATTGAAGAGACGGGAGAGGCTGGTGATCCGGAGGAAGCGATCGGTGCCGGAGAGATGGTTGCGTCGCGTGAAAGTGCTAATGGTTGAGACTCTATCGAAGATTGATGCTGCTCCTCAGAGGATGAATGTTGGTCTTGATCTGGAGTAGGAGACTTGGATGGTTCATGGACTAGAGGGATCAGTTGACTAGTGGTTTGCAAGTGTTCGTTCTCGAGGAAAGGACCCACGAAAGGAGAAGGAGATTTGGATTGCATGAATTCGGTTCGATGGTCGCCTTCTGAATCGAGTTCTTCAGTTTGGATGACCACACCACTAAAAGATTCAGATTTGCGTTCCTCTTCCAGTAGCAGTTGAGACTCTATCGAAGATTGATGCTGCTCCTCAGAGGATGAATGTTGGTCTTGATCTGGAGTAGGAGATTTGGATGGTTCGTGAACTAGGGGGATCAGTTGACCAGTGGTTTGCAGGTGTTCATTGTCGAGGAAAGGACCCACGAAAGGAGAAGGCGATTTGGATTGCATGAATTCGGTTCGATGGCCGCCATCTGAATCGGATTCTTCAGTTTGAATGACCACACCACTGAAAGCCTCGGATTTACGTTCCTCTTCCAGTAACAGTGCGGTCAAGTCACTCTTTTTTCTTGTTCTTTTTAGCGTTGGATGTTCTGGATCGGGACTGTTTGAATGGGAACTAAGATTCGATGGGAAGGACTCGCTGCTAGTTAGGAAATTGTCTGTCTTTAGTTGAGGTAATTCAGGATAGGTGTTACGAGGACTTTGTTGCCAGAGAGGCATTTCTTCTAAGTTTTTCACTAAGTATTCGGTATCCTCGACATTGCTGGTGTCACTATCACGTGTTTCTTCTTGTATAGCTAGATCCTTCGCTGGATGAATCAGAGTTTTCTCCTTAGTCTCTTCGAGTCTTATGTCTCCCCAAGGCCTAGTTACATCTGCCCCCAACGATGGCTCGGGAGATCGTTCTAACATCATTCGTGCCCTACTGTCATCTTCGTGCATCTGACATAGTTCCTGTATGGGGCTGATCATATGCTTCTTAATCTTGGGTTCCAGATATTCCTCCCTATTGTAGACCAATGGTATATAGTCTTCCATTGTGTTTTCTTCGTCTACCTCCATCTGAGACAGAATCTCTAATTCTTCAGTTCGATCTTCGGACACATTTGAAGACACGGATCGTTTCTTGATTGTTCGTCGGAATTCATCTTCTCGGTGAATGGGGCGGAATTTGCTTGACCCATGTCGGTAGTCATCGTCATCAAGCACTATCTGCGGCACGTCTCGAATTGAGTTTGATGACATACGTGAAGTCGTTGGTTCCGGACTTGCCATTCGACTAACCGATCTCGAGCGAATTTCATCGATCACTAACTCTCGTTCCACCGACTTGCGTTCCAATTCCTGCAGTTTAACATTTAATCGATCCAGTGTGTGATCCTTTTCCTGACTTTTCTGCTCCAGATCCTTTATTCTTAAATTCAGCTGATCCAATTTAGCTTCATCAAACTTTTCCACTCTGTAACCATCCTTGTACGGTACACCGTCCTTTGCTACAGTCAACCCTTCTATCGGACTCTTCGGAATCGTCTCTATTTGATCCTTCAGCAGCTGTCGATACCGCTCGAGGTCTTGATCCGTGGCGGCCGGTGGTTCCGTCAACTGGTTCGATACATACCCCAGACAGGTAATCAAATCCATGACGCCAACGCTGGCCACTAGAACCGATAGGAAGACACCCATTTTAGCACCTCCTCCTCAGTTTTCACGGTATCTTCTCGAATTTTCCGCTCTATTATGTAACTAAAAGCAGTTGCACAACCACACAGTCTAGATACTTCTAAACGCCCTAAGAAAAGCAACTTTCAACAATTTCTACACGGTCGCTATAGTGCTCTAAGCCCTGAAGCTTTCCATGGCTCGCAACGGATTGTGACTCCAAAACTGCCAGTTTCCGGATTCTTTAACTTTCTGCTGCTCTCCGCCTGCCCACTGAGGCGGTGTTTAGGAGGCAGCAATCAATGCTAATTACCCGGGCAAGCGACAAAAGTGAACTAATGGTTTCATGCAATTGAAGGCGAATTAAACTAATCGGCATGGGTTTTCGAGCTGTTTTACGATCATCGCGGTGGCATCGATCGGTGTTGAGAATGCAGCAATGCACCGTCTTACATTGGGCAAAATAAACAAAAACTCAACGCCCGGTCACCGTCGGTTGTTGTCGTTCTCGGTGAGTCAGCCGTCTGGGTTCATGTTTTGGCAGCAGTGATAGTAGTATTGATTCAACACTATTTTTATGCTACTACTGCGAAGAATCGAGCAGGCGAAACCCGACAACTGAATGACGACGTCGCAAGTCGTATTTTCGGGTGTCAAGTGCGAGGACAAATTTTTAAAGCGATAAAACACAATACACGAACATGCCGCAAGACGATAAACAAAAACAATACCAAGTCAAGTGCTGCTAAATGAACATTGAATATGTTGCCTTACGACATCGTGGCAGGTAAATAGCAACAAGTGGAATCCAACGGTCGTTGTTTGTGGAGCTTGATTTTTTTTGTTTAATCTATAGGCTAAGGGATTCAGGGAATTTGACATTGGCATTGTGATTTTGAATGATTGGTCGGTCTATTTGTTAGAACGGGAACTCGGGTGTACCTTAATTTCGTGCAGTAGACCCATTGAAATATTGTACAAAAAAGACGACAATAAAACATCACACAATATTGCAACTCCTTGAAGGCGTAGTCCATAAAACTGTTATCTGAATAGCTGCATTGAAGACTCTGGTTGGAATGGCATACGATTTATTAAAATCAGGCTCGAACGCAGCGATGACGGAAGCGGAACGGGGACGGCAGCGGAAGAGTCCAATCTGACTAAGCCTGATTGTCGGATAGAAAACTGATTAGATCCAATTGGACATATCGACGTCATTTGCGACAACAGTCAAACTTTCCGTTTCCGGTTCCGTCCACATTGCGTTTGGGTCTTATGAAACGTAAGTTAGCTGAAAGTTGAGTGCTCAGAGATCGAAGTAAGCTCTATTTGCGTGCGGGCGTATTTGTTGTAGCTGTCATTTTTTTTCACTCGATTTTCTCAAGATTTTCAAAGTAAGGAAATGAAGACGATGGTGAATCACCTCCGGAGCCCGTTTGGTTGGCGACGAAAAGGACAAGAGCATCACTCGTCGAAAACCCTCCGGTGGAAAATACGGGCGTAGATCTGCATTTTTCTCCGCCAAAAACTACGGAATTGGTCGAATTCGGTTTTGCTAGTGTTTGTTATCGTTCAAAATGTTGAAACATTTTCATCGTTCCATGTTTCCCAAATGTAACGAAGTCAGTTGACCCACAAATTTGAATTTACAGTAATCCTGAATGTCCTCCACCATATTTTTCTGTATCAAGGTTTGTTCGTGGCGGTCGGAACGGCCGATTTGGAAAAGGCCTGTTTAAAGATCCTCTGGCGAATCTTTGTTAAACACGTACGCGAAGGAATCGGTTCCGACCGATTCGAACAACTTTTCTTTGACGCGAGGCTGAACTCTGGTGGAAAGACCAGGTATGGCTTCGAATGGAGAATGGAAAGAACTCTAAAATGCTTCAAAAGCAATCAATACAGAAACGAGCTCCTACAACCAAAATGACTCCAAAAATCATCGCGCCCTATTAATGGCACTATACCTTGTAGCATCAACCTTTGGAGCGCAACCATCCGGGCTGATCGCATTTGACTGTGCTAACCCTGAAGTAACTCATTACTAGACGTGTCGTCATGTTTACCGTCTGTAAATAACTTAACGACAACCGAAATACCAATACAAGTCTTACAGAGAAATCAAGCTGAACAATGCATTAGGTCCTAAGTAACATTGGGAGATTCTTTTCGTCGACTTTATTTTATATATAAAACATATATTATATTATATGTAAAACATGTTCAAGAATTTTATTTCTTCAATCGGCTCTAACTTAGCCAAATTGCAACCCATTTTGGTGTTCTGAATTTCATTGGATCCATTGGCCACAATTTGGATTGAATCCGTGATATGGTTCCGGAGAAGTTCCAGAATCCGTTGGTGTAATAGATTGTTTTGGCCCGAACCATTTTCTTATTTAAGCAGTATTTCGTCAATATATAACCAATATCCTGTGACCATTTGGACACAATGGAAGTACCGAACCATGATCCGGATTGGATGCCCCGGGGAATGTGGCCACTTTTTGACCTGCACCAAATTATACCATGTGACGTATCAAACTTCATGATTTTTCAAAAGTAGTTCACTGGTGGCAATTTCAAGCATTTTTTGGTTTTCTTGGAATCACTTGGTCATGTTCCGGATTGAATACTCCGGGGAATGTGGCCATTTTACGACCTGAACTTCATGATTTTTTTAAAAAGGGGGCACTGGGGGGCATTTTGAACTTTTTTTGGGTTTTTTGGGATGTGGTTGGTTCGGGTTGAAGCGGGGAGTGGCCATTTTGACTGAAATTTTTGTTTTTTTATAAAAATTGGGTGGTGGTGAAGATTTTTTTTTTTGTGGGAATGGTAGGTAGCGATAGATCATTTTGAATCTAGAATTGACTGACTATTATTGAAAATCTATGTATTATTTGGCGAACTGAATCTCACCTGGTTCTACCCATAACAGCCGCATAAAACAATCAACTTGACATTTGTCAGTCTTCCACATATCTTTGTAATTCTTCTTGGAATCGTGATTCTTTCCAGCTACTATGAGAATTGCAAAACAAGGCCACAGTTCATCTTCCGGAACATGCTGCTAACATTTGAATCGTCGAATAACGCTCGTGTTTTTATACACTTCTGTTCAACATTGAAGTATGGATCAAACTTTTTCGGACCTGCTTCGGAATTTGGTTCGGGTGGACGTTGGTACCAGTTCACCATACCTCCATATTTGGACACATATATGTTTGAGTCATCATCTTCGAAATCGCTTTCAAAAAGTGACTCCTCGGATCCACAGAATATTTCATCCTCCAATCCAACAGTGTCTGGATTCAAGATGCTGGACAGATCAGAATTATCATCTTCGCTTACATAATCCATACTAAAATTAACGTAAACATTTTTTGTTTCAAAATCATTCATTATTTTGTTTTCACGAAACTTCACCTAGTTTTCTTTGCGCCAATGATTTGAAACACTACAATAATATACACACTACCAAAATGACATGTAAATGAAAATAAATTAAAAAAAAAATTTGGTGTGGTTATTTTTTTTCTCTTTGCACCAATAGATTTGAATTACGTTTCGTGTAAAATTCATAATTTCTAAGTGTGTACATTCACAAAAGATTTGAAACAAAAATTGGGCAAACTTACTTCCGAAAAGAAGCAAGCTTCAGATTTACTCATACTTTACTTAGTAAGAAAAAACAGTTGTCAGTATTCTGTATGAGAGACAGAAAGATAAATAATGAATAGAGAAGGTGGAGAAACATGCGAAAGCAGACCAAAAATCGTGTGAATTTTTCGCGAAGAGTTTCGCCTACAGAAACACGGCCATCAATTTTACTCAGTTTTGAGTAGTTTTTGACTCATTTTCGCCAAAAGTGGAGTCACCTATACAAGAGTAAATGTAACTGGGTTTGACAAGTTCACTCATTTCAGACATCAAATAAATTCAGATGGATGTTTTGTATATGTCGATTTGTCAACCCCAGTTACATTTACTTATATTTGAGTGTTTCCAATTTTGATGAAAGTGAGTCAAAAACGACTCAAAATTGAATTTAAATTCGTGGCCGTGTATGCACGATGTTCACTGAGCGAGAGACAAAGAGATGTCTGACTGAGAGATGTAAAACTGTATTGCATCTCTTTTCAGCTCACTAAATGTTTTCAAATTGAATCCAGTTCCGTTACTTGAGTGGAACCACTTTTCTTTCATGAAGTTTGACACAGCCACCAGCCATGCGACCATATTTTTGACGCTATCATCTGTGATTGTCTTTCTGCTTCTAACTAGAATACTATCTTTTTCCACCATCAGAAATTTGGCTGATTTGACAGCCATATCTCTCGCTCAGAATTTTTGATATACACATATAGCCAAAAGTGTTAAATTCTTATAGGACTGCTTCGATTTTGATTCATAATCCCATCCAATCCAGAACATGGCCACGTGATTCCAAGATGGTTAAAAATGCTCGAAATGGCCACCAATCACTTGCTTTTGAAAAATTATGAAGTTTGATACGTCGCATGGTATGTATAGTTTGGTTCTGGTCGTAAAGTGGCGTAAAGATTTCCCGGGGTATCCAATCCGGAACATGTCCACGTGATTCCAAGATAGCCATAAATGCTCGAAATGGTCACCAACGACCTGCTGTTGACAAATCATGAAGTTTGATACGTCACATGGTATAGTTTGGTTCAGGTCGTAAAATGGCCACATTCCCCGGGGCCTAATGCGGATCATGGTTCGGTGCTTCCAGAGTGTCCAACATGCTCACAGAATATTAGTTGGTCATTTGACATCTTGTTCGAGAACAAATATTGACGAAATACTGCTTAAATAAGAAAATTGTTCGCGCCAAAACAATCTATTACCCCAACGGATTCTGGAATTTCTCCGGAACCATATCACAAATTCAATTCATATTGTGGCCTTAGAAACAATATGAAACTTTCAATCCAATGAAATTTAGAACATCAAAATCGTATGAAATTTGGCTAAGTTAGAGCCGATTAGGAATAAATGTTGTAACAAAAACTATGTTAGTACCGCAAAGGTTAAGGATCCAATACGTCAAAAACATCGGCAATTCGTTTAATAGACAAACTAAGAACAAAAGAGAAAGTCGAAGAAGAGAATCTCTCAATGTTACTTAGGACCTAATGCATAGTTCAGCTTGAAATACGAAAGGAAGTTTAATGGTATACCAATGCAAGATGACCATTAAAAGATCGAACAGGCATTGTGGGATACACTCGCATACCTCTGATTATGAAATTATCTGATTACAGCAGAACTCAACAAATAGGATCAGTCCCTTCAACTACGAGCGCTGGCTTACTTGAATTAAAACGAAACCATACAACTAGATGCGAAACTTTAGTAGTAGGGAGCGTATGGTCCAGCTCTTGTAGCGGAGGCACATATCGTACAACAGAATATACTTGGACAAACGCTCTCGTATATTTTGAATGCGAAATAACATTATATAATTACATAGCCACAGTGGATTATGAGAATGACCAGATTAAGGAGTGTATCGAATATAAGCTATCCACATACATTTGCGTTGTACGCATGTATTTGTGATGGTTTTTTATGCTCTGAACACTGCATGCTGTGCGTTTGACTGTCAGCTTTCTTTTGTTTACTTGTTTGTGCGGTTCAAATTCTGCGTTTTCAAAATGTCGCGTATTGAAAAGGAAGTGAAAATTAAGGTTCTGGACACATGGCTAAGTGAGAAGGATATTACTATGCGAAAATTGGCGAAGCGGTTTGGAATTCATCATGCGAGTGTTAAAACCATCATTAATAAGTTTGGGGAACACTATTCTTTGGATGAGCTACCAGGAAGAGGCAGAAAACCCGGTTCTTCCAACGCGAAACTGGAGCAGAAAGTGGTATCTCTAATCATGAAGAACAAATCAATGTCAATACGTGATTTGGCCAAAAATGCAGGAACGAGTGTCGGAATGATCCAGCGTATCAAGAGGCGAAACCACCTGAAGACCTACAAGAAGCAGAAAATCTCGAAACAAAGTGCAGAACAGAAGAAGCGAGCAGCAACAAGGGCCCGGAAATTGTATTCGCGTCTTTTGCAGCGTCCGGATGCATGCGTTTTGATGGACGATGAGACCTATGTAAAGGAGGACTCAAAAACCCTTCCAGGTCCACAATACTTTACTGCCGTCGTTGGGGAGGATGTGAGCGATGCGGACAGGTCGATTCAAGTGGAGAAATTCGGTCGAAAGGTACTGGTATGGCAAGCAATATGTTCCTGTGGTTTGAAGTCAACCATTTTTTACACTACCGGAACTATAAATGCGGAAATCTATCGATCTGAGTGTCTTCAGAAGAGATTGTTGCCTTTATATAAGAAGCATAGTACACCTCCACTGTTTTGGCCGGATTTAGCGTCGGCTCACTATGCCAAAACCACTCTCAATTGGCTTGCGGAAAAGGGTATAGATTTCGTTGAGAAAAATATCAATCCACCAAATTACCCTCAGCTTCGACCCATCGAACGTTACTGGGCAATCGTGAAGAGGGTCTTCAAGAAGACTGGTAAGGCAGCAATGTATTTTAAAAAGTCTGAAACTTTCCAGGGATATGGATGTTATGAAAATCGAAAATAACGTGGAAGTGGACAACTATAAATTGATTGATAATTGCTTAATTGCTTCATAATTATAATGTTTCTGAATAAGTGACATATTTGGTACATAGGCCGAATGAAGGGCCTAGGCTAACATTACATCCCGTTACCCTGCTAAGAAGAAAAAAGGAAGGTGAAAAATATCCAAAATCCAAGAGCTTAATTGTATGAACTTTTAAATCTTCGAGTATAAACATTTGGCTGAGCTCTGGTGTTTGAAAACATTTCTTCAAACGCTGATCTTCATGAGTCTCAATTGCAATTCTGCTGCAAATATCAATTAATAAACAAACAAACAGGGTGTTGACCACCATGCCAGTAAAAACAAACAAAAATTACCACCCGATGTCAACAGCAATTACTAGCTTAAAAATAAAACCGTCAAACATTAATTGAGAAATCCGACATCTTGAAAGCTCGTGCATCCCATTTAATCCTACTCACAGCAGTTCTTATTATCGTTCTGGTGTTGCCACAACGTCTTAATCGAAATAAGCAAACATCCAATCCATTCGTCGAAATGCGAATCTTTGATTTGCGACAATCCATCCCAACCGACGTGGGTGGGCCTACGTGCAGCGGTAACTCGATGAGGCAATAGCTTATTTTCGGAAATTAATGATCATTTCTTCCGTCATCTATTCTCGACTTTTACATTTCTCCTTCGAGAAACTCAAAAATAAAAATAATGTTAGCCAAGCCAACATCGACGGAGGATATACCATCGCTAATCCTGTTGGCTATGCAATTTTTGAGAAAGAAAAATGCGAATGAATGTTATCTAAATTACAAATAATGGGCGGCGCATGAAAACGTCACATGCTCGTGTGACAGGCGAAATAAATCCAAACCTATGGCATCAGTTGTCGTCATTTGCACACGACGTTCGGTTCGCAATGGATCCGATTAAATTCATTTCTTCGCGCTGCCATCAGGTCAAACACCGGACGATGATAGCTACGCGCGTGCGGCGGCTTTCACGCACCTTCAACTGCAGACGATCCCCATCTGCCGCGTATGAGTTTATTTTAAGAGGATGAAAGCAAAAGTGCACCACTTAGTATTAGTTTTGATTGAGGGTGAGAAAAAAAAATCATTTCAACTACTCGAACTTTTCATTTCTACTGCAGCGTCATTTTGCCACTACAGAGATCTTGTTACCTGTGCTGAGCTCTGTAATGGAATGGATGGGCAGCCGTTTTGATCTAATTTCCGTCTAGAAATTTCCCCATAAATTTTCTTCGTCATTGGAATGCACCGTGGCAACCAAACCTTAACGAATCCCGATCAATCGATTTCTAGCCAAACCCGGATTGCTGGGAACGGTATCAAATGGATTTCGGTTTAAACAGTTCAAAGTGCTGTTGCTAATCGTTGGCGTGGTGCCATTGTAATCCAATTGTTTTCAGTAGTACGTAGTACTAGTGCTGGCAAACGCTATTGCTACCTTTACAAGGATGGTAGCAGTTTTGAATATTTGACAGTCTTTAACTAGTGGCGTCTCGATTGTTAGGTGATTGAGGTGTTGACAGCTCATCTCAATGCTGACCTTAAAATAGAACGTTTGCACGAGTTAATTTAGGTAGAATTGTTGGCTAATGAATGCAGATTGGTTTTTCTACAACATATCAATGGTTCCAGTTTCCTTGAGCGCTTCGCTGCCTTCAAATCCTGCTTTGCATTCTGGTCTGACACAATCTGGATTTTGAAACCCTGCTTCGCTTTTTGGACGTAAGATTGCGACACAATTTGTCCTTTTCTGTCATCGAGGGAATATGACAGCCTCGGGTTCCGTATGAAAAGATCCACCACTTTCGGGTTTCCGGGCGACTTCTCTGAACCGTTTCTGAACGTCACAAACCGTGAATTTCAAACAAAGCATGGCCCACTTAGTAATGGAACAACATCATTTGGGTCTATTTCGGATGTAAATTCTCGAGTACTTTTTCAAACAGACGTATCTGATTTTGTAAACAAAGAGGGGAAGCAAGATTCAAACGTAAATTTCTCAAAGCTCACAGCACCCTAACGGAATGTAGCATCACTATCATGTTAGGGAAATGTTATTCCTTGTGTTGGTGGCCCTAGTTTGAGAGTGGTAAGGGTTTCAAGAATTAATCGTTTGAATCTTACTTCCCCTCTTTGTTTACAAAAATCAGATACGTCTGTTTGAAAAAGTACTCGAGAATTAACGAATTTGAAAACTGTTTTCAACTAATTTGCGGATTTGAAAACGAATTATTCGTCACGGTTTCGAAGGAATTCTCGAACTTTTCCCTTCGTAAGGTCTCGCCTACTGTTTTGGCGGTTTTATCTCACCACCATTTTTCATCTGAGAAGCCATTTTGACGACTGTACCTTTAACCTTCAGTTTTCTCTTCATAATTGCCCAGTGATTTTCAATGGATCTGTACTGGGGACAATTGGGTTTAGGGTTTGAGGGTTTACGGAACGAACTGGATTCCGTTGTCATTGTATCATTGTTGTACTTCCCGGCTGTAGGGACAACTCGTAAGATCCGAGATACCACCGGACTGTCATGTGACTGGATGAAGGCCAGAATTCGCTTCTGGAGAAATTTGGTTTTGTAAATGTCCAAGTTCATCATTTCTCAGTGACGAAAACCTTTGTCCTCTGGCCGCAGCTGCAAATTCTCTGCCAGATCATATATTTACGTGCGAGAAACCAATATGAATCTCACAGATATTAGACACCTCGAGCTTTTTTTTTTTTGCATCTGGAGACGTTCGGTTTTGTAAACCTCAGAGTTCATTATTTTCTCAGTGGCGAAAACTTTTGTCTATTGGCCGCAGCTCTAAATTCCCTGCTGGATCATATATTTGCGTGTGGAATTATCCTCAAAATCAAATTTGAATCTTACAATCTTACATTCGCTTTGTAAAATTTTGGTCCTGCAAGTTATCCGAAGTCGGCCTTTACATAGGTTCCATCATCCATAAGTATCCATCCATCCGACTTGGTTAGCAGGTTGTCATACAGCTTTCGAGAACGGGCTCTAGCTACGGTATTCTGCTTGAGTGATCAACTGGGTTGCCTACGGGCGCGGTATGCCTGGAAATTTACACTGTACAACAAGCGGCGACATACTTTTTACACAAATCGCGATCGGGCAAACCTGGGTTGCTTCTGATGGACCTCACGACCTTTCAAAGAGCTAACGGTTAGCAGTTTCACTCCTGCGTTTACTTGGAGGCTTCCGAATCTTCGTCAAAGTTTCCCTGTACGTTTTGAGCACGCGGAGCACATATGGTGTTTCTGAGAAACAAAAACAACGCTTTAGCCAGCTCGAACAAGGACAACCCGGGAACAACTTGACACTTCTAGTACATTGTCACTGAAACTCAAAAATTTGGTCCGGTGGTATTACACTGTTTGCTAATGATTGTGTGTATATTTCAAGCCAAACATTGCTAGGAGCAATGCTGTAGAAAAAAAATCGGTTTTATCTGTCAAAAAATAGTGAATCATGTAAACAAACGTTCCCAACTTGGTCCGAATTAATATATATTAAAGTGAAGTGAAGATTTTAGTTTCCGTGTTTATCGTGGAGAATTCGCTCCCGGAGGAGGTGTTGCAGGACTAGATTCTGGTATTGAAATGAGTGAAGAGTCATAGGTGGGTTCAATTTGGTAGAATCATTATTCTTATTTTTACTTTTATGCATAAGAACAGCGGATTTGCCATTTGTACTGTTATTTGGAGTGGCCTTTTCATCTTTCCGGGAAAACAAATCTACGAGTGTGGCGAGAAGGACGGAAGTTGCGATCCGGTTAAAACTGCCGGATCTTTCGTTGGCGTACCAACTGTATTTGGAGTGTGGGCGAATGATCAACTTGTTCGATTGGTTGCCATCATTCCGACCGATTGTGAATGGTGGCAATTCGAACGATCAGGGGAGGCAGGTGGATTCCAAGATATAGTAAATAGTAGTTGTGAGTAAGTTGAACCTAAATATTGAATTTATTCTTCGTTCCAGTGCTCGTTGCATTTCATTGGAAATAATTACTCGAAACTTTTTCAATTTTTCTGGGATGATTTACTTTATCCGAACGAGAATTCATCAAAATCAATAAATCAACAAATGAAGCCGAAAGATGAAAACAAGAAAGCCAAAAATAGGATTGAAAAATAGAAAGCAAAGGCAACAATCAGCGCAAACTGGAAGATCTAAATGCATCGTCGAATGGTGAAAGAATTTAATTGGAAAATAGCAGACCTTTGGACGAACCGGTTCTTCGGAAGATTAGATGAGACACAAAATTTGAGATAAAGTTTAAATCATTTTTCTAACTTTCAGTAGAAGTGGGTCAGCAAACAACGCGTTCTGATCATGTACGCCTGAGGAAACAACCATTGCGACCGGCATCGGATGAAGGATTTGGAAACGCTAATGCTTCATCGTCGGTCCAAACAGTAGGTGGAACGTTGGAAAACGCAGTCGGTTGTTATTCTACTCGCTAGGACGGTTATACTGGTAGTTACTCTAGTGAATACGGCCAAATGTACATGTGGTTGCACAGTTATATAAACAAAACGATTTCCGTTAGTAGTTGAAATTAAACACTTTTCTTGTCAGATATTTATTCTTACTATAACTGTGTAGAAGTAGTTGAGTTACTTTACTATGCCGCCTCTAATGAGCTCCCTATTTTTTCTAGCCCCCGAAACCGGCGAATCTCATCACGGCAGCTAGTTCCGGAGTGCTTGCTTCGCTTTCCTCCGCTTCAATCTTCCATTTGCGTTCTTTGTTTTTCTCAAATTTTTATTCTCGCTCATCCTCCTAGGCTTCTTTCACTGGGCTCGTAGTCCTTTTTTCTTTTCTTTAGTTCTCTTGATCCGCTCTTTAACGTGGTTCAGCAAACTCCTTTCGACATACATCAGCATGTGATCCAAGTAGTATCCACCGGATTGGGACGATGGGTTTATGATCATGCTTTTACCCATCTTAGAGTCGAAGTCGACCTGTTTTTTTATGGGTTCAGCGTCTGAAAATTATCCCTCGAAACTTTAAATTTATCCACAGAATACTTCGTCATCGTTCCGATGGTTCTTTGCTGCAATGCTACAATCGGAGGAAACCTCTCGTCTAGACATTTGGCCAGATTGATCGTTGATTGTTATTCTTCGTCGAGTTGATTTCATGAACCAACAAGGTCAGTACCTTGATACCAAAGCTCTTGTCCATGATCTGCACGGAGCATAGTAAATGCTCCAACAGAACTTCAGTCTAGTTTATAACAATTTTTATGAGCAGTTCGTTCTGGATGCAATATGAAAGACTAGCCACCGGGATCATTCAACAGGGTTTCTTTCTCCTGTTCCTGTGGGCTGCTGAAAGAAATGGTTGCTCTGATTACTTTGATTTTGATTCTGTTATGGGTATGGCATTAAACGTTGCTTCTGGTAGAAATTTCGGTACATCTTGGGCACGTACGGCGTCTGGTAGTTTCTTACGAACTTTCCGTTGCCTCCATTGCACCGAGCTAGTGCAGTTTAGCATTCTCCGTGGCAAGATTAGCAACCAAATCTGGAACTGTTTTCGTAGATTAATTGAAACTATTGTTGCTGTTTATAATGGTCACATTTTTTGTACTCTAGAAGGCGGTATTAAATTTAATTTTATTGATATTTTCAAAAAAGCTTCGAATGAATTCACCTAAATTTAATGCTTCACAGTTATAAAATATACAAAAAATAAATATACTTGTAAAAAAAATGTATATGATTTGCTTTTTATGTTTAACTTTTGCTGCCGGTCATCAGGTTAGGGGCGAGAAATGAAAAGCTTTTGACAGCTGTCATCCGTGCAGCCGGTATGAATTTGCTCATGTTTGCCACTCAAGAATTTCCAGAGAGTCAAATAAATTATTTGCTAGTTTTGTGCAAACATATTTGACAAACCATAATTAAGGGCATCACACTATTTGACAAATTGCCAAATAATTGGAACGACAAACACAAACCAAATATTTGCCACATCAATATTTGGTCAAATATATTTGGCGATCACACGCTGGTCAAACATATTTGTCAAAATTTGTCAAATATTTGGCGTTTCGTCAAACTGTGTGATCTCAGCTTAAGGGAAGCGTTCATCATCATTTGCGCAAGAGTTTCAAGGGATCGTTCAAACATGAAGTCCATTATTTTTAAATATTTGTTTGTTAGCCGTTTGAATATTTTTGAAAGCGAAATAACGTCTTGGAGGCAAAAGCGGGCAGCAAAACAAAAAGCAGTGTTCACAAAATGCAACGTGATGTAACACTTTCGAAACGAACAACCGTGGTTGAGGAAACGCCGCCGTTGTACCTTTGCTCGGAGGAAAGCCGCATGAAAAATTTATTACAATCTTTAAATTACTTATACTGAAGTTATACCGTGAATATAGAAAAACCACCGGCGCCGGCTTGTTACTTATTTAGTCGCATACAATGTCATATCAACTCGTCTAAGGAAAAAAATGCACGTATATCTGTAGTTACAATGCAACTTTTATCAAGGTTTTAAAGCATTCTATAAGTCCAAATGATGGAGCCCACATAAAACCGAACTGTTCTATATGTTTACTTGCATATACCCACGGTTGTGTTTGTGTTTTTGAACAGTCCATATTCGACTTACTGGCAGTGTATTTGTGGAAGAAACCTGTATGCATTGTTTGTAGCTATAGAAGCAGACGTGGCAGACCACGAACACGATGGTTATTTACAGTTAAGAAAGACCTAAGGGCCCTCAAGGTCCAGGGGGACTGGAGGCGATTGGCCCAGGACCGGGTCCAGTGGAAGATAATCATTCATTTGGAGTAGATTCAACAGGGCGGAGTCGTTGCCCATCAAGTATCAAGTAAATAGATGGAGACGTTTGTAGCCATGAATACGAAAGGGGAGGGGCCAAAAACCCTTTAAAGCCCGTTAGGGAGGTCATCTTCATATACAATAAGCCCGGAAGAACACTACCATGTATGGATACATGAGAGGAACTCAAACTTCCAGAATCTAAGAGTCCAATCCAGAATCACAATAATAATAAAATTTTGAATGATCTCACCGATGGTTTGTTTCTTGATTCTGCTGTTCCATATTCATTCGTAAGACTTGGTTTTGGTCTGCATCAACGTATGCTTATGTTTAAAATGTGGATTTGGTCTTGTTGTACACATATGAATGAGCCGACGGCTCAGTATCAAGTGCCATGCAAAGTAAACCAGCATCACAGATTCCGGGTTAGCAGATAACGATGATAGCGTCACTTTGTTTCTGATCCAGAATTGCAAGAAACTTAGAACACAAGTTTTTTTTATCAAAGAATCAGCGTCAGTTTGAATCACTTGCTTAAAGTACTTCACCAATTCAACACTCTGAAACTATCTTTAAAACATCTAACACATGTATGACAAATCAATTAGTCGACTAAATGATTTCAGATCTGAACTACGCTATGACCTAAAAGTACCGGGAATTTGTAATTCAATTGAACCGTTCTCGACCGTTTATTCTCTTAGGTTGGTACATCTTTATCTGTCAGAAATTTGTTAGTGATCGAAGCATTAGTGTTTGTTTGGCAGCTGTTTACATCAGGCAAGTTTTTGTGTCTTTGTCGCATTTCACAAGCAAGCAAAGAGTTTGTTTGAACTTTTGTGTTTTCAACGAATCTTCTTGTGCAAAATCGTTGAAAATGTTCCAGAAAGCCTATGGGAAAGCTCCTTTTTTTTTTTTTTTGAAAACCAGAGCAATATGAATGGTCAAAGAAGTTCAAAAGTGATCGTGAAGTGGTTGAAGGCTGGCCTCGTTCTGGACTCCCGTCTGCATCGAAAACCGATGAAAATGTGGCAATTATTTAAAAAAAAACTGTCCTTGAAAATCGTCACGTGAGCCTTAGAGATGGCTAGTGATCTCATTATGTCATATGGAACGGTTCAGAACATTGTTTATTGAAATTCGTGCAAAAAGACCATCGCAAGAAGGTTGCTGAAGACGTGATTTCCGAGGCCCAAAAGGATCCAACATGCCCCGTATGCACCAAATATGGCTCCGTGCCCCGTTCGGTGAAAGAGGTTCGGATCCATTGAGTCTATGCGTCGAAGGAGCTGAACGCCATCCCTCCGACATCGATGGCTGGGTCAAGCGCATGCACATGTGTGTCGCTTCAAATGGGTGTTATTTTGGAGGAGACTACATGAATTTGGTTTTGAGCATGAGCATGAGCTGTATTTGCACAAAGAACCAACAGATGATGTTTGGGACTAACATACATCTTCAATGTGTAAAAACTGGTGACCCATCATAAAGCAATAAAGGCGCCGGCCGTGCCCAAATGCTGGTCAAGTAAGGAATGGGAAGGAACGTGTTGACATGATACTCGCTTTGGAGGAAGCCGAGAAATCCTCTGCACTACCACGAGAAATCACTGGGATGTTGGATAGTTGGGGAAAGGTTAGCAGCAGGGTTCGTTTTGGTTAACGATACGCTGAAAGTACATACCTACACCATCCGCCAAAAGCAATAAACCGCTCAAATGTGACTGAAAATAGACAAACATAACGAAAAACAAAACAAAACAAAATAGACAAAATGAAATAAAACAGGATATTAGATATTGTCTTCAAAATATGGTGGAAATAAATTATTTGTTGCTTTGCAAACCAGCTCTCCTCGATGTCTTAGATGGCCACGTCCTGCTGGACCCGCAGCTGCTGCCGTCGGCACTCGTCCACATCAACCCGGCCGTCACCGACGTGTCGGAAACCTTCCGGTAGTAACATGATATCTGTGTCTAATACACTCTTCTTGCACCGATTAATTTACAAACTAGGCCTGCACACCGAATCAAAATTCACTTTGGCACGGTTGTGGTATTTTTCTTTAAAATCTAGTTCTAGATATTTGCACTTGGTTGCAGGAAACAGAATCAATAAGAATAATAAACTCGCTTATGACCTCTAACTTTACACGGTTGCTAAACAATACACACTATCTTCCCCCACAATACCCGCGAACGACGACACTTTGGACCTGAGCTCGCTTGAGGAAAAATCAACAACACACCACAGCATAATTGATTGTATGCAGTTTTTTGAAAGAATCGCGAGCACGGTGCGATCCCGCTACACGCAACACTCTTCTAACTTCAGCTCACCGGAACCAATTGCACACGCACACTAGTAATCCGCGACGCAGAACCACGCGACGCGCGACGAGGTGCTACTGCCGCAGTCGTCGTGCTAAATGATAACGTTGTTGTTGTTGTTGCCGCCGATGCGATGCAAACTACTGCCAACACACACAACCACCTACCTCTCTATCTCTAGGTTTTGATGAATCGCATCCAGGGTGGGCGAAAAAAAAATTCAATCCATCAAACTCACACCAACACCACTGCGCTTCTCCCACAAAGTGCAAACGCGAGCGATAGACAGAGAGAGAAAGAGCTATCCGTTCAGCGCGAGAGGGAGAACATTTTCAGCAAGAAAACTCCTCTTCACTGCCAATGGAGGCTGAGAACCAAGCAAAAAATTTTTTTTTCACACTTTTTCAAAATGTTTAGCGACGGAAAATATTGCTTCCACAACGTACGCGATTTCTGCTAGCCTGGAGAACACTTTTCAGGCGCTTTTGAGTGCGATTTCACCCGCACAGTACGGACTTTTTCGCGAGCACCATCGTAAAGGTGCAAATATATACCTTACCACCAATATACCTCAGGAGACTACATGAATTTGGTTTTATTTACAAAATCCCGGTACTTTTTTTTATCATAGTGTACTTCAAACGTACATTTTAACGACAAAACTAGTCAAATCACGCTGTTATAGATCTACAACACGATGCTTAAAAAATATAGCATTCTTATTTATGTTTTCCCTGCTACTTGAGTATGTTTGTATATTATTGAACGTTGAAATTAAGGGTCCAGTGGCTAGACCACTAGACCATATCACCGCTTAAAACAGAAAAGGATAAAGGGGTGCAAGAACAACGTCGTGAAAAACAAAATCTATTCATAAGTCTCGCTTATGAAATTTAAAAGCATTGTCCATAAGTTGTACCTTATGAAATTCTTAAGTTTGTTTGCCTGAGTGACGGAAACAACTCTAAATATACGTGCATTTTAGTCGACAGGACTTGATGTAAACAAAATGAAGTTATCCTGACCAAGAACGTCTACCGTGATACTTTATGCACTTAGATTGATACAGTGAAATTAAAAAAAAAAAATACTCAAGAATACCGTCATGGCAGCATTATTGATGTGTCTGGATTTTCTCGTTCAAGCTTTAGATGTTTTGATAGATTTTTTTTAAAGTTTTTCCACCACAATTGCTCTATATTTCTACATGATGAAGAAATGGATACCGGAAGCCTTCGGCAATGCTTCTGATGATTACATTTTTCTAGAAGATTGCTGAAGACATTGTTCCTGAATATGAAATTTTGGAAAACATGAGATCTGCGAGACCACTTTGCATCACGTTTGCATTTTTCTCATTCTCATTTTCAGACTTACTTTAAATAAAATGTGCATTCAGACTTACTTTAAATACAATGTGAATGGAGAAGAAATCCATTAAACCAATGACGTAGTAACCTAACCAAAATGTTGTTGTTTATTCTCTGAAAGTTTCAAGGAAATTCGACTCAAAACGATTTTTGTCTGTCTTATTTTTTTTCGTGTACAGTCTTTATATGTTTCAAAACCAGGCACCAGATGGCATTAATAGGTGTAGAAAAAATTACACTGTCAATTATACTTAAAAAAACAGCTTCAGTTATGTGGGCCAACCCCGCACTTGACAGATTTTGCTGAAAAGGTACAACGCAGGCAAATCTAAATATTTTGAGATTTTTTTGTTCATTAATTTTACTCTGGAAATATTCTTCAAATATTTAGCAACTCTTTTTTCTCAGCGAGTTCTCTTCGAATTGGCTTGGAGAATTTTGTTTGCGTACTGCTCTCCTACTAAACACATGAAATTATTCTTTTCGTAATGCTTATTTGCAGACAACCATAATTATTTCGCAAGAATTCAAATGTAGTTGTTCCATTGAAAACTTATGTACAAAAACTAACTGTAAAGATGTGTTTACTTTTTTCTACTTACGAACCGGAACCCAGTGATGATATTTTCAATCACTGTAACTTTTGAATTCTGAGGGTGTTGTTGAACACTATTTGGTAAAAAATATACTCTGTTCGATATATCATCACCATTTTGTTGTCATGAAGTTGTTTTAAGGATGTCAGGATCAACATGTTGCACAAACAATCAATTGAATTTTTTTTTAAATATCATTCACGTCATAGTTGCTCATCTAATTTGCCCAGAGAACCACATATATTGTAGTTTCCATCTTCATTGTACAAAATTTCACTAATTCATTATTTTTATCGATCAGTAATGGCAACGACCACGTCCTCAGGGTCTTTGGGGAGGCGATTGATTAGTTTGACAATCGTTGTTAGAGACCGTGTTTACCTCTGCGTCTCCACAATTGCCAAAGGATAGTTGTGTTATTAAGCAAGGATTTTTTAGATCATGAATTTACTGTGGTAAATGATGCGATCAATGAAAGTGCAGTCAATTGCTTGTTATTTTATAATCTAGTGAGGATATTAAGAGGCAAAGTGAAAAGGGGCCTGTTATTGTACTGCCGACCTTCTGCTCAGTAAGCAAAACGGGTAGCCAATGAACCACTCAGCCACGGGAATACATTGATTAAATTTTGTATTTAAAAAAATTCAATTATTTTTTTGTTGAAAAAAGGGAAAAACTAATTAGGCTAAGCTTCCAGTTAACTGAACTCGGATTGCCAATCAACTCATACCATGAGGCATCTCGTCCAATTAAATCGCCGCAGAACACAAGTTTGACATGAACTTCTTCTTACTTGGAACAGTATTTGGTTTTTCTTTAGATTTCGCTAACCGATGGCCCACTATTTTCGATTGGGCGGAGCTCTGACGTGTTGGAAAGATTCTTGTCCTTGGATATCATCTGTACGTTGTTGGCAGCATAACGCTTGCATTAAAAAAAGAGACAAAGTTAGCCGATTTTTCATTTGTTCATATTATAATACCGCGGGGGGGGGGGCCCGGTGGAAAAAATTTTTTATTGAGGTAGTACAAGGTATTCGGTTCCTTAGTGCAAATATTTTCAGGAGCGAGAGGGGATGATATGTGAAGAAAAAAAAAGTTCTACGCATATGGTCAAATCTCAAAGTTTACGGAGTTATTGAACTTTTAATGTTTTGGTACACGTTAGTCTTAAATTGGCTGTAACTCAAAAATTATGTTATTTAGCCAGAATTTTCTTCCTCCATTTGAAATCTTAGAAATTTTCCTACACAAAAGTTTCATTTAAGCTTTGTGAAACTATAATTTAGTATCTTTTTAGGGATAAAAATGTCTTAAACATCTCTTTTTTCAAGGGTTGTTTCATGTTTTTTGCATAAAACACGTAATAAACATCAGTGATTAATTAAACAAAAACATAGTTTTTAAAAGTGTTCTACAGCTCTCTCTTTGACACAAACTTTCTTACTCGCTTAGTTTTTTGGCAATTTTGTTATGAATGCGACATGTTGTGCTTCTAAATGGCAGATAATAAAATCTCGACTACTTTTTCAAATAGACGTATCTGATTTTTGTAAACAAAGAGACCACAATCGGATAAAAAAGGGTTTTTTTGAACCAATTTTGTGTTTTTTTTTTAAATGTGCGTGTGCTTTACAAAAGCAGATTTGCCCATTTCGCAAATTTCTCCGGAAATGTTTTCAAAACAGTAACTCACGGCTTCCGAAAAACAGCTATGTTTTGAGCTGCCGACGCCGAACAATTGGCGTAACCGTAGCAGAGATGAATATCTACTAACTCTTCTAGAAAAAAACATAGCTGTTTTCCGGAAGCCGTGAGTTACTATTTTGAAAACATTTGAGTTATGACATTCTTCTCCTTGGACGCCCATCAAGCAGCGCGGTGATCAAGTATGCTGTGCGTCTTGCGCACAGACATTATCACGGCGGAGTTGAATTCGTGATTTTATTATCTGCCAATTGGAGGCACAATATGTCGCATTCATAACAAAATTGCAAAAAAAACACTAAGCGAGTTAGAAAGTTTGTGTCAAAGAGAGAGCTGTAGAACACTTTTAAAACCATGTTTTTGTTTAATTATTCACTGATGTTTAATACAGGTTTCATGCAAAGAACATTAAAAAAAACACTTGAAAAAAGAGATGTTTAAAACATTTTTACCCCTAAAAAGACACGAAATGATAATTACTCAAAGCTTAAATGAAACTTTTGTGTAGAAAATTTTCTTAGCTTTTGAATGAAGGAAGAAAATTTTGGCTTCGTAACATAATTTTTGAGTTACAGTCAATTTAAGATTAACATGTACCAAAACATTAAAAGTTACACAACTCCGTAAACTTTGAGATTTGACAATATGCGTTGAACTTATTTTTCCTATCGCTCCTGAAAATATTTGTACTAAGGAACCGAACACCCTGTATATATGCAGCAATTCCATAAAAAAAAGTTATACGATCTCTCAGAATTTCATTATAATTGGTTGTTTTGTTCTTTATAGAAAAATATTTTGAACCACTGAGTGATTTTATCATTAAAAAACGCAAGTGAAAGGTAATTAAACATACTTTTGATGAAAAACAGAAAAAAAAACTCCTTTACTGCATCAATGATTATGAAAACCTGGATTCTTTTAGATTTTTAAGATTTTCCTGGTCTCGGGACCAAAGAGCTCCCTCGGTTTTATATTCTTTCTTAAAAGATTGGACATTTTTACATAACATTTAAAAAAATTGGCGATGTATGTATTTTGAATTTTTTTCTTGACTAAAAAGGGGTTCAAACTTCTATCAGAACATGCCTCTTAACTGACAAATACACATTTTGAGTTTTGGTTACCTGGATAACTCACATGTTTGATCGAAATTTGTGTTTCATTTATATGAAACCCTCCCCTCCAGTGGGGCGGGGGGGGGGGCTAAAACCATACAATCATTGCCTTCAAATCCCACCACATGCCAAATTTGGCTCCATTTGCTTGATAAGTTCTCGAGTTATGCAGAAATTTGTGTTTCATTTGTACGAGAGACCCCCCTCCCCCCCCCCCCTTTTCAGAAGGGGAACAACCATAGAAACATTTCCTACCTTCAAATCCCCACCATGCCAAATTTGAATCCATTTCCTTGATTAGCTCTCGAGTTATGCAGAAATTTGTGTTTCATTTGTATGGAAGTCCCCTTTTCCAGAAGGCAGAGGGGTCTCAAACAGCCCATATACGTATTTCTCTCCTTCAAAAACCTCCACTTGCCAAATTTGGTTCCATGAGCTTGATCAGTTCTCGAGTTATTCAGAAATTTGTGTTTCATTTCTATGGAAGCCCCCTCCCCCCACTTTCAAAGAGCGGAGGAGTCTCGAACCCCACTAGAAACATTTTTTGCCTCCAAAATCCTCACATGTTTCATCGCTGGAGAACAAAATTCCATTCCGCATTAAGACCGAAATCTTTTTGCTTTTGGCATAAATTAAAAGCGGTCATTTTATTTCTGTATTGGCTTCTCGATCCATCAGAGAAGAAATTTTTTTTTCAGGCATCTTGTTTTTTATTATTTAACACAATCTGTTCTAAATAAACGAACTGCGATATGATTGTGTTTTGTGTATTCAGCTATAGCTATAAAGCTTGTGAACTTTAAATCTGAAGAATCATCTTTGTGATATATAACAAATGGATGGATAGTGCATTGTGCATTTTCCCAATGAAATCCTCGAACTGCATCTTGTACAACGAATGAAAAAAATTCAGAAAAATCACAAAAAATTATTAGGCTTTATTTTAAATAACTTCCTTGCTGTTCGGCAATGAAGTTATGCGGTTATGTATCGTAAATTTACAAATTCTTGTATTTCCATTTCCACCAGATCCAAATAGCAACGATCTGTTTGACGCCACTGCTTGAATTGCAGGAATTCAATATGATTTTCACTAAGAAGAGATATTAGGTCTTGACCAAGTTTTTCCGTGCCTGGACAATTATGACATGGTTTATGGACAAATTTATAAAAATATCTTCGTATTGATGGAGACGCACGGTTGGCAAGTTCCTTCAAGTAATGAAAACGCGTAGTAGGATAATCAGCAAAACCTAAAAACATAGCATTTTCTTATGTCTTTGGTTCCAAGACCATGAAAATCTTGAAAAACTAAAAGAATCCATTGGTGACGTTTCATCGTCCATCAGATTCGTCAAATCGGGTCAGATCCCAACCATCAAGCCTAACTGCATATCGCATATCGCGCGTGTCGTCCATTATCCGTCTTTTGAATTTTTGCAGAAAAGGAAGCAGGTTTCCCGGGCGGGGTGGTGTTGGGGGGTGTAGGTGGGGGTGTGGGCTATTTGTGGGGGGGGGGGGGTTTTTCCCACCCCCCCCCCGGGGAAAAAAAAAAAGGGGGGGGGGGTCCCCCGCGGGGGGAGGGAAACCAAACCCCCCCCCGGAGGTTTTGCTTACCCAGAATACATAGCAAGGCGTTAACGAAAGAAAAGGGTTGTGACGCGTATCACGAGTGAGTTAAAACAAGCAGGTCTGGCGTAAATCTTGTGATTGATTAATAAGGGATGCCCATCAATAGACGCGTGTAAGCTTATGGGATAGTTACTATCAGGTGGATCGACCTACCTAGATACATTATTTCGTAGGATCAGATTTTTTTTTATTCCGGTGCACAATGTTTATTTTTTCTTTACGCCAATAGTCAAAAACAAGAGCATAGGAAAGCCGGATGTTATTCGCCAGTGATTAGTGATTAGTGTTTAGTGATGAATGACTCATAACATATTGTTTGTCTTCTAAGAAATATCTTCTGCATCTTCCGCGTTATTTTTCAGATTATGAAAGTTAAACCCTTTTAACAAATTTCTGCTAGTCATATTTTACCAGAAAAGCAAGGTCTACATCGGTAATGACTGGTCTCTAGACTTAAAAGAATCCATGTTTTCATAATGAATAATGCAGTAAAGTGTTTTTCTATTTTTCCTCAAAAGTATGTTTAGTTACCTTTCATTAGTGTTTTAAATTGATACAATCCTTTTTCCATTTGGTGGTTCAAAAGTTGTGATTTTTTGGAAAAAACGCATTTTTGAGAAAAGTCAATTTTTTGGACCACCCTAACGCAGAAACGGCCAATAACGAAATAAAAAAATACGGGTCAAATATTTTTCGATAAAGAACAAAACTATCAATTATTATGAAATTCTGAGAGATCGTACATCTTTTTTCTATGGAATTGCTGTATGTAAGTAGGCTATATACAGAAACATTTAACAGCTCTATCAGTTCGTTCACGGCGGTCATGCTTTGCAATTACCGCCAGCTTAAGAGTGAAGATCTCCGTCAATCGAGTAACCTTATACAAGATTCTGGCGCTCCTGGAGAAAGTTGAGAGCATCGAGCGCAATGTTCCAGCCGTCCAACGGTTTTGTGTGACCGGAAGGAGAAGAAGTCGCTGAAGCAGAAGACGGAAGGTAGCAAAATTCTAGCGCGCCTCGGTCAAAAAGTATTTGGCATCTTTGGCATCAGGTTTATTATTTGAACGATTAACCCAATTGACATTCATCGAAATATATGTATTTAATACTCGTGAAATGTATCGCCATTATATGTTAGATATGATAGGATTTATTGCAATTTTTTGAATCATTATCATAATTATTTGAAGCACTCGAAACCAATTTGCATTTCGTAATTAAGGCCATCAAAGGGTTGAAAACAGTCGAAATGACATATTCCAAGCAGTGCCAGAACGAGATCGACTTTCAACACAAACCACGCTTCGCCTCAGTAGAAAATATATCGAAGCTCTCCCTAGCAGAGTTCGGAAAAACTCACCACCGTGGGCTTTTAGCAATGAGGTGAATTTCCTTCATCTTACCACATCACAGCGGAAAAACTTGGAACAAGCGACCGAGCTTTTCGAACGAAGAGAATACATTTTCTCAAGAAAGCTTGCGTATTCAAGTAGTTGAAATATTTCACCATACGAATCCGTTCAGTGTTTCAACGCAATTTGGACACATATTACGATCACCACAGCATGAGTTAGTTGAGGCGATGGTAATGATTTAAGTCCCTAGAGGATATTTGATCATCGTTTCAAAAAATCAATACCATTTCAAACAGTTTAGTCTCTGAGCTAGTGTAGATTTATACTGATGTCTAGTGAGAACGAATCTGGTTCACGACTGTCACATATAGGAGTAGAGAAGTATATAAACAGTGGGAAAGTGGAAAATCGCTCGGCAGCAGCAGATGAAACATGAGTGCGGTAGAAAACTGATTTTCTTTCGTTTTTCTCATTGCTTCCATGTGATTCTTCGTGCCAGTTTGGCTTCCCGCACTAAAAGTTAATTGGACGCGCGGTTTATTTTATGTCCTCTCTGGCGGTCAGTCAAAGGGGTGTTACTAGGTCGTTGGCGGATTGTGTGTGTATGAAGGGATGAGTATAGAAAACGAGAATTTAGAAATAGATTGAGCTGTCCTTTTTCCGGAGTTTACTGGACGTTGATTTCCACCAGATGGTTTTTTCACTCACTCAGCTCAACAGTAGTGGAATGCAGATTTCTGACTAGTTCTTATTGCAAAGAGTTCCTTCAATCTTGAAACCAACAGCACAAAACAGCGCTAAAATAGCTCATCACCAGCCATACACTTCCTACAAACGCTATCCCTCCTGACACTAATCCCATCTGGCTCAGGCACTCTCCAATAGCATTCCGTTTTCCATCACTATTTTCCAGGCCCGGCTTCGTTCAGACGGTGGCCAGAGCTGCTCAGGCTGCTGTGGTCATTTCCGTTCGTTTTCTTTCAGCTTATGTTAGGTACTATAGGATAGTGTCGGTGGGAAAGAGCAGAGGACGAAAGTATATTGTTCCTTGACCAACACAGGCCGACAGGGAGGTAGGTCGGGGCAGTGACGCGACGATGGCATTTCGTTTATTATCTTAATGAAAGTGAAATGAAATGATTCGGAGCGGAATCCAGCAGTACAGTAATGGGTCGGAAGCCTGAGAATAGTGTAGGATTAAATGTAATTTAATAATATTTTGATCTGAGTCCTGTGAGCGAGATGCAATGTGTAGATATTTCGATTCGAGAACAGTTATCTGCAATTGCACTTTGGTAGTAGCACACGACATTGATTGCAAATTGGATAATGTAATTTGGCATGATGATTGTTATTTATTGAAGCTTAGTTGCTGCATGAATTCACTTCCACCAGATAGTAACCGATTCTGCATCTTTTATTAATTCAGGTCTCTAAACTGAACGCCAAAGACGGAAAATTTATCCAGCTTCCTTCAACGTAACCAAGTCAAGTAAGCGTACATTGCCAGACGGCGTGTCCTCCAGCCTATGTCTTTTGGGTGTCATAAAAATTCAAATCGCCTGAATGTATGCGTCAGCATTGTGTCTCCTTCTACTGCATTACAAAAACTGGTGCCGCCATCTAGAGAAAATGTTTATGGCCTCAAGAAGGAAAACGATCAGGAAAACGAGCTCCACCCACCACACTTTTCCTCCATCAACCACCTATCCAGCTGCTACGATACTAACTATGCTACATAATCCACGCATTGAAGCATGGTGAAAAAATAAAAAACTGAGCCTAAAGGGATTTTCGCGCCCATGTGTTTATCATCTCAAGTATCTCGACATTTAAATGTCATTGAGTTTCTTGAGCCTCTTCTGGCACGGAAATCTAAATGTCAGTTCTGTAAAACGCACATATCGCATCTACCGCTTCCCTCCGTTCTTCGCACCGGAATACACCGAAACCAAACGATAGTTTGTCCCCTTCTCATTCGACGCAGGGCCAAATTTCGATAAGATAGGACCCCCACGATTCTGGTTATTTAGAGTGCTAAACAACATTGCAATGCGAGACCAGGGAAGGTGCTGCTGTGGCGGCTCTGCTTCCAAATACGGAATGGTGTAACGATTGTCGCTTTCCATCTTTTAATTAATTTAATTGCACAGCGCCTACACGTGCAGGCTTGCACCCTAGCCTGTGCGCTGAATGTTGAAAGTGAAGAGCATGGTAGAAGAATATGTGTGGATTGTGGTCATAAGTTCTGTGTGCAGTTTTACAGATTATGGTTGGTTTTTTTATGAACTTCATAAAATTATCTAAAAATAGCAAAGGTAGTTTGTTGTGAAAGATTAACTCTTAGATGCATACTGTTGCCATCTGACAGCGAACCGGGTGCTACAGCACAGATCACGGAAAAATTTGAATTTTCATCCAATTAATTCACGACATAAAGCTTTTGTTTTAGACAAAAAAATATGTCACGCATTTAAGATGAAAGTCGCTTGAATCCAAGAACGGCCGATCATGTCGAATTGCGTCACCCGTGTAGCATACAAGTGATTAAAGTTTAGCATGTGGAACCTGTGTAGTTCTTTAGATTTGTGCCTACTACATTTTGAAGTGACGATACAAATTGGCTATGATGGAGGCCAAAGGATGTTATCTAACATCAAAATATGGATGTACAAATTGGAAAATGTAAAATTGTAAGCATCACCAAAGTGGTCTTAGACTCATATATTCTTCATCAAAATTTCATAGGTTTTGCATCAACCGATTGGAAATCTTTCTGGACCATTTTCTGAAATATTCAATAAACATAGTTCTTGATAGCAAACATTTACAAATTCGAGCACCCAAGGTCTCATATGCAGCAGCGAACGTTACTAAGGTCTTTTTACACGGTTTGTTTTTAGCGATAACTTCAGAACGGAACATCTTATCGACCTAATTCGAATCACATTTTACGTTTTGGGCAAAAAGTAATCATATGGCGGTTTTTCAAAAAATTCGCATTTTTTTATGTAAATACTCAAAATTTAAAAAAAAATGTATTTTGACCATTGCATGGAAAGGTAACACATGTAAACAAAAACGAAGCAATTCAAAATGTTTATGCATGTGAATTTATCAACTCTATTTAGTCTTTTTTTAACACGGTTCCATAGTAAAAGTGGAACGTATCCCCCGTGTAAAAAAAAAAAAACACATGGTATGGTCGTGTGTTTTGCTCTCTAGTTACAAAGATTTTTTCCCATTTTTCCACCGCCAGACCAACCGCCGTCATCCTCCGTTCAGCAACGATTCGGGGCAGCTGCCGCCACCCCTAGGCTGACTTCCTTTTCAGACAGGTGCAATCCGGGTTGCAGTACTCCGTGCAACCGCCCGCCGAGGGACAACTCTACGATTCGGAGCAAAAGGTGGAGTCCGTCCAAGAACTGTACCGCCAACTAGACACATGGCCAAGTGAGAAGGGTATTACTATGCGAAAACTGGCGAATCGGTTTGGAATTCATCATGCGAGTGTTAAAACCATCATTAATAAGTTTGGGGAACACTATTTTTTGGATGAGCTACCAGGAAGAGGCCGAAAACCCGGTTCTTCAAACCCGAAACTGGAGCAGAAAGTGGTATCTCTAATCATGAAGAACAAATCAATGTCAATACGTGATTTGGCCAAAAATGCTGGAACGAGTGTCGGAATGATCCAGCGTATCAAGAGGCGAAACCACCTGAAGACCTACAAGAAGCAGAAAATCTCGAAACAAAGTGCAGAACAGAAGAAGCGAGCAGCAACAAGGGCCCGGAAATTGTATTCGCGTCTTTGCAGCGTCCGGATGCATGCGTTTTGATGGACGATGAGACCTATGTAAAGGAGGACTCAAAAACCCTTCCAGGTCCACAATACTTTACTGCCGTCGTTGGGGAGGATGTGAGCGATGCGGACAGGTCGATTCAAGTGGAGAAATTCGGTCGAAAGGTACTGGTATGGCAAGTAATATGTTCCTGTGGTTTGAAGTCAACCATTGTTTACACTACCGGAACTATAAATGCGGAAATCTATCGATCTGAGTGTCTCCAGAAGAGATTGTTGCCTTTATATAAGAAGCATAGTACACCTCCACTGTTTTGGCCGAATTTAGCGTCGGCTCACTATGCCAAAACCACTCTCAATTGGCTTGCGGAAAAGGGTATAGATTTCGTTGAGAAAAATATCAATCCACCAAATTGCCGTCAGCTTCGACCCATCGAACGTTACTGGGCTATCGTGAAGAGGGTCTTCAAGAAGACTGGTAAGGCAGCTGGGAACATGCAGGAGTTCAAAAAAATTTGGGCTCAAGCGTCCAAAAAATGCGATGCAACACTTGTCTGGAACTTGATGAAGAGCATTCGATCCAAAGTTCGAAAATTCGTGAAGGAATAACTTAAATTTCATCCGGTCTTCATTATGTTCCCAACGATTTCTCGGAGGAGTTGGAGATTACAGCTGATGAACTGTATCAAAACTTTAAAGAACATGACGACCCCAGGTTTTGGCAACATCCTGAAGTTGAAGCTCAAGCAATTAAGCCTCCAGTTATACGGTCATCTGGCGTTGATCTTTAACCAATGCCTGAGACTTGGTTATTTCCTCTTGTGCCGAATGTCACCGAAAGTCATTCCCATCCGGAAACCTGGGAAAGATTCTTCCTCTCCCAAGAGCTATAGACCAATCAGCCTTCTCTCAGGATTATCAAAGTTGTTTGAGAAAACGATCTACCGTCGGCTTCTCACATCTGCCGACGAGCTCAACATCCTGTTCGACGAACAATTTGGCTTCTGATGTGGTCACTCAACACTTCACCAACTGAACCGAGTCACCAGGCTGAACAAGTTGGTATCGAAATCATCGGCCATGGCACTTTTCGACATCGAGAAGGCCTTTGATAACGTGCGGGATGATGGCTTGGTATTCAAGGTAAAACGATACAATCTCCCCATCTTCCAAGTTAGCAAGAGCGGTCACAGTAGCCATTTAAATTTGGGAAGAATAGAAATGTGATAAGTGCTGAAAATCATATTAATTGCGTTCCATCCTAATGTTACAAGGATAATGCAACCTGCAGGTGTGGCTGCTTTTATACCATTGAAAAATGTTTGGCCGAATGCTGTACATCGATTTTGCGAGGGGAGGCTTGACGGTCTGTGAAAACACTTAATTTTGCAACAGTGTTGCAAGGTTGTCTGCGATAATCTCAGATGGTAAAAATTATTCAAAACGGCTTCAGACCATCTAGAATTTATCCATAGAATCGGAATTTGATTGATCCATCCTAATGCTTAGGAAAGACGGCCGTTTGTGTGGACCAGGGTCATACAATTTCACTTTCAAATGAAAACTTGATGAACTTAACATTCATCCCTTACAATTGAAACACATTATCTTCTTTTGACAGCCACTTCTTAGGCAGTTTCAGCAAAACAATATTCGAAAAAACATTTTCGACTAAGTTGGTTCATCGGTAAATTTTGTTTGACACACGATAGCGACGATTTCAGTACATCAAAAGTTGTATCTTTTATTGTTATGGAATTTGCTGAAAAATTTGAATTAAAAAAGTTATTGCAAAACAACTGATTTTTATAGGGACACCCTAAGCTACGTAGGAAAAATTGCTCTAATTTGGTCATTTCAAAAGCTACCGAAAAAGTTTTGCAGCCAAAGTTGCTTAAAATTGTCTCATCTACAACTTTTATGAAGAATATATGCCTTCATAAAAAAGTAAAAAACAAAGTTATATCTTCGATTTCTCTGAAAAGAAGGACCACCCTAGTTTTCATTCATATCAAAAGAAGGGCCTTGTTATTAAAAACAACTTTGTAGAAGACAACTTTGCTCCAAAACTTTAAACTTAGGCTGAAAACGTATCTTTCCAGCTAAATTCGCATTCTGGACCACTGTGCACTGGCCCGCATGTTTCGCTGTGTTCGCCAACCACTGCTCGAGTGAGGAGGGAGGAGGGGGTGAAAGCAAATCAATTTCAACGAAGTTGATTCACGGTCGTTCACCACGTCGTTTGAAGCAAGACTGAATTTCAATTGAAACGCTTTCGACGGTTGCTAGATCGCAAATGAATTTAAGCTTACTCACGTTTGATAGGAAGATAATTGGGAGTGAATCGGTGAAAGTAAGATTTATTCACTGCGCGAAAGCTAATTGAAGTGGAGTGAAGTATAATATAAAAGCGATTCATTTTCTTTTTAATACTTCGACGATGTAGGGCCCTGGTGTGGACCGTACAGAGCCGTCATCTGAGTCAATTGATTTTGAACTATCCACATAATCTTCAGAAACTTCTAAAGAACTTCAATAAGCGAAAGAGTGCACTCGAAGAATGTACAACAACCATCGGTGGCACAAGTATAAAAAAATACAAAACAAATTTTGCCTGGCTGGACACGGATGCAACATTATTCAGAATATTTTCAACGTTGAAGCAAAACTATCCAGACCTGCAGTGATGAATATACCCAAAACAGAATAATTCAGACTTGATGAAAATAGTGGAGCCGAACGTAGAAGAAAGGGTTCATTTATGTGACTTTGATTATGCTGAGTTTCTTGAAGTTACACTAAGTATCAAAGAAGTACAAGACGAGTTTGGAACTGCACACACCATACCGGATGAAAGGCAGAAGTTGATTCCCGATGTTGTAATTTCTGGACCTTCCAGGACTCCATTAAAGGATTTTCTCAATACGCCACTAACTCCAAAACGTGCATCTTAACGAGAATATAAGTCGAAATGATATCATGTGTTGACTTCTGACGAATTTGTCCAAGAATTCAAATAAAAGGAAAAAACAAAAGGCCTGCTGAAGAAGAAAAAGAACATAGAAAAGTAATTCGACTGCAACGAAAGATTCGAACGGAAACTAAAAACAAGAAGAAACAAGAAGAGAAAATGTTGAAGCATCAAGTGAAGGCAAAAACATGCGAAAAGAAAGCAATATATTTCTTATACGTTTGAATTTACAAACTATGGATCCCGAAGTTCGCTATAATTCCACAATTATTTAATTTTTCTGAAATATTTCATGATTGTTTAATATACTTAGAAGATACTTGGGGCGAAAATGAAAAACATGAGGCGAAAATTAAAACGAAAACTCGCTACAAGAACCGCGCTTATATAAACAATAGTATCTATATTTCGTTATTATTCAATAGAATATGTTAAGCGAATGCCAGTTCTTTATAATGTGTTGAACTATCCCAGGAGTTTTATAAGAAAAACTAAGTTTTATAGTCGCTCTAAGAAAGAAAAAAACATGTTTGAGGGACGAAATTTAATACTTTTACACTAGATTTTTCTGAGTCTAGTAATATTAATTTTTCTATACGCGAAGTTATTAATTAAATGTTATCTTTCCATCTTCTATTTCTGATACTCAAGCATGATTCAAAATAATATTGCTATGATTGAACCATTCTTAATGAATAAAAACTGAAACGGTGTCAGCATGTAACGATTTAACTCAAGAACGGAATGACGAACTCTCGTGATTTGTTTTTGCTCTATAAAGACTACCGTAGAAAGTATAGACGCAGTCAGAAACCACCGCCATTTTGCAATAATTGATAACTATAGACTGTTCCGAAGAATATAAATACACTTTCTTCCTCAAATAAAAAAGACCATACTGTGATTTTTGATTATTTTGTTCTTGAACATAGTAAATAAAAATGTTTTCTTTCCATCTTCATTTCAATTTGCTTGATTTCTCGTAGGGTACGCGAGTTCTCTAGCTTTTGCCATAACACTACTCATAAGATTCTGCACGATGCTTTCTCCTACCATTTTCACCACTTTTGGCCAACACAGAAAAAAATAATGAATTTTAAAAAGCGCGTAAAATTTCCCCCCTCGTTTAATTCTAAGCCAAAGGAAGCGTAAACAACGAAATTGTTTGCAATATTTCATGTGCCATACAACAATGTTTGCAATCTTTCATACAAAAGGCTAGATTCAGGCGTTTTCTGGCTAAAATTTACATGAAATATCCCATTATTTTCTGCCAAATATAGCATTCCCTTTATGTGCATTAGATAACGCAGAAAATTCAATTTTTCTTTTTATCTGTGAATCTTTCTTAAATTTTTATCATTATTCGCTGGTTTCATGTCTTTTCTCAGCTTCGCCTTCGTCAAAGAAAGCCCAGAAAGTTTCGATAAAGCAATTTGGTTTCGATCTGGGCAGTTTGGTGGATTTATCTCAATTGGTACAAATACGATATAGTTCCTTTTGTACCACTCTATATAGATAAAAAGAAACATTGAATTTTAAATTATGGAGAGTGTGAGCTGTTTAGTGGAATACCTGTAACTAGTAAATAAGAAGAATGATTAGTAATTTCCATTTAATTCCAACTACCTTTATTGCTTATCTTGACAGATACGCGTATTTCGTCTACAATGTGCAGACTTCTTCAGTGTCGTGTACTAGTCAGTCGAGTATTAGTACACGACATTAAAGAAGTCTGCACATTGTAGACGAAATACGCGTATCTGTCAAGATAAGCAATAAAGGTAGTTGGAATTAAATGGAAATTACTAATCATTCTTCTTATTTTCTAGTTATTGAATTTTAGGCGTTATCTTATGCACATAGAGGGAATGCTAGATTTGACAGAAAATAATGAGATATTTCATGTAAATTTTAGCCAGACAACGCCTGAATCTAGCCTGTTGTATGAAAGATTGCAAACATTGTTGTATGGCGCATGAAAGATTGCAAACAATTTCGTTGTTTATGCCTCCTTTGGCTTGGAATTAAACAAGGGTAGTGCATATTTAGAGTAATGGCAGGAAGCAAGATCAGGCCAAAAGATTGACTTTCACTGATCCTGGATCATTCTTTCCCTTCGGCGAGGTATAAAACTGTGGTCACGGCAGAGTTTTATAATCGTGTTTTATGTAGGTTTCATCGTCCATGATAACACAGCCCTTCTTGGTCAGCAGTTTGTCGTACAGCTTTCTAGCCCTCGGTTTCACAGATTCAGCCTGTTTGGTGCTTCGTTTTGGCTGCTTCTGCTTCTGACGAGTCTGCAGGCCCATTCTCACCTCGGCACGCATAACGTTAGTCGCCAAAGTACTAAGCTTTTTTCGCCACATTTCGACTGATGTTGAATGATGACGCTTGAAATAGTCCCTTACCTTTCTGTCGATTGTAGGGTCAGCGGGACCGGGTTTTCTACCCCGCCTCGGGGAATCTACGAAAAAGTACTGTTGTTGATACTTCCGTAATGTGGTTTGAACTGCTCCGACGCTCACACCTTCTTTTTTAGCCAGTTTTATGACCGACAGACTACTGACGGTGCACCGTCTGTGCACAATACGTTTTCGTTGCTCGGGAAAAAGACCACGCATTTTCAAACTTCCTTGCAAAAAAATGAAAAAAATGACAACATCAGTTTAATTTGGATGTAAACAACAAGACGCAGCCAAAAGTTTGTTGAATACTGCACGCATTTTGAATTGACAGTTAACCATAAGTATATTTATAATTATCGGAACACTCTATAGTTTTTTTTATGGCTGCATCCTTTATCTCTCATCCCTTGTGTAGCGGTTTATCGAGGCCAACCGTTTGTTACAAAATGCGTCGTTTTTCAGCGGAATAACGTCTAAATATTGTGCACAAATGGTTTAGCGAGCCCCGAAATGTCTGTGAAGAAGTTGGCAAAAATGGAAGGAGTAAGTGAGAAAGCCGTGCGAACAGCGATCAGAAAGTTCAGTGAGGATAACAAGTTTGAGGATAAACCGAAATCGGGTCGAAAAAAGGCCCTGCTAACCCTCGTTTGGATAAACGTATAATGAAAGCATTCGAGAACAAGAAGGAGGTTTCAGAGCGGGATGTGATAAAAAAAAAGTTGGCATTTCGAAGTCCAATGTTCATCGTGCCAAAAAACGTTTTAATCTTTGAACCTATGAGAAGCAGAAGCAGCCGAAATGAAGTCCGAAACATGCAGCATCGATCAGGCCCAGAGTGCGAAAGTTTTGCGATACGATACTTACTGGGAATTCGAACTGTACAATCATGGATGACGAAAACTACGTGAAAATTGACTACAAATCCTTGCCGGCCCAAGTAACAATTTTAATTTGTAAAAGCGTCTCTTCAAATTCACTGCTTAGCTTAATGCTTATCAACCGTTATTATATTTTGAATCAAAACTGCTTTTCAACCTTTGTTTACTCAAAATTGGAGAATCTATTCAACATCCTCTGCTTAACAATTTTTGAATAAAAATGTTTATTCAACAATTCTCATTTGTATTTATTACACATCAACATTATCTAACAATTGGTATAACCATTTTAAAGCATCAACTCAACTCTTTGAGCACTTTACAATTGAAACAGTTGTACAAGTTATGCATCGACCATTGTAGAGCTTTAATTCATCTCTTAAACAAAAACAATCTTTAGCTATAATAAAATTATTATTATTTTACGAAAAAATGTACTATAGCCATTGCTGTTCATGTGACCTATTTTTTGTTTTGCTTAACAATGGTTTTAAAAGAGGTTATTCAAGAACTTTATCATACGTTATTAATGGCACCAAAATGTATTGGGTAAACTTTGAAAGGACGTTTTTTTTGCTTTTATTATTTATTCTTAGCAGTCGTTAGTATAGTTTATTTATTACTTGTGGTATTTATATTTTTTCATTTGTTTGAACGAACTTTTTTAAATAAAGTATCCAAATATGACTTTGCTCGATCCAAGACATGAACTCGTGATCCTTGGATTGAATTGGTTATGCATTTGACACAATCAAAAGCCGTATCTAAATCTTCAGTCTCTAATTTGCATGACATTGTTTAACAACCGTTAGTTAACAGTCACATACACAGAACTTTGGCTATGAGTTGATTGAGTTTTATAATTGATGAAAATATTGTACGGTGCGTGAAGGAGAAGTATTGAACCTGTCTGAGACATCCATTCTTGTCGAAAAGTTTAGTAAGAAAGCTATTGTCTGGCAAGCTATTTGTGGTTGTTGGAAGATTTCGCAACTCTTCATGACAAATGCTTCGATTAACAATGAAACATGAAAGAGTGCTTGCAAAAAACGACTTCTTCCCATGATCCAAAGCCACAAGGATCTTCTTGTCTTCTGGCCAGATCTTTCGTCTTGCCATTACGCGGTAGAAGGGTTTACCACCAAGAATGTTTCATTCGTTCCAAAGAACATAAACTCTCCTAATTGCCCGCAAATTCGACCAATTGAAGAATTAGGAAGCAGACATCTCAGATATCATTCTACAGTTTGAAAAAGATTGGAAGCAAGTGACAAAACTTGTCGCTAAGGTGTGGCCCATTTAGTATTGGAACGAAATTTTTGATTCTTACAGCGAGCCTAGTGGTCGGATTTGTAAACTATGACATCTTATGTGTTTCAATATAACAATAACAACATTAGACTTTTTTTTTGCGGTGCAGAGAAATAAAAAATGGAAGAGGGAAGAAGAAACATAATTGTGCGCAATCATTTGCAATACCCTTCGTGATATGGGCTAAACTTGCTAAAGTGTTGAGTTTTCCCCGAAATACCGTGTGGCGTGTTTTGAAAAAGTACAGAGAAACTTTGTCGACGGATCACAAGCCTCAAAGCAAGCATCGGGCGGGTACTGTCAACCGTCAACTGCGAAACAAAGTCATCAAGAACATTAAGGATTCGTCTCCGGGAAGGCTTCAAGTCATAGACAACCAAATAGGGATCAAAAGCAGAACAATGTGGCCAGAATCCGTGCCAGAAAACTGTATGATCACGTGTTGACAAAATTCAATGGCTGTCTCCTCATGCATGATGAAACCTTTGTAAAGGCCGATTTCAAACAGCTATCGGGACAAAAATTTACTTGGCTACGGCTCGGGGAGATGTTCCTGCCAAATTCAAGTTTGTGTTTGAGATAAATTTGCACGTAAATACATGATTTGGCAAGGCATCTGTAGCTGCGGTAGGAAGACCAAGGTTTTCATCACTGATAAGAAATTTAATTCAGAGCTGTACAGAACGGAATGATTCCAAAAGCTAATATTGCCATTCATCAGATCCCACAATGAACGTGTCATGGTTTGGCCAGATCTTGCAAGCTGTCATTACAGTAAAACAGTGCTACAGTGGTATGAAACCACCGGGATTCAGTTTATACCGAAAGAACTCAACCCACCAAACTGTCCCCAGCTCAGACCTACAGAGAGATTTTGGGCTATTATGAAGAGGAAGCTAACGGTGAATGGCAGTGTCGTCAAAAGCATCAATGAATTGAGAACCAGGTGGAATAAGATGGCCATTTTTTTTTTTTTAAAAGACCGTGCAATTTCGTAGTTGCTACTCCCTTACTGACAGAACTAGTGTAATTGCACAGAGAACCACATAGATGGAGCTTGGGAGTAGCTTTACATCTTCATGTACAAGTTCACTAATTCTTTTATAGATCAGTACCGGCGCCGGCCACGTCCTCCGGTCTTTTGGGGAGGGGGGAAGGATGATTAGTTTGACAATCGTTGTTTTAGAGACCGTGAACACCACTGCATCTCTACAATTGCCAAGGGAAGGATAGTTGTGTTAGTGAGGTAGGTTATTTTTAGATCATGGATGCACTGTGGTAGTGATGCGATCAATGAAGAAAGCGCAGTAGACTGCTTTTTATTTTAAATCTAGTGGTGATAGAAAGAGGCAAGTGAAAAATGGCAAGGAAGGGGACGGGCCTGGGATTGACCCCGACAATCTGCTCAGTAAGCAGAACGGGTAACCACTGAGCACCCAACCGGTTTTTATAGTCCTTTGAGTAGTTTAAAAGGGGGTTGTTTTTTGTGGTCTGATTTGTGTTGGGGTGGGTCGTGGGGGGGGGGGAGGGGGGGGGGGGGGGGGGTGATGGTAGTTTGAGACCCCTCCCCTCTCTAGAAAGGGAGACTCCCATAAAATGAAACACAAGTTTCTGCATAACTCTAGAACTAATCAAGTTAATGGAACCAAATTTGGCAGGTAGAGGTTTTTGAAGACAAGAAATGTTTCTAAAGTAACTCAAGACCCCTCCGCCCTCTGTAAGAGGGGGGCCGTCATACTAATGAAACACAAATTTGTGCATAACTCGAGAACTAATCAAGCATACGGAACCAAATTTGGCATGTGGAGGTTTTTGGAGGAGGAAAATGTTTCTATGGAAGTTTGAGACTCCTACGCCATCTGGAAGAGGGAGGGAGGGGGGTTTACAAACAAATGCAACACAAATTTCTGCATAACTCGAGAACTAATCAAGCAAATGGAACCACATTTGGCAGGTGGAGGTTTTGGAAGGCAAGAAATGTTTCTAAGTTGACTCGAGCCCCTCCCTTCTCTGAAAAGAGGGCTCATATACAAATGAAACACAAATTTCTGAATAACTCGAGAACTTATCAAGTTAATGGAACCTAATTTGGCATGTGGAGGTTTTCGAAGGCAAGAAATGTGTCTATTGTGGTTTAAGACTCCTCCGCTCACTGAAAGAGGGGTCTCTCATACAAATAAAACAAGAATTTCTGCTAACTCGAGAACAAATCAAGCAAATGGAACCAAATTGGATGTGGAGGTTTTTGAAGGAAATAAATGTTTCTAAAGTGGTTTGAGACCCCTCCGCCATCTGGAAGGGTAGACTCCCATAAAAATAAAACATTATTTTTAGCATAACTCGCTAGCCAATGAAGCAAATGAAACAAAATTTGGCATGTTGAGGTTTTTGGAGGCAAGAAATATTTCTATGGCAGTTCGATACCCCTTCCCATTTTGAAGGGGAGGGGGGCTCCCCCTACAAATAAAAAGCAAATTTCTGCATAACTCGAGGGCTAGTCAAGTAAATGAAACCACTTTTAGCATGTGGAGGTTTTTGGAGGCTAGATTTCTATATACATAAAAATGAATTTCTGTCTGTCAGACCCTTATAGACACGGAAAGTTCTGAACCGACCAACGTGAAAATTTATATGAATGGGTTTTTGGGGCTGAGGAAGGTTCTTATGATTGTTTGAGACCCCTTCTCTCTCAGGAAGGGGCGCTCTCATACAAATTAGACACAAATTTCATCATAACCCGAGAACTAATCTAGCAAATCGAATCAAATTTAGCATGTGGGGGGTTTTGAAGGCTAGAATGTTTCTATGGTAGTTCAAGACCCCTCCCTTTCTGGGGGGGAGGGGGTGGGCTTCAAACAAATAAAACTCACATTTTTATTATAATCGATGAGCCCAGTGTGATGGTTCGATAACTAATCAAGCAAATGGAACCAAATGTGGCACGTGGAGGATTTTGAAGGCAATGATTGTATGGTGGTTTGAGAAACCACCCCCCTCTGGAAGGGAGGGCTCCCATACAAATGAAACACAAATTTCTACCAAAAATGAGAACTATCCAGGTTACTTAAACACAAACCGTGTATTTCTCGGGTAAGAAGCATGTTTTGATAGAAGTTTGAACCCTGCTTATTCAAGAAAAAAAAACTCATTTCGAAAAAAAAACCATAAACGTGACAGTTATATTAAATTTTCCTTCATTTAGTCGCAAGCGCAGCAGCGCACGCACCGGGTTCAGCTAGTCTTACAAATACAATCGATTTGAGACGCCGCCAGGTCCCGCATATATATATTTTTTAGTTTGTTGAACATTACGTCAAATGTGGCATATAAACTGGCTTATAACTTGTACTATTTCAAACTGAGGTTTTACTAGGTACCCTCCAGTACCCAACGCTGACAATTTCAAGAATACTAGTTCATAAGATAATCTTTCAAATACAATCTGTTTTAGACCCCGCCAGGACCCGCCCACTCTTTTTAAGGCGGTTGATTCTGACGTCATACAGACACTTGAATCACATATATCAAAATGTGGTCACCAGAGAGTTGGTGTGTTCTACAAAAATTGTATTTTAATAATTCCTACAATTTCTTAGGATATATTGAAATGTCAAATTTGAAAAAAGTACAAATTATTAAAAAACCGGTTTTAAAGTAGTGTTGAAAGAAAACAATTATATTATTAATTGTTATATTGATTCTCCGAACGTGGAGTAACGATATGAGTAGAAGGAGATGTTTCGCTCATGCATGAGGCACCAAGAGTAGACAGTATGTGTAGAATGAAAGATGAAGAGAAAGTGTTGAAAGTTCCGTAGATACGGTAGGTTTGGAAATGGAATAGAAGTATGAAAATTGAGCGAAAGGGCATGGGTAAAGTAGTATCGAACCAAGGACGTTATCATTGCCAAACATCCCACTGCGGGGTAGGTTGAGGCACAGATTTTTTCCTCTCCCATGTACGCATCAAAACAGAGTGTGTACGAACAACCGCTAGATACTATCACAAGCGATCAGTGGTACATGAGCGAGTTCCAACACGTTATTATTGCCAGTTGAGGTGGCAGATGTATCTGTGCCTCAACCTACCCCGCAGTGGGAGGTTTGGCAATGATAACGTCCTTGGTTCGAGTACTACTTTACCCATGCCCTTTCGCTCAATTTTCAGTACTTCTATTCCATTTCCAAACCTACCGTACGCTAACGGAACTTTCAACACTTTCTCTTCATATCTTTCATTCTAGCAAACATGACTGTCTACTCTTGGTGCCTCGTGGCGATGAGCGAAACATCTCCTTTTACCACGTAGGATATAATTGGTTTTCTTTCAACACTACTTTAAAACCGGTTTTTTGAGATAATTTGTACTTTTTTCAAATTTGACGATTTCAATATATTCTAAGAAATTGTAGGAATTATTAAAATACATATTTTTGTAGAACACACCAATGCCTTCTACATAACAATTATATCTCTTTAACGTTGGGCTCTAGAAACTTAGTGTTTTGAGCAATTTTTCTTGAAATTACTTGCTCTACAATTTTGTCGAAGACAATAACCCGTTATCTCGTAGCTGGAAAAAGTTAGAAGTTGAAAGTGTAGTTAAGCCCTTATGAAAGGTTAGGCGTGTTTTTTTCAAAAGATGCGGAATAACATTTTGAGCAACTCTTCTGGAGGCATCTAGTCGATGAAATGATGAAAAAAGGGTGAAAATGTTTTTGACCGTCTTTTTTCAGAATTGTGCCAATGTGAGTCGGTGCAAAAAGTTGCGCCAGCTAGCATACAATCGCAAGATTGCAAGCATTGAGAACAGTAACCTGATGTACTACTCTAATGTTAGCAGATATATTATAAGATTTATAAAAATTTAATCTCCAACACTTTTGTAGTATTTTTACTGAAAACTGTATGTGTCCATACTTTCTGGGGCATTCTTTATAGGTCAAAAAAAAAATGAAATAATTGATGATTTGTCAACGCATTTGCAGGGACTACGGTGTTTGTCGTGTCGTGAATACTTAATAGTTCGCATAAAGAACGAGTCGATAATTGTTAATTTTTATTTACTGCTATTTAAATTTGGTTTCATTTCGATAACCGTAATTAATCTAAAGTGTCACAATTATCATCAACTCACCCTTTACCTCCAGTTGAATCGGTTGGCCAGTTCCAAACATCTGTTCAGGAATATCATGCACAGTTATACTAAAATCAACCCTCAAGAACTTCATTTACAAACCGTCTACTCATCAGTAATAGTGAGTAGAAAAAATCATACTCGATTTCTAGCAATCGCAATTACCCACTATCGCCAGGCTCATACCATGGAGTGATACGGTGTCACTTTGCGTTAATGTGACAACTGTTCTCCCTCTATAGAAGCAGCAGCAGTCATTGTCTATTGGTTTGTTTATTTGTAACGTTCCGCAGTTTTAGTCATGAGAGCGAACAGCAACGGCGTTTCGATTTCATCCGACCCCTCAGTATGCTCTTCGTAAGCCGGTCCACATTCGCTAAGCTATTTGTGGTAAATAAAAAAATTTCCGAGAGTCATGTCTCAATACGAAGCCAACTACCAAACAGACAAACGACGACGACAACCTATGGACATATTTGAAACCAAACGAGCGCATTCGTAATTAATATCAAACACAGCCCACATTTATCTTCGATTGAGGTGGCATTCGCAAAGCATCGTGCGCCTCGATCGGATTCGGAGTCGATCAAATAAACAGTGTGATAAATAGTTGATTTACCATTTATTCTTGAACATTTTGCACGCTAACAGTGGCGTGTTGCAGGTTCAATTTAGGAGACTTGTTGTTGCTAATTACTAAAGTACATGATGGAGGAAAAAAAAATACAAAACCGTGTGCACTTGCTGAGTGCAATCAATCACTTCGGACCACAAACTGGAGAAAAGACGACGACGCGCGCGGTTTTCGGGCTCTGGCGAGGATTTTGTAAATGCGGTGGAAACAACATACTAATAACACTATATTTGATTTCAATTTTTGGAGTAGACCGTGTTTGGTTTCCTCCGACCACAGCAGGGAGCAGATTGAAGGTTCTGCAATCTTTGAGGTTAATCTTGTATAGAGCGTTCCTTTTCTGGCTTTCTGAGATGGATTCGATTGATGTAGGACGGGTGAATTTGTGTGATTTGCGGTACAAATTTATGGAATGCTAACAAGTAATGTAAATGAAAAAAGGTGTTTATAATAATTTGATGAACTCTTGAACTCTTCTTTGTTCAAATGAAAATAATCATTACTTAAACTAATGAAGTGAATATTTACCAGTTGTTTATGGTGATGAAGAAAATTTATTCCTTATACGAAATGCCAATTACCTGAAAAATGTGAACGAAAACAATTTGTGATTATTTAATTAAAAGGATATTTTTATTTAGATTAACGATTTGTATAATGGAAAGTTTACTATTTTAATACTTGCTGCAAAAATTTGTTAGCTAAGGAACTGTAATTTAACAAGATGTTCTATTTTTAAACGAGGTTTAATCCTTGCAGACAATATTAAAAAGATTTCTTTAAAGATTAAAGATTTCTCAGAACTCGGTTGAATTTTAATAACATTTGTATGATACCGTACTTCGATCAACGGGTGACTTCGACCGAAGTCGATATTTATTCAATTTAAAATTCCTCCCAGGTTATTTTTTAATTTAATATTTTTTAGGTATATATTTTACCCTTCCCAAAAAAAAATTTTTAAAAAACTCTTTTTTTCCCAAAATCATATATTCAAGCAATAAAATGATTTTTAAAAAAATCGACAACCACATTTTCAGTTTACTTATATATTCGTCTCTCTGAGCTAATCGAAAAAAATATTAATTTTGTATACCTAAACAAATTAATGAATAAAAAAAAAATATTTTGATCGAAAATTAAGAGCAAACGAATAAACGCGACGTGCTTTTCGGGAGACATCTGCATCAAACGGTTTGCACAAAAATTTGGTGTTTTTTAATTCATTTAAGCACTTCAAATGGATAAAATTGATTTTGATCGAAGTCACCACATTATTGAAAATTGGCCGCGGGAATTAAACATTTTTTTTTTAATTCATCTGACATAATACATTTTTAAAATGTCTGTGTAGTGCTATACTACTGATACCAGTTCTGGTTTTAAAAATGTAAAACAAAATTTTAAAGATAATTATCATAGAAAATTTCAAGAAATAGTTTAAAAAGTGATCGAAGTCACCCCGATTTACGGTACCTGTGCATCATTTGGGTGCATCACATTAAACAAAAAATTAATAAGAGGAACATTTACAGTTTGCGTTATGTGTTTTTTGTCCGAATACCGGTGTCAATGACTCTTGGCTAACAGCAAACCAGTAGTGGTGGAGTATTATTTAGTGTAAGACACTGAAGAAGTAAACAAAATACGCATAGCTCTCAAATATAAGCAAACAGGTGGTGAAAATAAAAGGAATTTTTGAATCCTTCTCTTTTACTTTCACAAACAGGTGTTTCATTATAGACGTTTAAGATCAATTTAATGAATTGGATTCAACTCAGCTCAATGGGAAATAAAACTAATGAAAGTGGAAAATAACACATTTCTAAATAACAACAAAACAAAACATGTCAAACGAAAGGTTTCCTTTGATACAGACATTTTTTTTTCTTTATTTTCCGTCGGCCTATTTCCTCACATGGTGACAATCACCGACGCCAGGAAGACGACTCCATCACCTGAACCCTACTTAACGATTCATGAATATGAGCCGGGACCAATGGTTTACTCCCTCGAAGGAAGAGCCCTCAGAAAAACCACCGACGTCGACTGGGATTGAACCCAGACCCACTGGGGTGCCAAGTAGCAGTCATGCTTACCACTACACCACCGACGCCGGCATACAGACATTTTGACAGAAAGACGATTCTTTCTTGCCCAATGATGAAGCCGATCGACAGACTAAGAAAATCCTCCGTTTAAAATTTAAACCAAGTGACTCCGGTTTTCTAAGTGAAGTCGTATTTGAGCTTACCGCCATAAACGATTATCAAGTGATTCAACGTAACGATTCTAAGTCATTAAGGCTGCGCAGGTCCTGTACGGCAATAATGTCGAACAGTCACCTGCAGAAGAGCATGAGAGGGTAATTCCGAGAGTCGCAGTGACGTTTGTCACTTGGCGAAGTGAGAAAAATCACCTGTAGTGACGTGACCCTCCATTTGATTTACCTAAAAGATTCACGTCACTGCAAGGGATTTTTCTCACTTCACTAAGTGACAAACGTCTCGGATTAGCCCTCTGAAACTGGACTCCAAGATCCGTTTAAAACTTACATTGAACAGATCGGATGACTCAAAACAGATATTTTGTTGGAGCTAAAGGTCAAAATTCGATGTCAGTTAAAAGGTTAAACTTGTTAACTAGCGAGAATCAGCCAAATAATACGGGTAAGTGGATAATGCCAGCCATCGTACTACAGGAACCTTGAATGTAGTTTGGTTGCAGTTGAAGGACATTAGCACAGTAAAGCTCGATTCGAAGTAAATCTGGACGCACGGTTTAATACACCACCGCGTCCCTGGTGGTTAAAACAAAAAACGTTTGACAGGCATTTGTTGATGTTTTATTGACGAAGATATTGGTGAAAAGTTTTTCTTGATTGATCGATGCATCTCGAATCATGGAACTTGAGAAAAGAAAATTAATTGTGCACAAACATCTAGAGAATCCTTCGTGGTCTGCCTCAAAAATAGCAAAAGTTTTAAAATTCCCAAAGTCAACGGTGTGTCTTGTAATCAAACGTTAATACTCTGAGTGTGGATAGAGCATGACGCATCTATCATAAAAGTGGCACTAGGGACAAAAAGCTGAGGAGAAAGGTGTTGAGGTACGTGAAAGGAAACCCAGGTGTCTCCAATACGTGATTTGGCAAAGAAATTCGATTCCAACTTTTCCACCGTGCGTTGCATCCTTTTAAGAGGAGGATATAAGTCTTTTTGTGCCAGTAAATATCCGAATCGCTCCCTGAAACAAAATTTAGTGGCCAAAAAGTGAGCACGATTACTATACGAACGAGTTTTGACGAAATTTGATGGCTGTATTTTGATGGATGACGAAACATATGTCAAAATGGATTATAAAACAAATCCCCGGACGAAAATTTTACCTGGCAACTGGTCGTGGGGATGTCTCTTCCAGGTATAAATTTGTTTTTGCTGATTACTTTGCTCGAAAACTAATGATTTGGCAAGGAATCTGCAGTTGTGGCCTTCAAACCAAGGTTATCATCACATCTCACACAATGACGTCAAAGGTTTACATTAAAGAGTGTCTCGAAAAGCGGATTTTACCCTTCATTCGGCAACACAAGACCAACGTTATGTTTTGGCCGGATCTAGCCAGCTGCCACTACTCTAAGGAGGTACTAGAATGATATGCTGCAAACAATGATAATTTCGTCGCCAACGAGATTAATCCTCCGAATTGCCCTGAGTTCAGACCGATCAAAAAATATTGGGCAATTGTCAAGCGAAAACTTCAAGGATGCGGTAAAGAAGTGACAAATGCACAACAAATGCGTTTAAAGTGGAATAAGTTCGCCGGTAAAGTGTCACCAGCGACTGTGCTGATCATGATGGCATCGATCACAAGTAAAGTGCGACAGTTCGTTCGAAACGGTGAAATGTAACAATTTGTTTTATATTGTTTGAAAGGTAATAAATACCCTTTTGTTTGACGTTTTGATCAACCATGTATGTTGTTTAATTCTTGAGTTATGATCACTTGAATGCGTCCAAATTTATTTTGAGCCGGGCTTTATTGGGATCAACTTTTTCTCACGTTCTAAAACGTTTTGAAGATTTTTTAACAGTCGATCGGGAACAAGTGAGTGGAAGAAAAGGTGTTCCGTTCAGTGCTAAGGATCAAAAGCGAGTGGTTGCTATCTTCAAACGTAACCCCAACAATCAATTCCGTTCGGAATGACTTCACCCCAATATTCTGAACCGTAACCACTAGAAAAGTAGTAAATATCGTGGTGCTGACATTGTGAAGCATCTAAGTTGATGTTTAGATCCTGCAATGGTTAACTCTTCACTTTAATAACTATAGGTTAAGGTGAAACCCCCAAACAGGTCAATAATATATGAGTTACATAGATAAAGACACAGAAATCGTCGTCTCCAAATCACTCGGACGCTTGGTCTCTGTTTGCCAGCCTAGTCAGCGGAGGGTCCCTAGCTCACTTTGCACTTAATAAATTTACCTTGCCCGTAGTACACCTCTTCTTCTTGTACCAGTACCAGTTTTTATAAAAAGAACATCCAGCGTTGGGAACTTGCATCAGCCTTCTCATTCCCGTTAATAATGAATCTACTGACAATGTGCAAAATCTTGACTTCCATACAGCAGACAATCTTGAATGAACAGTCGACTTATGACAGTCGGCAGCTCTTAGAAGATACCCTTAAATTCGCTGGTGGTTAATTAAAGCAAGTTATACATTACGGATGAGATCTTGAAATCTTTTATCCTTCAGTTCCTCTTTTGTGCATCGATGCTCATCATGTCTATTTGGTCTAAAAGTTGACACACATTGCTGATGTCAGCACGATGTTACGAGTTGATCCCATGTTACGAATTTAGATTTTCGGTACTGTTGCTTTATCTCATCTAATGCCGAACTCTCATCAATGGATTGGGAAAACTACGTCCAAGCTGATGTGGTCGATGACAGCGTACACTGGTTCTATAGAAAACTTTACGAAATCTTGCATGGTAATGTTTCTCGTCGTCGTCGTGTTCTAAGCACTGCAACAGGAAGCTTTGGTTGAATGCTGAGTTGTGCAACCAGCGCAGCAGAGTTTGTAAAGCCTGCAGACGGTTACGCATCTTAAACAGATGAGAACAGAGAATCTCTCTTATATGTTGAAGTCACCTATTATGAACTGTTCTCTTCAAGTCATCAGTATAACTTTTAAAATCACAGTTGACATTGGATTGAAATCGATCGATGTTAAGGGGTGAAGTACCCGTAGTGGCCGGAAAAAAAACTTTTTTGGAATTTATTTTTGAGAAAATATGAACGGTGCACATCACATTGATATCACATATATTTGGGGCAATGTTTGAAGAAAAAATACATTTTTTACATTATGAAAAATGAAAAATTAATTGATTTTAGGTGGATCCCGTAAATCTTGTCGGCGCTGACATGGAAATTGGCTTAAAATATCCTGGCCGCATTTTTCATCTGAAATCATAAAACCAAACATGTTTTTACTTGAGAGGGTTCTTTATTCTAGATAGACAACGATATTTGCGAAATTCGAACATTTATCATAAGGTTATAATAAGTCGTACAAACTTGTAAGTCGAGCAAGTTAAGCACTAGACACTGAAGAAGTCTGTACGTCAAAGTCGAAATAGGCCTATCTGTCAAAAGATAAGCTTTTTTTTCGTAAAATTTAAAATAATTTGCTCGCTTTTACTAGTCAAATTTAAATTTTCCTAGATTTCCAATTACAAAAAAAAATATTAATACGCTCGTAAAAGTGTTTTTTTAAGTGAAGTGAAGTCGAAGCCGGTTTAAAACTATAAACAATAATAGCGGTAGGTGGTCTGCCTGCTGATATATCCCTTGGAATTCAACACACCGGACACTATTAGAGAAAAGTAACCTCTTGGACATAGTTTCAAGCGTACTTAGCCTCGTAATAGTCCAATTGAACGAAGCTGATGCATTTAACTTTGACATCGTTACGATATCCGTAGATCATTAGTCTCCACATTGAAATCCTCTAACGCATCTAACCCTGTTGTTGCCCTGATGCGATCGCCGCAAGTATTGAGAACAAATGTTTAAAACTTTCAACGCCACCAATGCCACTCTCAATTTCTCACTGCAATATTTCTCATTCGTAGAAAGTCTTCCTTTACTCACCGGTTTTTAAGAAAAGACGTAAAAAACTTGAATGTTTTCTTGGATATCGAAGAAGCTTCATATTTGCTTTTCTCTGCTCAACGATGCCTGTTACCGGTGGGTGCCTCTCTAATCTACAAGATACCAGTATTTGTACACAAAATTCCAACCCACACCAAACCGACCCAACGTAAATTTTGCACGCGAATAAGCAAAATCCAAATCACTTAATATTGCCAAATCAACCGTGACGAATGTTATAAAAGTGTTCGGGGAACGTCTGGCGACTACCAGGAAGCCGGGATCAGGAGGAAACCGAAACCAGGAAGCCGCAGTGACCGGAAGAATAGTGGCCAGCATTTTCAAATGCAATCCAAGCTTTCCAGATATCGGAAACAAATTGGGATTAAATCGAGATGATAAGCAAAACACAACAGCCAAAGAAAGAGCGCGTAAGTTGTACACGAGTTTGTTAACCAAGTTCGACTGCGTCGTAATGGACGATGAAACATACGTCAAGGCTACTTTCAAGCAGCTCCCAGGTCAAGAGTTTTATACGGCTACCGGGAAAGGAAAGGTTCAAGATAAGTTTAAGCAGAAAAAATGTCATAGTTCCCGAAAAAATACTTGGTTTGGCAGGCGATTGACACTTGTGGGCTAAAAAGTGAAAATTTCGTGACAACTGGAACTGTCAACCAACATATTTATGTAAAGGAATGCTTACAAAAACGCTTATTGCCTTTCTTTAAGAAACATAGTTGTTCCGTTCTGTTTTGGCGAGACCTAGCTTCTTGCCACTGCAGCCTAGCTGAGACCTAGCTTCTTGCCAAAAATGGCTCAGGAATGGTATACCGCCAATAGTGTGGAAATCGTATCCAAGGAGAAAACCCTCCGAACTCGCTGGAACTGCGCCCAATTGAAAGATATTGGACAATCGTAAAGAGAAATCTCAAGAGAACTCAAAAAACAGTTGGAAGTGAAAAACAGTTCAAGGCAAGGTGGCGTTCAGCATCAAATAAGGTGGATATAACAGCGGTTCACTTGATGGAAGGTGTAAAACGTAAAGCCTGACAGTTTGCATTTGGAAAATCGGAAGCATAATCAAATAATTTTCCTGTGTTTTGTAGACGATAAGCATAAAAAAAAAAGACTCATTTATATAATAATCTAATCAATCTGCACTAAATCATGTTTGACCATTTTTTGACCGTTCCACCCTCTAAAAAAAAATTCCAGCTTCTCGATTTAGGGGAGCATGGGTCTCCCCCATATCTCGCGTTTAAATCCATGTTGTATAAAGTCGAGTATTAGTACACTGAAGAAGTCTACATATTGTAGACGAAATACGCGTATCTGTCAAGATAAGCAATATATTAAGTTGGAATTAAATGGAAATTACTAATCTTTTTTCTCATTTTTTAGTTATAATTTAAACGCCAAAGATAATTTTATATTTCTTAGCGATAACTGCACGTTGGGACAACTTGTAGGTGACGGCATATTATCGTTACGGGATCCGATGGAATAGATCTGCAAGGACCCTTCCAATATTCATTAGTAGATTTGTCTTAGAACTATTCATTTGGGTATCGAGATTTGCACGAAGAAGCCAGAGCTTCGAAATTGGTGCAATCGTTTCTCCCTTCTAAATTACAGCTTAATGGCAATCATTATTTGGATAATTTGACTTGTCCACGGTTATAAATACCAGCGAACGATAACTTGGCTTTGTAAAGTTAATTAGATTTTCCCTGCGTGTGCAGAGCAATGAAAAAAATTAAATATTTTTTTAGCAATCATATAAATTTATCGGTTATTCACATTTCCTAGAGAAGAATGGATTTCAAACGGCTTACCAAAATTAATACCTTTATATAACAAATGTTAGTTTGTTGCACCCCTAGTAGGAAACTTCTATGTTCTATGTGTTCTATGTGACCCGTTTAAATCACAACAAAGTTAATGGAGCCAATACAAAATAATTAATAATAAAAATACACATACAATTACTTTTCCAAATCCTCCAAGATGTTACTTTTTTCGTTCACTGCATTCACCGCATTCGACTAGCCTAAAATTATTAATAATCTCTTGGGTTTCGTTATTGCTCCTTCACTTGGCCATATCAAGCATCGCCGGAGGGTGACATAGAATTAGAAAATTAGCACATCAGCAGCAGAAACAGCTAGATCAAACACACAGACAGACATACACACACACATAAACAGCCGCATACACAAATATCTCGACGTGTTCAATAACGCAAGCAGCACTTGTTTAGTAGTAAACAGCCAGGCAGCAGCAGCAGTAATTGTAGCATTTGGTAACAGCAGCACTTGGCATAGGCAGATGGTCTGCTCGAAAAAGCGTCATCATTGGCTCCGTAAAGCACTAAATGGCACCCGAAATCAAACGCATGATTGCCGACCGTGCAGGCGTCGTAGAAGGATCCAACCAACCGATAGATATCCACAAGGACGTAGGCAACTTTTCTCCGCTTATCACTTAATCCTCTTTTGGCAGCAGATCAACCGATTAGGCTAATGGCTTCCTTAGCAAAGGAACCGGACGCATTCACTTTCACACACGCACACGCGATTCGTTTCGCGGACGACACCAGTCCGGAAGTAGGAGTGTTTCGATTGTGAACTATCTTCCAGGCGCGCGCGTTCGTGTGTTGACCACCCCCACACCTTTGGCGAACACCTTGTTCCTTTTGTTATATTGTTATTATACACGTGCGGATTGCGGGTCGCGTTTGAATCCTATAAAAGCCTGACTTTCGCGCACTCTTTCTCCCAGGGCCGTTTGGGTTCTCTGTAGTCCCTATATGGACGTCCGATGATGATCTATCTCTACACCGAAGCACGAATACGCGGGGGCGATTTGTTGCAATGACCGGTTTGACTCTTCACAACCGTCCGGACGCGTTGGTCTGTGACTAATCCCTTTATGCTCGGAGCTGTCGGTGCCAGCTCTAGTTTAGGTCTCGGATGTGTCTGTTTGGCTGCGATTCCGTACCGAGCTTGGAGTGGCTTGACACCAAGTGTTACCAAGCAGCAATAGCATCAGCATCAGTAGCAGCAGCGTGGATATCTGGCTCTCACTCGGTCCGAGTTCTCTCATTGCCGGCGTGGTTCTCTCACATGTGCAAGCATTCTATGTAGGAGTGCAACAACACACACTCGTACCTTCTAGGAGATGCTCGCTCGACGGGAGCTGTTTTGGGGTTTGTATGAACATGGGGGACACATATGTTGTTGTTGTTGTCATCGTCGTTGTCTCTAGGGGTAACCGTCGTCGAACGGTTAGACGCACCTGATGTACGAGTGAGTTTGTTTTTCGTTTGATTCCCTTTTTACTTATGAGCGTCTAGCGCGCAATGGCACAGATTTGTTGTGGTCTACCAGCGGTGCGGTCCCAAGATGCAGATTTAATTGAAACGGTGATTTACACGGATGAGTTGCTATCGTGTTGGTTTTGTGTAAGGTGGCATGATTCATGCGGCAGTGCAGGCTCATCAATAGCGCGTGTAATTAGTCAAGCGGCATTTGCAGTGGTCGGTACGGTGCTTGACAAAGTAGTAATTAAGCAATTCAGAGTGAGAAGGGTTTGTATTGCACTCGTTCGGTGTAGACGGATTAGCTTTCGTTGCAATGTGGTTCGTTTGCGGTGATTAAGGTAGAATAGTTCTTCTACTAACTTATAACATTGTTTTCGTTGTTTTGGTAGATTACTGAATTTCCAAGATAATTATATTTACGGTTTCCTGAGAACATTGAAGGTCATTTACTGTTACTGTTTAACTTTTTTTAAATGCATATTTAAAATTTATTGGAATAGCATTCAATTGCATATAATAAGCTTATATAAGAAAGGTCATTCAAGACGTCCAGGGACCACTTCTTCTGACTAATAATAGTTCATAGGTACTCCACATCCCAACGATGCCAGAAGTTATCCAGTGTATGCATATCATATCTCAGTTGCATCTTGAAGGGTGAGTCGATAATTATTGGGACACATTAGATTAATTGTTAAATCGGCTATAGTTATCGATTCGAAATCAAATGCTACAGTACTTCAGTATATGTAATTATTTCAGCTTTCATAGGACGACATTTGCGATTGCCGCCCTACATCAGAGCCTGTAAGGGCCATCTATATACCACGTGGACAGTTTGGGGGAGGGGAGGGGGTTGGCAAGTGTCCACGATCCATACATTCTATTGAAACATTATATGAATGATTGTTCACACAGGGGGAGGAGGGTGCCAGAAATCGGTAAAATCTAGTCCACGATGTATATGGATAGCTCCTAAGGTCGTCACCGGTACTTTTTACTTAGTTTTTTCCACTTCCTCATCATTTCCTTTTGGCCCTTTCTCTTCCCTTTGGTCTTTTTAAGATCGAGCTTAGTCAAATCCCAATAGGTTTCGACTGGATGGAGTTCAGGACAGGTCATGTCATTCGGTAAAAAATCCACAGAATCAGACGCATACCGCTTCGCACGATTTTTGAAGTAGTGGCATGAAACGCTTTTGAACGTGCTGTTTCAAAACGCAGAAGCCGTTTTTTGGAGGCACTCAGTTTTGAAGATCTCATTGTTTACGGTGACTTTGGTCCAGAATAGTTCACTCCGTTTGCCACAAGTGCATATGGCCTGCCAAATCAGGTACTTCGAAGCTAGTTTCGACAGCTTCTTCCGTTTGAAAAGGTCATCCACAGCAAACTTGTTCTAATCAGTGAAATAATCCTGCTCAGCAACTGCTTAAAATTTGCTTTGATGAAGGTCTCATTATTAATGCACAGTGGTCCAGAATGCGAATTTAGCTGGAAAGATACGTTTTCAGCCTAAGTTTGAAGTTTAGGAGCAAAGTTGTCTTCTACAATGTTGATTCTTATAATAAGGCTCTTCTTATAGAATGAATGAAAACTAGGGTGCTCCTTGTTTTCAGAGAAATCGGAAATCTAACTTTTTTATTTGCAGAAATAAAGGCATATAATTCTTCAGAAAAGTTGTGAAGATGAAAAAAATTTGAGCAACTTTGGTTGTACTAGTTTTTCTGTAGCTTTTGAAATGACCGAATCACAGCAAATTTTCCTACGTAGCTTAGGGTGTCCCTATAAAAACAGGTCTTTTGCACTATTTTTTTATTTCGAATTTTTCAGCAAAGCTGTGTTCCTATTGGTTCTAGAACAATAAAAGATACAACTTTTGATGAGCTGAAACCGTCGCTATCGTATGTCAAACAAAAGTTATTATGGTTTTTGTTAACAAAACAGGACTTTTTCCAATGTTGATTTCTCTGATTGGGGCGGACAGAAAAAATATTTCTCAACTGCATTTGGAAGGTTTTATATTATTGCATATAATATTTGAAAACTGCAGATAGGTTATTTTTTTTAAATTGAGTAGAACACATTTGAAAAGGGCGTAATTTTATGAGGAAATCGTAAATTACTCGCTAACGCTATATTATCGGCTATTTTTATGCTGACGTAAGAACTACACGACACTAACAAAACGCAACGCGACACAAGACTACATTTTATTTAAAAAAAAAATGGGGGGGGGGAAGGATTTTTTTGGGGGGGGGGGGGGGGAAATATAACTTTGTTGGCAAATTTGAAATGAAAAAGTTAGAGCAAAAAACTTGTTCTTTTGTAGGGACACCCTAAGTTATCTAAGGAAAACTTCAAACTCAGGCTGAAAAAGTATCTTTCCAGCTAAATTCGCAACACCGATTTTCGTTTGCAGTTTCGTGTAAAGTTTTCGGGCACACGTTTTGACAATACTTACTCTGCTGGCGTTTGTACCGATTTGAGAAGTTCTGCATCTTTTAAGTTTTCAATCCGGATTGTTTCTTGGCTCTCTGGACGAAACTTTGCGAAACATCATGTTTTTTGTTTCGAAATGATCGGATTCGAAGGACCCTTGAGACGGTCGTATAATGTATGTATAATATATACATAATAATACATTGTATATTCATCAGTTTCCCCAAAGCACGGTGCGCAAACTCAGGATTGTGCATGCGGGTGAATATAACCCTTTCGCGAAAGGTTTGAAGATTTTCTTCCATCTTGACCGGAATCCAACTGATAACTGCCCAAATGAGCGGATGTGAAAAATCCACTCTACAGAGAAACAGAGCAAAATATGTCGTAATTTTTAACAAGTTGAACACATTTAAAAGAGTTGCAATAATTATCGTCTCACCCTGTATACAAAGCTTTCCAGCCTCCGTACCTCATTTGTGCTCTGCAAGAATAACATGAAGCTTAACCATTTCCATGAATCCTCGATTTTTTTTTTATTTTAAAGTTGCTTCATGTAGACAATTAGTCCGATGTGTTGAGATGGATGAATAAATAAATCTCGAAAACTTATTCAAAACGACGTATCTGATTTTTAGTAAACAAAGAGGTAAACAAAGATTCAAACAATTTATGTTTGAACATTTGTTTACCTCTTTGTTTACAAAATCTGATACGTATAAATTTGGAATGGCATAGCAACAATGGAAGCGCCAGAAGAGGCAGGGCCGTACATCGTCGAAGCATTAAAATGAAAATGCGGATTCATTTCACTCCACTTCAATTAGCTTTCGTGCAGTGAATGAATCTTACTTTCACCAATTCACTCCCAATTCACTTCCTGTCAAACGTGAGTAAGCTTAAATTCATTTGCGATGTAGCCACCGTCAAAAGCGTTTCAATTGACTCAGACTTCAGACTTGCTTCAAACGACGTGGTGAATGACCGTGAATCAACTTCGTTAAAATTGATTTGATTTCATCCAAACCCCAACCCGAGCAGTGGTTGGTGAACAAAACATGCATGCCAGTGTTGCTCGAAGTATTGTCATTTGACGATGCACGCATTGCTGTAACTTTGCTCGACAAAAAGCTCCCCGAGCTGGCAAGCGCGTTTCTGTTTGATGCTGCGGAGACATATTGAAATTGCATTTGCGCTGGAGCTGTGAACACAACAGGGATCGCATGAAAGCAACATAAATATCAGCAATTTCATTTATCATTTCATAAAATGGTTGATTATTGTTTTCGATGCTACAATTTCTTTATCTGATGGCACTGATTCTAGTATTAAAAATAATGAATACCTCAGACATGAAATTTATGCACGTATTGCGAAATTAATCTGATACACATACATAAAGCCTGTCCACGTTAAACTTCGGACACTTTTCATTCAGTGTAGATTTTGAATTATTTCACGGATCGCTGAAACGTTTCACTGATATGACAGCTGAAACTCTCCACTTTATTTCATGGTACAACATCAGTGGTTTATGAGACGCCACGACTCTCCAGCTCTATTTTGGCCGGATTTGGACTCTTGTCTCTATGCGAAATCCGTCCTGGAATGGTATAAGGTACAACAGAAAGTTCGATAATTTTACAGAAAGAAGGATTAACATCTTAATCAACTGTTTCTAATGTAGATATACTTCTACTAAGGTGAAATAAACAATCGGATTTGTTGAATTATGTTGAAAAACTAACAACTAAAAAACTCACTATTATTTTGTGCCGAATTAACAAGTCGACTTAGTTCATACAAAGCTTGTAAATTTTGTTCACTGAACCAAACTGTTTGCTTAACATCGCAAGCTAGAATAGCCGCTTGAACCTTTTTTTTTTTCCAAATGCACACTGAGCGCTTCCCGGGCATCATTCATAAGTGCACTTGTTTATTATGAAACGCGCCACTGACGACACAGGGGGGACCAAAATCTCACATAAATCAGACGGCGTCATAGAACGGACTATCATTGGCTTGTCGCTTTTCATGCTACAGTTGGTGTTGGTACTAGGGTTACCGTACTAATTTCGAACATGCTCTGGAAGATATTTCCATCAATTGCGTAAAGATTCCAATCACATTGATTATGAATTTCAGATAACCCTTCCAAAGTACGGATGGAATAAAAACCATGGCCCAAAATGTTCGTCCATACCCTACTTTAAAATATTCAACGCAAGCCAGCACAGCTGTCGAAGCCGGTGCAATTCCTTGGGTAGCTGGCAACCTACCTACTAGCTGCTATAGGCCACTTCAGGCCAGGAACTGTATAAATATCCCGCGGATAGTGGCCATAATAGTAAAGTTGTTGAAACGGCAGTCATGTGTTTGATTTCGAAGCAGCCAGCAGGAAAGCGTCTTGCTTTTACTTCTCGTGACTACAAACTAGTCCGGAGTAAAAATATAAACTGGTGGAAAGGAATGAAAATAAATGACAACCGGGAAAATACGAGAGTATAACGGACGGAAAGATGAAAATCTCGGGGAGTCCCGGTGCCCGGGAGGCTGCATGCGACTTTCAGCATATGTACAAATAAATATGGGGCAACATAAATAATAGGGGATAGGGTAACAGCTGATGATGTGACGACACCGTTGAATTTTCACGTGAAGCTTGAAAATGTGCCATTTAGATGCTTATTGATGGCTGTTTTATTTTAGTGATGTTGTCAACCGGCGTCAAAACACTGACATGTACGATGCTTTTATGTTAGACGACCATTTCACAATTGCCACACGGTTTAATGGGTGGTAAATTTAAGACTTGTCAAACAGCATTTTCAGACAGGTTCAAACAAATTTCCATCTCTGCACATTTGTTTTTGTACGTTTTCTGGAAAATGACGACCATTTTTTCTTGAGCTCTTTCATGTTTTAAGAACTGTGTTTTCTTTTTCTTGGTGATTCTTTTGATCGCCCAGTGACGTTCAATTTGTCGGAGCTCGGGAGAGTTTTGGCGATTGATGTCCGATTCGACAAGTTTGACCTCGATCGCTGCAAACCACTGTAGTACGGAGCAAAGTCCATATTTTGTAGAAAGTTATAGTTCTGTCTAATGACCCATCTATAAGAAACCTTTATGGAACCTATGTGGAAACAACACAATATTCTGGGACAAAATAAATAAATCGTACATTTTTGACGTAGAACGACGTCTTTGTTTTCAATACAGGGGTACACGTTGCGAGTACGAAAATTTGGAGCGTTACGAAATATGCTTAGGTTTTGAACGTTAATAACTAATTCATTTCATGTCCCATTTTCAAAACCTTTGCACCAATTTATCTGGAATATTTCTACGCATCAGTTTTAATATTAAAATTCGACAAAGATTTTTCATTAGGGCCTAACTGACAAACGTAAACAATGGCTTATTCCGTAAATTTCTCGTGGCACAAAGGCTACTAATGTAAGCCTCATAGAATTGGAGGAAAAAGCCATTGTTAACGTTTGTCAGTTAGGCCCTTGTGAAAAATTTTGGAATTGATCTATTTTCAACATTAGATATTGAAAATAAGAAATAAGTGTGCGTTATATGTGTTTTAGAGAATTAAAGATGATTGATAGGGAAAAGAGTTTTTTTTTTTTTGAGCTGTGCAGAGCAAGATCTGCTATAGGAACGCATTTGGCAGCAGCAAGCACCCTGGAAGGTACACTGATGATAGTCGTTGTCCAGATAGCCGTTGGTGCAGTTGGCTGTTGGTGCCGATGCTCCCGTCAACCTCGCTGCGAGAGACATTGTCTGCTGAAGCCTACGAGTTGGCGGGAAACGCCGCCTGGGACAACAACGAGACAAGAATCTTCCCACGTCACCTGCAGATGGCCACTCGCAACGACGAGCAGCTGAACCAAGAAGACCAAGAAGAAAGCCCAAGTTCAATCGCGAACCATTCTCCCCCGTCAACTAAATCCGTCCTCTCCAGGAAGACCAAATCAGTTTGCCAACTAAAGAGTTTGTTTGGTTGAATTTTTCACTTGTGCTGTTTGAAATTTCCATTACCGCGCCCGGCTTAACATGACATTGCATTAAACCCCGCGTCCTGGGAGTAAATGACAAAGTGCGTTGAACAACCAACGAACGAAATTCTAATTCAAGCCGAACTGCAACACGTCAGACCGACCATGTGTACAGATCTATAGTATAGAGGGTAGGTTGAATTCGTTGTAGTTCCTAGCTGTGCATAGCGTAATAGTTGCTGGCGGTATATAATAAATATTTCGTAAAATGATTCAATATTGAACATAACCAATAACTTGCTTTTTTGCAATCGCTGCCCACTGTTTGCTGGCATGTGATGATTTCCCTATCACAGTCATCATTCTCTTAATAACTAGTTGTTCAATGCTGGTAATGTTCTCTTGGAATTCCAATCAGTGCTTGAACGTGTTTCTTACGTTCTAGTGCCTTGGATAGAATCCCTACCAGTGAATCCAAACTCGCCACTGCATGAATGATAACGACATTGTCCTAACTTTTCAATGTTGGGACAAAAAATAATGTATCCTTATCTTTGTTGCATACTCAACACAATAACGATAATTTACATGGCAGTAGAATCAAGAATATAATGTTTCATAACTTCCGATTGTTGTTCAGGAAAGAGACATACACTGAACCCGAACATCCTCCTTTTATCGAATGAATCCTCCGTCGGTTGATATCGAAACATTGAAATCGCATTTTCGAATGATAGATGCAGGTGGAGGACGATTTTCTAGAAACCAGATGATTATCCTTCTATTGTTGAACAACTAATAATACGCGAAGTGAACTGACCTCCCGTTCAAATTTGGATGTACGCTGTATGAAAAATCGTCATCCCAAAGTGGAATGCGTATTGCATTGGAAAAGCCCTATAACGCAAATCATTTGAAATGAGGATGACAAACATTCCATTTTACATCATTCGGTAAAAACCTATCAATCGCTATCACAACTGGTACCGTCACGAATAAAGGATCGAAAACCGCTCGCTCTCTTCGGAGTCACGGAAAAATATTTCCTGACTTCTTCAATTTTTATGCTCCCGTTGCAAATTTTGCTCAACGGTTGAGGAAGTGTAATGTAAAATAAAATTTATGTCGTTGAATTGTTTCAAATTATTCATAAATCGATAATAAATCCACACACTTTTGAAACAAACATCATATTGAATTTGGATGATTGTCATACGAAACATGGATGATCGTCATACGGATCTAATCATGAGACAATCATCCGATTTTCGAATGCTTTTCGTTAAAGGGCGCAATCGAATTACCTTTCTGCCGATCTTGGGATGATGTTTGGGTTCAGTGTAGCGTTGTATGTATATTGCTTTGTATGTAACAAAATTTAACTCAATCATGTCACATGTTGCGGCTACCCAAAAGAGACAATGTTTCGATTTATTCCTCTTTTGTGTGGATGTGTGTGCGTGTGTGTGTATGATTTTATGTGCGTTCGTGTTTATGTGTGTGTGTATGTGTGTAAATAAATGAGTAAGCTCATGTTTCTCGGCAACCGCTGGGACAGATTTGGACGGAACAACCGCCAAATGAAAGCTTCTGTGGTCCCATTGAAAGTTTTTGAAATCGGTCAACTGGTTCCAGAGATATGGCCGGAACGAGTTCCGGTGGGAATGGGTAGCTTTTGAAAATATTATCTAAAACGTTTCAAATATATCATGCAATGCTTCAAATCACATGAGGATTCGATAACAAGCTCAATGGTAGTCATAGTGAGTGCTCAGGAGAACACTGGCCATATCCGGACATGTTGTTGGTACCTCCGAAGAAGTGGCCAGTTTTTATCTGGACCAAAACATACCATGCGACACCTCAAACCACAAAGGAATTCAAAAATAAATGCAATAATGGTGGTATCAAGTGCCCAAAACCATATTGGCATGTTCTTGGTACCTCCGGGGAAGAGGCCAGTTTATTTTACTTGGACCAAAACATATCATGCGACACCCAAAACCACATATGAAATCCAAAATAAGTGCACTAGTGGTAGCATCAAGAATCAAAAACCACATTGGGGCACCATGGGGACATGGCGGGGCCCCCGAAGTGGCCAGTTTTTGACACGGACCGAAACCTACGAATCAAATTGTATTAGAATTCAAAACTAAGTGCAATGGTAGTGACATCAAGTGCCCAGAACCACATTGTCCGGACATGTACCTTCGGGGAAGTGGCCAGTTTTATACTTGGACCAAAACATATTATGTGACAGCTCAAATCACATGAGAATTCAAAAATAAGCGTGGTGCTGGTGACATCAAGTGCCCATAACTGCCTTTTCTCTCCTGATTATGATAAGCAATTATAGAAAATATAAAACGTAAGATGGGTCAGATCTCACCATAGGTGGATGAATTCAGGTTTTTTAATTCTCATGTTATGTGAAGTGTGTATCCTTCTAATGACTTCCCTGGATACCCGGGATATGTCTAGACCTCAATATATTTTTTCTCCATTTGGAGAAATAGTTGAATTCCAAATCGGATGACCGATACCATAACTACTTATTGTTAATAGCCAACTATAAGACCATAATACCTTTCATTTGACGGCTATTGCATCCAATTCTTAGTTCCTGAAATCCATGTTTTCAGAAACTTTGTCAAACCATATCTCCGGAACTGTTTCAAAACCTTTTAATAGGGTCCTATCGGACCATTATACTTTTCATTTGGCGTTTGTTGCGTCCAATTCAGTCTAGTTGTTACCAAGATAGTTGACATAGTTCCTAAAATCTAAGTTTTCCGGAATGTTGTCCTACCATATCTCCAGAACTGGTTCACCCATTCCAGAAATATTAAATAGGCTCTATGGAACCACAATACCTTTCATTTGACAGTTTTTGTGTCTAATTCTGTCAAGTGGTTGCCAAGATATACGACTTAGTTCTTAAAATCTGTGTTTTTCGGAACATTTTTCGGTCATATCTCCGAAACCAGATAACCAATTCCAGAAACATTTAGTAAAGTTCTATGGGACTACAATATCTTTCGGCGGTCGTTGCACCCAAATCGGACCGGTGGTTGCTTAGAAACAGGGGTTAGTTCCCAAAATCCGCAAAATCCGAGTATTTTTGGAAATTGTTTCGGCCATATCTCCAGAACCGGATATCAAAATCCAAAACAATTCAATAGCATTCAATGAGACCATGATACCTCTTATTTGACGCTCAATTCAGTTGAGTGGTTGCTGAGAAACATGAATTAGTTCCCAAAATCCGTGCATTTTCGGAAATTGTTCCGTCAATATCTCCGAACCAAGTTATTCGATTTCAAAACCATTCAATAGCGTTCAATGTGACCGTGATACCTTTCATTTGGTGGTTGTAGCGCTCAATTCGGATGAGTTGTTGCTGAGAAATACGGCTTACTTTATTTCGTCACATACATACACAAAAACAGACATACATACACACCCACACACACACACACACAGGCATTTCACGATCTCGTCGAGCTGAGTCGAATGGTATATGACACTATAGTTCTAACTATAGTTGTAACTGTATTTTTTTCAGCTATAAAAAGTTACGATATCTACTCAACCATGATCATTGAATCTTCTGGAAGGTCAACAAACACAATGAGATAATCTGGGATGTCCTAGATCATCCAAACTGTGCTTGAGTACAGAACTTAGGATCTACAGTTGTAACTGTAGCGTTTTCGGCTATACAAAATTACGATATGTATTCAACCATGTTCATTGAATCTTCTAAAAGGTCAAAAGATATAATGCAATAATCTGGGAGGTTCTAGGTCGTCCAAACTGTTTTTGAGAATTGAGGGTCTTCAGTTGTAATTGTATTTTTTTCAGCTGCACAAAGTTACGATATGTATTCATGTATGTAACATGGTTGAAAACATATCATAACTTTGTATAGCCGAAAAAGTTACAGTTACAATTATAGATCCTAAGTTCAGTACTCCAGGACAGGTTGGATGACTAAGAACATTCCAGATTATCTCATAATGTCGGTTGCCCTTCCATAAGATCCAATGAACATAGTTGAATACATATCGTACATTTGTACATCTGAAAAAGCTACAATTTCAATTGTAGATCCCAAGTTATGAACTAATGAACAGTCTGGTATGACCCAGAACATCCCAGATTTCATCATACTTGCAGTTGACCTTCGAGAAAATCCCTTGAACATGGTTGAATATATATTGTAAATTTGTCTGGCCGTAAGACTATAGTTACAACTGTAGATCCCAAATTCTGAGCTCCAGAACTGTTTGGATGACCAAGAACATCCCAGATTATCTCATAGTGTCGGTTGACCTTTCCAAAGATTCGATGAAATTTATTGAATACATATCGCTAATTTGTATAGCTAAAAAAAGGCCACAACTGTAGATCCTTAGTTCCGAACACCATGTTCAGGATGCTCTGGGTTAAAAATCAGGCCTTAAACGCATATATTTTAAATTTTTCTCTGATAGAATAGTCAATTTGCAACAAGTTTGCCGAAGATAGTGTTCGTTTTTGCTCAGTGTGTGATTTTATACAGGCATTTTTCTTCAGGTGGAAGTCTATCCACAACAAATTTTATAATTACTCAGATCATTAATTTGTTTGACAGCAACAACTGATTGTTGCTTTTGTTCATGTTGCTGATAAAGCAATGTTGCTATCGGTAGTGTGTTGATATAATGACAAAACGTTTTTTTGTCGCTGTGACATTAAAACAAGGTCGTTGCCACATGTGTGCGAATCACAACATTTTCTCACAGCAACTTGTCTCTTTCCTATCATCGATACAACATTTTGTTGTTTCCTTCGTGTTTTGTTGTGATACATTCAAGTTACAACATATCATTGTTGCAGAGTGAGAGAATAACGGGTGTATCACTCGTCAAAGTTATCTTATGTTTTTAGGTACAAAAAGTGAATATTTGACACACTGGTCCCTACCATTCGATAGGAATCAAATAATTTTGAGAAAGTCTAAGTGAAATGTCCCAGCATATGGCTGCAAAGTATGTCCGTGAATCGCTCAAGCGTTCAAAGCATTCAAGCGATCTCTTTGTCAACTGGGTTCATATACTGATTCAGTTGGGAGGCTACCTGGTCGCTCAAAGGATGCTTTCAGCCAAAGTGAGATTATATTCTATGTGGCAAAAAAAGGGGAGTTTTTTGATGCTTTACAGCCACATGTCCGAAATTATACCGATATACTCTATATGTGCTCTCCAGCACAAGTGGTGGAAAGATAGTTTTGTGGGTCAGTTTGCAAGTTCATAATTTTTTAAATGACGCATCTAAAAATACTTCAGACAAACATGGCAGAGTTGTAAGAATAATTTAAAAAATCGACTACTTTTAAGGGTATTCGAGATCTCCCGGAAAACCAGTCAGTTCCCTATTGCAAACCATTGTATCAGATCTCCAAAATAGAACATATAAAATATGTTGAAATTCTATGGAAAACTTTTTTAAAACACACTCAACAATTTGTTACCCCACAATTAATCTAAATATATGTATAGGAAGGTAAATAAATTTGGGATCCATCTGCATAAGTAAACTTTCATGTTTTGTTAAAGTCCGTTTGAAAAAGGAGTAGAGTGATAGTTTTACTTAATAGACTGAGAACATTTCAAAATGTCGAATCTGCTTAGGAAAACAAAAATTCAAACATCGGATTTTCGAAATTAATAGTATTCCCGTACAATTTAATACTATTGTCATAAAGGATAATCTTTCTCCTACAAGATAGCGGTGTTAGATTGTGTGTGAGAGCTAAGTATTTCGAGAAACAGACGTTTGAGTTCTTGTTTACGATAGCAGGTTCGACCTTTTGTAAATCTATAGCGGAATTTATCCAATCAATTTTAGGGTGTTATAATTCGAACCACATTTATCACCATTACCATGATGGCCTCCAGCCGTTTAATATTAATCGTAACCCTAGATCGCACTCACAGTAAGTCATGTCTCAAAATAGCGCTTAAAACTGTGCCAATTTTCCCCTTCGTCCGTGTTCAAGCCCGGGCCGTTTTAAAATGCAAGCTTTATTCTGTAGTTCCCGCCGGCGCAAGACCTTTTATTTGCATCCACTGAAGCGCTTATTTCAGTGGTAGTAGCTAGCTGTTTTATTCATTCGTTTCTTATGCAATAGAATTAAAACGCAGACTGCCGGACAGCAACGACAAACGAGGAAAATTTCAAAAGTAGATACACCAATTACCAAATGGCAGCAGTTCAAGTTCTTCGACAACCATTTCTCAGCGAATGAAAAAAAAAAAACAATGTTCATAATTTCCGCACACACGCTTTCGCTACTTTCTATAACTTAAGGTGCAGTTTGCCTTGAAGTCAATCGTTCCCTGCCAGTTACGAAGGAAGACGTCGCTTCCTGGGTGGGGTTGGCATAAGCTGATGGAAAATCAATTAGCAGCATAGGAAAAGTTGGAAAAAAAGGCGTGTATGCTGTGCACTTTCTCCTGTTGGCCGGAAACTAACCGGATGTTTCTAGAATATGAAAGAACAGCAAGGATAGACCTTCCTTGACCTGATTTTTTCCTGTGTCATTCTAGTTGTTTCAATTTTCCTACACAGCTGTAAAACTGCTTAAAAAATATTGGAGAATCTGAATGCTTGAAACAACACAAAACGGTAGCCACAAGGACCTTCAGAAGAACCACGCCATTTCACGGATCATTCTTCCTCATGTTAGTGTGCCATGACGTAGATTGCCATTTAGTTTGCTGACCTAGCGAGACTGACTGTTACTTGGACAACCGAGTGGTAATGATAAAATAATGATGATCTGCACGAGTCGTTTCCTGATGGACGGAATGGACAAATAGCCAGTTAGTGGCCATTCGTTCCTGGCAGGACCGTCAGAAAGAAGGAAGTCACAATGTATATAGAGATGGTGGAAACGATCTCGTAAGGGGAAACTGTGGGCCATGGGGGGTTGGTGCGGATGAAGGTGGAAAGCAGGAAAACTGGGAGTGTTCCGCACAATTATGGTGATGAGAGTGGATTCCAAGATTGTAGCAACGATAATTGATGTCATGTAGAGTAGGGGGGCTGGAGGACTGTGCACAACGGGGGCAGTGAATAACGAGGGTTTAAAGAAAGTAGCTCTTTGTAGCGACCGAGAACGATGACGGTCAATGTCGACTGAAGTGGGAGTAAAATTTGAACTGTGTTCATAAAATAATTATTACATGTACGTGAAACTATGTGGTTAAAGCTGAATTAATGAGTTGCAATTTAGAACTGTTATAGAAGACTGTTTATTTTGAATTCAATTAATTGCCTTTTTGTAGGGTATATAAGTAGTCAATATTCCCCCAAAATGAAAGTAAAAACACGGCTTGTTTTGGCATATTCCAGACTAGAAGTAAATATTAGTTTATGAGTAAGGTATAAGTGGATTACATCTTTAATAATAACTCATAAAGTAATTGAGCTGGAAACGACATTCATCTACTAAAACGTTGACTTAGATAAGATGTTTTCTGTTTCGAACAATAAAAATTTAAACAACTGACTTTCTAAAATCGATTTTTTTCGATGGATATAAATGTTATGTCAGTCTAGGAGCACCATGTTGGAGTCTACTCGTGGATGCAATTTCGTCTCATCATTTAGGTTTATTGTTAGTAACAAACATCGACAAATTTATTTTTATTGTTTCTTTGGGCACTCCCTATATTTGCTATTATCAACAGATTATATCACAAGACAAATTAAAAATATACTACTTAAAACACGTGAACGATTTTAACAAATGATTGATAGGCCATTCCATTTCTAAATATTGGAATTCCTACTAAAAAGATTTTGTATTTCTGCGGTGTTGGTTTGGATAAGCCAATTGAAAAACATCTAACTGCAAACTAATACACTTTCATTAAAAAAAATTTGCAATACACACATTTTACTATGTCTTAAATAAAATAAAATATAGTTGAGAACATATGGAAAAATGAGTACCTAAAATTGGGCGTATGGTATTGTAGTGAAATCATTGTTCATTTTTAACTTAAACATTTTTAACAGTTAACTTGTTACGCGTGACTATTTGCCGTTAGAAAATTAACTATTGCAAATATGATTTCCCTGGAACCTCATAATTCAGCCGGCACCGGGCTAAGCTGTATTATCTAGTGGCATTAAAATAAAAATCAATCTTAATTGAACATTCGAGTTAGTCAGGTAAGTTTTTTTTTTTTTCAAAAACTCCAAACCGTCCTCGAAGTTGTAACTCGCGTTATTGCCGATGCCCCTGTCCACCTGATTGCAGTGATGGCATTTCTACACACTTAGATTTTTTTTTACATAAATCCGTAAAATTTAATCGAATTCTCAACAGCTGAACGCTCGGTAATCCGATTTAACGGATTTCGGTGAAATTTTGCAGTTATCTGTAAACATTTTACCGGAATTTGAAATTTTTTGCCGAAATCCGTTAAATTGGATAACCAAATGTTCAGCTGCTGAGAATTCGGTAAAATTTTACAGATTTCTGAGAAGAAATCTGAGTGTGTTGGCACTGAAATGATTGATGTTAGGAAACGTCGCCCGAGGCAACAAGAAGAACAGAATATTTCCCAGTCACTTGCAGTCGACCATTTGCAGCGACGAGGAGTTAAACAAACTATGGACGAATCCAGGTTAAAAAAAGAAGAAAAAAAAATTCTAAAAAATTCAAATGAAATTCTAATTAAAAGCGGTTTGTTGTATGATGGAAGAAAAATCCAAAACTACTCAATAAAGACACTTTCAGCAAAATAAAAATAAAATTAAAAAAATGCCCCTTCTGTGCAGTTTTGGATTTTTCTTCCATCATACAACAAACCACCGTTTCAATTTTTTAGAAGCTATACGTTAACATGGAAGCTGTCACATTTATCAACATGCGGTGTCTTCTTCTTTTTTCAAGTTGGATTTGTCTATTATCCGGAGTGAATATAGCACATGTTGGTTAGAGAGATATTAATTTGTTATGCGGACCATGCCCACCATCCTTTACGGAAGACCAATTTAACTTTCCAACTAAAGAGTTGGTTTAACTGACATTTTCATAATCGAACCTGAGCAACCATTGCACATTCTAGATTGCTTGAGGCATTCAGTCGGAAATGGCAAATATTTTTAATACCAGATAATTGTATGTTCAGGAGTTTGCAATTAAAGTGTCGTAAAATAAGTAGATTGTTGTAACAGTGTTGTTTGTAGCTCACCGTGCAAAGCAAGAAACGAGTTTGTTGAACGGATACCAATATATACAAGATCAGATGACAGCTGATCCTGCAGACGAAGGACTGATCGAAAAGACAAACAAACAAGTGAAGCATTCGTATGTTACACCACAAAGTAAGCAGTTTGACAAAGATTTTTCATTAGGGCCTAACCACAGAGAACAGACATTCAGGCTCGAACATTTTTTTAACAATTTACTGTGTAAATTTTTAAAAGCAAACCGTTGGAAAATTAGCGCCGCCTAGGCTAGGTTTTACCAAACTAAAATTGACAGCCTATCAAATCTCGAGACAGGCAAGTGGCGCCATCAACATACGATTCACCAAAACTAACGAAAACGAGCTGTAATTTTAAAATGGCAGTTGCAGAAATTTACACACGGAGGGCACTCCAGCTTGGATGTCTGTTCTCTGTGGCCTAACTGACAAACGTAAACAATGGCTACTTCCGTAAAACAGAGGACTCTTGTACTTCGAAATGGCTGCCGTAGATTAATGAGGCAAATCGACAATTTGTCGACAAGGTCGACAAATTCAAGGAAGAAGGGATTTTTTTTGTTTGGGGGGTTGGCCTAATGAAATTTTTTGTCGGTGTTTTTTTTTTTTTTTTTAACTCTCGTGGGGTGTTCACTCGGTTTCAGTTTTTGGGTTCGTTTTTGGGGTTTTTTTTTTTTTTATTTTATTTTTGGTTGTTGGGGTGGGGGGGGGGTGGTTTTGTTGTTTTTGTTTGTGTGGGGGGGTAGGTATTTTTTTTTTATATTAATTATTTAATTTAATAAATTAGCGTTTTTTTTTGTTGGTGGTGGTGCGGGGGGCAGGCAAGGGAACGTATAATTATATTTATAAAAATAAAATAACGGGGGGTGAGTGGGGAGGGGAGGAGGGGTGGTGGGGAAAAAATGAATGATGGGGGTTGTTTTTTTTTTGTGTTCTAACTAATTTTTTGATGTTGGTTTGTTTGTCCATACACGGCCAGCCATTTAAACTCAGTTTTAAATAGTTTTTGACTCACTTTCGTCATTAGTGGAGTCACTCAAATTTGAGTAAATGTAACTGGTATTGACAAGTCGACAAATCAAAAACATCGACTCAAATCAGATGGATGTTTTTGATTTGTCGACTTGTCAATCCCAGTAACATTTACTCAAATTTGAGTGACTCCACTTTCGACGAAAGTGAGTCAAAAACGACTCAAAACTGAGTTGAAATGGCTGGCCGAGTACATAAAAAGGCAAAAGCTCCTAACCTTACTCCATCCCTATTTGGAGGGGTTTTGGGTTGGGGAAAACCCAAATAAGAAAAAAGAGAGAAAAAAAGTGTGTCAGGAGGGGGTTTTTTTTTTTTACGCTTTTTTGGGGTTTTGGGTTAAAAAAAAGAAAACAAGTTTTTGGTAGTTTCAATTTTTAAGTGGGGGTGGTGGAGAAAAAAAAACCAAGTGTTTGGGGGGGGTGTGTGGGTGTGGGGGGGGTGTGTGTTGTGGGGTTTGTTTTTGTTGTTGTATTCATCCATGTGCTTGAAATGCGTGTTCTACCGTTCACGTGCAGATTTCGAGGCACTTCACTGTTCAGTAGGACAGCGCATCAATTCACACGACCTTCCTGGCCAGCTCGCTTTCCTGACAGTGGAACCCAGTGTTATGCAGAATTTATGCTGAGAGTAAGCAGTACTCCACTGTCGCTGAACTCAAATCAGCTATTTTGCTGCAAAACTTAGTCAACAGTATGCCAAACGGAATGTCCCATGTTATGAACAGGAACGGGAAGGTGACCGATTTGACATACCAATATTAATTTTTTAATTCCTTTAACTTTGTCAAGACGAAAAAAACTGGTCTATAATTAAATTAAACAGCAGACATCAATAAAAATGCTTTTAAAATCACATATATGTTGGTAAGCACTAAGTTAATTATTATGAAATTAACTATAATAATCTATAATAAGAAGAATTTCATAAAACATTCAAAGCAACTTGAAAATTCTGAAAAAAAAATCGAATTCTTCTAAAACATAGGTTGGTTTTACGCTAACTGGTAGATAGTATGTATCAAATTCTAGAATTTTGATTTGGAATATATGAGTTACCGATAAAAGAGTCAAACTCTTACTAAATGAGCCGTCCCATGCCACAACATCGGAATAAATTCAGCTCATTTTCCTCTCATAAAGTACAAAACCATTCGTTAATGAATGATCCGGAACAAACATAGGGATATAAGACAGAGATAGGAGGGCTGACAGCAGCCTTTCTCAGCGAAACATTTCCGCACCTCGAGAGACCGACCGACCGAATCGTGTTCCACGGAAATGGGAGGGTAAAACTCGTTGAAAAGGGCAACTCATTTTCATGGTCTGTGTCGTTCCTGGTGCCATATTTGGTTGACGGAATGAGCTAGGAAAGCGCAGAAATTTCGAAAAAGTGTAATAAATTTGACTTTCGTCGTCCTTATCGACGGATGTTGTTATCTTCTGTCGGTAGCGGGCGAACCCAATTTGCATAACTATTTTCTTTGTTTCCATGATACAACAAGCTACTATCCCCATGAGAATGCCAGCCAGGCTAGGTTGCTTGTGAATGAAATTGTTCGCTATGAATGAATTGAAAATTCGTGTTGGAGAAAGTAAAGTATACTACTACCTTTTCTCGAACAACTGAACTGTTATACACTTTGGGTTGTGTCTAGGCTTATTAGGTTCGAGCAGATTTTTCCTCTACGTTTGCATCGTTGTATGTAGTATGTCACACCAATCAATTTTCCTTTACGAGACAACGGGCGTTTAACCAAACAACGAGAGTGATTTCTATTTCTTCGCCAAATATTTAGCAAGGTACACAAATAAAGTGACATGTTTGCTTGCAGGCTATGGACAAACAACGTGCCCGTATAATCACGACTCTATTGAAACGACACATATAGTTGTTCGGCCAGCAATAAATCAGGATATCACACACTGTTTAATGGCTTTTGTCCTGGTTGGAAACAAGCTTCGAACCATTAAGCTCATTCTTCCGTAAGTCACAGTGATTTTGTTTTAATTGCATTCATCCTAAGCCCCCCAGTCCAGCTTTTATCGCTTCCCCACATGTGTGATCTGATTTATGGCCATCGGACAATATACTAACCTCATCGCATGCGTTACAACGGGGTTTCAGCAGTTCGGCGTAGTGCCGTTCGCAGTAGATTTGGTCGTCGTGGACGCAATATGTCAAATCGACTAGCAGCTCATCACAGGTGGTGCACTTGAAGCATCTCGGATGCCATAGGATTTGATCCCGGAACTTGGGTGCCGTCACAGCCATCTCACCCTGGTTCAACGCGTCGCCACAGCCAACGCATTGTGTTTTGGCAGGGCTGTCTTTTACGTAGCCTAAAATGTGGTGAGAGGGAATTAATTAGCAGTTAATATTTTTTAAAAAAAAAACTGTAAATGAGTACCTATATCCAATGCGATCTCGTTGCGTGCCGCTACGAAATCTTCGTAGGAACTTCGATTCGATTCCTCCACGTGTTTACAGTAAGCTTGGGCGAGATCTTGCTTTGGCAGTTGGTACACAAGCTGTTTGTCTCGGAAACGTTCGCCCTGGGTGCCAATCTTGGGGACCTTTTCCGGTGGGATTACGTCGAAGTATCGTTGAATCTGTGAGCGGAGTAGAAAATTTCAATAATTAGATAAAAGTGCGGGGAAATTTTAGAACATGTCACATGATTTTTTTTAATTCGACGATAGCTTTTGAAAAATAACGATAATACACACTACTGAATAGTCATCACACATGCGAGCGACCTTTGTATTTGTATTTGGATATGGGACGTACTTAAAGAGAAAATTTTAAAGGGTAAATAGGAGATGGTGATTATAGAATGGGGGTATGGGGGGTGGGGGTTGGGGCGGGGGGGGGTGGGGGGGGTAGGAGGGGGTTGGTGGAAGGTCTTCGTATGCTGGCAACCGTTCTCCACTCCATCCAAGATTCCTTAAAGCAAATTTCAGGAACTTTTTCTGAACTCCCTCTAGCCTTTGGATATGCACTTCGTACTGTGGTCGCCATATCACACTCGCGAAGTCGAGTTTAGTCCTAACGAGGCTGATGTATATTGTAAGGATTGCATAGGGATCAGTAAATTCTCGCCCGAAACGTCTAGTGAGTGCAAAGAGCTGCAACGATTCCTTAATAACATTGTTGATGTGATCATTAAATGTTAGGGACTGGTCCATCGTTACTCCCAAGTCCCGAATACTCTCAGCTCGTTGCAGGATCGAATTCTCCAATGTGTAGTTGCAAATGATTGGTTGAACTCTCCTGGTGTACGTCATAACGGAGCATTTGCTTGGGTTTATGCTAAGTCCGTTTTCACCGACAAACCTAACAAAATTGTTTAAATCCTGTTGGAGCAAAAGGCAGTCATCGGCTATTTTCACCGGTAGGAAAATTTTCACATCATCTGCATAGATGAGCACTATTGCTTTTGTCATGAATGACGGCAGCTTATTCATAACCATGACAAAAAGCAGCGGGCCTAGGTGGCTACCCTGTGGAACTCCTGAACGTACGACAAAGGTACCAGATGCATTGTTGAGCACTCTGACGAACTGTATTCTCTCCTGAAGATATGACTTGATCCATTCAAACAACATGCCGCCGATACCGAAATCAGCTGCAGCACGCATTATGCTATCGATTCCCACCACATCGAAAGCCTTGCTCATATCCGTATATACGCAGTCAACTTGATACCCCTTTGATATATAATCAGTCACCGTGGAAGTGAATTCACCCAGGTTCGTCACAACTGACTTTTTTTTCAGGAACCCATGCTGTGCAGTTGAAACACGATCGTTGATTCGTTCATAAAGATGGGAGTAAACAAGTTGCTCGAACAGTTTTGGCATCGCGGACTGAATAGCTCCGGTAGTTTTCAGCGTCAGAACGGGATCCTTTTTTATGAATAGGCGTTATATGAGATATTTTCCATATAGGCGGGAAATAACCAGACGAAAGAGAAGCGTTAAAAAGAATGGTCAAGGGTTCGACGAGCTCATCCTTGAATTCCTTCAGAACCTTAGCTGGCAACCTGTCGGGTCCTGCTGATTTGCTTGAGTCTAAATCCGACAAACCTTTTCTTACTTCTTCACTTGGTAGCTCTAAAAAGTCAACGGCCGCACCGACAGGGGTGTTGATTTCAGTGGAATGATCGTTTCGATAAACATTTTTGAAATATTCAGCGAAGAGTTCAGCGGTATCCTGTCCATTAGAAGAAGATCTGTTTCCATACTTAATCACCTCCGGTATCCCGATGTTTTTTCGCCTGCTATTCACGAACTTCCAGAAAGATTTAGGATTTTCTTTAATTCCATTCTGAATCCCTGTGATATACACTTGATACGCTTCTCTGTGCAGCACTTTGAAAGTTCCCAGTAGTTGTTTGTAGGAAGTAATGTTCTCCGGGGTAGGATTGCGTCGCATTTTCTTCAGGGCTTTTCGTTTATCTTTGAGAACTTGTATCAATATCGGCGAGAACCATTCTGGGTACGGGTTTTCCCTTGAACGTTCCTTGTAAAAGGGTGCAAAACGTGTGAACATGGTGAACAACACAAAGTAAAACGAGAGGACGTTGAAATCTATGTTGTTTTCCACAATTGTAGAATCGAGTCCACAATTCAAAACATCGACTGAGTTGAGAAAATCCACCATTAACGCAGCATGTTGCTTGAACGTGTCTGAATCATGGTCGAAATCATCTTGGGAAATGAAAATGTCGCCCCACAAAATATCCATTAATGCCATTTTAACCGACGCCGTATTCATTAACTCAACGTTCAATTGCTTTTTGGACATCCCAATCTGCAACTCGCGTAGTGCATCCGTAGCTATCGTCAGTTGCATTGCGTAGTGGTGAATTTCGTGCTTTATTATCGGGTCAGTCACAACAACTTTGCAGGACTCGGTGTCAGTGGTAAATACGAGATCCAAAAATCTATTGTTTTGATTCGGCAGATCACACACTTGCATCAGCCCGGCCGACAATAATCCATCAACAATGGCGATTTCGCTCTGCGAATTTATTCGAACAGGTAAGAGAAAACAATCTTTTCCCTCCTGTAAACACTGATTCCAGCTCAAATTTGGCAGGTTTAAATCTCCAACCACGAGCACCGTGTCATCCGCTCCAACCGTCTCGACGACGGACTCCACATAATTGACGAACGAGTGATACCGATGAATGTTTGAGGTAGGTGGAATATACCCGCAATACAGAAACACAGATCCATTCACGTCTTCCTAAGTAGGAAAACAACTTTTTTTTTTGTGCCAAAATTCATTTTTATTCATCAATAATAATCCTTCCTCACCTGAGCCACTATAGCCACTATTCTACGGAGCATCTTTTTAAGTTCTACGAAGAGCCAGAATTCGGTGGGTGCGGTAGCAATTCGAAACCCAATTCGACCATTTTTGCGGCTGCTTTCTTGACTTGTGACACGGTGCATTGTCTTGGTGAAAAAGCACCTGTTTCTTCTTCAAATGAGGCCTTTTCTGGGTGATTTCGGCCTTCAAACGATCCAACAAACCAATCAGTTGCCAGAAGGCACAAAGTGCATCTACGGACTTTTATTTTTACCAGCTCCCTCAATTGAAGATTTGGATGGATCAGCGTGGATTGTTCTTCAGAACGTTCTACTTGATTGATGCGGATGTTAGTTGCAGTAGTGAAGTGGTTTATGGAGTGCGGTTGTAAAAATTGAAAGTTTTCGAAAAAAAAGTTTGCTTCGAGCATCGGCTGTGAATGGTTCTGTCGATGCTTTATTGCGAACTATTTTGCTATCGGACATAGCGCGTTCCGTTTGACTGGCGTGCGGCGGCGCGATTTGACTAACGATTATGAATCAGGATGATTTTTAGAAGGCAATATTTTCTCAGCACCATAAACAGAATATAGATATTACCACTACGTAGAAACGGCATAACTTATATACGTTACTATAATATACTTGAATATATTTTTGAGACAGCACACACAGCGCAAAATACAAATCATGATGATTTTTAGAAGGAAACCTTTTCTCAACACCATGAGGCTCTAGGCGTGGACAATAATGTTTCTAGGACAAAGGATATGAAGAGAAAGTTCTGATAGGTCCGTTAGTGTGAGGTTAGTGTAGGTGAAAGGTATTCGTCCCGGTTTGGGGATTTCTGAACCTCTAACAATCGTAGTATAGCTCGTTTTAAGCCACATCTCGAACTGAGCCGTTCAGTTTCCGTTTAAAGGCCCCAACCACGCGTTTGTGATCGTTCTCGTTGACCTGACGGCTTTTTTTCAGATCTTCGCTTTCGAACAGTCAGACGTTTTTCGAACCGTTTTATGATACCAGACATCGTGGAATAAGCGATTCCCAACTCTTTTTTTTTTCCGATGGCACGATGCTACTGATCCTTATTCTCAAAGTACTCGTGCAAAACTTTTTCGCGCACACACTGTTCTTTCGTCGCCACTTTGAAAACTTTTGCGCACCTGATAAAATCAACTCACAGAGTATAAAAAATACTCATTAAATTATGTCTACGCAAAATTTCAATTAATTTTACCCAACGGATCAAAAGATACACGCTTAGATAAATGACCCAACGGAGCAGTAAAGTGTGGGAAGCCAACGTTGGGTATAATTATGTTTACCTACCGTTCGGTACAAATTACTTATTTTTGAGTAGAATTTTACCCTGAACTAACGGTTGGTTATCATGACTATACCCAACGTTGGCTTCCCACACTGACCTGCTCCGTTGGGTACTTTTTTCTTAGCGGGTAGAGCAATTTGAGTGTGTGCGGATTTTTATGGACGAAATATGTCACAACATTTCGGTTTTTTTCAATTAGTTTGTCCAAACACCACTTTTTTTTACATAAGTTACTACAACATACAATTTATAAATTTTAACAATTTGAAATTTTAATTATATATTTCAAATGAACAAATTCATGAAGTCGTCAAATTTTCAGCCAAACAAAATTGATCATTGTCAAACTTACAGAAGATTGCTTATGACGTTCCTTGAGAGCAGTATTTTATTTGGGGTTTCTTTTTGCTACTGAGTGTTATGCCTCTATGTAAATTTAACGTGGCGTGCTGTTAGCCTATCTACCTTGAGTTTTTTTTTGTTCATTAACATACATTTGCACTGTGATCCTCTATCTATTCAGAATTATCAAGCCGTCCTGATAAGCATTTTTATTAAACGCCAGACTACTCAAGTGGGTGTAACCAAGAGCTGGATAGTCAAGAAGGAAATGGATATAATTTTTGGGTCCAGCTCATCGGTCCCAAGCTTAATGATTCGCCCCTAATAAAGTAACTCACCCGAATACATTCTCAAATATTCTGTCACTATTCAAATATTCACACACTTAATCAAAATAAAAACAACGATTCTAGTACCGAAAAGCGCAAGAATGTATTGCAAGGTGCAGGCTGCAATGTGTACTTCAGACCAAGGGATTCAATTTTATATTGCTTGTTGGTGTAACTATCGTTCTATTTGAACATTTGACAAAAATAATCGTTCAATTATAGGCAACAAAAACAGCAGCATTTTCAAGTGTATGTGGTTTATTTGAAGAAAAATATTGCTTAGTAATGGCTCACTATTTAAAAGGTAACCAAATTAAAGCCAAAAATCCAAGTTATGATATGAATACAGGGTGCGTGACGAATTTTCGCAGTAAATGACATGTTTTGGAAAAATTATACCAGCTAGTCATATGTGCAATGTAACGTATTGGAATTGTATATCACTTTTCCTTTCGACGACTGGAGTTAGACGCTTCCGGAAACTGCCGCATGCACGTTTAACCATGGTTCGATTGATTATGTCATAACCGCTTTGATTTTAGCTTTGAGGGACCTAAGTGTGGTGTGAAAGATTCTATTGTAGTCAAACTCAACGAAGCCGCTCACAAAATAATTCAAAGAATTGATATCGACCTATTTGGGGTATCATCCAAACCATTAAAGAAATGGTTGGAGGATTTGTGATATCGTTCGTTTAAGGTAATTTTTTTTATCAGGGCTGTAGGTCCCGAACAAATACAATTTTATTTGTGGCTCAGTCAGTTTCAGAACTAACAGGGTTGCAGATTTGCAGTCAGGTGCAGTTCGCTGTGAATAAAGGTTTCCGATTAAGTACTTTTGATCAATATTGAAACACACTTGTAATCCAGATCAAGAGGTAATGATTAACAGAAGTAGTTGGGGGCATTAGTATTACGACGCGAGAGGTGAAATTCGTAGACCGTAGTAAGACTAACTAAAGCGAAAGCATTTGCCATGGATGCTTTCATTAATCAAGAACGAAAGTTAGAGGATCGAAGGCGATAAGATACCGCCCTAGTTCTAACACGTGCACCTATTTGGCCTTTGAGTTGAAGGAAAGTTGAAGGTCTGGTCAAATTTAATTCCTCCAAAAGCCGGAAAATTAATTTTCTGCAATCCATTTCTGTGTTTTCTTAGCATTATGAACAGGTGCTCCGTCTTGTTGGAAGATGAAATGTCGGCCAGCAACCTTCTTCATCCACAGTAGAGAACAACATCCTGCAGAACCTTCAAGTATCGGCTGTTACCTTTATTCTTAGATCAAACATACACGCTGGTATTACATCGCCCTCGCTGGAGATTACGCCTAGAACCATCACATGAGTCGGAAACATGGTTGACACGGCAATAGAAACCTGACTACAATCTGGTGCAAGCCACCTGTCATTCCTGCGGTTCACCTTTTGATCCTGGTTGGAGTTTTTTTTCATCAGAAAAAAAAAACATTAAAGGATTGATATGATGGGGATGCTTCAACCGGCTCAGTAGTTTTTTAGCTTTCTTATATCGCCGTGATTTGGTCGCAGCGGTCAAGAATTAGCCTCTGCGTAGCGCATACGACTTGTAACCAAGGTTTTTAGCGATTGTTCACCGCATTGAGAAGTCCGAACACCCGATTTCTCGTGCCATGTACCTCATTGACCTTGCTGGATTCTTTTTAATCTTTTTATTTTTCTCCCTTATTTCTTATATTTTTCCCGGGTAGGGTGTTTGCCAGTTTATGACTTTCTCAAGCTTTTTTTTTTTTATTTTTTTTTTTTTTCAAATTTTTTTTTGACCAAATTAATTCTTTAGGTTTCCCGGGGAGGGGGAAAAAGGGGGGGGGGGGGCCGGTTTCTTTTTTCGCCTTTTCTATTTTTTTTAAAAATTTTTTTTTTTTATTTGTACCTTTTTGTTTGCCTATCCGGTGCTGTTAAAAACACAGATAGGGAAAAAAAAGTGCCCCCCTCTTTTTTTTTTTTTTTTTTTTTTTTTTGGTTCAAATTAAAGTAAACACACTGTATTTTTTTTATTAACTTATTTTTTATATTCTTTTTAAGTTTCACTTATGGAATACTGAAAAAAAAAGGAGTTTTACTTAAAGAAAAAAAAATCTATTTGTTTTGAAAAAAAAAAAACAGTGACAAAATACCCCACTTCATTTAGGCTACAGAAAACATAAATTAAAGGAAAATAAAAGCATTTCAATAATTGATGTGCCCTCCTTTGGCCTTCAGGACCTCCTGCAGGCGCTTCGACATGCTCTCGACCAGGTTCTTTAGGTGCTGTGGATCTCGTTCTTCCTAGGCGCGCTCCTGGGCTTCAAAATAGTTATTTTTATTGGTAACACCAGTTTTGTCAACCCTGGCATCGAGAATCGCCCACAAATTCTCGATGGGATTAAGGTCCGGGCTTTGTGGAGGCCATTCCAGCGGTTTGATCCGACAAGACCGGAAGAAAGACTTGGTCTTCTTGGCAGTATGCTTCGGGTCGTTGTCCTGCTGGAATACGAACTTCTTTTCAAGGCCCGTCTGGATCAGCGAAACCTCCAGATTTTCTCGCAGGATGTTGATGTAAGAATCTGCCGTCATTATCCCGTCGATTTTCACAATGCTTCCCATTCCACCCCACGAAAAACACCCCCAGACCATCACATTTCCTCCTCCATGCTTCATCGTGCCTTGGATGTGGCGCTCCTGAAGCTCCTCTCCCGATCTGCACCAAACACGAACCCGCCGCTTTCGGTTAAACAGCTCGAATTTTGATTCGTCCGTCCAGAGAACCGTTTTCCAGAACTCTAGGGGCTTATAAGCATGCTCCTTAGCAAACTTAAGCCGTTTGGCTTTGTTTGCCTTGCTGATAAATGGGCGCTTCCGGGCAAGTTTGCTATTCAACCCCTGTGCTACGAGACGGCGACGAACAGTTCGACCGGAAACTGATAACTGAAGGGTTTCCTGGATCTCGCGGACAGTTACCTTCGGGTTTTTCTTGACCTCGCGCATGATCTTGGTGTCCGTTCTCGCATCCGTTTTCCGCTTCCTGCCTCTGCCAGGGCGATCCACCATTGATCCAAACGTTTTAAGCTTTCGAAGAATTTTGCCAACCGCTGCCTTACTGATACTGTACTTCTTAGCGACAGCCTGGTGCGATTCACCGTTTTGCACATCACGAACGACCAATTTTCGGATACACAAGGGAATTGCTTTCGAAAGCACTGCGTTTCAATTGAATCAAATGCGATTACGTATACAAATGCACCAGGTTGAGCCGTTTGCTTCAAAACATGTCAAAATATCAAAACATAAACAATCGAGGGGTCTTCCAATGGAAACTTATCGAAAACATATCGATTTTTGAAGTGGGCACTTTATTTTGTCACTGTTTTTTTTTTTCAACGCAAATTGATTTTGTTTTCTTTAATTAAAACTCCTTTTTTTCAGTATTCCATAAGTGAAACTTAAAAAGAATATAAAAAATGAGATAATAAAAAAAATACAGTGTGTTATATTTGAAGAAGAGAGATGGTTTATATCCTAATCATGTTCCACAAACATGAGAAATTGTTATTTGAAATTTACTGCAAAAACGCGTCACGCACCCTGCATATCAGTGAAGTGCTTTGATGAAGAATACATACATAGAATTTGAAAATCGGTTGCTGAGAATAGTCAATATTGCCGACGCCAACATTTTCCCATATGTTTATAACTTTTGCAAAAATATCAGTAATAAGTTCGTTCCAGTAGATTTGGTGGAAAAATGCACAAGTGGTACACTGAAAAATATTTCACTTAGCTGCTACTCGATGTACATGTACATATTTTCCAAAACTAAAATAAGTGATTTTTACATGAGTATCACATAGCCCATAGATTTTTAGCCCTGCGCTGGTTCATCTCCTGTCTTAGTCACTCAAATACCTTTTGGGTATTTTCGTAACTTGTCCGGGGTGAGATTCGAGCTCGTGACTTTGGCGTGAGAGGTATGGATGTTAACCATTACGCCGGAGTCGCCCCCAAAAAAGAAATTCTACTTGACTTATCATTTACATTTCACTAGACACATAAGATTCATTTGATTTTGCGAAGCATTTTCCACTTTCTGAATCATATGAAATTTAAGTGAATTTCTGGTGGATATAATCGACTGATTATGTGATTTTGGGTGAAATTGGTTTAGTTTAAAGCTTACCTTTGCCGACGATTCATGGTGGGCCGTTAATTTTTGCAGTGTGTTTTTTTTTCCGTTTGCCGATTTTTGTATTTTCGATACGCTTAAGTAAGTTATTTTATATTCAAAGTGATGAGCGTGTGCATTATAATATTAAAAATATAGAGTCTTGGGTCCTCCCTTAGCTCAGTTGGTAAAGGCGCGGCTACAAAGCAACACCATGCTGAAGGTGCGCTGAGATTCGATTCTCGGTCTGGTGTAGGAATTTTTCGTTTGGGAATATTTCTCGACTCCGTGGGCATGGCGTATGATTGTTTGCCTCACAATCATACTAATGTTAAAAATGGTACCCAGCATTCGAAAAAAAGCTCTTAATTGATGACTGTGTCTGTGGCTGCATTTAGAACACTAAGTTGAGAGCAAGCAATAAGCTATTTTCGATTCAAAGTGATAAGTGTGCAGTAAATAAGAAGAATATAGAGTTTTGGAGAAGAAATCTGCTTCTACGACGAATGAGCTCATGTTGTGACCCATTGGCAGTTTCACTGTTGTTTAGTTTTTAATATTTGGTCCTGTGCAAATCCGGGAGAAGAGCAAAAGAGCAAACGGCTGAACTGATACCGGGATGTATTTCTCTAAGACCACTCCAGGATCGTGCTGAAGCGAGGTGAGACTGACTACATCAATGCCAATCTGGTTAAGGTAGGTGGGAATTATTGGTTAGGATGTAGTATGGTGCCCTGTTTAATAAATGAACAGGGCACCATTGTTATAAAATGCAACCTTACTCCGCCCCACCGCGCGAAAACATCTACCTAAGCAGCGTCTGCCATGCACGCAGAAAGCAAGTAATGGCGCTATAAAAGGCTAGGACAAGAACGCAAGAAAAGGCACTACACCCTTGGATTTGGAGCCTGGATACACGTAGGAAACGCCTGTGTTCCAGCCCAGAAAAGCGGACAACAAAGAAGTGCATTAACTTTCTTAGCTCCGTCACTCCCAACGACTTATTCATCTTAAAACTTATCTCATATTAAAGCAAATATACATATGCTTTCTCGCCAAGGAAAGTCTACCGCACAATCCCATCCAATTTCCAACTCCAGATGTCTATGAAGGTAGCATGAGTTCTCGGCATCTTCTTAAGTAGATCAACATCTAATCAACACTTCCCTCCCATCCCTGCTGATCATAAGGACATGCCAGGTGTTGAGCAAAGAAACGATGGATGAAGAGCCTGTCACACCCAAGGCAGCTCTTCTGTCGCTTCCATCGTCTCTATAACAGACAATCTAGGAGTGTGATGGTCGAAAAATGCTATGCTATTTTAAAGCTTACCTTTGCCGACGTTAGAATTCCCGGAGGAACCCATGTGTAGCCCATCTGCCTCGGATCCACCCGGCTGGTATTGGAGTCATGTTTGAAACCTAGCCGCTCCCGAACCGAAGTCAACTGTTCATGATACACGGCGTGCGTCTCTCGCGGACATTTACACTCTTGGCAGGTTTTTCTGTGTGCGAAAAGAAAAGAAGACAAAACGTTGTTAGTTATTACAGTTATCCATTCTAGTCACCGCTAGGTGGCAGCAAAACGTATAGAAATCGGCACAACTTCGATGGAGAAGCTTGAGCGGGCACGAAGAACGATCAGCTGTTTCCATGCACATCGCTCTCTTCTGTGATTATTTATTTATGAATGAAGATGCATTGCAGTTGCTCTCTTTCTTTCTCTCTCGTTAGTTCGTTCGTTCCCAGCGGGATGCAGTTCATTAGCACTCGGAACCGAGCCGGGAGAGCAAAGATCATTATCGTCGTCATCGTTATCCGGCGTAGATTCAACCACCCTTCGACTACTCATCCGTTTCCGCTTTTTGCTCTGCTGTAGAATTGCGCGCACGGCGATCGTAAAATTTAATTGAATTAGCTCGTAACGGGGAGGGCAATTTGTGGAGTGCAGAGCGGATGGAAACAAAACCTCACGTAAACGCCTTGTCACCTTTTGAGATGGGGCAAATCGGAACCACTTGGGGAGTAAGGATTGATGTTGCAAAGTTGGTTGTCGGGAACGTTTAAGCTATAAAGGGACGCCAGACACCGTTAAATGAAAGCGACTTTACAGCGTCGTTAATTTCAACTTTGATTGATGCGCCCCTTTAATGGAAATTGATTTGAAAAGTCAATGAAGTAATCTCGTCGCATGAATTCAACTAGTATGACATTATAACAACTTGTTGAGCTAAAAATAATAAGTCAGTCCATGTTTTCATTATTGTTATTCATTGCTCCTCACATATCAAAGCAAAGACTACAAACAAATTCTTACAATCAGAATGCGATCCTGCCGTCGTCGTCATCGTCACTTTCGTACCCCCTACTAAAAGCACGCCACATGAACCACCACACATTTTATTATTATTATTAGCCTCTCTATCCAATCTCAGCTCTTGACGAACGGCAGTGCTTCGTTGAGGTACATTTAATGGTTTGTTTTTCTGCTCATTTCGTTTCAATTTCCCCGCCCGGACACGAACCTCGACCCAGCGTTCGCTTTCCCATCGTCACTGAATATTTATGTTATTCTTTGAAGCACAAATTGTTTTCCATCTTGTTATCCAATACTTCATTTTTGCACGGATGCTTGGCGGTTGGCTTCATAATCATTGGTCATTTGTCAGAAAACCGCACAATCACAAAGGAAGTCGATTAGGATCAATATTTTCCCCGTCAATATTTGAAAGCACTATTGCAGTGAACTTGACTTTGACCAATACTTGCTGAAAGAGGAAGACATTCTTCGATGATTGTGTATTTTCTTTGCGATGATCCAAATTTAGAATCATCATATGTCTAAGAGAATTTCATGAATGGCATCCACCGCCGTGTTTCGTAATGACGGATCATATGCTGACGTAGACAGGCCATCGACGCTATGATCATTGGACAGGAGATCAAGACGATCGTTTTGAAGAGACGGCTAGCGGGCCACACAGAGGATATTTAAGCATCTGAGCCAGATGACAACAGAGACTGTAACTGATGAGCTTCAAATTGAGAAGCTCATTAGTCTAGATGCGTGTGTATAACAGAGATGTATCGTGGTTTGAAACTCATTAGGGGAAAATGTCATGGTAATGTAGAAATTAGTTAACACAGTGACACTAGGCAGAGGCGTCGGTCAGGTGGTATTTTTTCTACGAGTACATTTAGGATTTATATGTTTAAAGCCTGTCCACTTTAAATTTCGGACACTTTTCTTTCTGTGTAGTTTGTGAATTATTTCACGGATCGCTGAAAAGGTTTCAATAATATTACAGCTGACACATTATTTCGTGGTACAGCATGTTAACATTTTTGTTAAATTTGGGAAAATGGCGTCGTATCAAGGGGAAGTGCGCATATGCATTTTGTACGAACGGCAGCAAAATCCGACGTTGTCGGTACACGATCATGCCAAGAAACTAAAACTACCAAAAAGTACAAATTGTTAGATCAGCCAGCGCTTGACTGTTGATCGGAAGATTGGAAGCAGAAAAAGCCGAAAAGTATGGTCCCGCCAAATGGAAAGTGAAAAGTGACTCGCAAACTTGGGAAATCAAAATCATAAGTGCAAAAAGTAAAGCAGAGGCGTGGAATCAAGGCGTACAAAGTGAAAAAGGTGCCCAACCGTGATTACAAGTAAAATTTCACTGAGAAAAGTTGTGCTAAGGAGCTGTACACCAAGTTTTTGCAAAAAATAATAATCCTATACCATAAAGCGCGCATTAAAATAAGAGACTACATGTTCCGATTTTTCATGTGATTACCCTGCCACCTGGTGGTCGGTCCACTGGTCAGTTGCCTATATACTGTGAAAATTTGACAATTCCATCAATTTGTTTACGGCAGCTATGGCGAGAACAGTGAAACAACTTTGATCTATGGTTTGTTCCATCCGGGCCTAAAAAGTGGCACGATCGCAGAAACATCTTCAAGATTCTGTGGCACTTTTGGAGAATAGAGAGTCCATCGAGCGGAAGCCTGGTTCCGGCCGTCCGACCGTTTTAAGCGACCGGAGGAGTCAACAGAAGCTCAAATGGAAGACGGACTACTCGAAGCGATCGTTGGAGGAGATGGAGCGGCTGAATATCGATGTGGTACCCAAGTCGGCGAGCCCGCCCACCTTCCTCCAGCTGCGTCCCATCGAGAATTTCTGGGCCAACTTGAAGCGTAAGATCTACTCCAAAAAATTTGTCGCGAAAACTGAGGAGGAATTGATAAATAAAACGAAGAAAGAACTCAAAAACATGCCTACACGCATTTTTTCGTCCACCATGGCGAATGTTCTTGTTAACTGCCGGAAGGTCGCTCGCAAGGGCGTACCATTTTTTTGTAAGTAAGCTTAAATAATTACCTTCCATGGAAAAGTTACCAAAAGCAATTATCTGTCTTAGCTTTTTTTTATCACTACCCGGAAAAAGTCAATTTTCTTTTAATGCAAACGTTAACTTTAGATTTGAGGTCACTAAATATATTCTATAAGCTGTTGTAAATGACTAAAATTTATACTGGCACTAATTAATGAAAATTTGGCAATGAAAATTCACAAAATTGCCCCTAAATTATTAAACACAGTGCCAACGAAAAAATAACAACTCGCACTAGAAAAACATAAAATAGCAATAAGAAATTGATAATTCATTTTCAATAATTCAAAAGTGACCGGTAAAACTTTCAAAAATAGCAATGGCAATTAGTATAAACGCAATAATAAACTGATAGTTTTCCGTCATAATAATAAGTTTTAGCGCTGTACATGTGACAAAAGTCTTTAAATTTTTCAAAGCTCTCCAATCAAAACCAAACAAATTATTTTAATTTTTATTTTTTTATTTTGGATTTTTTATTGCGATTTGTTTGGTTTCAATTGGAAGATTTGAAAGATTTGAAGACTTTTGTCACATGTATAGCGCTAGAACTTATTATTATGACGGAAAACTATCAGTTTATTATTGCGTTTATACTAATTGCCATTGCTTTTTTTGAAAGTTTTACCGGTCACTTTTGAATTATTGAAAATGAATTATCAATTTTTTATTGCTATTTTATATTTTTCTAGTGCGAATTGTTATTTTTTCGTTGGCACAGTGTTTAATAATGTAGTGGCGATTTCACATATTTTTATTGCAATTTTTTCCATATTTATTGATGTTTTATTACCCTGCCGTTGTAAATGTAGCATTTGGGACGTGATTTTGTGTGTGACAGTATTTATTATTTTGGGTTTCAAATCAAGCTTTAACAATACATCAAATAGAACATACCATTGAGGCATATTTATGTGTAAATCGCAAAGTATTTATGGGCAACAAATATTACATCTCTTGTAATATTCATCACTCTTAGTGTAGGTTAGCGATCGTGGTTATAAAACAATATTTTCGTCTCAGAATAGCATTTGTGAAATTCATTACCATACATCCCACTAAAATGTCATGTAAATTTCATAATTTACATAATTTTACACGAAATCTTTCTTTACGTTCCCGAAGTTTTTCAAAACACGAATAAAGTCCCGTGTAAAATTCATAATTTATAAGAAAGTAGATCGAATGGACACAACAATAAAGTATGAAAATTATACGTCATTGAACCGAATCGTTTTGAAAAATAGATCAATGTACTTCTTAAACTAGATTGAAATATCAATTTAAATTAGTTCGCAAATACTGAGCAGCGCTATGTTTGCATTTTTAGTCAAATATGTGCTAAAATATATGTTTAAATCGCGTTGTAAAAATAAAGTGAACTTCTCTGTTCGATTAATAGAAATTTGTAGATTACATGAACGTGTAAGTTCAAACATTTCTTCACTAAGGCCAAAAAACTATTACGTTCGATAGCTGTCATTCATTAATCAACAGCAAACAAAGTCAGCCAAAATCTCATTCTTTCTAAATAAAAATCCGGTTGATATATTTGAGTGGAAATGATAATCTTACCACGATTTGAAACTGCTATTTTCAGAAAGTTCTATATAAACGTTGATCGAAAAATATCAAGAAGGTCAGCTGCAGGAATAACAGCAGCAATAAAAAAAATCGTTGAAACCTAATTCAGTTATTAAATAGGGGTTTGTTCGCTGATTCTCGAAAAACTAAATTCTCTTCGCAAAACGTTCTCCTGATATGACACAGGAAATTGGCAATTATTTATTTATTTTTGAGACTGATTTCAGTCCAAGAGCATGAGCATGAGCATGATTGACTGCCCGAGGTTGCTTCTCCGTTATTGCCAGATCAGCTGTTATTACACAGAGAAACAACAGATGATGTTTGGGCCTAGCATACATCCTCAATGTGTATGCTGGTGATCCCAAACTATGGCAATACCGGCGCCGGCCTCGCCCTACTGCAGGTCAAATAAGGAAAGGGTAGGAATGTGTTTACGTGATACTTGCTTTATTGGAAGCCGGGAACACCTTTGCACTTCCACTAGAAATCACTGGGATGTTGGATAACAGGATTGGGTGGCAGCAGGGTTAGTAAAATATTGAAATATTAGTACCGATTGTTTATTTTTCTATTTAAATACTCCACACTGAACTAGTGACTATTATCTGTATATGTAGGGCGTGTTGAAAAGTATGAGAATCGAATTACGTGAAATTAAAGTCATTTCGAAATGTTGCAGACAATCTTTCCAACTCAACCAGAGAAGTCATGGTGGCTAAACAATTGAAGAAATCTAAAACCTCGGTCAATTGTATTACTTTAAAGTAATGAATAAGTTCTTAATTGAATTAGACTAAGTCGATCATTATGATGTGACCATGATTAAGTTCATAAGCCGAATGAAGGAGCTAGGCTGACATTTCATCCCGTAACCCTATTTATTTTATTTTTGGCTGTAGTTATAATTTTTTTACTCAAACTATATGATTCCGATACTTCCATTCAAGCTTCTTGAAGCTCAAATGCAACATTTTTTAAATTGATGCATTTCAATATATAAACAGCATCCATAGATGAAAAAGTTATCTCATGGTGTTACTTTTCTCTATATTTTAGCTTGAGCATTTAGATTATGTGTTGATACATCGGTTGCAATATCGGTGTCACATTCGGTAGGAGAAAGATCACACTTATTAAGCCGTCGTCAGAGATAAGCTGATCTTTAAAATGATGTGAGGTGCAGTTATCAAAAAGAAGCAAAACCTTTGGATCAATTCATACATTTCCTAAATGCTGCTGAACTCTTTGCACAAAAGTGTTATGGAACCATAAGAGGTTCTTGAATTCCCTTGCATTTTTTGACTTCCTGACTGAAAGCACGGGTAATTTGTGAGAACCAGAGGCATTCGCGCAAGGCATAAATGTGACTCTATCTTTGGCTACCATATGTCCTGGTGCTGAAGATTTACCATAATGTACCAATGGAACATTTAGCATTTGTCAATTTGGCACATCTCATCAACACTTCCCTCTCATCCCTACTGATCATAAGGACATGGCCAGGTGTTGAGCAAAGAGAACGAAAGATGAAGAGCCTGTCACACCCAAGGCAGCTCTTTTGGCGCTTCCATCGTCTCTACAACAGCCAATCCAGGAGTGTGTATGGTCGGCAAACGATTTTTAGAAACGAGGAAAATATCGAATCTTCTCTTGATGTATTTTACAAATTGTTATTCGAAGTAATAGTTGAACATGTACCATTGAAAAGAATAAGGAGACAAAGTTATTTAAAAAATCCAGTTTGGTATAATGAACAAATAAAAAAATTGAAAAACCGCAAGCAAAAAGCACATAAAGTATACAAAAGAAATAGTAGCAACGAGAATCTGATAAACTATTTGAATATTTGCGGCCAGCTAAATCAAGTTGTTAGTATCGCCATTGATGAATACAACTCAAAAACCGAGTAAGAGATAAAATCCAGTCCAAAAAAAATTCTTCAACTGCGTTAAAACTAAATTGAAATCTGACAATTTTGCATCAAAAATGTATCTTGACGAAAAAGTGGGGTCTTCCTCACCAGAAATTTGCAATCTATTTGCAACCTTCTTCCAAGATATATATATATATACATTTTCTGAACAGGTCATGAACGCAAATACTTCGGTTTCTTTCCAAATTTTAGTAGAGATATTAGTGTAAACAATATAAATGTGCATGACATAAGGGAAGCATTGAAAAAATTAGATGTCTCCCAAGGACGTGGGATTCTCCCATTTTTCTGAAAAATTCAGCCTCGGGCTTACAACTCCCTTGTTTTGGCTTTTTAATATGTCAATCGAATCCGGTATTTTTTCCAACTCGTGGAAAAGTTCATATCTAGTTCCTATTTTCAAATGTGGCAAAAAATCTGACATACGGAATTATCGCGGTATTGCTGTTATCTCTTGCATTCCAAATTTTTTTGAAGCGATCATTAATCAAAAAAAAAACTATTTTGTCAAATTAAAAATAAAATCTCTACCTTGCAACATGGATTCTTCATAGGACGCTCCGCTAATACAAATTTACTCGAATTTGTTAACTATTCACTGGTTAAAATGGACAACGGAAACCATGTTGAAGCTCTCTATACAGACTCCAGCAAGACATTTGACCGCATTGATATACCCATGCTTCTATTCAAACTGCAAAAAATGGGTATTGAGTTAAATTTTCTTAAATGGCTCGAGTCTTATCTTACTGATCGACCACAAATAGTTCAATTTAAAGGCAAGACTTCAAATCCTATTCGAATTACTTCAGGAGTCCCTCAAGGCTCCCATCTTGGCCCTCTTTTGTTTATACTATTTGTAAACGATATTTCCCTCATGTTAAAAAAACGTAAAAATTCTTATTAATGCCGAAGATTTAAAGATATTTTTAGACATAAAAAACAACGAAGATATTAGGCTATTCAAAAACGACGTACACTTGTTTTATAATTGATGCAAAAAAAAGCCTATTGCAGCTAAACGTCCAAAAATGTAAATCAATATCATTTAGTAGAAAGCGGAATACACTAGACTGTACAATCTCTCTAGGAAATCAGGCAATTGAAAAGTGCGGAAGAATTAAGGATTTAGGTGTTATTTTAGACATGAAACTAACATTCATTGACCACTATAACACAATTATAAAGCAAGTAGCATGCTAGGATTTATAAAACGATTTAGTTACAGCTTTTCTGATCCATACACAATAAAAACATTATACGTTGCATATGTGAGGTCAATACTTGAGTATTGTAGCGTAGTATAGTCACCTTTTTCAGTCACGCACGAATAACGAATAGAATCAGTTCAAAAGCAGTTATACTGTTTGTACTTCGAAAATTAGGTTGTACAAGATTTCCTTCACCATCTTATAAAGCTCAATGTATGCTCATCAGCATCCAAACATTAAAAGAGCGTCGAGAACTTGCAATGGTCTCAGTTGTAAACGATATCGTTTCGCATCGTATTGATTCCCGAAAACTTTTATCAAAACTTAATTTTTACATACATCGTCGACAACTACGAAATAGAAATGTTTTTACTACAAGCCACCATCGTCCAAATTATGCTAAATTTGAGCATTTAAATTGGATGATGGCAACATACAATATGCATTGCGAAATCGTTGATTTTACAACGACAAAATCTAAATTGTAGCAATACTTTAATGATATTTGCTAATAAGCTGCTCATAAATGTACTAGCATATAAGCCAAATACTGTTACAAATATATGTATATAAATTTAAGTGACAAAACATGTAAAAATACTGTAACCGAAGGTCTATACGTGATTGACGTCAAATAAATAATTCAGGAATACTGGTTTCATCACTTGAATGCTTCTCCTCGGCTTTCAGATGTCATAGTGATTTATAAATTTATGCATCCATTTTTTACTGAACTTGAAATGGTTTGGAATGTCTGGTTTAGTTGTACATTTTTGAGGATGTAGTTGCAGTAAGTTGGCAGTGACAGTCTTATGGTGATCTCTTATTTTCAAAAACCAATAGAAAAGAGCTTTCTCAAGAGCTTGTTTCCAGATAAAAACAAATTTCTAAAAATTACATTTTCCCATCGCCAATGTTTTACTCAGTATTTCTTCTTCGGGCCTCTATCTTCCTGATCGCTGATTTGTACACTTCGTATTCCCTAGCCAATTTTGTCTTGTTCCATTTCCGCTCCTTCAGTCGTTGTAAAATTTCAAATTTTTGCATTAAAATGAGGCTTTGCCTTCTCTTTTTTTCTTTTTTTAAAAAAAAAAATATTCCTATTCGCCATGATCTGGAAATACCATTAGAAGTTGTATAATTTAATTGTTACCAAGTACAAGCATTATACAAACCAAACAGAACGACCAAAAAATGCATCTCTGAACCAAGTCAACACAGTAAACAGTTTGTTGGAAACTCTACTCTTTCGCTCCTGTTGTTCACACTTGACATTTAGCACACACTAGCTTCAAACTACCCATTATTAAACAAAATGTAATCCATTTTGGAAAAAGCGACAGAACTCATTAATGCCCCAAACTCAGCGGAAGTATTTGACAGCTGACTATAATGACGCCAATATGGGTAACCGGTTTCCATTTCGATTTTGATAAGAGTGTATCGAAAATAAGCTATCCTCGTACATTTGAGTTGTACGCGTGTATTTGTGGTGGTTTCAATGTTTTCATCATAGCATGCTGTGCGTTTGACTGCCATCTTTCGTTTGTTTACTTGTTTCCACGGTTTAAATTCTTTGTTTTCAAAATGTCACGCATTGAAAAAGACGTGAACTAAAAAATCAGAAGAACAAATCAATGTCGATATGTGATTTGGCCAATAGAGCGGGAACCAGAGTCGGAATGAATGGATGTATCAAGAAACCGAGCAACCTAAAAGAAGCAGGAAATCGTCAAACAAAGTGCAGAACATAAGCAACGCGCAGCTACAAGGACCCGGAAATTGTTTTCGCGAGTTTTGCAGCGACCAAATGCATATATTTTGATGGACGACGACACCTACTTCAAAGAAAACTCAAAAACCCTTCTCCGACAATATTACACTGCCGTCGTAGGGGAGGATGTAAGTGATGCAGACAATGGGAAAGATTTGAAGACTTTTGTCACATCTACAGCGCTAGAACTTATTATTATGACGGAAAACTATCAGCTTTTTATTGAGTTTATACTAATTGACATTGCTTTATTTGAAACTTTTACCGGTCACTTTTGAACTATTGAAAGTGAATTATCACATCTTTATTGCTATTTCATGTTTTTCTAGTGCTAATTGTTATTTTTCATTGGCACAGTGCTTAATAATTTAGTGCCAATTTTGTAAATTTTCAATGCTATTTAAGTCAATAAATAATCCAATAGATGAGACAAAGTTTCAACTACCCAAGATGCTGCATCCACATCCTTCGGAAAAAAATGTCTTCATATAATAAGAATTCAGAAACAATTTATCAATCACGTTATTCAGCTTATCTAAGCAAGTGTTGGAAAAGATTAATATCGTTTACAGCTCAATTACTTTAGGATTTACAATAAGTCATGTAATTGTCTGCCGCATATTAGGGTGAATCCAGGAACACATACCCAATAGCAAGTATAGATTTGATGTTTGATTTTGAAACAATTACAAACATTCAACTCGGTGTTGGGAAATAAATGACAGCGCTAATCGAGAGGATAACGCAGCAAAAATACCGGGTGGTAAGGTTGCGCGAACCTAGACATTAACACGTTCATGTGAACTTCAATTTTTATTGAATGAAAAAGGAGAGCTAAATTGTGGCACATATTTGAATAAATAACAAAACGTGTTCAAATACTTTCAAAATGGTTCTGATGGATATCCAATTGTATGATTTTGGGCAATGATCTAGCAGGTATTTTTCATAAATAAGCAGACGGTTGACAACACTAAGCACTTCCAACAAATCTGAACCAGACTTGCCAATAAGCTACGTTAGGGTTCTGCACAAACTTTTACGGATAGGGTGAAGTGCAAACTTTGAGATGTTTATAGCTTATAAAAACTGTAAGCAAATACGGACTTTCATGCCGCATGGGGGTTCAGTTACAGCTTTTAAATTGGAAGTATAGCTAAGAAAATAACCAGAAATTTTTTACAACTATACTTCATGACAAATTCAAAAAACAGAACAAAGTTGAAAACAGAATTCAGTTTCCATATCGTTCACAGAAGAGAAGCAATATTATGAAATATGTGAAAGACTAGAAATATGTTAAGGTAAGAAGAAGCTCTTTGAAGGTCTTTTTTTTGCATTTTAAATTATTCTAGTTCGAAAAAAATCTATCCAAGGCGGTTAGACCGGTGGAGGCGTTATTTTGTAGCATCTTCTATCCTTGTTAAACTGAAGGAGTACGCATACTATTGAAATAAAAAATCAAACAAAAATCATATAGGGTATGTGTCCCTTGACTCAGCCTAATATGCAACAATCGATTACATTATTTGTTATAATTCATAAAACCTTTTAGCTGGAAGCAATATTTAACTAGTAATACACTTGTCTAGATATGTTTAATAAGCCATTTGGTAGTATGTATCATGAAATGTTACTCAACTCATTTTATAAAGTCCGAAACTTCCGAGGAATTTGGATATAATGTCGATCTATTAGCATCAAATTGGGTTCATTCATGGATGCAACTTCGTTCCATTCGATAGATTTATTATTAAATGTTGACTACGTTCGGTTTTTTTTTCTGATTTTCTGATTTAAGGCGTTGCAAGCTGTATTTACTCTACCCAACAACAAAACTCTCAAAACAAACTATTATAAAACTGCTTAGAAACACTTAAGTGATTTTCACATATGATTAATCGGGAATTCTATAATCAAAACATTATAATTCACTCTACATAGATTTTGTTCCTTTGGTTTGTGTTTAGATGAGCCATTTGAAAAAAAAAGTTCAACCGAAACTAACACATTTTTATTGAAATTTTACCTTTAACAACTTTTTTACTACGCTTTTTAAGCCATAGCTGGGAACATAGAATAAAATACATTGGGTCTACGGTTTTCTATTTAAATCATTATAATTTTAGCTATGTAACAGTTAGTTTAGAACGTGCGACTATTTTATGTACATCTTGGCTGTATTACTTGGTTTATCGGTACAATTTAGCCAAATTTAGATCATTCGAAGATCGTGTAGATAATCTGTTCAGCTTAACCAGCCAAATCATGGTGTCATGGTGGTAAAAAAAATCGTAAATTACGCAGAAGTGAACAACTATAAATTGATTAATAATGTCTCAATTGCTTTGAAATAAGTCAATCATCCTGATAGCAACATGATTTTGTTGATTATCGCCGAATTAATGACATATTCGGTGCATAGGCCGAATGAAGGAGCTAGGCTAACATTACATCCCGTTACCCTACGTAAGTACAGTTTGCATCGATATAGTTGACTTGCATTGAATTAAAAGATTATCAATAATTAGGTAAGATTTAAAAAAAAAACCGCCTTAGAACCGTGATTCATAAGGCAAACATCAAAACACATATCCACACTTTTTCAACTGTCATCTACTCATGTTCTTGTTCACAAATTCACTGGGTCAATTACCTTACAACCAGATCGTACAGTTCCTGTTGATCAAAGACCTTGCAGTACGCGTGTAGCACCTTGATGCAGGCATATCGCATTCCGGTCCATGGTATCAGCGGGCTTCCAAGCACTTCCCACAGCGGACAATCAATGTGTCGCTGCAGGTCTAGCATAGCTCCCGTCTAATCTTCTTCACCTTGTACACTGTTTCTTCAAGCTTTATCAGCAATACTTATGAGATTTATCCAGAACACTGGTTTTCTTCACTTTTCCGTTCGAAGAACCGCAGAATCATGAGATTCTTAATACTTCTTCATTCACGTTTACTTCCAATCGTCTCACCAGATGCCATCACTATTCTTGCTGCTGCTGTTGATGCTAATGGATGCTAATTTACTAATTCATCAACTAGACGAGTTGGATGATTTGCGGTTAAAACACAACACATGCAGGCACGGACCAGTATCCCAGTGATGGGTTTCCATTTCAACTAGCACTAAACCATCTCGGCTTGGTTGCTCATTTCTCGAAACACTTTTCCTGTCCCTTTTCTGCTTTCCCGATAACTATTTTACTGACATCATATTGCTTTTCACCTTACCGGGAACTGCGAGCAGGGAAATTCGAAAAAGCAATCAATGAACGCGGTGGCGGTCGTGCAGATGTATGTCTACGAGAAACCCCATCTGCAGTGATGGGAGATGATATTCTGATCGGATGACGACTGTTCCGATGCGAGAGACGAGGCAAACATTTTCAACTTGTAGTTTAAAACAAGGTAAACAAACGGAGACGCTCGGTCGCTGGTGACGCATGATGCTAGGTGATTTGTAAATAAACCTTCCCCAAGCGGTACTGCAACTTTCATGGAAATGCTTATGGTCAAGCAGAAGATCACCCACGACGGTGTTCCTCATTGACCAAACACAATATTTTACTTCCTTTGCCTACCGTGCGAAATCACGGATGATGCGTTGTAAACAGGTGCAACATCGAGACCTCGGACAAAAAAAAACGGGCTATAAATTTTGACCGTGATTTCAAAATACGATATCCCCTAGGACTAGCAGCTGCAAAAGAAGCCGAAGAAGCACACGCGACCCACATGTCTTGCGTTTGGGATTTTGATCTCGGTGAATGTTGATGATTTAGAGAATTTATTATGAATCGTTACAATTTTGTCGGGTTTTGAGATAGAGAACTAATCCGGGTACGACGGGAGTCCAAATAAGCTGTGGCGAGTCGTGGAAAGAATGATTGAAGGGAGGTTGGTGTAACTGAATGTTGAGTGTGGTTCTGCGTGCTTGGTTTTAACTAGTGATCCTCATAGTAAGAGATATGCGGAAGCAGCCATTTTCGAGCCAATCGTGCAGCGAGAGCTGTCAAATCTGAGCCAATCGTGCAAATTTTGAACTGCGGCAAGTATTATCAGCCTCTGTGAATAAAATTAACACCGTTGCCAAATCGTTGAATCGAATTTCCGCATATCTCTTGCTATGAGGATCACTAGTTTTAACCAGCTCTTTGTGAAGGCTATCAACTTAGTAGAATAGATAGAGTGCTTTATCTATTGTTAATTGAGAACTATCCTTTTTTGTTAGCTTGTGTGAACTACAGTATGCATAAAAAGTTTATACAACCCCCCCCCCCCCCCCCTTCCAATTAAAACTTTTTTTTTTTGTGAAAATCAGTTTAATTTGATGAATCCATGATTTATCAATTTATGTTTATTTATCTTAGTTTTTTTTTTTTAATTGATAAAACGGCGTTTATATTTGCATTGAGATGTTATGTGATGAATTAATTATTATAAAGGCTAAAAAAATAGGCAAAAAAAGTTTATCCTCTCCCAAACGGATACTACGATTTAAGTGTATTTTACAGAGTTTTAGTGTGTATTCTGCAACTTTCTCGAATGAAAACATTGTGTCTAACTGTCATTTAGTGCTCTTGAAATTTTCGTGCTCTAAATTTCAGTTTCGTGTTCAAAATTGGAAGTTATTTGTTGCAAGATGCCCAAAAAAGCACAAATTTCGATCAGCATCCGAAATTTGATTATTGAACATCACTAAACTGGCAAAAGCTACCGTGATATTGCCGATATTGTCGAGCTTTACAAAGATACGGTTTCTAGGATTGTGCAGATGTATAAAAAGCGTGGTTCTATCTCACCAGCAAAGACAACTGGCCGAATTGACAGAACTATCGTGAAGAAGGCGGAGCTGGACCGGGGACTATCAGCTCCGAAAATTGCGAAACAGATTGAAAGCGAGTTTTCCATTCAACTGACATCACAATCCGTACGAAATCGTCTCCATAAGAAAGGTCTTACGGGCAGAGTAGCACTTAAAGAGCCATGGTTGTCCGCAAAAAATATAAAAAAAAAGATTGAAGTGGGCCCAACACCGCATTTCATGGACCAGTGATGACTGGAATAAGATGATTTGGTCAGACGAGACGAAAGTAATGCTATTTGGGTCTGATGGTATCACAAGAAAATGGCGGCGAACCGGTGAAAGTTTGAAAAAGGAGTGTTTGCGGCCTACAGTCAAGCATGGCGGTGGTGAGTTACTTTACCAACATTGATTTTTCAACCAACTGAGTATGAATTTGATTTTTATTTCTTCACGTAGAGTCATGGTGTGGGGAGCTATGGCTATCCGGCGTTGAAAAACTTGAGTTCATTGATGGAATCTTGACCAAGAAGGTTTATTTGGATATTTTGAAGCGTAAACTACCAGTGTCTGCACAAAAGCTAAAGTTGGGGCTAATACGTTCCAACAAGACGGAGATCCGCAGCACACCTCAAAGCACACCGCAGTGGTTCAAGGAAAAGCGTATTAAGGTTATGGAGTGGCCAGTACAGTCTCCCGACCTTAATCCGATCAAGCATCTCTGGTCAATTTGGAAAATTAAGGGTCTAGGAGCAAAAACCAACAAGCATCCAGCAATTGCGCCAGGTAATCTCAACTGAATGGGAGAAAATCACCCCGGAAACAACTACTAAGCTTGTTGAGCCGATGCCAGGATGATGCCAAGCAGTCATTGAAGCCAAAGGTGGTCACACGAAGTACTTAAACTATGTGAGCCAGAGGGGTAGATATACTTTTTTGCGTTATTTTTTAACTTTTTTTAACATCATGTCTCAAATGCAAGAGAATTTGTTTTTTATTTTGAACTCGCATGGATTGGCTTTGTTTTTACATAAATAACAATAAACTGGACAACAATTAACCGTGTTTTAATTTTCTGGTGGGTTTCTTGAAAGAAATCTAATTTTTTACTGGGGGTGGATGAACTTTTTTTTGCATACTGTATTTGTGTTATAAGTGCAGCTGTTTAAAAACGCACTTTTCCTCAAAATTGCATGAAGTTACTTAGAAATAACAAAAGCATCCTGTTAACAAAGGATTGGAAGCTGTTATGTGAAAATTTATGATTTATGTCCAATATATCATTACCACCCAGGTAAGCAATACGCAGTTCCAAGGCGTCTTTACGGCAGCCTATCAAGCAATTAAGTCACCTTAAATGCGACATAAATGCCACTTTTGGCCCAACATACGGCTGCTTTACTGCAATGCTATGATAATGCTTCATCAATGCTATTTTGCATTCGAAATGCTTATTACAGGCTACAAGCATTTAAATAGCATTTGAAATCCAACTTTACAACAAATAGCATTCAAGATGCTGATATAATGCTTGTAGCACCTGAAATGCAGATTTAGGGTTGATTTACTGCTGATTTACTCCCATATGAAATTTTATAAGAAAAAAAGCCATCGAAGAACGAAAGGCGATCAAACGCTCGTGGAAAAAGTTATAAAGTAAATGTCGATTGAGAGTGTGATGAAGGGCTCATAATTTAACTTTCCTAGCAGCAGGGCACTGCACAATACTAATTTCATTTTTGCACTAAAGGTGAAGGTCACTGGAATACAAAAATGGCCGCCATCATGGCTGATTTGCATCGCCACTTCAAATTTTCGAGGGCACAAATCTAACATCGATTTTTTGATGGCGCAAAACTAAGAACTACAAGGATTACACAAGCCAAACTTTAAATACTTAGTATAATGAAATCGATCGTTGAACTCACCAAAGTATTCGTTGTTTTTGGCAGCCCTAAGTTTGCACCTTTAAACTGAAGAAATGATCCATGAAAAATTGAAATTCGTTCCATAAAAAACGTTTTTATGACCCATAAGGCTCTGGTGAAAATCCATAAAAAAATTGAAATGATCCATAAAATACAGCAATGTGATCCATATTTTATATAAATTTTAGCAATAAAATGTCAAAAATGTACCGTTATATATCTAGGAGATGATCTATAAAAGTGTACGGATTACCCATAAACACATTGCAAATGTTCCATAAAAGGTTCAATATAATTCCTTAAACTTGTAAAATTGATCCTTAGAATGTAACGTTTGTGAACTAAAATATATGCACATGATCAATAAATTATTTAAAATATTCCATAAATAAATCGCCAATGATCCATAATATGTTTGAAAAATTAACCATGAACTTCTAAATATGGTCCATAGCAAATCAATTTTGTGCACTTAAAATAATATGTATGATCCATTAATTATGCCGGAATTATTCCAATTTTGGGTTTAATTTTTTTTTTAAATTTAACTACGGGGAAATCGATCCTTGACTGCGCTACCACTCAGACTTATTAACATGTCCATTCCTTTAGCTATGCGGCTTAAATATTGCTGTAAAAGAAAGATCACTTTGGAGAAGATCTTCAATTTTCAGAAAGCTGACTTACTTTTGCGCTCTCACGTTATTTTACGACCGCAACTGCGACACATGTTTCCCAATAAATTTGGTAAAGAACACTTGTGCACGTAAAGAACTACGGCATCCTCAAGTTTGCACCTTTAAAACTGAAGAAATGGTCCATGAAAAATTAAAAATCGTTCTATAAAAACGCATTCTTGACCCAAAAGACTCTTGTGAAAATCCACAAAATAAATGACTCTGGTGAAAATCCACAAAAAACATAAAAATGATCCCTAAAATTCATCAATTTGATCCATACTTTTAACAAAATTTAGCAATAAAATAAAATGTCAAAAATTAACCGTTATATATCAAGGTAACGATATACATAATTGTTCGGATTTCCCATTAAAATATTGCAAATGATACTTAAAAAGGCTCAATAACTATCCTTAAACTTTCAAAATTGATCCACAGAATGCAACATTTTTACACTAACATATGTGCATATCATCCTTAAATACTTGTAAATGTTCCATTAATAAATTGCCAATGAGTTTGTATAACAAATCATAATCCTAAAAAATGATTCATAACAAACCAACTTTGTGCAATTATTTGATCTCTTCGCAACTGCGACACATGTTTGTCAAGAAATTTGGTAAAGAGCTCTCCAGCCCATAAAGAACTACAGGTCAAATTTATGAATTGATTAAACTGTTGTTTCAGAAAATTTGATTTAAATTATGCCGGGCAGACGCTTGCTGTCCAACTCGCTATCGCTCATCGGACCTAACTACAAAAAACATCCTCCGTTTGCCTTATACCGGGAAAATGCTTGAGTCAGTCGTTTGCCTGGAATCTAATCTACGCTATTTTATCACTTCGGATGTCGGAAACATCGACCGCTTTCTGCCACCTTAGTTCTTCAATCCTCAATAAGACTACGCAAAAACTCCGCAATCCTTCTTTAACAGCAATATTTTATCCGGATACCTGAAAGAACGGACTAAATGTCACTAAATCTGAGTAGTAAAGCAGTTAGGGATCAATTTTACAATCTTTATGGATCAAAATTTTAAAAAATAGTGCCCCAACCTGGAAAAACGCAGGCATAATTTATGGATTGGACCATATAGTTTAGCGAACAAAGTTGATTTACTATTGATCATTTTTATAAGCTTATGGTTCATTATTCATCATTTTATGGATCATTGGCAATTTATTTATGGAACATTTCAAATACTTTATGGAACATGCGAATATATTTAATTGCACAAAGGTTACATTCTATGGATCAATTTTACAAGTTTAAGGAAAGGTATTGAACCTTTTATGGATCATTTGTAATATGTTTATGAATAATCCGTACACTTTTAACGATCATGCCCTAGATATAAAACGGTACATTTTTGACATTTTATTGCTAAATTTTATATAAAGTATGGATCAGAGTGATGAATTTTATGGATCTTTTCAATTTTTTTATGGATTTTCACCAGAGTCTTACGGGTCAAACATACGTTTTTCATGGCACTTTTATCAATTTTTTATGGATCATTTATTACTTTTTATATGCAAAAGTACGTTTGCCCATTCATTCTTGTCCAAAGAGTTGGTCAAATTTTCTCGGCACCAGCCCTGCTGAAACGCATAGAGATCATCTCCAAACACCTCTTGTACATATGGCTTGACAACTTTCCTCAAAACCTCCGTTTTATAATATACGGCATTCACTTTAACGCCTTTTTCGATGAAAACCAGTGGTAATTTGCCTCGCTTGCAAATTCCTCCTCAAACCATCACTGACGCAGCACTTTGGAACCGTGGAATATTCCTATCACTCTCTGGAACAGTTATCGAAGAGAGAGAGCCCACAATCTGTCGTTCTGGACATTGTGGGATTGTTGCAAGACGAATAACTTTTCGTCGGAAAAGATAAATTCTTCCCCACCGTGCCGCGACAAAAGCAGACTTGCTCTTTCGAGTCGTTTCTGCTTGGAAGGTTCCGAAACTCCGTGAACCTTACGTTTCTTCAAAGCTTGGAATCCGAGGTCATTTTGCAGTATATTGTGCATTGACGATCTCGAAACATTCAGATCTGCGGCCATTTTACGTACAGAGCGCTGTGATTTTCGTCTAATCCGTTCCCTGATCACTTTAACAACTCGTGCAGTCCGCACCGTACGAGTACGACCGGATTTCTTCCGGTCATCCAACGAGCAGGTGTCACGGTACCTTCGGATGGTTCGGTACACAAAATCCCGCTTTACTCCGAGGTTTTTCAAATTTCTGAAAATAGCGCCCGAGCGATCGCCTCTCAAAAACTTTTTTATCACCACAGCACGAAACTCCTTCATCGCTGGTAAAAGATAAACACCGAATGAAAACAATCGGACATAACCTAAAAGCGTTTGTATAAACATAGTGCAAAACTACACCAACAAATACGTGAACCATGTTGAGTAGTTGCACGACACCAATGCAAGGAAAAAGTGTATGAGAATATATTGGACACGGTGTAGATCAAAACATCGTGAATAAGGATAGTATCGAAAATAAACTGGCAACGTTTACGATGCTCCCACAACAACACGCGTAACACTACCGGTCTGAGCCTACCTACATTCGACGCATTCATCTGTCAACAACTTAATCAGCTCCCGAACTTTCGGTAAACAGTGATCGTTTTAAAGATGCTGCGAATCGAAAAAGTGTTAAAATTAAAGTGGTGAGCACGTGGCTTCGTGAGTAAGGTGTCTCGATGAACATAATAACGAAACGTTTTGGAATTCATCACGACAACGTAAAATCTAGCATCAACCAGTTTAATTATTTATTACAGTCAACAAGTGAAATATTCGCCCCAATGACCGGCATCTTAAAACTAAAATTACAAAATTATGAAATTAAACTGACTAACAAAAAACACGTCTAAAACAACACTTATTTGTTTCTGATCGTAACATTAAAATCAAACACAAAGTAACAACTATTAAAAAGACGACACATACTGCGCACTGGCTCATAAAGGCCATAGTTGGTTCTGGCCGCGGGAAAGCTCAGGAATGAATGTGTGCCTCAACTCGCTGGCTTTCATTCTGGTAATAGGGGGACCAGACAACAGAACAGAACAATATTCCAGGGTAGGGCGGACGATCGCGCGGTAAATCGATTTCAGGCAGTAAACATCCTTAAATTTGTTGGCAAAACGAAACCGGAAGCTTAACTGCGATGATGCCTTAGACAGGACGTATGCTACGTGGTCTTTGAAGGTCACTTTAGAATCGATGAGAGTCCCCAAGTCCTTGACCTTCGTTTTGCGCTGCAGCTCAAATCCTGCCAAAGCTTAACTGAATTGGTAGAGTTCATGTTTATGGCCAAATGAAATAACCGAACACTTGGACACATTCAATGTCATCCGATTGATGCGGCACCATTCAGTGAACGCCCCCAGCCGTATGTTGCAGAAGCATCTAGTGGATGCTTAATCGCGTAGAACAGCTTCAAATCATCGGCGTATGAGAGCTTTAGTTATTTAAGGATGAGATTGACATCGTTCATGTAAAGCAGGAACAAAAACGGCCCAAGGTGGCTGCCTTGAGGTAGGCCGGACAAAGTTAGAAATGGTAACGACCTGTGATTACCGATCCTGACGGACATACTACGATTGGTTAGGCAGGATCGCAGCCAGATAAGCAAGCTGTTGCTCATGCCTAATTTATCAAACTTGGATATTGCTACCTGGTGGATCATTTTAACGAACGCAGCGGAGAAACCCGTGTAAATAGCATCTACTTAATGGCTGTTTCCTAGTTACTGGACCAAGAAAGAGGTGATGCACGTCAAATTAGTGGATGTCGAACGTTTAGGAATAGATCCATGCTGATCCGGCGAAATATAGCGCGCGTAGCTCTGCACTAGCTTTCGAGGAATAATCACCTTAAACAGCTTGGATACTGCACTTAGTGCAGCAATACCCCAGTAATCCAAAACCATTCACTTGCAGCCTTTCTTAAACACTGGAAAAACGTATGACTGTATCCAGCAGTTCGGAGATACGCCGGTAGACAAAGAAAGATTGAACACCTTTGCTAACGGAGACGCAAGCATATCCACACACCGTATTAGTACAAGCGATAGAATGCCGTCCGGACCACATCCCGTTGAAGACTTTAATTCCTTGCCAGAATGCATTCCGAAGGTAGGAAGAAGGGGCGCTTTAATGATGGCAAGTGCGATGTCCTGCGGGTCGAACTGATCGTCGGAGAAAACGTTGCTGAATTGGAAACGGAACATATCGGCAATTCCGGCGATGCAACCCGCTTCAAGCAAACCATCCGTCATAGTATGAGGCAAACCGGATTCCTTCCGCTGGTCGTTAACGTGACGCCAAAAACTTTTGAGGTTGAATTTGAAGCTTATTAATAGACGGTCCTGAAAGGCGTTCAATTGCTTGAACTCAGTGTCGTGACCTGACAGAGCATTTCAGCCTCGATTATGTTGCTTCACTGTTGCTGCTGCTTTTGATCCGTTGCTGGCAAAGTTCGTTACATGAATGAACTGAATCAGTACTAATACTAAACATTTTTCTTAAGTATTTTAGCCCAATGAGCTCTTCAGCTTTGATTTATGTGTTTCATTTGTTTAATGTGTTAATTGTCTTATGTTTTAAATTAATTTTCAGATCAGTCCTTGGGGCATTGTTTGTGAACTGAATCAGCACAGCTAGCTGGTATTTATAGCTAACGGTCTCTCATGTCAATGCGTTGCGTTGGTTTTGTTTGTTCTTACGAAGTGAGGAGATTTTCGCATAGCTTACTACAAGTTTTATTTCGTTTCACGCTAAGTTGATTACACTCAAATCAAATGATTATACCCAAATCGAAAGGTAAATTAATACTCTATGAATCATGCAAAGCATCTTAACATTTCATTCACACATACTCTGTATACTAAACTCAGCATTCGCCTCCAAGTAGCTGAGAACTGCCTGCGGAATTCGACCAAGCTGGTTTAGTCGATTCTAGTTTCATCCTCACAGGAACAAACTGATTAATGGCATACAGCAGTACAGACATTGTCGAAGCAGCGAGGTTGACGTCATACACATTGGCAATCTCGTCCCAGTCAACAAGTTTCAAGAAATCGTTCATTCCGCTGTATCCTTACTGAAATCGTAGAAAACGCTTTCAGAAGAATCACGGAAGCGACAAAATGGATTAACGGCAATTTTCAAAACTAATGGTGGATGATGCCGACTCTGATGAAGCAGCATAGATCAAGCATGCGATTATTCTCGTTTTGAAAACCAATCAGCTGCCTGAGTTGAGCGGTACTATACGCGTCAAACAGCTCTTGTGATGTCAAGGCCAATCGTAGACCGAGAAACGACCAAAAACTAATACGCAGTTCCAAAGCGTCTTTACGGCAGCCTATCAAGCAACCAAGTCACCTTAAATGCAACATAAATGCCGCTTTTGGTCCAATATACGGCTGCTTTACTACAATGCTATGACAATGCTCATCAATGCTATTATGCATTCGAAATGCTTATTACAGGCTACAAGCATTAAAATAGCATTTTAAACCCAACTTTACAACAGATAGCATACAAGATGCAGATATAATGCTAATATAATGCTTGTAGCAACTGAAATGCAGATTTAAGGTTGATTTACTGAATATGCTAATGCTTATTGCTAACCTGGGTAGTGCCCAAGAGAATTTCGCTGTCAAGAAATCGTGCCCAAGTTGAAATCGCCGAGGATGATCACCTTGTCCCTTGGGCTCAAATGCGAAACGACCCAGTTCAGCGAACCAAGAAGCTTTTCGATCTGAATTGCGTCATTTACTCGGTCAGGAGGAAAGAGAATCACGCAAACGGAGAGCGAAGCTTCGTCGGTAGCCAATGCAACCCATATCTGCTCCGCCGATGAGCTATTGGGAGGATTGACCGAACGGGATTTGAATCTAGAGTGAAAAGCTAGCAGAACGCCGCCCCGGGTACTCTTGTTACTGTTAGAAGGTGACCGATCTTGTCGATATACGGGGTAGGAATCGTCAAATGGTTGATTCGTCTTTGTATTCCCGTTAAGCCAGGTCTCGATGAGAGAGTAAACGCCATAGCAACCATCGCAAAGGGTCAATGGACACTCGGGGAGAGAATTGTTGATCCCACCAATGTTTTGGTAGTACACCAGGACATTCGAAATAGCATTCGAAGACCGGAGAACACTACTCGTTCGATGAGTTTCCAAGAAGAGGAAGAAAACCAGGTCCAGCTAACCCAAAATTGGATCGGAAGGTAGGCAACCTCAACCTTCGGAACAGATCGATGTCAATTCGTGATTTGGCCAAAAAGGCTTGTACCTCCGCCGGAATGGTGCAGAGAATCAAGAACCGCAACATCCTGAAGACTTATAAGAAGCAAAAATAAGCAAAACAAAGTGCTGAGCGCAAATCCAGGGCGAAAACCAGAGCCAGAAAGTTGTACAGTCGACTTTTGTAACGAGCGTCTGCCTGCATTTTGATCGATGACGAAACATATGTGAAAGAGGACTCCAGAACGCTTCCAGGACCGCAATTTTACACCAATGTCATCGACGAAGATGTGAGCATCTTAGAAAAGTCGAAAAGGATGTCTCCGTAATACAAACAGCAAAAGGTTCCTTCTTTGTTTCGGCCTGATTTGGCGTCAGCCCATTGCGTTAAAATCACAGTATAATAGATGCAAGCAAATGGAGTAGGTTTCGTTGAGAAAGACATCAATCCTCCCAATTGTCCACAGCTTCGTCCAATTGAACGCTACTGGACTATCGTCAAGCGCAACTTCAAGAAGAGTGGTAAGGAGTGCAAGACCATGGAAGAGTTAAAAAAATAATTGGTCTGCGGCTTCGAGAAAATGCGACAAAATTACAGTCCAAAACCTCATCAGTGGAGTCAAATACAAAATTAGAAAATTCTGGAAAAAAAAGTTGCTTTCATTCATTGTTTTCGTTTAAACTAAGATAGCAAGACTCGAATTAAATGATACAGTTGTTTTTAATTATTTGTTGTTTTATTATGTCATGCTTTGAAAAAAAAAAGAAATTTGTTGCCAGTTTGTTTTCGATACAGTACATAGTTGGTGAGTATGCGATTTGAGACCAATGATGGCCCATATAAAAAGAAAACAACATTGCAACCACTTAGCCATATTAGCTGGATAGTCAAGAATAATAAGTTTTTCATTCTAGTCTTTTGATTTTTAACCATTTTTGTTTTACGAGAATTCTGAAGACAATTATTCAGATTTGAAGGATACTTTAAAACTATGATAAACTGGCAAAGATTTTTGGGTTCTTGCGATTTTGTGGATCCAAATTCATATGCACTTTCATTTCAATTTCAGTATTTTAACGGGTTAACATGTGCCCTACAGACAAAATTACCTGATAACCATTTGGATGTCTGTGTGTCAAACTATTTGAAATTCGTCATTAAACTCACATCGGTTCTGAGTTTCTGGCTTTCCGTTGGATTGTATCAATCCAACGAAGCTAAAGTTGATTAATCTTCGCCTATGCAACTGATTGCGCGATAGTTTCCCAAACCAAAGCCAAAAACTATCTCCTAATAGCACATCAGTGCACTCAACCGAACAGCTCATTGCTGCATTTCAAGAGTGCGGGAGGTAAAAATAAAACACCGTCCAAAAGTGCCGGTTCCTCGGCATCGCACTAACTGGACCAGATCAACAATCTTGGTTAAGCGGCTCTATTCGGCGAACTTCAAGGGATTAGGGAAGGGCGACGGGACGAATGTAAAAATAGCTTGCCCCACGAAGATAACAGCGCACTGCCGATTATGTGGCCATCGCTGGATCATCGCGAGCGTTCTATTTTCCTGGCCATTTCCGTGCTTTTTTCCGCACCTTTCCATTCATTATAGACAAAAGGAAAAGATACGGACGACGACGTTGCATTTTCCATGGTTGATTCGAACCATCATCAGATATGGGGAAGGACCGCACAGTGAACTCACACTGGGAATAATAAAATTAGTCTTGATGAGTTTGGCTGACCATGAAAACGCAAAGACCTGGTCTTTTCTAGTTAGTGTTGATGGGTCATAAATTTAATTAAATCTTTCCGCTTCTTTTGACCGAACAAGCACCGACCGCGTGTGCCATCAACCATCTTGCTTTTCATGTTTCTTCTTTTTTTTGTTCGCGTTCCGAAAGTTCCGATGGGGGGAAAGACATTTTCACTTTCGCTTTCCTTCTGTGGGTGCGCTTCCCTTATCCGGTGTGAGCTGAGAGTGACATTTTCCGACACGGAAGCCACGCGACTATGAAGCGTTACAAATTATGAGGTTCTTCTTCGGTTGTGCCATTTGACGTGATTTTCTTGCTCAGTCAATTCGATAAGGTGTGATCATTAAATCGAAGGTGCGAGGCTATTTCCGTCGTAGGTTATTCCATTGGCCGATTCACATAATAAACATCATATCGAATTCGCCTTTTATTTCAGCCATCATCCCGGCTAAGCTCAAATCCATGTTTACAAATCTCTCGCTTCCTGCAATTTCCCGCGCATCGTGACAAATGGAGCGAAACGTGCTTGTGGTGCGATTTCAAGCGGAACTGCCCAGCTCAAATTCTCTCAGAATGTTTATGTTTAAAATTTCATCTCACTTCTGTCTCACGCTCAGCCACCTCCAAATATATTTCTTTTGAAATCTTCCCATCATCGTCCAACGACGTCAAAGGTGGTATGCATGGGGGTGTCTAGCGGCAAGCCGACCGTCTAAGGGTGTCATAAACTTGCAAAATATGTGATCTATTTAAAAATGCCGCAAAATTTAGATTCCACTGACTAGACGGGCTAGTCGTTTCACGAGTGGCCAGTTTGTCACATCACATCACACCGCTGCTGTTCGGAAAACCGGTGATTTAACGCAAAATTTAGGTTAAAAATCTTCCGGCTCGTCTGATCTTATTGAGCGGGACATAATTTAGTCCTCATTCGATCAACGAGTTTTATTATGATTGATTTAAGCATTAATATGAATACAAATAGTATTGCGAAACTGCCTTCTTGGCGCCTTGGTTCAACGAGCGGTTACAGATACAGTATTGGGAAAAACATTTGCAGCTTGATTTTCAAACAAAATGCCCAAATTTGACAAGATGTATTTCAGTTCTCACATCGTTGTTGTAAAATATTGTGAAATCTCGACATTTTACTTTTCAGAAACATTAAATCAACCGACCCAATGAGGGAGAGGTAGCTCATCGAATCTTCCGGTTTGCTTCTTAGCATCTTGATATGAGGTATCAGGTGGTTACCCACCGATTTCATGTTGATTTACATGTGCAATTGACTTATGGAAGGCATGTGCAATGACTTATCTCAAATTATAATATTCCGCCCACTATTTCACGAAACATTGCGATTGGTTGAGCGGAATGAAGATAATGAAATTATTGGGTATAGCACCGAGTCTCCCCTGATTGGTACAAAAGAGATGAGCGTGTAAATCAGTAGAGGCATAAAGTTGCAAAAAGGCTCGAAATGCTTCTATAGACTGTACTCGAAAAAAATCTTTGACACAATGATTAGCTTGTAACTTTTTATCGTGTGAGTTAACATTGATGAAATTTAGACTGAAACTAGTTAAGAGTATAACTTTCACATTAGCAAAATTTCATCTTTCAAGTGGTTATCGAGATGGCATCGGAACAAGAACAGATCCACCAAAAACTTATGAGCGCCGTCGTGGCAAATCCGACTGCTACCCACAGATGGATCGAAAAATACCTGGAATTCCAAGGATACCCATCTACCAAGGATAGGGGCTATTCATAAACCACGTGGACATTTCTCTGGGGAGGGGGGGAGTGGCCAAAGTCCACAATCCATACAAAAATTCCAAAAAGTGTATGCAGAAATGTCTACGAGGGGAGAGGTGGGGTCTGAGATTTTCAAAAAATGAGCCTACGTGGTTTATGAATGAAACAGAAGCCACCAACTTGGATTCTAAAATAACGCCCCGATTTCCAGCCTTTATACGCCATTCCCGATCTAAAAATATTCATATTACTGGGTATTTGACAGTATTTCCCAGGTTTTCTGCTACATAAAGTGCCATTTTATATTAAAAAATGGTGTCAAACATCGATTTACAGTCTTTATAGGCCATTATTGATCCCAAAGTATCTATATTGCAGGCTTTTCGACAGTATTTCGGTGCGTAGCTGCAGCCGCCATTTTGAATTCCTAAATGAAGTCGGTCAACGATTTCTAGCATCAAGTCACCGTCTGCGTTCCAAAAATATCCATATTACAGGATATTTGAACCTATTTTCCATTTTCCGGCAACAGAAGCCACCATCTTGGAAACCAAAATGACTTCAGAAATCGATTATCAGCCATTCTACACCGTTTCCGATCTAAAAATATCGATATTGCAGAGTATTTAACAGTATTTCTCCCTTTTTCCGTAACAGAAGCCAAGATGGTGGATTCCAAAATAGCCTAAATTGGCAGTTTCTTATAAAAAAATGTCGGTATTGCAGGGTATTTGACAGTACTTCTCATTTTTTACGCAAAATAAACCGCCATCTTTATTTCCAAAATGGCGTCAGACATCGTTTTTCTGCCTTTACACACCGTTCCAAACCAAAAATATCCATTTTCAAGGTTTTTGGACAGTTATTCCCAGTTTTCCTATAACCGGATCTTGGATTCCAAAATGGCGCCAGACATCGACTAACGGCCCCAGATGACCACCTGTACAACTTTGTCCAAGCCGGCATTTTCCAAGATGGCTAGGATCTCGAGATACAGCTTGTACAAGATATTCATATATACAATAGCACCGCGTAGTGAGCCAATTCCAAACTAATATCCACCAACCAAAAGGTCTTGATCTACTGAATAACTTTGCTGAAGACAATAACTTTCTATATGGCCACGATCACGAGACATTCTATGTTGGAACCAATTAATACCAACATTATGCATGCCAGCTAGCGCCACCTACCGAGCCAATCTCGACCATATTAGACCACCACGAGGTAGCCCTTGCCCTTCCTAATAAATTTCCAAAGGACACCATGCATCTTAAAGGTGCAAATCACATCGTCACGCGAAAATCACGCACGTTCAAATTATATTAATTTCATTAGCTACGTGCGCCTGAAATTGCTGTAGCCGGGTGCCACCACCCACTTTCAGACAGTGGTGCCACTTTGAAAAGTGTGAAATCATTCAACAAAATTGATCAGCACTTCAGAATTGAATAACTTTCTTATTATAAACTCAAATCTGAAACTTTTCATGGATGATTTTTGGAATATTCCCAACCATAATTCACAATGTAAATTTGTGAATTCAATTTTTTTGAAAATCGACACTGCCTTATAAGTTAGCCATACATCACGACGGGTACAATGAATGCGAAAATCTACCGAAACGAGTGCCTCCAAAAGCGCCTGCTGCCATTTCTGTGGTCTCACGGAGGAGAGATACTATTTTGGCCGGATTTAGCATCCTGTCACTACGCGCGGCCGGTGTTAGACAATGTTATTTTACACCAAAAAACTTCAACTCACGGAACTCGCCGGAACTTCTTCCGATGGAGAAGTTTTGGGCCATCATGAAGGCTAAACTTCACAGTGGACAAAAGTATCAAAATAAGTCGGCCCCACTATTGCCCAAAATTTTATGAGTGGTCTCAAGTGAAAATTCGGTCATGAAGAAGGGATCAAATAAACCAATGAAGTAGAAAACTTACCATTATGTTTTAGTCAATTCCCTGGAATTTTGAAGAAAATCCGACAAAAAAATAATCTTTGGCATCTTTAGAAACTCTAATTTCACAAGATCCTTCAATCATAATTTAAGGTGGATGAGAATAAATTGCTTTTTAGGACAGGTCCAAATCGGCTCTTTAGCGCTGTTGAAGGTGCATTGTCTGGCGCCAATAAAAAGTCATCATCACACTATGTGAGTGGCTTCAGTGTCATGATGGCTGCTGAGGTAGATCGGTCCAAATTGGGTCTTATGCGTTACTTAAGTTGGGTCCTCCCTTAGCTCAGTCGGTAAAGGCGAAGCTACAAAGCAACACCATGCTGGAGGTGGCTGGGCTCGATTCCCGGTCTGGTCTAGGAATTTTTCGTTATGGAAAATTTCTCGACTTCCTGGGCATAGCGTATGATTGTACTTGCCACACAATCATACTAATGCAAAAATGGTACTTGGCATCGAAAGCTCTTAATTAATAACTGTGGAAGTGCATTTAGAACACTAAGTTGAGAGCAAGCAATAAGCTAATTGTGAAAGCAATAAGTTTGAAACGCTAAGAAGAAGAAGAAGGAAGTGCATTTACAACACTAAGTTGAGAGCAAGCAATAAGCTATTTGGAAGATGTCGCAACCATGAGCAGCAACAAATACCTGAAATAAGTTACCTGCCTAGCCCCTTCCAAACAATAATGTGACCCATTAACCTCGAGCTAGCCACGAGTAATTGGCACCCCTCTTTACTAAAATCGAAATAGAAAAATTGTTAATTACAATATTGAATATCGGCTCCGCAAAGTGTTACACACGCCTGAGCCTAATAAATAAACGAACTGATTAAAAAAAAAAAGCAATAAGCTAATTGTGAAAGCAATAAGCTAATTGTGAAAGCAATAAGCTTGAAATGCTAAAGAAGAAGCGTTACTTAAGTATCTTGTCTTCCCAATGAATATCACTTATCACACTTTGTGAGAGTCCCAAGCTTACTGTTGGTTTAAATCAGACCAAATTCGACATTATTAATGTTGGTCTGAATCGGTTCAAGCGGCAACATTGTACCAAACATCTACATTCTGACTAGGGTGGTTCAAAACGATTCCTAATTAAGTCCATGCAGGATACGGTCCTCAGACCTTCTCGGATCATGGCTGCTCCCCTCCATTATCGTGGGCACCTTGAATTCCCTAGATCTTGCTCCACCTGATCTAACCAGGTGTTTGGAAGGAATCTTTTTTTCATCCCAATTTTTAAAAGTGGAAAAAATCTGATATTAAAAATTATGGTACGGTTGCTATATTATCAAGCATTTCGAAACTTTTTGAATCTATCATATATGATAATATATTTTCGCGGATGAAGACTTTAATTTCTAACAAACAGCATGATTTTGTTAAAGGACGATCAACAGCCACAATATGTAACTTTTTCTTTGAACGTAATGGATAAAGGAAATTATGTTGAAGCGCTTTATACCGATTTTAGTAAAGCATTTGACAGAGTTGATATTCCACTGTTGCTTTTAAAATTATCCAAGTTGGGATTCAATCCTGGGCTACTAAAATGGATTGAGTCTTACTCTTGACTCAGAGAACTCAAAGAGTAAGATTTGAGGGAAAACTTTCGACAATTGTTAACGTCACATCGAGCGTGCCACAAGGATCTCATCTTGGTCCATTATTATTTATTTTATTTACCAATGATATAGAACTTATTTTGAGTTTCCTTCGTGTTTCAATATATGCAGGCGATATGAAAATTTTCATGGAGATATGTGAGAAATCTGACCTTAAATTATTACAACACGAAATTGATAATTTTTACATTTAATGAATGAAAAATTTGTTGGAACTTAATGTAAAAAAATGCAATTCCATATTGTTTACCAGAAAACACACAATACAGTCAAACTAGAAACTAAGGTGCTATTCTCGATTAGAAATTAACTTTTGCTGATGCAGATACAAGATGCAGTCAAATTAGAGACTTAAGTGTTATACTCGATGATAAATTATCTTTTACCGAACATTATAATAATATCATTAATAAAGCAATCAACATGCTCGGGTTTATCAAAAGGTTTAGCTAGAACTTTAATGATCCTTACACAATCAAAACTCTGTACGTAACATATGTGAGATCCCTTCTTGAATATTGTAGCATAGTTTGGTCTCCATATCAAGATATACATGTAAGCCGTAAAGAGTCAGTTCAAAAACATTTTTTGTTATTTGCCCTAGTAAGGTTGGACAACTTTACCGATGCTGTCTTATGAATCCCGATGTATGTTGATTGATTAAGATGGGTTTAAAAGAGAAGAGAATTCGCAATGCTAGCTTTCCTGAATTATGTTATTAGGCAAAGAATAAACACACAAGAGTTTTCAGAAAATCTAAACATCTATGCTAGAAAAAGACAATGATTATACATTAACAGTCAAAGAACAAACTATGCAAAGAATGGGCCTTTAAATAGAATGATGTCCTGTTATAATAAGTATTGCGGAATAATAGATGTGACAATGAATAAAAAAAAAGGGGGGAAAATTTTTTTTTCGGGGTTGGGGTAATTTATATACAACAAATTAGTTTTTATATAATTTTTGTAAAAAAAAAAAGGTTGAAAAAAATAGATGAAAAAAAAATAAAAAAACAATTTTTTTGGCCTGTTTTTGCCATTTCGCAGGATAGTTGTCCGGCATTCACGCAACATGTCCTGCCTAGGGTATTCGCCCAGATTTGACCACCTTACGAATATAGGGTTAGTCAGTTAGTTGCGCGAGCTAATGCTTCATCTTCCGCCTCCAGACTCCATTCTCCTGCTCCTGGATGTTTCTTAACATCCTCCAAGCCTCCGAGTGTCCCCCTCAAGCATTACTCACGTCTCAGAGTCGCGTCGTAGAGAACAACCGATCTTATTTGTTTTATACAGGATCCACTTCGTATGGGAGCTAAGTCTGTTTGACCGCAGTTGCTTGTGGAGCCCGTAGTGGGCACGACTTCCACAGATAATATGCCTCCGGATCTCACGTTTCCGTTATCATTGTTCGCAGTAAGTAGTGAGCCCAGATAGAAAAATTCGTCGACTACCTCGAACTCATCGTCGTCTATCGTTACACTGCTGCCTAGTCGGGCTCTGTCGTGCTCGGTTCCGTATGCCAGCATGTACTTCGTTTTGGACGTAATCAACCCAATCTTCACTACTTAGCGTTTTAGTTTGGTTTAGTCTGCCGACAATATCCACTTCATCAGCAAAGCAGATAAATTGACTGGACCTGTTGAGAATCGTGCCACGCATGTTGAATGCCGCTCGTCTCATAACACCTTCAAGAGCCTTGTTGAACAGCAGGCATGAGATTCCATCACCTTGACGAAGCCCCCCTGCGAGATTCGAATGAATCCGATAGTCCACCCGATACCCGAGTAACACCTCCTCATGATTTTACGTTGAGTAAACTTCTATCTAACCAAATCTAGTATTATAACAGTATTTTCAACCGTTATAAAACTAGTGCGTTGCTTGGGTATTCTCACACAGCACTGGGTTCCATCCATCGTAGCCTTGATTGGTCTGGTCAGCTTTTTTGGAAAGCCGTTCTCGTCCATGATATTGCATAGCTCTTGTCGGTTTACTGTATGCGGCTTTGAAGTCGATGAATAGATGATGCGTAGGGATCCTACATTCACGGCACTTTTGGAGGATCTGCCACAAAGTGAAGATTTGATCCATTGTAAACCGGCCTTCGATGGAGTTGACTTGATAACTTCCCACGCATCTATTTGCTAGTGGCGACAGTCGCTGAAAGATGATTTAGGATATCACTTTATAGGCGGCATTATGGACAGCGATCGCACGATAAAGTTCTGTCCAGTTAGAATCCCGAATCACTTATTGTGTTGCAGCGGCACGGAAAGTGACCACTGCAAAAATTATTTTACAGCGGTTTGTTAACCTAGGCCCACTTTCTGTGGTATAAATTTCACGGTGTTTCGTGCAGTGAGTCAAAAGTTATTCCAGATGGAAGCCGAGAGGAGAGAAAATTCTGCACACCCACGTTGATAATCCAACGTAGTCCGCAATAAAAATCGCAAAAACGTTGAAAATCGCCAAATCATCCTTGTATGATGTGCTCAAACGTTTCAGGCAGCGAAAGAGCGAGGATCGAGTGCCTCAAGGTAAGCGTCACAGTGGAACATATGGCCGCAAGCTGAACGAGAAGGTGTTGAGAACCGTCAGAGCAAACCCTGGACTATCAGATAATGAAATCGTATAAAAATACGCTGCTGCTCGCAGTACCGTTCGAAGAATTCGTTTGCGAGCAGGATATCGTTCTTATCGAGCCAGCCAACAACCAAACAGATTGTTGAAGCAAAGTTTCGTCACCAAAACTCGAGCTCGGAAATTGTACCAGCAGGTTTTGACGAAGTACCAAGGATGCCTGCTCATCGACAATGAAACCTACGTCAAAATTGATTTTGGACAGCTTCCTGTCCAAAAAATTCTGCATGGCGACGGCACGAGCAGATGTTCCTGCGAAGTTTAAGTTTGCTTTTATGGACAAATTTGCCAAAAAGCTGATGATTTGGCAAGGGATATGCAGCTGTAGAGCAAAGACCAAAGTGTTCGTGACGAATAAGACGGTGGACTCGAAGCTGTACAAGGAAGAATGCCTAAAAAACCGCGTACTACCTTTCATTAAAGATTTGGCGAGTTGCCACTACAGCCGGGAAGTCATCCAGTGGTACCGCGATAATAACGTAGATTTCATCGATAAAAACATAAATCCACTCAACTGCCCACAGTTCGGCTCCGTTATGCCTATGGCACTTGAGCCTTATAAATAAACAATTAAGTTAAAAAAAATTAAAAAAAAAACTGCCCGCAGTTCCAGCCCATCAAGAGATTTTGGGCAATAATGAAGAGGAAGCCTAACAAAAGTGGAAAAAACGGCTCGGGACGTGACTCAGATGGCCAAAATGAGGAACAAATGTGCCAAGGAAGTTGACTCCGGAGGTGTGCAGAGTTTGATGGGAGGAATAAAGAAGAAAGTGCAAATTTTCATTAGAAACGATGAGAAATGATTTGTATTGATATTTTTTTCCTTAAAGAACAGAACCTTTGTTTTGATGTATTTAACTTATTTGTACGTCAATCTGTTACCGAGATACTGCTGATTTTATTATTCCGGATTCTAAATGGACATAGCTTTAATTTTCGCAGTCAAGTTTGTCACCCTTCTTGTAAATAGGGCAGATAACCCCATTCTTCCACTCCTCCGGCAGCTGTTCGGTATCCCAAACCCTGACTATCAGTCGATGCAGGCAATTGGCCAACTTATCCGGGCCAAGTTCTGGATAAGTTCTGCTAATCCCTTCCAACCGATGTATTACTCCTCAGCTGCTTGATGGCATCCTTAACTTTACCTATTGTCGGGGGTGGTACATCTCCGTTACTTGCTGCTTCGCCGACGGCACTTCTTTCTTTGTGTAGGTCCTCTTCCTTTAAAAGCTGACTAAAAGTAAAGTGGTACGCTTCAAAAGACCTGTAATTCGTGATTCATTAAGTTTAAAAACTCCGTTAATTCATGCTTTACAGTTCTTTTATTAAAATTTCAAAGTAACAGCATTAGATGGTTACATTTATCCAGTTCGAACGAAATCTCGAACCTTCCTCTTGATGGAGCCCATCAGCGCCCGCACAGTGGAAACGGACACGGAACTCGACTGCCTCGCCGCTTCATCGAAGACGCTGCTTCGAAATTACCCAGTATTTTTCGATTGGTCGTATTTCTGGGCAATTCGGAGGATTCATTACTTTGGGGACACTATCGATCTTGTTGGCAGCATACCACTCCAGAAACATCTTGGAGTAGTGGTAGCTGGCCAAGTCGAGCCAATATATGACTTTGCCCCTTTGCTTGCGGACGAACACGGCAATACACGCTTTTTCAGACATTCGTCGATGTAAACTTGGGATGTCATCGTCGAGGATGTGATGAGTGGTTCCTTTTTCAGACCACAACTGCAAATCGCTTGTCAAATCATAACCTTCTTCACGATCTTGTCGGCGAACACGAACTTGAGTCTTCCCGGCATATCCTCACCTCCAGTCGGGATGTAAAACTATTGACCGCGAAGCTGCTTAAAATCGAGTTTGACGGTCGTACAAGAGCCTTGCACGCTTTTTAGCCACGGAATTCTGCTTCATATGCCGTTTCGGATGTTTACTGGCTTTGTTCAACTTGTATCCTTCTCTGGCAAGGATGTTCCACACCGTTTGAAAGTTGGCGTTGTACCATCTGGCCACATCTCGGATCGAAAGACCGGGGTTGGCTTTAACGCATCTCAACACCTTGCTGCGCAGCTGACGATCCCTGGTTCCAGTTTTTTCGTAGGTCCGCTGATTCCTTTCCACACTCAGCGTTTCCTTGTAGGTTTTGGAGCACTCGCCAAACTGTTGTTTGCGGCATCTTCAGCTCTTTAGCCAGCTTGAAACCGTACTACTCCGGATTTTCCACATGTTTGTGCACAATATTTTTTCTTCTGTCTAGTTCCATATGACGGTATTTCTGAACGTGATCGACTATTTTGATCAAACTTGAACCAGTTGTTCTCTTTAGAAGTATAAACAAACCACTGTCAAAGATTGTTTATTCCCAACACTAGAGGCGTGCGATGGGCTTACCAATTTACTTTTAGTCAGCCTTTACTCCAATCAGATGTTCATCAAAATGTTGCTTAGGTTTATGTTCTGTATGTATTATTTATAACCTGTAAGTGTGGAGTCGGAAGAACAAAAGTTTCGCGATGAAATCATGCACACGCATTTCGTTAATCCAAATCTTTCGCCTCGTGCTGTAGCAAAATAGACGGGAATCATGAACGTTACTATTTTTCGGGTCATAAAACGTCACAGAACGTCTGAACTTATATCGAAAAAAGGAGGTGGACAAAAACATGATTACAAGAGCGCTAAAGACGACAAGAGGGTAGTTGAAGCTTTCAGGCACAAATTAAAAGCTTTTGTCTGGGAAATTTAAAAAAAAAAACCTTGACCAAAACCAGGCTGGACTACGTATGTTCAAAGTTCAGAAGGCACCAAATCGTAACGACTAGCAGAATGTGGCAGCAAAACCACGGGCGCGCAAGCTTAATACGCAAATGCTGAAGAAAAAACCTTGTTGCGTAATAGATGACGAAACCTACATTAAGAAGGACTTTGAACAGATTCCAGGTCATCAGTTCTACACTGAGAAACAAGTTCGAAGTTCGGAGCACCAATGGAAGCGAAAAATCACGAAATTTGCCAAGAAATTCATATTTTGACATGTTTTACGTGTGAGGTAAAACTCCATTCGTGACGACTTCAACCATGAATGGCCAACTCTACGTAAAGGAATGTCTACAAAAACGTCTCCCTCCGTTGTTGAGGTTGCACGAGAGCTCACCAATTTTTTTACCTGACTTGGCGTCGTGCTACTCAATAAAGGTGCTGGAATTGTGCTTGGAAAGTGAGGAAGAACTTCGTACCAAAGGGCCTTAATCCTCCGTTCATTCTTCTGGTTACATTTGTCATCACGAGTTATCATTTGATTTTCGCATGGAACCTATAGGTAGTCAATGTTATGTTGCTTGAAAATCCACGCTTTTTAACCTAAGAGCATGACTTTTTTCAAGACTGCACACTACCAAAATGTCATGTAATTTTCTGTCCCCTGAGACCGACACATGCAAGCGTTCCTTAGCACATAAGAATGATTTGAAAGAGATGAGAAAATAATTGCAATCAAACACATCTTTTGTCGAATTGCTTATATGTCAGTTTGAGGAGACATAGATTTACACGAAATCTTATTTTACGTTCCCCGACTTTTTACTAACATGAATTACGTCTCGTGTAAAATTCATAATTTCTAAGCGTGTGGTCAAAATACGAAAAAAAATAAACGGTTCAAAATCTCATGGAGGATCGTAAAAGTAAGGCATTTGGATTAAGAGCTGGCATTTGGAGTTAAATAAAGTGATCATAGCAAAACTTATCAAAAATGATTTATTTGATACTCCGAAAATGTCAAGATAAGTGGTTAAAAACCGGATTTTTGCTAAATCTCTACGTGTGCTGCAATTTTAACGTGGACAACCTTTATACCGCAGAGTAAGGAGGAGTAAGGTTCTGTTTCCCATAGT